>CM060920.1:836226685-836944185 GCA_030737875.1 Allium sativum
ACATAAAACCATAAGACAACTTCTCTCTAATGGAGTTATCACTATAGACTATGTAAGGTCAAAGGATAACATAGTGGATCCACTTACCAAAGGCTTGCCTAGAGAGAAAGTTCAAACCTTATCGATGGGAATGGGTTTAAGACCTATGAATTAAAAGTTTTCTAAAACGGAAACCCCACCTAGCTGACTGGAGATCCCAAGATCTAGGTTCAAAGGGACAACTAAGTTTATAGATAAACTTAATGGCACTGTTAAAATACAAACCATTCCTATGATAAGTCAGTGCACAACCCGTCGGAGAACAGGATAAGTTTAGCTTTTAATGATGTCTATACTGTGGTGTTATAACAGACCCAAGTGGAGTATTACGGGATACTCTTTATAGAATCACCTACGTGAGTGTGAAGGCGCCGCTTCAAAAAGAATTGTAAGGTCGAATTCTTTGAAGCACTCATGAGACCAAGCGGGTGTTCATGGCTAAAACGAACACAAACAGAGAACCAAGGAAGTTTAGAAATCATGTTGTGTGTTATCTACTATCTTGACCTATACAAAAAGCTTACAGTTCAAGGACATTCACAAGTCTACTGATTCGCTAGTAGGTCAAATAGATAAACACTAGGAAAGTTCAAGGCCATTGTGCTACTTTAACCGATACAATATAATTTCACCAAGTTAAGAACAAATTAAAGAATTATTCATTCATGTGGGGGATTGTTGGAAATAATGAAGGTTTAGGGTAGAGTGTCCTACAATGTAGGAATAGTCCCACATTGTAGGGTATAAGCAATTATAATAGTTTATATACATAAGTATAGAGACTATTATAAGTTCCTAGAAAGGGTGCAATGGACCAACAAGGGGGCCATAAGGGGTGGTGCACCACACCACCCCGCACCCGCACCCGTACCCGAACCCGAGCCCGTGCTCGTGCCCGTGCCTGCGCCCGCTCCCGTACGCGTGTGCGAATGGGCGTTTGAGGCGTCTTGTAGGCACTTAGCACTTTGCACTGTGCATTGTGCATTGTGCATTAGCGAGCCGAAACTATATTTTTGTTGCACTGTACTTTGTGTATTAGTGGGCCGAAACTGCTGGGCTTAACGGTCATGGGTTTTGCGAAGCGGTACTAATTCAAATGGATTGCAACGTTTAGAAATGGGTCGCTACCTTTCCAAACGATACGTCCATTTGAACAAATTGACACCCGCTTCAGATATAAATAAGATGGAAGTCAGAACCGCTTTTTTTACCGAAAATCGAATTCTGTCCATCTTCTTCCTCCCTCGCACACTTGTTCTGAAACACACTTCTCTTGAGTTCGTCGCCGTTCGCATCGCCAGCGCAGCCTTGCGAACCAGATTCCGTTTCACCTTGGGAAACAGTTGCTCGATTCAACCCAAACGCGCCGTAGGGGGAGCAAATCTGTTTTAAGGGAACAGCAGAGTGCTGGACTCGGATTTCACAATCAAATTTGCAATCGGAATACAAAACGGTACATTTTCTTACTGACCAATTTCAATTTTTCTGGTAACCCAATTTCGAATTAGGGTTTCTCTGGTATAACAGTGTATAGTGTTCCGAGCACTATAAACCACATCCTACATACACACTTTTCATAAACAAAAATAACATTAAACATTGCATTTTACTCTAACATGAAGTGATAAACTAATTGCTAGTGAATCAAGACCAATTGCTTGACAACTAACTATTTTCATGTAAGTTTTTCAGCATCTCCTTCTTCATGCTGCGAGCGATAAAGGTTTTAGGCCCAGCCTTATCAGCTGAAATGGTGGCATCATGATCTAAAATAAGGTCTGGAGGTAGAGACTTGTGTCCCGGAGGAAAGGTGAACTCAAGCCTAAATGCTTTGCTAGGAGGAGTATTTAGTTTCAAGTTTTTGTGTCATAGATGGGGCAGATGCCAATTTCTTATTATCCATCTGTTTAGAGTTCAAATTTTTGTGGTACTCTTCAAAGTCCTGCTTCATAGTCTCAAAAGATGCACGCTTGTCTGGACTTTTGTTCATTGCAAAATCCACATTGAGCCTTCCAGTGATATTATTAATCATTTCTGCATTTGCACCATGCTGTGCAAGTACTTCAAGATTACTCAATTGGTCTTGTGTAACCACTGTTTTCCCATACTGGTCTTTCATAGATTGATCAATATTCTTGCTATCATCATCTCAGCTAGCAGTCAAACTGCTACTCGCAACAGGATTGCTCACAACATCATATTGGAGATTAGTGGCTCTACCAGAAAATTCACTTTTCTTTTTGCTCAAAACCTCTTCCAGCTCAGCATTATTGCATTGAATAATATGGTCATCTTTGCCTTTTGGAAATTTGAGTTATGTCCTTGCCAAACAAGCCATCATCATTATCCTTACTTATAGAAGCTTCCTTCTTAAGACTTGATGTCTCAATCCTCCTCTCCTTACCACTACTGTTGTCTAGAGACAAACGAAGTTTCTCTGATGTGATAGCAACAAGAGAGCCCTGCGTAAAGGCTCTAGTGAGCATTTCATCTATTCTAGCAATCTTCCCATCTTTTAGAGTTAAATTTACTTCATTTACCTCTGTCATTTAATCCAACAAGCAAAAATTATTAGTAGCATTTAAGCTTTGCATGTTTTCCTCATCTGCCCGAACAGAAACTGGCACTGCCTTGTTTTGAACTCTCCAACTTTTGTGTATTTTCTTTCTAGATGGTGCACCGTAAACACCTCTTCTCCTAAATTTAACTTTTCTCCAATCCTCACTGCTCTCATGTACTGATACGGTCATAGAATAGTATTCGGGTGCATATCCTACTAGGCCTAAATGCACCGTAAACCCATGTATGGTCCAGGGAATGATTTCTAAAAGAGCATGCATAAGAAGACAAATATGTTTGTTATTACTATTTAGTTTTTATATTGTTATTTTCTCTTTCTGTTAGGATTGTGTAGCTTTGAGTGAAAACAGTGCCACTTGTAGTGGACACCTGGCATCTAGAACCATCTGTAAATCAGCTATATAGGTTGTTGTTATGAATGAGAAAGGGTAGACTGGAAAATTAAACTTCTCTCAATATGTTCTCTAATGTTTTCGGTTTCTTCTTCTCCTTTCTTTTCCTACTAATTTAGTGCTTATCATTTGGTGCTTTCACCTCTTGAGCTCACCTCCTCTCCCTGAATATCCAAACCAACCTGCCAACATGACTCGCATCAACGACGCCTTCACACAACTAGCCACTCACCAAGATGTCATCACCTCTAACAGCTCCATGCTCCAAACACTCACCGCCGACAACATCAACATCAAAACAGCCCTTCAAGACCTCACTAAGAAAATGGCCAACATCCATCGCAAGCTTGATAACCTGCCACCACCCTCCCCAAACAACCAAGCCTCCACCACACTTAATCCACCAACTAACCACCGCCAACCTCCACAACTGTCATCTCCAACACAAACCCGAAACCCAGAAGTAACCTTAACAACATTCACCGGATCAAACCCCCATGATTGGATATTTCAAGCTGATCGTTTCTTCACTTATTACTCCACGCCGGAGGACCAACGTGTAGAACTTGCGAGTTTTCACATGGACGGCCAAGCTGTAACATGGTTTCAATGGATGCGCCGGAATAAACAACTTTCTTCTTGGCCGGCCTTGGCTAAAGCAATCGAACAATGCTTTGGTCCACCCACCTTCCTAAACCCTCAAGCTACCCTTTTCAAACTCAAACAAATCACCACTATCGACCATTACCAAACCACATTTGAAACCCTTTGTAACCGTATTACTACCCTACCACCCGAATCCATTCTCCAATGTTTTATTTTTGGCCTTAAAATCCACATCCAAAACGACCTACATCTCCTTAAATCCAACACTCTTATCGACGCTATTGAGGGTGCTAAACTCATAGAGAAGTACACAGACCCAAGTAACTTCCAGACCAACAAAACTTACCCACAATATCAAAACTCCATCAATAACCCAACAACCAGTCAAACAACCCCTCAAACACTTCAGCTTCAACACTCCAAACCACCCATCCCCATCAAACAACTCTCTACGACAAAAATGGAGTTACGAAAACAGCAGGGGCTGTGTTTTAATTGCGATGAGAAATATCACTTTGGACACCGATGCAAACCCACTCATGTATTAATGATCTTACCCGAGCTACAGGAAGAAGAAACGCCCCATGAAAACGAACCAAACCCTGAACCCACCCCGCAACCCATTAACAGTACACCAAACCCAAACTCACCTCAAGAGATTTCCTTCCATGCCCTAACTGGATCCACCCACCCACGATCGATCCGCCTTCCCGCGAAAATCAATGGCAATCCCATCTCCATCATCGTCGACGCTGGCTCCACCCATAACTATATCAACCCTAAAATCGCACGATTTCTCGGCCTTGAAATAAACAACTCGAACTCCTTCGTCATCACGATCGGAAATGGAGAGCAATTAAACAGCGGCGGTAGCTGCTTGGGCGTCAAAGTGGAGATACAGGGGCATCATTTTGAAATCGACTTTCATCTTGTGGAAATAGCTGGATGCGATGTTGTTTGCGACAGCCAATTGCTTGAAAAACTCGGCCCCATTACTTTGGATTACAAAGAGTTAACGATGGGCTTTAATGTTAATAATCGGGCCATTTGTTTGACCTGGCTAGGCCCAAAATCACACACATCTCCTGTTTCAACCAATCAACTATAGAAGTTAGAAACCGTGTCTCCCATTTCTAGTTATCTCTATTTACACTTTCAGCCAACCAACCCATCACCAATTAAGCCAAGCAACTCCACCCACCAAATACTTGAACACTTCTCCAACTCCCACGTTGAATTCCTTTTCGGAACCAATATAGGCAATCCCATGAAGCAACGGATCTGTTTAGATGTCCACATTGAAGTCATCCCCTTTGTGCTTTTCTGCATTAAACAAGCAATTGATCTGTCATTGTCAAAATTACAGAAATGGGCCGATGCACATAACTTGTTTGTTGAAATGGACAAGTTGAAGTGTGAAAGAAATTTTTTATCTTCGATCCTGGTGGTACGTTAAACGTAGAGAGCATCTCCGACCTTGAGGACAAGGTCAATTTCAAGGGGTCGGTAATGATACGGTCATAGAAGAGTATGCGGATGCATATCCTACTAGGCCTAAATGCACCGTAAACTCATGTATGGTCCAGGGAATGATTTCTAAAAGAGCATGCATAAGAAGACAAATATGTTTGTTATTACTATTTAGTTTTTATTTTGCTCTTTCTGTTAGGATTGTGTAGCTGTGAGTGAAAACAGTGCCACTTGTAGTGGACACCTGGCATCTAGAACCATCTGTAAATCGGCTATATAGGTTGTTGTTATGAATGAGAAAGGGAAGATTGGAAAATTAAACTTCTCTCAATATTTTCTCTAATGTTTTCTGTTTCTTCTTCTCCTTTCTTCTCCAACTAATTTAGTGCTTTTCATGTACTGGTCGAACTTCTCCTTCATTCTTACCTGTTTGAACTTGCTTTACTACTTCTTTTCCATTTGACTCAACTCCGTTCTCCTTACTAATTGTGGCTCTTTCTGCAACTATAAAAGATTCAGAGTTGACCCTAACAGTATCACTTGAAGCATTAGATGTATCACCAGATTTGCATTGAGCTGTTGTGTGGCCAAAGACTTATATATATCACATACATCCGGTCACCACAAGTAATGTACAAACATTGTTTGTTCACTCTCATCGGATAGAGCAACTTGAAATTCATTGATTAGTAGTGTGTTCGGGGTCACTTCTACCATACATTTTGCATACTCGAAACATTCTATCCTCTCTGTGTTCGTGTCCATACATAGGAACGCACATCGCTAGCCAACTTATACCAATTTTTGACCAAGCGTAGAGAGGAATATTCCTCATTTTTATCCACACTGGAACACTTTTAATCAAGCTGGCATCGCTACCAAGCTGTATGTACCAAGACTTCACTATAAATAGTTTGTTCTAGATTATAATCGGTTCAGCATGGGCAATGTTATGCCTAACGTCATTGTTAGGGATTCGAAAGAAAAAACTAACCCATTCGACTTAAAATTGATACCTTCAGATAGTTTCCAGAGTCTCTGCAGATGATTAGTAATCGCTGTGTAGCTTAACGGCTTGTTAAGGAAAAAGCCAATGAGATATTCTTGCCATTGCTCCTTCGCAGCTTGAAGAATTTCATATGTAGGGACAATTGCTTTGCTTGACTACTTCAGTGTAATCAATGGCAGAGCATAATCCCCAACGTTCTTCGGTTTGTCATATTTCTTCGTTCTGTCGTAGGTAATTTCCTTAGGTTGAGAAGAGGGTAGAGATAGATTGGTGGGGGGGGGGGAGATTAGGATCTGGAGGATCTGGTGGAGGAAGTGTTGGTGGAGGAGATCGAGACGGTTGGTTAAAGAGATATGAAGAGGCAGAAGAATGGGAAAACATGACGCCAAGGGGAAGTACAACGGAGAGGAAGAGAGCGATGGATTACATCAATAAATATAATGGGATAAGATAAATAAATAACATTATATATAATATTTCTAGCACGGTTTTACTATCTTTCCACTTTAGGTGATTTTTACACAAAATTGGGATTTTGGTTACATGTTGTTGACAAAGGATACGAAATTTCATATCCCAAAGGATACGAAATTTCGTATCCCTTTAAGGGATACAGAAGTAAATGGGGGAGGCCTATGCTTGACAAATCATGGGTTTTCGTAATGAGTTGATCCGATGATTTCGAGCGACGGTCGCGCATTCAAAAAAACAGAAGTAACTCTCAAACCGTAAGGTCGTTTTGACCAAACGAAAGTTGCACCTGAAGCTAACTCGGAGGGCTATAAGAGTTACAATGCAAAGCATCGTAATCCATGTTTTCGGGCCCAAAAGAGGTCATTAAAAGGGGTTTTGTCCAATTTTTATGTTTACGTCGCGACTTCGACCAAATCGCTTTGTGTTATCTGACGATGCTACTGACGCTTGAGCGCGTTGCTAACCAGAAACTTTATATGTGACAGCTTCGATCAAAAAGCGTGTCAGCACATGTGGTTTATTGTACCCCGGCTATTTTATAAATAAAAATATCATTTTAAATACACATAATTTACAGTACCTAAATCCACTAATTTCATGTAAGTTTAAGACTTACAGTGAAAGGGAAAGAGTTTAAAAGAGACTACTGTATTGAATTTATATAAGAACAACAACAAAGAAATATCTTCTCATTTATATGTGTAACTAAAAACCTAAACATGAAACTGAGATCGACAATTCCATAAAATTAGATATCTAGGGGATTTCATATTTTGTTTTCGTGAATCCCAAACCTCATAGGCATAATCAATCCAGACTTATATACTAACAAGTCATAAGAAATAGTAAACTTAAATATCCCACTCATAGTACAAATGAGGCAGAAAACTGTGTAAGTTTCTAGATCTGGATTGTAGCCATGTAGAAGCGTTCTAATTTCTTCTTCCTTCAGAATTACATATGTCAAATCCATTAATTTTAAATTAAATAAAAAAATGGAATAGAATTAAATAAAAGAGAGTAGGAAGAATTAACCTTCTACTAGACTAGATCCTAACATTGAAGGAAACAAAAAAGTAGAAATGGAGGTTGAAAGACACAGAATATATGAACTGACAAAGAAATGGCTAAGGCTCTATTTATAGGTGCCAAAATGCATAGAAGCCATCATAATAGAATTATAAAATATGAATTGTCCGAGACACCTTAACCTAAAAGAATCCAAGTAAAACCTAGCTGCCACCTTCTAGGCGGTCGACCCGATGATTGATCTCCCCTAGAAGGCAATCAACCCGACGACTGACCCGTCTTCAGGAGAAGAAGTCGACCGCCCTTCTATCTCATGCACTTGAATTTAATTCACACGTCTAATTGATCAATTAAAAACGTGAATTAATTTTTTTGATTTCTTTTAAAATGCATCCTATTTTTTTATGTATATATTCATGTATAACTTTGAATTTGAAAATGGAATATTTTTTATGCCAATTTCATTTATTATGTTCCATACTTATCCTATAAATTTCAAATTCAAATCTATATGTTTACAATTTTATATTCAAACCTTGTTATATGTGTATCTTCTACCATTTTCAATAAATAAAATATGAAAATGGATCAGAATCCTGCCACAAACACAATGATAATATTTTCGTGGTCCAGTTCCCATGTATTTAAATACCCATATTTTAAACCTATTATTATTAAAATCTAATTATTATTCTTATTATTTTTGTTACCAATGCCTAATTAGGGTATAACTTATGGAGTGTTACGTTCTCCCCCTTTCAAAGAGACTTCAATCTGAAATCTTTTCGAAGAGGAGAAAACACATCTCGTTTCGACAAACATGTTGTACAACCAAGTTATTTATTTATACATTCATAAAACCACATTACTCTATGTGATTATGTGATCCAGTCATTCTAATGGGAGCTTAATCCTAACGTGAAAGTAAAATCTATGATGTTGTATGTATGAAAGACATTTTAGTACGCATGTAATTTCTACATGACTACTCGATGCATGAGTGTCATAACCAATTCCTATAGTCTAATCTAGCAACCATGATGTGATCAAATATAGAAATTTAGAGGACATAATTACCAATGAAAAGCCCGGGATGAGTTAACTTCGTCTTTTCCTCCATTTCCTATGTGCTTTCCGCAGGGATATCTCCCTATGGTACTTGGAGGAGGATTATGATTTTGTTTCAAAGTATTTTAATTTTGTTCTCCACAATGCATGCGGTGGCATAAAGCACTCTAGATTCCTTCTCAAAGATGTCTCAAACCTCAATCCAATCAAGCAAAAGTCCTACGGAAGAATCATAAAGGCACTTCTTAGGATTAGAAGCATGGAAAACATTAACGATAAGCCAGTTTCCCAATTCATTCAAAGATCTTGAAAGGATCATGATGAAATTGTCCAGTAGACTTTGGACAGGATCACGTGCAGTTCCTCTTAACCTTTGTTTGCCTCAGCCTTCTCTAGTTGAGTCAGTGGGTAGTAACTCTATTAGCTCAAGTCGTGAGCTTGTCTGATGTTGCTTTCTTCTCTTTGAAGTTTACTTTTATGCCGCAGTTTATGTAATTATATTATGCTTTGGCTTTTGCTTTTTCATTGCATGACTAGTTGTTTGTATGATGGTAGCCTTGGTATGGCAGCTTGAAATCACTTGTATTTTGGCCACCAGTTGGGCATGTCAACTGGGTATTATCTATATTATAATAATATATTAATCGGCTGTGTAGCACCATGCTACACATCTGTTTGCTCAAAAAAAAGATCTTGAAAGGATCAATGAATCTAGGAGCTAACTTCCTAGCCTTTCCAAACCAAATGGTTTTCTTAAGAGGAGAAACCTTTATGAAGACAAAATCACCAATACTAAACTCTAGTTCTCTTCTGCTCTTATTAGCATAAGTCTTTTGCCGATCTTAGGCATCCTTTATTCTTTGCCGAATCAAAAGAACCTTCTATGTGGAATCACGGATCAGGTCTTATCTGAGTAAGATTTTGTTGGTTGTTTCCAACCAAAGCTGTTTGAAGGCTCCTCCAAAAATCACTAGTAAAGAGGGTCTCAGTCACTCACTATACCCGAAGGGATTCCATAAAGCCGCAATATTTCCTTGATATAAAGCTGGGCCAATGAAGTTGTGGTTTTGTACTCCTTGACCAAAATGAATTGTGCACTCTTCATTAATCGATCCACCATTACCCAAATAGCTTCATTCCTTTTTTGACTCCTTGGTAGCCCATCTATAAAATCCATTGAGATATGCTCCCATTTCCAAGTGGGAACCTCCAAAGGTAGTAATAATCCTCCGAGCTTACCTTGCTCAGCTTTGAATCTTTAACACGTGAAGCACCTTGACACAAACTCAGCAGCGTCCTTATTCATAACTTCCTAAAAGAATGTCCCCCTCATATCTTTGTACATATTATTCCAGTGGGATTTATGGTCATTCTTAAATCATAGAACTCCTTTAGGACTTCATCTCTCAATCTACTAGTCCTAGGGATATAAAGTCATCCTTCCCTTCTTAAGATTCCATCACTATCCACTAAATACCTATTAAAATGGTGAAAGAGTCTCCAATTTTTAATTTCCTTATTAATCCTCTCAACTCTTTGTCTAGAACTTGTTCGAGCATAATTCGATCTACTAAGGCCGGTATAGCTTCCAAAATAACAAGAAACCCTTGTGAAGACTTTGATGGTAGTGGAAGGTTAAAACTGGAAAGAGATTCTAACTGCCTCCACTCAACAATAGGACTCAAGGTAATGTGCCTCTTACTTAAAGCATCTAAAGCAACGTTGCCCTTTACTAGAGTATACCAAATATTAAAATCAAATGAGGCTCTATGCTCCATCCACCTTTGCTGCTTAAGATTGAAATATCGTCAAAAAATAAATACTTAAAAGATCTATGGTATGTAAACATCTCAAACACATTTCCTAAGAGATAATGCCTCTACATCCTGAGGTCAAATACTTTGGTTGTAAACACCAAATTATGAACTAGGTATCTCTTTTCATAGTCCTTTAGTTTTCTAGTGTCATCGACAACTACTATGCTTTCTTGCATTAGTACCACTCCTAGTCTTGGTACCACAAACATCCATAAAAATAGTAAACATCTTAGTTATATCAGGGATTGTAAGGACTGACGTACTAGTATGAGACTTCTTCAATCTCTCGAAAGCACTGCTGCAAATATCAATCCAAGAAAATTTGAGATTTTTATCAATTAGACGGGTTAGAGGGATTGAAATCCTTTCCAAATTATTTTATGAATTTCCCATTATAGCCCGCTAACCCTAAAATGCTCCTAACCTTCGATGCATTCCTTGGAATCTTCCATCCTTGGATGGCTTCCACTTTGCGGGTCAACAACCAAACATTTCTGGGAGACAATGTGTGCAATAAACTTAACTTTCTCTTTCCAAAAGTGGCACTCGGTGAAATTCTCCTTGATTTGATTTTCCTTAAGATCCCTAAGATCTAACTTCATGCTCCTTTTAGTCCTTACATAATAATATAAGAATGTCTCCTATAAACACCGTAATAATCTTATTGAGAATGCCTCTAAACACTCTACTCATCAAATCTATGCAGCAGGCTAGGGTATTCACCAATCCAAACGACAACACTTCCCATTCAAATAAGCCATCGAGAGTTCTAAATGATGACTTTGGCTTGCTTTCTTGAGACATTCTTAATTAGTGAAATCTTGTTGCCAACTCAAACTGAGAAAATATCTTAGCACCTCCTAAATAGTCAAACAGATCATCTGTCCTAGTTAGGGGATACTTTGTCAACATATTGGGTCCTCTATAATCAAGGAAAAGCCTCAATGATCCATCAACTTTGGCGGAAAAAACCACTAGTGCTTCCCATTCTGTGATACTTCATTGGATGAATTCTTTTTATAAAAATTCAAAATTCTTCTTATCTAATTCTCTTCTTTCCATGGGAGCCATATGCCTCAATGGCAATGCAACTGGTCTAGCATCCTTCTTGAGATCTATTCCAAATGTGATCTCTCTATGGGGAGGAAGACTCAATGCTTTCTCAAAGACGTTATGGAACTCACAAATAACAAGCATTATAGATGGCCCATACAAATCTAAAGATAAGGAATGTTACAGGGTCACATCCCTTATATTCTTAAAAATACAAGGAATTTCCAAATTATGGCCTCTATAACTCCTCAAGGAAACGATTCTCCTATCCCAGTTGAGGATGGAAAGTGTTATCTAAATTTATTATTAACACCCCAGAACTGAGTTTGATTGTAGAATTCCCTGATCACAAAAGGAATGACCAAGGTGTGAGTATTGCTTTCATTTTTGAGCATTCGTAGAAATGGTTCCATATACTGAAAGTAAATTTTGTAGAAAGCAAAGCCATTCATAAGTTTCTCTTGATTTACAAAGAAAAGGATCCAATAGTTTATTTATTGGTATACCCTTTAGGATTTCGTTGCTTCACTTTTAGGCTTACAGGAGAAGTAACCTAAAGGAAATTTTTCTAAGATTTACTGAAGGTACTATACTTTTGGCCATCCTGATTAGGTTCTTTGGAGATGTGGTAGAGAGGAAAACAATCTCTTTGTTGAACCTATTTGCCTCAGATATCCATGAGGTGATGGTTCTTTGCTTAAACCTTTGAGGTCATATTGGGTGACCGGAACAAGGTTTTAAGTTTTAGGCATGTCAAATGGTCTCCCTAATTATTGACAAGTGAATACTAATAGGGTTTTGGTCTACTCACATAATTAATGGAAGTAGGGTCCTATCCATGTTTCCTAAGGATTCCAAGGATGATTGAATAGGGTTTAGAATAATAATAATATCTTTATTGAACAAAATTTACCATAATTACCTTAAGGGCTTAACGTAATACTTTATTAAGAACTTTTAGAATTACAAACACTTTTCCCCAAATAGATTTACAAATTAGAGTTTTACTCCGCAATTTAGTGTTACAAATTCTAGAAATGAACTGAATGTCCAAATCTTGGATCACTAGGGTCTTATTTATAGGTATGGATTGACCTTTCCTCCAGCTCAAGAGCTCTACATCGGTCACCCAATAGAAGCGAGCGTGAAGACTATGTATATCTGCTTGCAGCTTTTCTTGTGAGAGGGTTTATGAAGTTGTTACAAAGAACCTTGAGGAAGGAAACTTTTATTTGGGTGCGGAAGAAGTGGATACGCTGGGGCTTTCATCTCTTATTTACTTTTGTTTGATGCCTTGCTTGCGAAGCTTTGCTAGTGAAGGCTTAAATTTCCATGTACTTCTGTTTTGGGTAAACCGAAAGGCTTACTGAACTTAACCTTTTGAACTTAGAGATAAAATTCTGGATCTGTTTCCCTTTGTAATATGGTGATTGGGGATTCCTCTTGCTAGATTACAAAAGAATACATTAGAATCCTATCTTTATCTCTTTCAGAGGGTTTTACGATGATGTTATTGCTTGCAGTCAGTTTGTGTTGTTTCAAGGCCTTAATAAGTATCACCTTTTGGAATCAGATCTGGTCGTTATGGAAGACATGCGCATATGTTAGCTTCTGGATTATTTTGGTTGTTTGTTTCATAATGTTGCACCTTTAGATGCTTACTCTTAATTTCTTCTTCAGGAGACCTTTTCCTTTTGTTTTGGCCCTCTTTTACTTTGCTTAAGTGATAACTTGTGTTAACTCTAGTAATTCCATGGCTATTACCCTCCGAGTTACGCCGAATGGGGCTTTCTTTGCTTCCTAGAGACTCTTTGCTTCTACCCCAATACTTTAAAGGCTTGTGGCGAGAGCTCGTCGTTACTTCTTCCAAAGTTTTGCTGATATTTTTGTCCCTTCACCTTGATTCTTGCTTATCAGTCAGTCTCGGTTATTTTTGGTGCTAACAGCTAGATAATATGATAGCCAATCCATCTTTAGAATAAACCCGTATCCCTCAAATTTGAATATAAGCACTGCAAAAGAATATGACAACGTCAATATCGAATGCTAGGTCCCTACAAATCAATAGAAGTTGCTTAGCTCCTCCACTATGATTAGAAACCACTATCGGACTATTAACGATAGAATTAGGAAGTTTGAAGAAGTATACTACATTCCTTGCTACAAAGGAATGTGGTGCTCCAGCATCAAAGTAGGTATGAGTAAATGTTCCAAAATTGAACTAACACCTTTGATGGTCGCTTGTCCCTTGTCCCTTGTCTCTAAGTAAATGACATTGAAGATTTTCTATTTCCAAAGCATAATTTGGTCTACTTGATCCACCTTCGGCAATTTTTGGATAACTTTTAAAAATATGCCCTTCCTCATGGAAATTATATCACTTCCCTTTAAAATCTTTCTTAATCAGGCTAACTCCGCATTCTTTGGCTTCATGGCCCTTCTTATGACACCTTCTACATATATTAGCTTCCTCCTTGGGTTTGTCCATCGTTTTCTTCTTCAACCAAAAGTTCTTTTTCTTATTCTTTCCATGTTTTGTGGTATCCTCACTTTTTTCAACTTTACCCTCCTTACCCTCCTCTTCCGTAGTATAAAGAATAATAGCCACTATTAGAACCTCGAATGTTGGTCCAAATGGTACTGAAGCCAATAGTGTCTCTCTTAAGGGAGAATTAAGTCCCTTCACAACTCTTAACGCATTATTCATGGCCATATCCACTAGTCTTCTTCCAAGATTCGACAATTCAATAAACTTAGCAATGTATTCCCTCATGGTAGAATCTCCTTGCTCTATATGAACCTCTCCAATTGCATACACAAGGAAAATTGAGAGCCACTTCAGTGGATAGAGCCATAGGTTCGTTGGGGTTGCTAGGGCAACAAGTACATATCTTATACACATATTTCTTCATAACCGGATAACTAGGGCTCTAATACCAAATGTAATAACCTTCCTGGAGGGCCTAAATCCCAATCCAGAAAATGCCATCGGAACATAGAGTCACTCTAAACAAGTCAATAATTTCTATAAGAAATAAAACAAACAGAGCCAAACTAAAATGTAATCACATCTCAGAGCGCAATGTATAAAGTATAATAATGAAATAGATGCACGATATCTTAAAACATCAAAATGTCACAATATATTAGATCAAAATTGTCATAGATACTAATTCAAGGAACATCATATTATAATTAACGAGATACAATAAGATAATAATAAACTAAAGACAGCAGTTGCCATCGCCAAGACCATCATCCTCATCATCGTCAAGAATGCTCCATTGAACCATCCAGCCTAACCTACATTGTCAAGAGGAGAGGGTCAGAACTACGATTCTGGTGAATAAAAATTTTAAGCTTAAAAAGGAAACCTTTTCCTTATACTTGGCGGTATAAAACAATCAAGGTTATGTCTAGTCATTTTTAAATACACATACGAATATTTTATCTACTAATACATAAATATTAAATGGAAAGAGGGGAATCCTTTTGATCACTCAAACTATGGGTCACTTGATACCCTAAGGAGGATACCTACAATCACTTAATACCTTGTGGCAAATCCTAATCACTTAAGACCTCGTTTCTTAGTAGAATTCACAATTATATAAATTCTCTCAGTATAATAAGAGGTATAGTAAACAAACCCTAACATTGAGTTTATATGGACTACTCTTTGTAATTTATGACCCTCCATGCGGACCTTACATTACTATCTACCCGACATTAAACATGAACTTATAATCACTTAATATTTCCCTTAGACTGGCGTTTTCCCTTACATGTTAGGAGAAACTCTTAGTAGACCATCCCTAGGTTGGCCAATGCTCTAGCGACCAAGATAAGAAGAAGACAACTTCCAGAGGACTGCCTAGCTCGTCTAAGACCATTTAATACATCATTATTATTAGATAAAGATAGACCCATAGGCCACTTAATACCTAATAAGGGCGGGCCCATTAACTATAGTCCAAACTCCTTAGTTGTGTAGTTACTGCCTCGCTATATCGCATAGCGGATTACTACCGCTACGCTTTTCCTAAATAATCCTGATATAGCTGCTCCGCCTTAAGCATCATTATATTCTGCTATTCCCGGTATATCTAGTTATTTATGCTATATTACATTATTCTCGATATATCTTTGATGAAAGAAGCAAACTGGAAAATGTCATCTATTCATTATAAAAATTATGAAGTTAGGTTTTATAATTGAATTTTTTAAAATATATTTTAAAATCAAAAATATTGTATATTCTATAAAATTTAATTAAGTTAAATGCAATTTATGTTTATTTACATATATTTGCACATGTTTTTTTTTAATTAAGAATTACTCATTATAGTTAATTTGAGTGCTAGATTTTTAATTAATTATCGCTTCTACATTCATAAAAGCATTATGAACGAGTTACATGTGTTTTTTTAGAATCACCTGCTATATCCTGTTATTTCCGCAGTTTTATCCTCGCTATGACTTTTTGGTCCTTTGTCGCATTAGATCTACTAAGAACTTTAAGTGCATAACTCCTTAGGATAAAACCCTTAGAAGAGGAGTGGGTCCAACCACTTAATACCCTCATATGGTGGATTAGTCACTTAATACCTTCTTGAGGCAGGTCGATCACACGTTAAATGGCCTATGACACTAGACCACTCACATTAACCCGACTTCTTGTAGCCGTCGATAGTTGGATTGTCCGAGTAGACTTCTACTACAAGTAATGGTTAAACTCGCGCCTATATGTCATTTAGGTGCCATTCATTTTTGAACTTAAGCAGTTAAAGTTGGCATATACGTCATGTGTGGGCCTCACTAAATTTTTCATTCAGACTAAACATTGGAAATTCATCGTTCGTGGCGGATGTCGTTCGACGCGAACGGATGATAGGCCAACGTTCCATTTCCCCTCCTCCCCTATGTAATATACTTCCTCTCCTCCTATTTCTCACCCCAAATCTGAAAATTCTACAAATTTTTTTGTCTTTCCCGTCGATCATTTCAAGTAAATTATAATATATTTGTGTTATTCATATTTGTATCTTCCATATATATTTTTGCCAATTTTTTCTAAAACCATTTTTGTATATTTTTGCAAAATGTCAACCCACTCTACTGCCTCATCCACCCGCACTATCGTCGATTGGAATGTCGATAGAACCAACTCATTCATCGATATATGTTACAAGAACATCGAATCTGGTCCCCATCGTGTTATGCATTGGTACAAGCCGACTGCTGCTATTTTCAACGAACGGGCCTGGAGAACAATGTTAGGCATATGAAAAACAAATATGATAATTTAAAATGAGATTGAAACTCGTAGAACAACCTATTGCAGATTCCTAAGGGCTGTTGTAATAAGGAGAAGGACACCGTCGGTGGATCCGACGAATGGTGGGATACAACTATAGTTAGGTATCACAAATACAAACTTGTCTCACCTGCTCAGTTTGAGTAGTTGGATATAATCTTCGACAGCTACATCAGATCTGACAAATGTCAGTTTATTATTCCATAACAAGCTCTTGTTTAGCTGCAGTTCGATGCACAACTTTATAGCGATTATATCAAGGATGATACGGAGGCAATCAGCAGTCGTAGAGCACAACCTAGACAACGGTCATCTGATGGTCCATTCGTAGGTGGTGACAGTTCTTCGCATGATTCGATTCTCGATAGGTGCATGGAAGCGAAGTTGGAGGGTGGGCGACTACGCGGAATGGGAGATTGCGCTTTATTTGGCTGATTTTAATGGAAAATGTTACAATCGTTTGCTTGGATTGATTGACAAACCTCACCAGCTTAAAAAGTTTGTTATTTTCCTTGTTAATAAATTGAGAAGGAATATGTAGTTTTTTTTCTACATCTGTATTCTGATGCATGAACTATGTAGTTCATTATGTTTTTTATTTCTACAGTTGTATTTCGAATCAGGAACTATGAATTTTAATTTCATATGGTGAATTATGTATTTTGCATTTTGTGTTCTGAATTTAAAAATAATTAACATAAATGAGATTATAACATTAAGAAACAATAAAATAACAACTTGCCACTTTCGCGAACATTTCCCTTTCTCATCCCCTTTAAAATATCTTTTTGTTCAAGAAAGAACGAAACCTTAATGTTACAAAGGGCCATTAAATTACACACAACACATAATTTTCCTAATAGGGATATTTAATACAAAATTCCTAATTCAAACGTGGTAAATACAAATTTAAGATAAATAGGTTACAGTATATAATAATTATATATATATATATATATATATATATATATATATATATATGCGTAATAAATGGCGAGTGTGGAAGAAAACACACTAACTGATGAAGTTTTAATCCTGTACTCCAAACAAAAGATTTACATTTCATTTACCCAAATTCATAATATGACATATAAATTCTCATCTCATAATCATAACATTAATAGGGAAATAATCACAACATGGCCTTTCGGATTACATCAACAAACAAAAAGGGACAAGATAAATAAATAACATTATATACATTAATTTTAGTACAATTTTATAATCTTTCCACTTTGGGCGATTTCTGCAAAAAAAAATAAGGATTTTGGTTAAATGTGGTTTATTGCTCAAAATTTGCTATTTTATAAATAAAAATAGAGATTTGAATACGCATAATTTACAATACCTAAATCCATTAATTTCATGTAACTATAAGATTTACAGTCGAAGGGAAAGAGAATAAAAGAGACTTTTGTATTGAATTTACACAAGAACTACAACAAAGAAATCCCTTTTTGTTAACCGACATTTCGGTTCGGTTACCAGAAGTAGTCCAGACCCATGTGACTCGGCCTATCGTGTGGTTCAACGGCCCAGAAGTGTTGCCAATATCATCAAGAATCAAGCTAAGATAGGGTCGTGCAAGAATAGTCGTCGGTGATTGCCGCACTAAGTCATAGATTGCATACTGAAACACCAGAGAAATAATGCATGATGTGCCAAAAAATGTTGCTATAGGAAAAAAGTGATATGTGGCAACACTTTCTCAGTGTTGCATTTTGCCGCGTTGCTGTAGAGTCAAAAGCAACACCTTTGCGACCCAATAGCAACATCGGTACAGTTGTTGCCACAGGTACCAATACAACAAAAATACACTTTCACAACTGCCAAAAAACAGTTGTAATATGTCTATTACAACTGGCATACGCCACTAGTTATATCAGCAATCATAATAAAGTCAACCTTTTTTACAACTGTTTCTAGTAGTTGTCAAATTTTATTTTACAACTGCTAAAAGTAATTATACCTCAACTGCTATTAATTAAAAAAATCATAATATTATAGTTATAACCGCTATTTCATTAACAAACATAATTACTCACATTACAAAAACAATTAAAGTTTACACCATTTGTGAATTAGTAACTTCATAACAGAAAATAGCTGAATTCGTTACATATGTCAATAAAAATAATACACTTAATAAATGAGAAGTTTTCTACATGGAGGTAAATTAAATTAGACATCATTCTTGCCTTCTGATTTATGAATTTCTTTAGAAAATACATCTTCCGGAAGCCTGAAAGTTAAATAGAACATTGCCTTGTTAGGAGCTACATCCCGAACCATGTGTAATATTGCACTACAAGAAAAATGATTTTTTGTAGCGCACAAAAAACGCCACCGAGCATTTTTCGTGGCGTTTTGATAATCGTTACGAGAAAACATGCCATTAAAAACCGTTGAATATTAGTTGTTGTTGTAACAACGTCACTGTAAATACTTTTATTGTAACGTTTTACAAACGCCACCATAAATATTTCTGTAATGCTTTAAAAACACCATAACAAAGCTTTTGATGCTACTAATAAAATTTCCAGTTTTACTCCTGATTTACGGCTGCATTTACTCAACGCCACTACATGTATTTCTGTAGCATTTTTAAAAAGCCACTAAAAATTATTGATTAATTTGCTCTGCTTCTTCCTGCAATTATTTCCTGTTAATAGTCTATTTTGTTTCAACAATATCAATCAATAATCATTCACATAATCATCATGTTCAAACAATCAGAAAAACAATTAACCATATAATCAAATAGAATATGCATAACCATTTTAGTACAATAGTTTCATGAATAAATGACCAAATTCACATATAATAACCAATGATATACAAATTTACACATGTAGTACAAAGAAAATGTTATACCTAACTAGTACTTACAAAACACTTGATTACCCATAATTCTTTGTTGTATGCACAAGTGAAACCTTGCACCATAAAAGTTCAACTTTGCTCTTTGAACGTCTAATGTTTGCACAAGTGAAAGCACAACATATAATCGGCAGCTCCTCCCTAATCCCACAACAAGATACACAAATCTGCACATAGTCCAAATATGCAGACATAAAAATATAAGCTCGCCAATCGTTTCTGAACTCCTCCATTATCTCAAGACATGATATACAAATGTAGACCTCAATCCTCCACGTAGAACGTAATCAAATAGATGTTGAATTTATTGCAAATTTATGGTGTGTGTATATTATACTCTGTTCCAGATCTCATGTATGCTTCACCTAATGACACGCATAATCCAACAGTACAGCAGTTAGGCATAACTAAGAATTTCAATTTTCCTTATAATCTTTATTTATCATATTATGATACTGAAGTGAGCAAAGATGATACCTGACTACAGCTGTATAATCGGCGACCATCAGCAGTCCATTTTAGACCTATCGCGTGTCATGAGAACTTTTCCAGATCATGGTTATTAGCTAAGTAACAAAAAATTACATACATGAAGAGGATAAAGTGAACTAAGCGACTGAAAGTCCAAAAAAGCAATATAGGATAAAAAGTATAGGCAGGAATTTCAAAGAGTGACATTGTTTATATAGCAGAACGCAAACCAGTTTAAACGACAGTAACTGATTCGGTGTGCACTTATATTATAACAGACCGCAAACCAGTATAAACAGTAGTAACTTTGGATTAGTTTTAGGATAAATATGCCAACATGCAGCAATAAGATATATATAACAGTGGTAAATTAACAAAATAGACAAAATTTTCATAAGTAATAGGCATGCCTGTAGAGTTCCCAGCGATGCGAAAAACTTTTGACATTTGCATGAAGCGCCTTTTGAATTGCAGGCATATTCATCTAAGCAGAAACATAATTGTCCGAACAAGGATCGAAATCAGCTATTTGAAAAATCAGTAGGAATATACGTTTTATTTTATCATAAATCAATGCTTGGCTAATGAAAATAAACATAATGGTAAATACTAAATACTCACCACAACAACAGATTTTGTATTTGTGTCATCGCAACACCAGATTTTGGAAGTTGCACTAATTACACTGAGGAGCAAATGTAAGACCGGATCTCAAACTCCCCTAGTACGATATAACCATTTCGTCTATAACACCGCCTTACTCTCTAGGTTAAATACGAACAAAACCATCTATAAAATAATTAGAAGAAGGTGGGTTTCTCTGTTCATGTAAGGACCCTGGTTTACGCGATCCTGGTAACCAACATAAACTCAATGTCGACTATCCAAGCATCACAAATACCGGATAGTTAATAGAAAGAAGTTGGAGGGTGAGAATAGATAAGATAGAAAATTAGAATAGAAGAAGAAGAAGATCACAACAACAGAATCAGAGTAACACGAATCTCACAGCGAAACGAATAAAATATAACATAACTTTGAAGTAAAACCAGTATATGTATACAATAACATTTATCAGAGTAGAACACTTACAACACAGCGTAAATAAACAATTGCTATAAAATCCCGAAGCCTCCTACCCCAAGCTCTCAGTATATATGTAAAATCCTGACTACTTGAATGCCCATACAAATTTGGGCACCCAAGAGTTTAGGGAAAACAAAACAAAATAAACTTCGGGTCAGTCATGGGACTGGTGTGAGTAAACAATTTAAAACAGCTTGAGAAAATAAACGATATCTCATAAGACCATGTCGTATAACACGGAACGGGTTTTTCCCTTATGAGAATCCAAAACACTTGATTTAACATTTCAAAAATCCTTTGGCAAGATCGATAATCTTTATATCAAAACTCTTTTGATATTATAATAGTGTCTATCAACCACAACTAAATAATCATTTAGCAGAACGCTTTCATCTCACGTTCCACATACATAATATATAATCAAAAACCGCAGGCGCTTATTGGTTAAAGAATTCCAACTGGCAAGGTATGGGACCACCTTCCGACAGTGTATCTCTAGAGAGGAATACACCGAGTTCAACAAGAATATCTTGCAACCCAGGCTAAACATGACCGGTCACTCATTTCGCCTGAGTGTACTGAATGTATTATCACAAACGGTTAGGATCAGCAACCGTTTCCCGAAATGGACAGCATCGAAATAAATTATAGAAGTAAATGGAATTTCTCTAGATCAGGTGACAATACACCCTAGTTGGCAGCTAACCACTTAGCCATGCGACACCTGATTTTATACCATTCTGGTTTGTGAGGCTTGAGGCCAAAACATACAGATCACACGTTTATATACTTTGAATGTTACATCGTCATACCCGCCAAATCACAAATTGATTTCCTTAAAATACAACGGGTATACAGCTAAGAGAAATAAATTCCTCCGCCACCAAACGTATGTATGTTTGAAGAGGTAAACTTATGCGATATATTAAATATACTCTGTCAGACATTCTTCCGTACAGGTCGTCCTGGAACTGGACAGACCGAAGGCACTATTATGTAAACAGGATATAACTCCGTCTTCAATTATCTTCATCATATTTGATCACAACGCTAACGCCCATACAGAGTGGTTTTCAGATAATGAATCTGATCCCGGTTTCTCCGTATTAACGACGGAAAAATGGTCAAAAACTTTGATAGTCGGTGATTTAACCATCAAAGGAAAACATATGTGCAAACAACGATATTATTTCTGGATGGAAATTCTATCGATCAATCATCAATCAACATTTATTCATTTCCCCATTTCTCGTTTCCATATATTCATCAAATCCTTATTTTCTAATTTTAGAGAATATACGTTATTAACTTTGGAAAACGTTTCCATTTCTGATTCACGCATCAATATCTTCCCACCTCAATCAGTCTCTAACCGTAAACTAGTAAGAGAACAACTTCCCAAGGATAAACCCCGAAGGCCGAAACTAACATCAGAACGATACCCAGAAAGCCATTCAACTCAACTAATTTCCAGTCAGTTTCTAATTTCTGTAATTCCATTTAAATTCCTAATTCAAACCCCAAATTCCTTTAGAATATTTTATTTGCAAAATATTTACTTAAATCCTTTATTCACATTAAATGAGAATAATATTTCTTCTTTGAAATCAAAACAGTTTGATTTCGTATTTAAAAACAATATCTCAAACCGAAATTATATTCATATTTTTATTTGTAGAATTTTTCAAACAAATCTCCCTTTTTATTTCTAACACTTATATCTCATTTATAATTCCCTTTATATAATTCTATTTATTCTATAGAAATCCTTTTATATAATTCTATTTATTCTATATAAATCCTTTTATATAATTCTATTTATTCTATATAAATCCTTTTATATAATTCTATTTATTATATATAAATCCTTAATTATATTTTCCAATATTTGTTTTCCAAATATTACCCTTTATAATATCCTATTTATTTCATATATAAATATTTCATTTTCAATATTCACTTTGAAAATTATTTCCTTTTTACATTCGAGTATTTCATATGGTATTTAAAATAGCAAATAACATGACCAGTGTCATCATAATCAATCACAGATTTTTTATCCCATTATATATCACAATATATGAAAACAAACAGTATTATAAATACTGAGGAATCCAGTTGGATCCCTCCAACCTGTTTCCCTGCATCCACAGATGTTAAATAATATAATTAATATCAACTTCATTTCAATATTAAATATTCTGATAAACAAAATTAATATTTGATTAACGATATATATAAATATATATCGTTATCTATAATTTCAACCAATCAATCAGCAATTCAACAAAACAATCAACACACAACAATCAATCATCATTTATCAATACTAGATTATATTTATAAAATATAAACTGTACAGAATTAGTGAGATTTACTCACATTGGTCGGTTATCATTAAATAACGATAATCGATCGTCGATTCATATCGGACAATGTAACACCCCGCCTCCGCTAGGGTCACTCGCAAAGGAATGCACTAGCTTTAGAGGGGCATTATTGGTAAACATGCACAGAAATATCACAAGACAGAACATATAAAATAGCGGAAGTAAAATCGAACTTTCATAAACATGAATACATAAGGTCTAAAGCCTTTTACATCAGAGTACATCAAAACCTGTCTTGTAATAGTAAAGAAGCATAAAGACTTTTTCATAAATTATTCCCCAAATAAAAACAGTAAAGTAGCCATAGCCAGAAAAGTCCAAGCCATCCATGATGACCTTCAAGCAGAAGAAGTCCGAACTAAACAACAGTATTTCCTCCCTGTAACCTGGGGGGAAACGGAAGAAAAGAGGCGAAACAAAACGGGTCAGTCAAAAAGACTGAGTAAGCCCTATCTACTATTAGTATAAAAACTAGTAAAGTTAACTGACATGAGAAACTGAGATGAACATAAGCATGATAACAAGATAGATAGGCTAAATCAAAATAACAGGATGAACTACTGAACTCAGGTAAACTAAGGTGTCATGATAAATTACGATGTCAAGATAAAACAAGGTATCACATCGTCAGGTTTCTATCAAGTATAATATCCCCAAGATATCTATCACGTATAACGTCCCATGGCATCTATCCTGTATATCCGCTCTGCACCTACCGTACTAGTATCCCAACTGTATTACGTGTTATCTGTGAATGACCCTTACTCAAAAGTCGTGTAATGGTCCATGTCAACCTAATATGCCGCATATATAGGTTACCCAACTTATATATTTCTTTCCATGTATAAGTTCAGTCCTTTGCCGTAGGTTGTACGGGCTTTCCCATGTAAACGGTTTATCCTTGAAGTTGTTTTGGACTGCAACCCTTGATCTAGTTGTGTTTTCTTACCATGAACTATCGCGCGTCCACTTAGGATTTATGCCACCTAGGACCGCTAGGGATTATGCTACCTAATGAACGTTTCCGTGTCTCGGTTTGGGTTTTTGGCCACCTAGGACCACTAGGGATTACGCCACCCGTCAACCGCGCCCTTGATCCCACGTATGTATCGTGAATCGTTTTCCATGTCTAGATGCACATGTTCCCTAATGTGCCATCCGAGTTCCGTGCCAGGGCAAATCAAGAAATACGGAACTCGGTCGGGAGCTTTAAATCGTCTGCCGATGCAGATATCAAGGTCTGTTTTTGTACCCGTGGCTATGGTCCCACGTGACCCCTCCCTCAACTACTGAAAGGAAATCCAAGAAAAATCATGTATAAGAACCACTCCACGGCCCCACTATAGCCCACTTCCCTACGGGCCAACCTCACCCATGACTCGATAGCAAGCACATGGTCTGTTGGGGGTTCTCTGCCTTTCCGTACGTACACGATTGACTAAAGATGGTAGGTAGTCGACGATGTGCTATCCAGGGCAAAAACAAGAATCGTCGACTCCACGCTAATCCATCCCAGTCTTTAGGTTGCTCGCATAGCAACCAAGGCATACTCTTGGTCCTTCTAACGCAGACCTTAACCTCTCATGGGCCTAGTATAATTACCTGGCAGCCCACAGAGGGATCCCAAGAATATCCTCACGTCCCCCGAAGCTTCCACTTCGGCACCCAGTGCGCTGGAGCTTTTATCCAAGTCAGATAACTTGCTCCCCCTCGTATACTAAGCGATGACCTACCGTATCAGGTTACTCATCGTTTTGAGAATTAATCCTATGTCCTTAGCTAAGAATTATTACTTAGTTACCCTTAACTAAGGTTTACCACTTAGCTTCCTTTCCCGTTATCCTTGATTAACCACGGTTTTCTACCTAGTTCTTCTAGCTAGGGTTTGTCTATTGGGTTAAGTGTTATCATTCAAGTCCATGACTTAACCCGCCCACGAATCACGTCAAAGATTGGCTAAGTATTTAAGTTCAAGACTTAGTCCCACAAGTTGGTTAAGTGTACCCAGAGGCTCATGACTTAACCCTATCAAGTCAAATTGGTCAAGTACTAGCTTACCTTAATCCTATCGGATTATTTTGCTAGATCGATTAAGCATAGATTATCTTAATCCCATCAAATTATCGAGTCGGATTGGTTAAGTATAGGTTGGCTTAACCCCATCCTCTAATCGTACTACAATGGTTAAGTATATTCTAAAAAGGTCTTGTGACTTAACCTTATCAGGTCCGCGTATTAGATTGGTTAAGTGTAAGTTACTTAACCCCATCAAATCATCATGTATAATTGGTTAAGTATAAGTTGCTTAACCCCATGAAATTATCACGTTAAGTTGGTTAAGTATTGGTTACTTAACCTCATTGAATTACCGAGTTTAAATTGGTTAAGTGTTTAACTTAACCCCATCGAATTACCGTGTTTAGATTAGTTAAGTGTGGATTACTTAACCCCATCTAATTACCGTGTCGGATTAGTTAGGTGCAAATTACTTAACCCCATCCCCTAATCATCTTGTATGGTTAAGTGTCTTTAAGAAAACTTACTTAACCTTGCCAAATTATCATGTTGGATTGATTAAGTGTTGGTTAACTTAATCCCCGTCCACTAGTCGTATAAAAATGGTTAAGCGTCATTAGGCAAATCAAATCACTTAACCTACCCAACCTTGTCATGTTTTGTTAAGTATCATTAGCCTAACCAATTTACTTAACCCATTTACCCATGTCATATTTGGTTAAGAGTCATTAATCAAATTAACTTAACCCTATCATGTGGCATTAATTACTTAATGCACCCCAACCTCTCACATTAGACTTTGTTGTGGTTACTAGTTAAGCCGGTCGGTTCCGGGTAGCTTTACACCACAACTTGGTCTAACCTCGGGTTCAAGCACAACATGACCAACTTCTCACATTGGGTCCTATTGTTTGCAACTACTAGTTAGGCCGGTCGGTTCCGGGTAGTTTTACGTTGCAAACTCAACCCAACCTCGAGTTGGCCACTTTCTTGTTTAGTCTAGTGTCATGTTCATAGTCAAGTTTTCAAGCAATTGGGTAGACCTAACTTAATAGGTAAATTCCCAATGGGTAGACCTAACTTAATAGGTAAATTCCCAAGCTTATGTTTTTATGCATACTTACATGTCAACTTCCATGTTATACTTCAAGTCATGTTTTCAAGTATAAACACATGTCATATTTAACGTTACATGTTGTCATGTTTATACCCATTTACCCAAGTCATATTCATGTCATTATGTTTCCCCATAATGTGACCCCAACGCTTTTTAAACTAGCATATACGTTCGCAACAACGTGATGGATTAAAAGAAGAGACTTGGCAAAGGAATGACAAAAATGGGTATTAAGCCACAAGTTAATCATGGTGGCAAATGAGGCACAAATGTGTTCATTAGCTTGCATGTTACATTCTTAAGCCTCAAAAACATGCATCAACCCAAACTTGGTACATAAGCGAATCATGGTGACAAAAGACATGGAATGATGGCTAGAAACTCGCATATATCATCATATAAGGATTATGACTTCATATGCAAGTTGACATAATGATTATGAAGATTCTCATGTTGCATAATGCAACATTTCAACATAAAGGTTGTGGCTTTTAACTCATAAGATCAAGATAATGACTTCATAAACTTGCATAACATGATAGCATGCATCATTCTAATTAATCAAACCCAAACTTTCAACATGAACATTTAACTTCATAGTTAATATCTAAGAGTAGAGAAGGGCTTACATTGCCATGAAGGCCTAAATCGATTAAACTAAAGCTTATGATGAAGCCTATGCATGCCATCACCCAAAAACCCACAGATGGATGCTCCAAATCACTAAAAACACCATCTTTATGAACAAAGATCAAAGCTTTTGTCTTGAAATCAACTTGAGGGGCTCTCATACTAACATAGGGACTCTTTAATACTCTCATGTTCATGAAACCTCTCATAGAAATGAAGTGGAGGCTAGGATAGTTGAGTGGAGGCAATGAGAGTAGAAATTTTGCCATAGTTTAGTTACATGAGTGAATAATGAGGGTTTAGGGGAGGGTTAGGGGCTTATTTATAGAAGATTAGGCTAGTTAGGACCCTTAGATTAACCCTAGGATAGATCCCAGCCCTCAAAAATCGTCACAAGCCTCCAAAACAAGACCAAGGGCCAAAACAGGTGCACCAGGCCAGCCAGGGTCAAGCCAGAAGGCTGTGCAGGTTTCTGGCTCGACACGGGCGCACTTCCCAAGTGCGCCAGTGTATTTTTGTGCTGGCGCACTTCACAAATGCGCCAGTGTATTTTTGTGCTGGCGCACTTCACAAGTGCGCCAGTGCATTCTGGCTTGTTTTCGGTTTTTCTGCCTAACTTCGTTCGTCCATATCTTCTTCATACGGACTCCGATTTACGAAATTTCGGACTCTATTTCGCGTATTTTTCCGAGACGAACGCAATGGCGCAACCCATTTATCCTGATTCAGATTTTATAATTTAATTCTGCCTTGATTCTTGTCTTAACACGTTGCTAAAAATTCGGGTTGTTACATCCTCCCCAACTTAAAGGATTTCGTCCCCGAAATCTCCAAGTTAGGAAGAACGTATCCTACCATCCATCATTCATCTACTCACAACATCATCCACAAGCAACCATTGTCCTTAGATGATTTCTAATGCTGTATGAATATATGCAAAACGTGTGTGTACGTGTTCCTTAGCTAATGCTAATGATCAGGCCTAAATAATCTTTCTAATGCAAAATATGTATAGTGCCATGAATCCAACATGTATGCAAATAGTCCTAGCCATATAGGTACTATATGCGTGCACAATCATTCATTCATATGCAACAACCGCATGATAATACATTCGATTTCATCCATAAACAAGTATAAATACTCATGCATATGCAATATGAAATGTGACCGAGTCGAGCTAGTATCTAATGTGTATTCGCGCATCCACGAGCAACCACTTGCAACCACTTGCAACCATATCAATCATAACATGTTTCAAATACATGTTTACATCCATAGGGTTCTACCTAGGATTCCCTGGAACAGGGTCGAGAAGAAAAACAAGACAAACTCCTTACGGGGTTTGTAACAGAAAATAGGACCGAGAGGATGTCCACAAAAGATAGCCTACAAGTAAGCTCTACAGAAAACAGGGATCAAGGAGATACTCCCAAAAAGAGATATCATGCGCGTATCTAGTCTTTGACCATCAAAGTCGTACTTCCTTGAGCTCAATTCCATTGTGCCTTGACCGTCTTTTAACTTCGCGATTTCGTAGCTTCTTATCCCCTGTTTCCATAACATGAGCTGGAACTCATTTCTTCGTCGCCTCTCGTTCCACTTGCACTTATCCTCTTTCTTGAATACTTGACGCAAACATGACTGCGTACTCAAGATCTCATGCAAGCCTTCCAAAATTCATTAGTGAACCTTGGATCTCGTACCATAAGGTATTCCACGTAGAAAAACTTTCTCTTGAAAGTAAACAGATGCCAACCAGGTTATCAAGCGCACTTACTAGGGTGACTTCTATAACCCATGCATAAGTGAAATAGACCATCCGTCTTATCGGCGAACGCCACTCGATCGGGCTTCAAATTTCCAATAAAGGCATCCAGGGATTCTAAGTAACTAGTCATGACAGAACCTCAAAAAGGTTACACGATACTTCGAGGGTATTACCAAGGCTAGTCAAAAGTCTAACTACCCTCCTATCAAAACCGGGAGTGACACCCCTTACTGGATAACCACTTCATCCCTAGAATCCATCCATAACTTATAAACATAAGCATTATTTCCAAACTCAACACTTGGCATAGACATTCTCAAATCCAAACAAGTCATGTATACATGGACTGACTCTCCAATAGGACTTTGAGACAAAAATTGGGATTCTCTATTATGCTAGTACTTAAGGTGCAGAGACTCAACTATCGAAGCAGACTTAATTGATACCATGATCAAAACAAAGTCCTAACGGGATGATAGAGAAGAAAAGCTAAACCTTTAACAAGATCGTTACCCTCCTTCCGAGGTACCCTAGAAATGAGAGCATACTATTGCCCTCCCGATGATCTTGTCCTTGTCCCATGATACTTAACTATCCACCCCGTTTCACCATGCCAAAGGTACTCTCTCGTCATGGGTTTCATTGTTCATCTTTCTCTCTCGTTCTGGGTTGAGCCATACCAACAAGTTGTTCATCCTTAAAATCGCATCCTTTATCCTCTTTCTCACTATCCTTTCTTATAACGCGGCCACTGGTCTCTCGAGAACCACCTCCATCGCATGGAAAGCACTTCCGTAGATAGAAAAGACTAGTCGCAGTTAAAACCACTGTGACTACAGATGGAGGAAAGAAAGGAAAAGAGATTCAATCAAGGAAACAAGGATAATGCTAATGGCCTTTGGGGAATAGCCTTTTCTTTTTAAAAGAAAACTTTCTTGAAAAATGCTTCTTTATAAACGATTTTCAAATAGTTTTCAGAAGGTCTTTAAAAACTTTTGCCCAGTCTGGTAACCTTCTGCTCTGATACCAAATGTAACACCCCGCCTCCGCTAGGGTCACTCGCAAAGGAATGCACTAGCTTTAGAGGGGCATTATTGGTAAACATGCACAGAAATATCACAAGACAGAACATATAAAATAGCGGAAGTAAAATCGAACTTTCATAAACATGAATACATAAGGTCTAAAGCCTTTTACATCAGAGTACATCAAAACCTGTCTTGCAATAGTAAAGAAGCATAAAGACTTTTTCATAAATTATTCCCCAAATAAAAACAGTAAAGTAGCCATAGCCAGGAAAAGTCCAAGCCATCCATGATGACCTTCAAGCAGAAGAAGTCCGAACTAAACAACAGTATTTCCTCCCTGTAACCTGGGGGGGAAACGGAAGAAAAGAGGCGAAACAAAACGGGTCAGTCAAAAAGACTGAGTAAGCCCTATCTACTATTAGTATAAAAACTAGTAAAGTTAACTGACATGAGAAACTGAGATGAACATAAGCATGATAACAAGATAGATAGGCTAAATCAAAATAACAGGATGAACTACTGAACTCAGGTAAACTAAGGTGTCATGATAAATTACGATGTCAAGATAAAACAAGGTATTACATCGTCAGGTTTCTATCAAGTATAATATCCCCAAGATATCTATCACATATAACGTCCCATGGCATCTATCATGTATATCCGCTCTGCACCTAGCGTACTAGTATCCCAACTGTATTACGTGTTATCCTTGAATGACCCTTACTCAAAAGTCGTGTAATGGTCCATGTCAACCTAATATGCCGCATATATAGGTTACCCAACTTATATGTTTCTTTCCATGTATAAGTTCAGTCCTTTGCCGTAGGCTGTACGGGCTTTCCCATGTAAACGGTTTATCCTTGAAGTTGTTTTGGACTGCAACCCTTGATCTAGTTGTGTTTTATTACCATGAACTATCGCGCGTCCACTTAGGATTTATGCCACCTAGGACCGCTAGGGATTATGCTACCTAATGAACGTTTCCGTGTCTCGGTTTGGGTTTTTGGCCACCTAGGACCACTAGGGATTACGCCACCCGTCAACCGCGCCCTTGATCCCACGTATGTATCGTGAATCGTTTTCCATGTCTAGATGCACATGTTTCCCAATGTGCCATCCGAGTTCCGTGCCAGGGCAAATCAAGAAATACGGAACTCGGTCGGGAGCTTTAAATCGTCTGCCGATGCAGATATCAAGGTCTGTTTTTGTACCCGTGGCTATGGTCCCACGTGACCCCTCCCTCAACTACTGAAAGGCAATCCAAGAAAAATCATGTATAAGAACCACTCCACGGCCCCACTATAGCCCACTTCCCTACGGGCCAACCTCACCCATGACTCGATAGCAAGCACATGGTCTGTTGGGGGTTCTCTGCCTTTCCGTACGTACACGATTGACTAAAGATGGTAGGTAGTCGGCGATGTGCTATCCAGGGCAAAAACAAGAATCGTCGACTCCACGCTAATCCATCCCAGTCTTTAGGTTGCTCGCATAGCAACCAAGGCATACTCTTGGTCCTTCTAACGCAGACCTTAACCTCTCATGGGCCTAGTATAATTACCTGGCAGCCCACAGAGGGATCCCAAGAATATCCTCACGTCCCCCGAAGCTTCCACTTCGGCACCCAGTGCGCTGGAGCTTTTATCCAAGTCAGATAACTTGCTCCCCCTCGTATACTAAGCGATGACCTACCGTATCAGGTTACTCATCGTTTTGAGAATTAGTCCTATGTCCTTAGCTAAGAATTATTACTTAGTTACCCTTAACTAAGGTTTACCACTTAGCTTCCTTTCCCGTTATCCTTGATTAACCACGGTTTTCTACCTAGTTCTTCTAGCTAGGGTTTGTCTATTGGGTTAAGTGTTATCATTCAAGTCCATGACTTAACCCGCCCACGAATCACGTCAAAGATTGGCTAAGTATTTAAGTTCAAGACTTAGTCCCACAAGTTGGTTATGTGTACCCAGAGGCTCATGACTTAACCCTATCAAGTCAAATTGGTCAAGTACTAGCTTACCTTAATCCTATCGGATTATCTTGCTAGATCGATTAAGCATAGATTATCTTAATCCCATCAAATTATCGAGTCGGATTGGTTAAGTATAGGTTGGCTTAACCCCATCCTCTAATCGTACTACAATGGTTAAGTATATTCTAAAAAGGTCTTGTGACTTAACCTTATCAGGTCCGCGTATTAGATTGGTTAAGTGTAAGTTACTTAACCCCATCAAATCATCATGTATAATTGGTTAAGTATAAGTTGCTTAACCCCATGAAATTATCACGTTAAGTTGGTTAAGTATTGGTTACTTAACCTCATTGAATTACCGAGTTTAAATTGGTTAAGTGTTTAACTTAACCCCATCGAATTACCGTGTTTAGATTAGTTAAGTGTGGATTACTTAACCCCATCTAATTACCGTGTCGGATTAGTTAGGTGCAAATTACTTAACCCCATCCCCTAATCATCTTGTATGGTTAAGTGTCATTAAGAAAACTTACTTAACCTTGCCAAATTATCATGTTGGATTGATTAAGTGTTGGTTAACTTAATCCCCGTCCACTAGTCGTATAAAAATGGTTAAGCGTCATTAGGCAAATCAAATCACTTAACCTACCCAACCTTGTCATGTTTTGTTAAGTATCATTAGCCTAACCAATTTACTTAACCCATTTACCCATGTCATATTTGGTTAAGAGTCGTTAATCAAATTAACTTAACCCTATCATGTGGCATTAATTACTTAATGCACCCCAACCTCTCACATTAGACTTTGTTGTGGTTACTAGTTAAGCCGGTCGGTTCCGGGTAGCTTTACACCACAACTTGGTCTAACCTCGGGTTCAAGCACAACATGACCAACTTCTCACATTGGGTCCTATTGTTTGCAACTACTAGTTAGGCCGGTCGGTTCCGGGTAGTTTTACGTTGCAAACTCAACCCAATCTCGAGTTGGCCACTTTCATGTTTAGTCTAGTGTCATGTTCATAGTCAAGTTTTCAAGAAATTGGGTAGACCTAACTTAATAGGTAAATTCCCAATGGGTAGACCTAACTTAATAGGTAAATTCCCAAGCTTATGTTTTTATGCATACTTACATGTCAACTTCCATGTTATACTTCAAGTCATGTTTTCAAGTATAAACACATGTCATATTTAACGTTACATGTTGTCATGTTTATACCCATTTACCCAAGTCATATTCATGTCATTATGTTTCCCCATAATGTGACCCCAACGCTTTTTAAACTAGCATATACGTTCGCAACAACATGATGGATTAAAAGAAGAGACTTGGCAAAGGAATGACAAAAATGGGTATTAAGCCACAAGTTAATCATGGTGGCAAATGAGGCACAAATGTGTTCATTAGCTTGCATGTTACATTCTTAAGCCTCAAAAACATGCATCAACCCAAACTTGGTACATAAGCGAATCATGGTGACAAAAGACATGGAATGATGGCTAGAAACTCGCATATATCATCATATAAGGATTATGACTTCGTATGCAAGTTGACATAATGATTATGAAGATTCTCATGTTGCATAATGCAACATTTCAACATAAAGGTTGTGGCTTTTAACTCATAAGATCAAGATAATGACTTCATAAACTTGCATAACATGATAGCATGCATCATTCTAATTAATCAAACCCAAACTTTCAACATGAACATTTAACTTCATAGTTAATATCTAAGAGTAGGGACGGGCTTACATTGCTATGAAGGCCTAAATCGATTAAACTAAAGCTTATGATGAAACCTATGCGTGCCATCACCCAAAAACCCAAAGATGGATGCTCCAAATCACTAAAAACACCATCTTTATGAACAAAGATCAAAGCTTTTGTCTTGAAATCAACTTGAGGGGCTCTCATACTAACATAGGGACTCTCTAATACTCTCATGTTCATGAAACCTCTCATAGAAATGAAGTGGAGGCTAGGATAGTTGAGTGGAGGCCATGAGAGTAGAAATTTTGCTATAGTTTAGTTACATGAGTGAATAATGAGGGTTTAGGGGAGGGTTAGGGGTTTATTTATAGAAGATTAGGCTAGTTAGGACCCTTAGATTAACCCTAGGATAGATCCCAGCCCTCAAAAATCGTCACAAGCCTCCAAAACAAGACCAAGGGCCAAAACAGGTGCACCAGGCCAGCCAGGGTCAAGCCAGAAGGCTGTGCAGGTTTCTGGCTCGACACGGGCGCACTTCCCAAGTGCGCCAGTGTATTTTTGTGCTGGCGCACTTCACAAGTGCGCCAGTGTATTTTTGTGCTGGCGCACTTCACAAGTGCGCCAGTGCATTCTGGCTTATTTTCGGTTTTTCTGCCTAACTTCGTTCGTCCATATCTTCTTCATACAGACTCCGATTTACGAAATTTCGGACTCTATTTCGCGTATTTTTCCGAGACGAACGCAATGGCGCAACCCGTTTATCCTGATTCAGATTTTATAATTTAATTCTGCCTTGATTCTTGTCTTAACACGTTGCTAAAAATTCGGGTTGTTACAGACAATTTATTTCGCTATAAATTGTCTTGAGCTCCAATTCACTTCTAGTCAGTTCCATTGTGTAGCCCTCGTCCATACAATCCTAATGGATCCAGTTTTGCTGAATTTGTTTATTGTATGAAGGAGATATTCAATTTACAAGTTTACACACTAATTTAATTTTAATTTAAACTATAATTATTTGTTTCGGGTCTCACCTTCCTTCCATCCGGCCCATCCACTTGCTAAAGCCCGCCGTTCGCTCAGTACACAATCCCTTCTTCCCCGATGACACTGCTCGAACCATGTAAAATAGCCGTGGTCTTCCTTCTACAACAACTCCCTCTACATACCACTAATCAATAAACCATTGACACCATCATTCCTCTCTTCGATACCTCTTCCTCCTTGTATAACTTACCCTCCACTCACACCATTCTAGCAACCTTCGACATTCAGTTCGCCATCACAATACACAGGAACTCGCAAAAATATTTTTCACCGAATCATCCAAAAACCCCACAAACGATGCGCCATTCCTCCCTAACAACAATTACTATGTCTAAACTTCGAATAGATGCTTCTACCTCACGAAAATCAGAGCCCTAGGCTTCCGCGTCTTAAAACGGTGAACTGGTTCACTGTCGAACTGAGCAAAATGGATACCATATGGAAGGAAATCACCGCATCATTTCATATATATGCGATTTGCAATTTATAGTTTTTCTATGATTTTATTTTGAATTTTACAACTCACGATGGTATGTTTTGAGCTGAAGAACTGGCGGCTACACATTTTAACCAGCCAGAGAAAATCCTTTAGGGTTAAAGAGGATGTGTTGTATTTATAGGAAAAAAACATATTATTTTATTTGATTTTTATATTCGATTTTATTCAATCGTTATTTGCATTTACTGCTTAAAAACTCTTGCAATCACATACAACAACCAAAAATCATGAAAATGGACATGCAGCTACAATTCGACATTATGGATCCAACGAAACTGGTTTCGTCGAATTCCGACTTCGTATGCGCACGCAGCATATTTTTAAAGTCAATTTATTAACTATTTTTCAGATTAAAATCCCGTACGACCACATATTGACTCCAAAAATTAAAAATTTGAAACCTAACAATAATTTAATATTTCAGATCCAACAAAATTAGTTTCATCGAAAACGGAGGTCTGTTGCAAAAATGGCTATTTTTAAAGCTCTAAATAAACCCATTTAAATATAATTATATTTGAAAATAATTAAATTAATATTTGCATATATATTCACATAGAATATAATCCGACTCCAAAATAAACATATCAGGATTTATAACTCAGTAATTCAAAAATCAGAGTTAACCGATATTCAATTAAAATTTGAAATCCTTTTATAAATCGTTATAAATTATAAAGGGATTCCATAGCGACTATTTGAAAATTTGATTTGGACATAAATCAAAATCTACACAATGAAATCCCGATTTTTCTCTTCCATTAGAAAAATGTACTTCACCAGTTCCGAACGTTTCTGGTTTCATAGAAATCCGACTTAAAACAGATTCTGTATATTCATTTAAAGTTCGAATCGCCAAATTACGAACTGCTGCGCTATTTCGAACTCGATTATAATTATAATATAATGTATACATTCAACTAACATTTAAAAATAACTTCGTTATTATAATTCAGTTCTAAATTGAATTATATATTTTAAATTGTCCAATTCACACAATATTGCCATTTCATCTATTTTTGATTATTTCAGAAATTAAATATATTATTCTATTATTTAATTTAATTAAATATTCACTATTATTTAATTGAACAGCTATTTAAATCTCTATATCACTATTTAAATAATTAAATTAATTAATTAATATCCGTAAAAATACGGGTCGTTACATTCTTCCCCTCTTAAAATAATTTCGTCCTCGAAATTGCTAAGGTAGAAAACAAACCCTATTAACTGGGTAAAAATTATTTGTTTACTTATTAAATTCAGTTTCAACTGAACCAATTTATTTCAATTAATATCTTAATTCATTTCGACTAACGAAAATTTTCAAAAATTCTGAAAATTTGTAAAGACCTTAAAATTTCGAAAAATTTCGCTAGCACCTCCTTTGTACTGGTCAATAGGTACAACTACAACTCGCCTCTCTAGGTCTTCTCCAACCCAAAAGAAAATCAAACAGCTAAGCGACTTGCCAAATCGGCTCATAACCCATCAAACTCATATGAATATAAACGTGTACCTTTTTGTCGGGAATATAATTATATCCTTTATATCTGCTACCAATTCAGCATATACCAATATCATCCCAATCAATCTCCAATCCATTTATCCTCAACACGGTTATTTGCTTATAACCAAGCTAAATTCCATTCAAACTCCAATTCCAATCTCAATTCAAAATTCTTACTCAACAATTCATTTCTATTCCAGATTATCTCAAATCCAGTCCAATTCTACTTGATACCATTCTATTTCAATATGATTTTCACTTAACTGGATTTTAAATCAATCTCAATTTGCTTTCATAAATTTCAATTCAAATTTGGTTTTAATCCAAACAATCTTTCCCTGGGAATTTTAAATAGTTTACCATATCGAAAATCAAACTTTCCTTTTCAGGATTCAAAACAACTTGCTTTTCTCAAATCAATTCAAAAACAATATCTTTGGTAGTAATCTGTCACTTACAAACTCGAAAATGAGCACTAATGTGTGCCTAGCATCATCAGAGTTATTTCCCAGCGACTGAAGTGAGTTCAATACTACTATATTTCTTTCAAAATTCATTCTCAAACACTTCCATTTTGAAATTTATTTTAAAATATCTTTCAAGGCTTGGAAAACATTTCCAACTCTCCTAGGATTTTAAAACTTCCAAATACTTAACCCAAATTCATTTGCAAATACCATCCTAGGTTTCCAGGGTTTAATTCCAATTCTGATTTAAATTCAGATTTAATTTATTTCGTAATACTTATACGAATTTTGATTGGTTATTTACATAACCGTTTCAGTTATAATCTTATCTGATTATAATCACAACCAACACATCCAATAAACTTTAATATTTCCAATATCTATATTTTCTTTATATCAAAATATAATTTGGGCAAAATTATTTCATTTACCCTTATTTCAAAACATACTGTGTCGATTCATCGTATTCGAGTGTTTATAAACCCCTTACCGATACAGTGGATCAAACTGATCGACCAGAACCCATAAACAACTCAACCAATAAATCACCACAATATAAAACAGTTTTTATAAAATCTAAAAATACGCTTTCTCGTATATATACACCCAACTCAATTTAGGGCACTACTAACCCCATCTCTACTGAGTCACGCCACAGAGTCAAGGTAATCACTTAACCTTAAGCTCTGATGCCACTCTAACGACCCGGGTTTTCGCGATCTTGGTAACCGACATAAACTCAATGTCGACTATCCAAGCATCGGAAATACCGGATAGTTAATAGAAAGAAGTTAGAAGGTGAGAATATATAAGATAGAAAATTAGAATAGAATAAGAAGAAGATCACAACAACAGAATCAGAGTAACACGAATCTCACAGCGGAACGAATAAAATATAAATTAACTTTGGAATAAAACCAGTATATGTATACAATAACATTTATCAGAGTACAACATTTACAACACAGCGGAAATAAACAATTGCTATAAAATCCTAAAGCCTCCTGCTCCAAGCTCTCAGTATATCTGTAAAATCCTGATTACTTGACTGCCCATACAAATTTGGGCACCCAAGAGTTTAGGGAAAACAAAACAAAATAAACTCCGGGTCAGTCATGGGACTGGTGTGAGTAAACAATTTAAAACAGCTTGAGAAAATAAACGATATCTCATAAGAGCATGCCGTATAACACGAAACGGGTTTTTCCCTTATGAGAATCGAAAACACTTGATTTAACATTTCAAAAATCCTTTGGCAAGAACGATAATCTCTATATCAAAACTCTTTTGATATTATAATAGTGTCTATCAACCACAACTAAATAATCATTTAGCAAAACGCTTTCATCTCACGTTCCACATACATAATACATAATCAAAAACCGCAGGAGCTTATTGGTTAATGAATTCCAATTGGCAAGGTATGAGACCACCTTCCGACGGTGTATCTCTAGAGAGGAATACACCGGGTTCAACAAGAACATCTTGCAACCCAGGCTAAACATGACCGGTCACTCATTTCACTTGAGTGTACCGAATGTATTATCACCAACGGTTGGGATCAGCAACCATTTCCCAAAAGGGACAGCATCAAAATAGATTATAGAAGTAAATGGAATTTCTCTAGATCAGGTGACAATACACCCTAACTGGCAGCTAACCACTTAGCCATGCGACCTACCCGATTTTATACCATTTTGGTTTGTGAGGCTTGAGGCCAAAATGTAAAGATCACACCTTTATTTACTTTGAATGTCACATCGTCATACCCACTAAATCACAAATTGATTTCCTCAAAATACAACAGGTATACAACTAAGAGAAATGAATTCCTCCGCCACCAAATGTAAGTAAGTTTGAAGAGGTCAACTTGTGCGATATATTAAATATACTCTATTAGACATTCTTCCATACAGGTCGTCCTGGGACTGGACAGACCGAAGGCACTATTCTGTAAACAGGACATCCTTTGCATAACTCTGTCTTCAATTATCTTCATCATATTTGATCGCAATGCTAACGCCCATACAGAGTGGTTTTCAGATAATGAATCTAATCCCGGTCTCTCCGTGTTGACGACGGAAAAATGGTCAAAAACTTTGATAGTCGGTGATTTAACTATCAAAGAAAAACATGTGTGCAAACAACGATATTATTTCCAGATGGAAATTCTATCGATCAATCATCAATCAATATTTATTCATTTCCCCATTTCCCGTTTCCATATATTCATCAAATCCTTATTTTCTAATTTTAGAAAATATACGTTATTAACTTTGGAAAACGTTTCCATTTCTGGTTCACACATCAATATCTTCCCACCTCTATCAGTCTCTAACTGTAAACTAGTAAGAGAACAACTTCCCAAGCATAAACTCCGAAGGCCGAAACCAACATCAGATCGATACCCAGAAAGTCATTCAACTCAACTAATTTCCAGTCAGTTTCTAATTTCAGTAATTCCATTTAAATTCCTAATTCAAACCCCAAATTTCTTTAAAATATTTTATTTGCAAAATATTTACTTAAATCCTTTATTCACATTAAATGTGAATAATATTTCTTCTTTGAAATCAAAACAGTTTGATTTCGTATTTAAAAATAATATCTCAAACCCAAATTATATTTATATTTATATTTGTAGAATTTTTCATACAAATCTCCCTTTTTATTTCAAACACTTAAATCTCATTTATAATTCCCTTTATATAATTCTACTTATTCTATATAAATCCTTTTATATAATTCTATTTATTCTATATAAATCCTTTTATATAATTCTATTTATTCTATATAAATCCTTTATATAATTCTATTTATTCTATATAAATCCTTAATTATATTTTCCAATATTTGTTTTCCAAATATTACACTTTATAATATCCTATTTATTTCATATATAAATATTTCATTTTCAGTATTCACTTTGAAAATTTCCTTTTTACTTTCCAGTATTTCATATGGTATTTAAAATACCAAATAACATGACCAGTGTCATCATAATCAATCACAGATTTTATATCACATCGTATATCACAATACATGAAAACAAACAATACTATAAATATTGAGGAATCCAGTTGGATCCCTCCAACCTGTTTCCCTGCATCCACAGAAGTTAAACAATATAATTAACATCAACTTCATTTCAATATTAAATATTCTGATAAACATAATCAATATTTGATAACAATATATATAAATATATATCGTTATCTATAATTTCAACCAATCAATCAGCAATTCAACAAAACAATCAACACACAGCAATCAATCATCATTTATCAGTACTAGATTATATTTATAAAAATATAAACTGTACAGAGTTAGTGAGATTTACTCACATTGGTCGGTTATCATTAAATAATGATAATCGATCGTCGATTTAGATTGGACAATTTATTTCTATATAAATTGTCACGAGCTCCAATTCACTTCCAGTCAGTTCCATTGTGTAGCCCTCGTCCATACGATCCCAATGGATGCAGTTTTGTTGAATTTGGTTAACGTATGAAGGAGATATTCAATTTACAAGTTTACACACTAATTTAATTTTAATTTAAACTATAATTATTTGTTTCGGGCCTCAACTACCTTCCATCCGGCCCATCCACTTGCTAAAGCCCACCCGTTCGCTTAGTACACAATCCCTTCTTCCCCGATGACGCTGCTCGAACCCAGTAAAATAGCCGTGGTATTCCTTCTACAACAACTCCCTCTCCATACCACTAATCGATAAACCATTGACACCATCATTCCTCTCTTCGATAACTCTTCCTCCTTGTATAACTTACCCTCAACTCGCACCATTCTAGCAACCTTCAACTTTCAGTTCACCCTCTCAATACACAAGAACTCGCGATAATATTTTTCACCGAATCATCCAAATACCCCACAAACGATGCGCCATTCCTCCCTAACAACAATTACCATGTCTAGATGCTTCTACCTCACGAAAATCAAAGCCCTAGGCTTCCGCGTCTTAAAACAGTGAACGAGTTCACTGTCGAACTAAACAAAATGGATACCATATGGAAGGAAATCACCACAGCACTTCATATATATGAGATTTGCAATTTATATGTTTTTCTATGATTTGTTTTTGATTTTTACAACTCACGATGGTAAGTTTTGAGCTGAAGAACTGGCGGCTACACATTTTGACCAGCCAGAGAAAATCCTTTAGGGTTAAAGAGGATGTGTTGTATTTATAGGAAAAAATATATTATTTTATTTGATTTTTATATTCGATTTTATTCAATCGTTATTTGCATTTACTGTTTAAAAATTTGTGCAATCACATACAATAACCAAAAATCAAGAAAATGGGCTAGCTACAGTTCGACATTACGGGCCCAACGAAACTGGTTTCGTCGAGTTTCGACTTCACATGCTCACATAGCGTATTTTAAAAGTCAAATTATTGACTATTTTTCAGATTAAAATCACGTACGGTCAATACTGACTCCAAAAATTACAAAAATTGAAACCTAACAATTATTTAATATTACGGATCCAACAAAATTAGTTTCGTCGAAAACGGTGGTCATTTGCAAAAATGACTATTTTTATAGCTCTAAATAAACCCATTTAAATATAAATATATTAAAAAATAATTAAATTTAATATTAATAAATTAATATTATCATTTATATTCACATAGAATATAATCCGGCTCCAAAATAAACATATCAGGATTTATAAGTCGATAATTCAAAAATTAGAGTTAACTGATATTCAATTAAAAATAGAAATTCTTTTATAAATCATTATAAATTATAAAGGAATTCCATAACGACTATTTGAAAACTAGATTTAGACATAAATCAAAATCTACACAATGAAATCCCGATTTTTCTCTCCCATTAGAAAAATATACTTCACCAGCTCCAAAATTTTCTGGTTTCATAAAAATCCGGCTTAAAATGGATTCTGTACATTCATTTAAAGTTCGAATCACCAAATTACGAACTCCCGCGCCATTTCGAGCTCGATTATGATTGTAATATAATCTATACATTTAACTAACATTTAAAAATAACTTCGTTATTATAATTCAATTCTAAACTGAATTATATATTTTAAATTGCCCAATTCACACAATATTGCTATTTCAGCTATTTCTGATTATTTCATAAATTAAATATATTATTATATTATTTAATTTAATTAAGTATTCACTATTATTTAATTAAACATCTATTTAAATCTCTATATCACTATTTAAATAAATAAATTATTATCCATAAAAATACGGATCGTTACAGTTCAGTTTCCCACATCAATTCAGGTCTCTACCGTCAACAACATTAATAATCGAGATTGCAAATACGGTTCAAGTTCAACTTTATCATTGATGGCCTAACACAAAAATTTGCAATCTCTATTGTTAATATTGATGGGAGAAGAGCTTAAAACTAATTGTCTTCATCTCCTTTGGGTGATCAGTTAAGAAGAAACTGAGTTGCCCTATGTAAGATAATGCTTCTCCAGAACCTACATGGAAATTTTGTATGAAATATATTAGAATGTTACATAATCCTTGTACTGTTAACCAATGAAACGCTTGTACAAACATTTATATGAAAATTAACATTTTTATGATATGTAACATTCAACACTGTAGGAAAAAAAGGCACAGCCAAGATAAACTTTTGAAGATCCGGATACTGTTAAGTAGTACTGCCAGAAAGTATATTCCAGAACCATGTCGACGAGGTGTTCAGTAACTTTAAGATACTACGACCAAATTCCAATAAGATGGAACATTTACGCTTTATTAAGTACTAAATCACGAGTTATATGCGTATACCTGAAGATAAGAGAGGTATTGAACAAGCATTCTGTGGGCTGGTTAAGGAAACACTTCGAAATGATAAAGTTGATCATATGGACAAATATTTCTACCGCTTACTATTTAATAATTTGGCCTGCTTAACAAACCAACTAAACTCGACTTATCTTGGGAGTTACTAAATTGATCCATTGAAAATTATTGATCTTCTGAACTTGATTTACTAAATTTCGAAGCTCTTCAATGATTGAAAAACTTTATTTTAAAGTTTTCATCATTTCGTAGTGTTTACTCAACCAGACCACAGAAAGCTAGGTTAATACCTCTCTTACCTCCACATATACGCATAAAACTCGTGATTTGGTTCTTAACAACACGTGAATGTTCCATTTTCATGGAAATAAGTCGTAGTATCCTAAAAATACTAAACACCTACCGACATGGATCTGAAATATACCTCCTGGCAGCACTACTATACACTAACAATGAACTTTGATAGGAGATCCTACCATGTTAGTGTTACGTTTCAAATTAATTGTCAACCCATTGAATGTAGTTACTTAATTTAGTAACCCCCAAAATAAATTGAATGTAGTCACTTAATTTAGTAACTCCCAAGTTAAATTAACTTAATTTAGTAACTCTCAAGTCAAACTAATTGTCAGCTCATATAAATTAGACCTCTTGGCCAAAAAATTAACTTGCTCATATTTCTGAGAAATCTCGAAATATTCACACACACTTGATATATAGACCACTCATAAACATATGTGCTCATGCCTCACAGATACAAAATATAGCATCACCTGCACTATGTATGTCTGTATGCTCATAATCATTGTATGTTATATATATATATATATATATATATATATATATATATATATATATATACACACACACACACACACACATACACACATGTGCATGCAGAAGTCGTACATTAAACATATATTTATCCAATTATGTTTACAATATAACATTCATATGAAAACTTTAAATGGATCAATATGCCTAGATAATGTTTATATATAACAAGTTATCCACTTATATGTCCAAAAGCAACTAGCATATAATTAAAGTAAAATAAATACATTTGCATATCCTAATGTCAAACACAAGGTAATTAGGTATAATGATTATAAAGTGCCACTCTTTTAGCCTATCATTATTTAGCTATATTTAAAAGTAGTAATCTTTCATGTATATCAGTATGTGTGTGTGGACAGCCCGGATTTACATGTTCAATCACAACAGATATATGACATATTTCAATATTCATGTATACTCCTATACATGCAAATCAGATGGAATAAAATAAATTAACATACATAAACACATTCTAATTGCAAAGTAGGCGTAACTATTTTGAGCCTGTTTCTCTGTTCAGTTTCCCACATCAATTCGCGTTTTTCTGGTTTCATTAATATCAATATCGAGATTGCAAATACGGTTCTGGTTCAACTTGATCATTGATGGCCTAACACAATTTTTTGCAATCTCGATTATTAATGTTGATGAGACCAGAGCCTAAAACAAATTGTCTTCGTCCCTTCGGGCTATCAGTTAAGAAGAAACTGAGTGCCCTATATAACATAATGCTTCTCCCGAGCCTACAGGGAAATTTTGTATGAAATGTATCAGTTAAGTGCCACTCTTTTAGCTGCACAATTTTAGTACACATGTATGCACCTTTACGTGCAAATCAGATGGAATAAATTAAATTAAATTAACATAAAAACATTCTGATATACTTGCATAATATCACATATTGCAAAATTCATAAACTCCCAAGTCATATGCTGCACAATTTATATACTGTGTAAATCATATATATAATTCTTGCATTGCAAGGTTCATATATATATATATATATATATATATATATATATATATATATATATATATCAGTGTAATATGTTTGCTGCTAGAACTCAGTCAAGCAATTTAAATGAACATGTTAACATTTAAAATAAATGTCCATATTAAATTACAATCCATATAATTCAGGCAATCAACATATATATACAAAACAAGTTCAAAACCCATTCAATTCAGATGCAAACAGCATGGAAGATATTTTAACAAGTATAAAAACCACATGCTTTCATACACACTATTATGAACCATTTATATGTATATCTAGATTTAAATTTGAAGCAAACAAGCGGGTCATAAGCACATAAATTTAATATGGTATACTGTCAAAACCCAGAGTTCAAAAGTAACTTAAAAACGCAGACATAAAACCCATTTACAAACATTGTTTATAGAAACCAACACGCAACGAATTTTAACTGTTGAAAACCCTAAACGATAGGATCCAAACAAAATTATATAAATCAAGTTTGATTTTATACCTTTCTAGCTTTAGCGTTCTCACGAACTTGAATACGATTAGGAATTAAATCAAATAGCTTTGTAGCGTCACTGAGATGAACCGCCTCTACTGGTATACATACCAACGTCGAACGAGATCGTCTTTACAAAATCGAATTAAACTAAGAAATACTAAACGGTAAATTGAAAATGGTTAGAAGCTAGGTTTTTTTATGGAAAAAGGAAGAAAAGAGAATGAGGGTTAAAAGATCTTAAGTATGAGGGAACAGGAAAAGAGAATAGGTCGGTTATGTTTACTTTGGACACGCGGACTTATGTTTACGAAGAGGCGGGAATGTGAATTTTTTTTGCCATGCTTATATTTGGTAATAAACATCAGTAATTTTTGCAACAAAAAAATCTTGTAGTGTTTGTTCAGGTATCTTTGCACCTAAAGTAGCTTCAGCGTTAGCCAATATCATGTCTTCAGTTTCATTTGATCGGGTAAAACAGTAATAGTGTACCCATGAGGCTGATCAGCTTGCAACAAAGTGAATTTTACAACACATAACTTGAAAAAGCCAAACAAAAGTTGTTCCATCTGGTAAACTTTTCATTGATACTGTAGAGAATTTCAGATATACGGCGTGCATGTGTATCAGCTAATGTAATTTTTTAAGATTAAAAAAAAGGATCCAAATCATGTATAGCATGTACCCGAGTTGTGATAACCAGGAAACTAGATAGGAGAATTGGATATGCTCCGAGTGCAAGCAGCAATAAAACATCAAATGTCACTGGCAACCTGCATTTAAACAATTTTTTGTTCCATGGTACTGAAAGAAATGACCAACTTCAATGGCACACAACTAATTTATATGATAAGCTATTTATATAGTAACTAGGGACCTACAGAAAGAATAGGTATATGATTATATCCCTATAGAAAGAAAACAAAGATTGTACATAATCCGTTTACATTAGAGCATCAGTAAGTCAGACCTATGGAAAGAATATGTAAATGATTATATACCACAATATAACGATCTTTCCAATACCCTAAGAAATAAAGAAAATGATCCGGCATATGTTTTTTTTACAGCCTTTGCATGCAATAAGGGTTTTACCATCACAAACAGCATTTTCCGACTGAAAATCATAAACACGATTAGCTATATTTTAATAAGAAACACAAAATTAAGACATGCACCGCTTGTACGCAAATAATATGTAAACCTTATATATGTTGAGTGTTGCTCTTGTGGATTCATAAAAAGTAAAAAGAAACAGAGCTAAGAAGCAAGATAAAGTAAAAAAGTGGGATGGAGCTAGAAAGTAACATAAATGGCGTATCTCCCTACTCTTACTTCTTCCTTCCTTATCCTTACATAAACTCTGTCCCTCAAATCACGTTCAATAGACTCAGATTCTTGATTCTCACATCTACACTGCAGATCTTCCAGGTGTGAGAAAAGAAAACATAAGAGTAGAAATAGAAGATGGAATATACACGGTAATAAGAACTGACCTTAGCAAAGATGAAGACCTTAGCATGGAAGAAAGAAGAAGGAGCTTCAGGAGGAAGTTCCGACTTCCAGAAATGGTGAACCTAGACACAATATCAACTGGATACGAAGATGGAGTATTAACAGTTCGTGTTCCTAGAAATTTCACTCATTGAAGGCCGAGAATGGAAGACATTGTTGTTGATTTACCTTCTAGAGCAGAGAGTTCAGTCACTCGAGCTGCTTGATTCATTTAATTAGTAAAATGTTAGGTTTTTCTCTGTGTAATTGTGTGATATTCGTGCTGTGTTAAAGTGGTTTTTATATTGGTATGTACCAGCTTTCCAACATACATGGAAGTAAACTTAATATTAAAAAATAGAAACATAAAAGGTGAACAAGCCTTCCATGCTCTCATGTTGTACATGCACATCAATCGTATGATCTGACAATTCCTGGATACATGGAAATATGTCCATGGAAAATATGTAAAGCTTACTTGAACATATGTAAATTTCCGATCTTAATTACTTCTTGTTTCATATAGAAATGTTCCCTTTTCACTATCTTGGTTGCAAAACCTATATTTTGAGTGAACCACAGTCTGGTTACTATTGGAACCAGACCGAAATAAGTGGGATCTTTGTCAAAATTTGAATCTTATCACAGTTATAAAATCAACCAGTTTATCTTATTGAACTATTTTAATCACGTCAGGATATTTGAAGTTTGCATCCACTTCAATGAGAACACACGCAAAATTTAGATGCAATTCTTTCTTGGTTGTATTATCCAATTTAATAGGAACTCCGTCCAACACAGCTAAAGCCTTCATTACTCCAGTATGCCAAGTTGAGATCAACTAATATTACCTTGATAGGAATAGATGAAAATTATAATCATGTCAATTTCAAGTCTACAAGCAACTGTTTTAGAATAATAATGTGAGAACTGTAAGTACAAGGCCCTTCTCCCAATAGTTGATCCATACCAGCACGAGAGGAAAACCATATCTAGATGAAACCAATTGGCTTATAGAATAGTTTGAAGTCTGAAACCAGTTTCGTCACCTTTTCTGCAAATCGTTTAAAATATTCGAATAGTATGCCAACCGAAACCATTTGGTTACTATTGGAACCAGACCGGAATAAGTGGAACCAGTCCGGTTACTATTGAAACAACATGGCAACTGAAAACATTTTTGCTAACTTTGCACCAGGTGCTCGCTTCGCATTGCATACAATTATCATCTTGTTTTCTGGATCCTGTAAAAATAACCATGATATGTGACCCAAATGCAGAATTAGATACTAGTGTAACCTGCATGTCTACGTTGTTTGCTCACAATCTTAAGAAAATATACCTACTGTGTTGCATATTTGCATGTCATGAATGTAGTAATGTCAAAAATAACAAAACAACTAGGAGTATACAATAATTAGAAAAATCCAACTATTGTACATTATCAAGTAAGTACCGGCAACTGAACGAAAAACTAACCACAACCTGAAAACAAATCACTTCTAATGGTAATTAAAACAAATTTTTCTCAAATTTGGACAATTTTAATCATATAAATAGAGACCCAAAACAAGTTCGAATTGCACACATGTAGTTAATTTTTTCACGGCAAAATGAAAGAATAGCTAGCTAGTTAGACACCGAGTCCGATTTTGTTGACATCCTTTTAAGGATGTGAACAAAACACCCGGCCCCCATTGGTGGAAATCAGGGGGTTCCATATGGGTCCCCCTGATTTCCACCAATCAGGGGGAAGTGTTTTGTTCACATCCTTAAAAGGATGTCAACAAAATTGTATTGGTTAGACACCTACCTACTCACAAATCAAATGGTCTCGAAATCACATCACCTTTTTAAGATTTGCTTGACATTCGTCTGGGCACTGGGCATTGTCAACGCCATCAATGTGGATATAACAACAATCGGTATGCGCATGCAAGCTTTGTCATGCAGGCTTTGTCAGATGCATGGAGTCATATAACATTCGTATGAAAACAATAATTTTTTCCATGTCGTTTTCTTTTAAACAGGCACAAAAATTTCCATTTCCAGGCAAACTGTAGGTGAAACTAGACTAAATCTTGTAAAAAGGAACATAGGTATATCTAAGAAAATAGTACCACAGTTGGTAAAGCATTCACCAAATACAATATACTAGTTGTGTTAAACCCAGTGGAAAATCTTACATTCGTCACATGAAATTTTCTGGATTTCCATCTTGGTTTACAACTCGCTCCAAACAAGACCAAAATTTTACATAGAATTATTTTACTTATAACTAAATCTATATTCTTCTTTTTTGACGTCTTTCCCAAAACTCCTATTAACAGCTGTTGGGTAACTGTGACTTGGGACTTAAACCCTTATCCCCCATACTATACAAGTTATTGAGTACCTTGGAAAATAAATCTGAGCATCTCTGCAGATCTGTGTTATCTTGAATATGGAGTAACGTTTTCAACCTTGGAGTATGCAGATCGAATTTGAAGTGAAAGGGCGGATTGAGGACTTAAACCCTAAATTTGGCTTCAGAAAAGACGTAGTGATTAGAAGTCGTGGATTAAGGAGAGCACGGATTGAGGAGAAAGAGGAAGAACTGAAGTCACGACACCATTTTTGATTCTCCAAAGAACCTGTGAAAGTTTAGATCTAGAATTGGCGTTTTGGGGAAGAACGAAATGAAAAGGAAGCGCATGAGGAAACAAAAGAAGAGTAGTAGATAGGGATGGACGGTTGAGATTTTATTTTAACTAATCGTGTGGATCGCTGAGGTGTAATTTTTTTAATTAGAATATATCTATAGATACAACAACATAATTTGATATCTATGCTAACACATTAAAGAGTGTGTTGCAACAGAAAAAAATCAACAGAGCTGTGGCAACATTATAGCTAACACCACATTGGACTTCCGTTGCAGTAACCATCTATGGCATAGTGCTAGACTACTTTCGGACAATACAAGTCATGAATCAATTGAACGCACTCAAGGCTGTGCGATCGTATCAAATAGATCATGGTTCTGGCGCCAGAAGCCTCGAGTCGGGCCACTGGCAGAATGTCACATCCCTCGGATGCGAGATTCATCAGTATTAAAGAACACTTGTCCGACACATGCCGACCACCTCCAAAGCATGCGCAACACGCATTAGTCAGTTCCAGAATCCATCCTTGGCTCCACCTATGCCTTGCATCCGCGCTTCGCATCACCGTGCTTCGCATCCTTGCCTCGCATCACCATGCTTCGCATCTATACCTTGCATCATCATGCTCTGCTCGCCAAGCGCCGATCCGAAGATGAGCCGTCAGCGGGTCCGGGTGCAGCACCGGTGGGTGTCCGAGGCCCTACAGTCCTGGGCCCGATTCATTCGATTTTCTCTGAGCTAGAAGCTCGGATCCCTCTTATCTCGAATCCCTATGTCTCGAACCCTCAAAATCTCGAGTCCCTCTAGCCTTACCTCCTCCAAGTTTCGAACCCAACACTCCGGAATATATATATGTATGTATCTATATAGTAGGAACAATGGTCACAACAAAATTAACAAGCAAGCATGAACACATTTAAGGGGATGAACCATGTACAAGTAATGCTTCAAGTCTGCCAAAATATGGGTAGTGCAAGAGTTCACGCACAATAGCAAGAAACATGGTGCATAGAACCCGACAGCTCAAGTGTCAATCCAAAGTGAAACAGCTCAAACTCATGGCACATATACAAGACAACAAGGCAGCATAAGCTTGGCATGAATAAGCATTCAAATAGAAAATGAAAAGGGCAATACAACAGTATGGCACATACATCAAATGGTGATGCAAGTCGAGATAGACACAGGAAAGCTCATGCACAAGCTCAAAGAACTATACAAATGCAAATACAAAACAGTGCATCAAAACAACAATAATGTGCATATATACACACAATTGGTGTATATATACACATATATATACTTGGCAAACGATTTATAACTCAATAGGGTCAAGCACAAGTCAAGACAACACAACGGAGCAAACATGCATGGCTGCAGCATTGAAATGAGCAAGTATTGGTGTGGAGCAAGAGTACAATGTCGCACACAAGTGTGTACATTAGTTTCCAATGAACAAAGCAATACAAAACAGGGTACAAGTGTACATAAGACATGGTTCTGGAAGAAAAGTTTTTTTTAGCATGCACAGGGCTATATGATGACAGTCCAGGTCATGAGTGCATAAGCACACAAATACAGATCATCAGTTCAGGCAAAAAAATGACCAGACCAATGACCAAAGCACAAGCAAGAAGATCATATCAAGTGTCAATATGCAAATGAATTAAAGTGGTACAAATTCATGCAACTATACTGCATATGCAGTAGAAAACAAAAATGACGAGCCAGTTTTTAAAATGGCCAAGTAAACTTGAGAAAACTTTGTCAAATAAATTCACACTGGGCAAGAATATATAATGTAATTCCTTTTTTGGTCATTCAGCGCAAGTTTTGGCTATAAGAAAAACAGGAATTGTGTTGCGATTTACAAATTTATCACAAACGGTAATGCAACTTACATGCAAAAAGATATGGCAAGCTTTCTCTCGCTTAAATTCACTGTTCCGATCATACGAATTTTTCTTACTGGCAGAATTCAAGTATGCAATTTCTTTATTCTCTACATTTATAGCATGAAACAATTTTGGAAATCAAATATTGATTTCAGATTTGCTAAATGAAGAAACTCCAGAAATGGGAAGACAACATTTTTTTGTTTTCAGAATTAAATCAGAGCATTCAAGGGATACAAATTTAGCAAGTGTTTATCATACAAAAAGGTTGAGCAAAAAGAGCAAATATCAATTCGGCATGAACATGCAAATGTTTCCAAGAATTCAGCAAACACATTTTTGGGCACGTGATTTATCATTTTGAAATCACGCAAGGGTCAAAGAAAAATATATATTTTGTTTCCAAAATCAAATCAAAAAATTCACGAGAACATTATTGGGCAGAAAACATTCAATTTCTTTCCAGAATTTTATCAATTAGTTCATCAATTCAAAGATGAGGATATCATCTTTAAATCAGCAACAAAATCTCTCAAGAATCATTTTATACCATGGACAGTCATTACAAGATTCACCCAACAAATCAGATCATCCATTAAGTGAAATCAGAGTTATTATAGGGTGTAACTATCCTGTAAAACACCATTATCATCATCAGCAAGAACATCGAAATCATAACCAGTTTGAAAGCAAAAAAAATTCAAAATCAAAATTACTCACAAGGTTTCGTTGGCCAGAGAGCTCAAATCATTCGAGAAGCAAACCATAAGAATTTGGAGCCATAGAGAATCAAATTATCAAACAATCGATCGCGATTTAGGGAAGCAGAGAAAAACCCTATTATGGTTTTTAGTTCGGCCGACATGTTTTTTTGCAGCAAAGCTTTCAAATGAAATAAAGAGAAAATAGGGCCGGCTATATTGTTATTAAAGGGGATTTTCTTTCCATATTTTTTATTGCTTTTTTTTATATCCATTTGTATTCGACCATCAGTTTTCTAGTGTCTGTAATAACAAGGGTTACTAGCTACGGGTTTGTAGCTAGGGAAAACCTGGTTTCGAGGACATAAATCAGTGCAGGGATTTGAGCGTAGGATTAGGACAGCAGTAGGTTTTGCGAGTGTACAAGACTGTATAGGCAGTTGGTGAGGTAGTCGCGAGTTTATAGGTTTTTGTATGCCGGAGCCTGTTTAATTCTAGTAGAATCTTTGGGGAATGCAGTAGTAGGCAGGGTTTACAGAAGCTGGGTAAAATCTTTATGTCATTTACTTTCCGCACTTATTTACTCCTTTGCTATCTATGATGTGATTATTATTTTGTGCTGCGATTTTTTTTATATTCTCGATAAAATTCAATAAACCCTAGTCACCACCCTCCCTCTAGGGTTAGTCTAGATCCAACAAGTGGTATTAGAGCAGGTATTTTCTATTAACCAGGAGTAATGGTGTTCCCTAGTTATTAGAATAACAAGAGTCAGTCCGGTAATATTGCAATTATTTTCAATGGGAATTTTTTATTTATTTTGGAAATCGAAAATCGAATTTTATTTAAAATCTATTAATTTTGAATACTGGAATGTTATTGAAAATGTGGGTGATATGCTAGATAAGAAGAATAAAATTACAAATGCTCGTGTTATGCATATTCTCTTATCTTATCTTAATAATAATCAGCTTAATCTTGTAGCCCTCTGTGTAACTACGTAGGATATTTGGATTACACTCAATGCGAGGTATGGACGAAATGAAGGCAGCTTCTCAGAACCCTCAATTGCCAACTCAGTTGTATGCTTAACATGAGTCACATATGAAGACTCAATAGGTGATGATAGCGATGGAGACTCAACAGGAAATTTTTCGCAGGAAAATTTAATTCATCTTCGTACTAATTTAACAAAATCTGTTTAGAATCTTAGACTAAAAAATAAACATCTTAAATATGGAAATCTTGGGTTGAGTAGAAAAATTGATATTTTGGAATTAGAAAATGTTAAGAAATTTGAAAACTCCAATTGCAAAAATTATTCAAATTTAGAAAAGGAATTTGCTCGTCTTAATGAAAATTTTAATCAGCTAGAAAATGAAAATTTGATTTTGAAAAATCGTGAAGATGAGCTAATTCATAAAAACACTGTTTTGCGAAAGGAGTTGGATAAAATTAAGACAACTGAGAATTCCAAACATAATTTTTTTGAAAAAGGAAGTTTGTTGGAAACTTAAACAATTCTGAAAAAGCTTGAGGTTGAAACCAACATAATCAGACACTACAAGAAAACACTGATTTAACGTCAAATTTTAGAAGCGGATTTTTCCGTCGCTAATTTGCGGCGGATTTCCATGAGATCTACGAGGGATAATTTCTTGTTTTTTCAATTTTCTTTTCTTTTTATTTATCACCGTCGCCTTAATTTATCCCTTGCTAATCCGCTGCAATTTGCGTCAATTTACCGACAGATAATATCCTCTGCTATTTTCCGTTGCAAATGGAGACGGAATACCGACGGATTTGTGTCGAAGGTATTTTACAACAAAATTTTCCAATTTATTCGCAAGAGATAGAATGCTCTAGTGTTATTATTATTATTTTTTTTTTATAATTATCAAGTTGTTTTTTACTATTTTTTTTTTTTTTTGTAAGTTTATTGATGCTTTTGTAAAATTTACTAATAGGATGCAAATTTGTCAACTAAAATTTAATTGTCCACTAATAGTATGTTTTCCTTCTCTGCTTTCTTTGTAAAATTTAAAGATGCTTTTGTATTAATACGTTGTTGGAAACCGTAAGTTTGTAAACACGGTAAGTTGCTTATTTTGTAAAATTTACTTATTCTTCAAATTCGACAGCATATTTTGTAAACACGGTAGGTTTTTTTTTCGCATTCCCTTCTTGTTTTTTTGCGTCCTCCTAATTTTCAATCGCTGCCGCCCTTCTCTTTTCATTTATGCGTCTTAGGGGTGAGCATTATTTGATTAAACCGAATAAACCAACCAAACCAATTGAATTTGGTCGGTTTGGTTTGGTTTTGAAATTAGAATGGTTTGTAATTGGTTTGGAAAAATATTTAGTTTGGTTATCGGTTTAACCGAATTAACCAAACTTTTATTATGTTTTCAAAATTATTGATATTATAGTAAATATTTTAGGTTAATTTAGTTATCTAAATAAATTTTAATAATCATATATGTAGCATAATTACTTTTGAAAAGCATAAAAATCATAAATAATAATAATTTAATCATATATTTATAATTTATTTCAAATTATAGTTAATATTACGAGCATAAAGTCTAAAATAGTTTAAGTTCGGTCAAATCGGATAACCAACCGAACCAACCAATCTTAAATTGGTCGGTTTGGTTTGGTTTTCATTTTTATCGGTTTTAGTTTGGTTTGACAATTTTCTTCATCCGATAAACCAAACCAACCAAACGCTCACCCCTTGCGTCTCGCAATCTTTTCACGTTTTCCACTAACTTTCCTAAACCCTAAATCAAAATTCGCCAGCAATCAGTTCTCATTATCGCTGGACGATGAGGGTTCGGTGTTTCCACTTCCGATTCCGATTAAGGCAGCGAATTCAAAACTCCATTCTAGGTGAGGGCTTGGTAATCCACTTCCATCTCCAATTTATTTTGCGGTTTTTTTTCTTTTTATTTTCTTTTTGCGATTTTTTTTTTCTAGCTGCAGATCTAGTGTTTTTAATTTGATTCATAATATTTCTATTTAAAATGTAGCTTAGAGTAAGTTAATGAATACAATGGTTTTTTGGTCTTCTTCATAAGTTCTACTAAGATCAGTTAAAAAGTGAAGCAGGATTGTCAACTGTCAACTTGTGCATCGTTAGGAAATGGGATTTGTTTTTTATTTCTACATTTTCACAAATGTATACTTCCAAAATTATATGCTGTACACTTCCATTTGACATCTCAGCATCACATAAGTTATGTTTCCAAAATTTACACTCCATAAACTTTTTGGTTGTTACATTATTCCGAGATTTAACTGGAGAGAGGATGGCATTGTTAGTCCAGTGAAAGACCGGGGACATTGCGGGGCTTGCTGGACGTTTAGGTGATTATTTATGCTTTTTAACTACAATTACTGCACGAAACTAACAGATCATGTCCGGTTTATTAATCTCTTTATACATCTATCATCGAAATAGCAAGCAAACGTTGTAGAAGTATGAATTAGTGAATTGTGAAGTCCTGAAGTTGGTTTTCTGGTTAGTGTTTAATTAAAATGGTTGGTGTCAAATTGCATAAAGAAATCAACTGTCAGCTACTCTCCTGTAATAATAATTGCCAGGACAAAATAATTGATAAACATTTTGGTCGCCAGGATATCAGATGTACATATATGTAGTTTCATGTCGTGATAGTGTTACATGCACCAACAGCCATGCCATGTTGATTTGCCTGTTAATAAATTAGACAAACTGAGCAATGTTTGTTTATTTACCACACTATCAGTCACATAGTTTTTGAATGAATGTTACTTATAATAAAAGTTATCAAGATTGACAAGTTTTCAAATATAATTGGACTTATCATAGCACTGTTGAATTTGAAAATTCTACCCTGATGTTGTGTGCGTGCTATAATTGGACTTATATGTGCATATATATGTGGGAGATAAAAGACTTCCTAGAGATTTTCAAATTCCATAGGAACTTGCTTTGCCATGAGTCATTTTAAATGATTTATATCATACTTGACCATATGATCAAGTATCGATCTCAATTCATATCATACTTGATTGTGGTAGACTGATTCAAGAAAACATATATGCACATGTATCGATCTCAATTTTGAACATAGCATGCCTACATCATAATTATATGTGTAACTATATACAGTTTTGAATATGCTTACAAAAAAGCCCATAAAAATTGGTTTTTGTGCATGGTAGTGCAAAGTCACAATTTCTAGTTAATATGGATAAGTATGCTTGTTCAAAGAAAGTCACAATTTTCTATACTACATTAGCAAATTTCTACTCCCATTCTTTGCTCAAACTCATGCAAATTCAAATGGTACATGATTACAATATCTAAACTAATAATGAATGCAAAGATAGAGGCACAGAATGGATGTCTATGCAAAATATTGCATTACTTAGCAGGATATGTAATCCCTCGCTAATTAGCGTGAATTTTGCGATGGTAACAGGTTTATTGATTTTATTATGTTATATATATCCGTCGATAATATGTCGGTGAAATATTTAAAATGAAATTATAATATACCATAAAACGACGGTGAAGCGACGCCTGTCGCAAAATTGTGCCTAAAATACCGACGTGTTTTTTAGCGACCGCCTTATTCTGTCGCAAATCCGTCGCTAACAGACCATTAGCGAGGATTTAGCAACAGATTTTTCCGCTGCAAAATCAGTGTTTTCTTGTAGTGAGAAATCTCAAATGCAATAAATGCACATCTTTTCAAAGAGAATTAACTTAAATAAAAAGATTTCGAAGTTCCTTAAAAATAAAAATATATCTTTGAAAAACAACAACACTGAAATTTCTGAGATAAATCATGATTTGGAAAAAGTAATTGAAAAACTCAAGGGATTTGGAAAACCTGAAATTGAGAAGCGTAATCAATTGGATCTGAGATTTCCGAGTCTTAAGCAAAAATTGAAAAGCTTATAAATGAGAATAACTTGTTGAAATCCAAAGCCAATGTTTTTGAGTTGAAATTTAAGAAGTTTTCAAATAGTCAAAGTTCTTTGAATTCTTTATTGAAAAATAATTTCACTTTTGAAAACAAGAAAGGACTTGGATTTGGAATTTCAACTGAAAAACAAACATTTCAAAAATTCTCAACTTCTTCAAATTGCTTGAATCGTGGAAAGGCCAGTCACAATCAAAATAATGTTGGTTTAATAACAATTCATTTAAACAATTGAGGTTCCCTAAATCTACAAAATCAATGTTGACTAAATTCAAATAGATTTGGGTTCCCAAAGGCACAAAGATAGATTTGAATGGATTGTTATATTAGTCTAGGTACCTAAAGTCGTGAACAAAACTGTGAGTGGTTTTACAAATTTTGTTAGACCACTCGATCCTCTAAACTATTAGGTACCGGAAGAGGCTGAGGAACTGATTTGGAAAAGAGAATTGAATTCAAGTTGTTCCATATTTCTGTATCATCAAGAGTTCCTTAGCCAAGTTTGTTGAGTTGGAGATCCACAACGTTTACTGTAAATCGGGTATGATCTCTAAATTCATCTTTGTTAATATTCTCTGTTTTTATTCTTCTTTGTTTATTCCTCCTTCTACCCCTTCTATTTAGTTTCTTTTGGTTAGTCTGATTTGATTTGTCATTGCTATATTTTTTTCTTCTACTGAGCTTTCTTAGCTTCAAATTGCAGAATTCATAATTTTATGGATATTCGCTTCATTTGAATAAAACTCTGATGTTTTAATGATTTCCAGATGTTGAATTCAAATTCGTAAATTTCTGCAATTATTTTGAAGTTTATTTTTGTTTACTGATTTCTGAATTCCTAACAGTGTAGAAGTATTCTTATCGTATCTTGAACACTGTTAATCTGAATTCTAATTTTTTTTGAAGATTCGGAAAAGCTTATGAAATTTCGCACACCTTTGTTTTTTGAGTTTTTTTCTAATTCATTTTAGAAATACTTTAAAGTTATACTCATTACAGTACACTACTATTTTTCGGTTATGATAATTTCATTTGTTTTTGGATTGGCTTAAATATTTCTAAATTGAATTTTTTTGACTTGAGTCATTGTGTTACATCTTGAAATTCATTTTTAATCATGATCATTTTGATTGGACATTTGTTTGTTTGAAATCATTTGAAATTTTTGATATTTTGAATCTCACACACTTCTTAGATTTGAAATTACTAATCTTGTGTGATTGATTCATTGTATCTCAAAATTTACCTCTATTCAAGTGATTTCAAATAAATTATTTTTAATTTTGGATCATGAAATATCTCTCATGCTTGATGTAAATATTCTGAAAATTTCTCTCGTGCTTGTCAGAAATAATTGTGAAAAATCTTTGAAATTCTGGTTTTGAAACTCACTATTATTTCATGATTATTTGACTTGAATAATTGATTAATTGAAATCATTTGAAATTATTGATTTCTTGAATCTCACACACATCTTGGATTTGAAATTTATAATATGGTGTGATCGATTCATTGAATCTTAAGATTTCATATTCCTTCGGAAGCTCTCAAATAAACTGTATTTTTAATCTTGGATCATGAATCATCTTTTGTGACTATCAGAAATATTTGTGAAAAAATCTCTTGACAAGTCTGCTTTGAAATTAATTGTCGTGCTGCTCTGATAAGAGGAATTAATTTGCAATTGGTTTTAAATGACTGATTGTTTTGGTATCATCTACTGCTCTAATAAAATGGTCTGGACTGAATCATGGTTTGTCCACTTGGACTTGTTGAAAATTATTTGAGAACTTTCCTGTGAAACTTATTCTGAATGTGTCTTGCTGCTCTGATTGATGGAATTGAATTGTTAAATTTAATTGCTTGGGCTTTGTGATTGAGTATTGTTTTCTGAGATACCTTTGTTAGCCACCAGGGTGGTATCAAAATCCTCGTTAATGGAGACAACAAGTGGTATCAGAAGTGTTTAAAATTTTCTCACCCATCTGTTTGATTCTTTATACTGTTTTTTTCATCTTGTATAGATTTCTTTAAATCCCTCTTCTCTTGTAAAAATCTTTCTGAGTCCCTCTTGTAATTGATTTTTCAAATTTAAAATCATTTATTGTTTATTTACTTAGAAATTGAAATCCATAACCAAATTGATCTGCATTTAGAATTCATCAAAATTATTATCAGATAATTGAGATTGTGATGAGTTGTGACTATATTATATTTCATGACCAGAGGAAATTTTATTTAAATTTTCATGATGATTGAATGATTTTTGTAATATATTTGAATTGGCGTTTAATTCACGAACATCTTCTAGTCTATCATCATTTTGCCATTCATTATGATTTTATATTAATGTGGAGAGTTTAATATTTTAAAATCATCTTAATAAATTTACAATGTCAAATTTGTGATGGAAATGTGACCGTGTTATTTTTCAGAAATAGAGATAATTGAAAATTTTCAAAAATCCCGGTATCGTTGAGCATATTTCATAATAAGATTAATTTAGAAATTTATTTCACAACCATTTCTGTACCTACCAAATTTTCATCATCCAGATTGGTTATATAATCTGAGGAGTTTTTCTTTTGGAACAGAAAATAATAAAAATATAATATTCATAAGTGTTTCTCTAACCTCATTTAAAAATCCAAGCTCTGGTCATGCATGGTTATGAGATTACTTATTTTTAAGCTGCAACTGACCTCCTATTAAAATCCAAGATCTGGTTATGCGTGGTCAGTGTGCTCTTAAATAAAAAGAAAATAATTTGGTACAAATAAAATTGAAATCCTCCTTGGTGTGTAAAAACCATCATATTAATCTATTTTTCAAATTTGCGAAATGTGTTAATATCTTATGATACATTATGATTTGTTGATTGATAATTACTGGGATTTGAGACTATTTGATTGCGTCACTTAAATTGAATTTATAATTTTAGTCCAAACCCATCATTGTTTTTGTTCTTATCTTTTGTAAAAATTCCTTTGAAAATAATTTGAACCATTTATTTTAAAACTCTCTCCATTTATATAAATTTCATCGTAAATCCATCATTCTACAATGTGAAATTTATCACTAATTCTTAGAATATTATGATTTTTGTTTGATTAATTGAGATTTATGATAAACGTTCTTCTTCTTAAGCTAATATTATATTTTTATTAAATTTTTCATCACTGTTTCAATTTCTGTATCCTTTTGATGATAATAAAAAGGGGAGAATGGGTTAAGATTTTGATCGATGAGTGGATATTCTTTGAATATTTTAATATTGAAGTTTCAATTATTGTTTTTCACTCATGCACGTATATAGGGGGAGTTTTGTTGCAAGGGGAGTGTAACGACCCTGAATTTTGGGGCCAATTTAAAATTTATTTTAAGTGATTTTAAATGAGTTTTGATATTTAAAATAATCTATTTTAAATAATAAGGATCACAAATTTGGTTCAAATTGAAGTTAGAATGAATAAATTAATTTTAATTATAAAAAGAGCTAGAAATGGTGCGGTAGTTTGAAAAGTCAAACTTGAATTTTGACTAACCATACAGGATGCAAAATTTAACGGATTTTAGTGAAACCAAAAATATTAGAATCTATTTAAAAATATCTTTCCAACGAATCCGAAAAATCGAAATTTCATAGCGGAAATCAAAAGTTATGGCCAATTCAATTTTTAGAAAGGTCGGTGGGTAATTTGCATAGGACAAAAATACTACTTTTTGCATACAAAGGAATTTGAACTCGAAACCACTTCCATTGGTTTCAGAATGACGTTTCTGCATTGAAAAACAGTAAACACTTATATATTTCGAGTTTCGGAAAATATTTGTTTAAAAATGTATTTTTAATATTAAATATATTCGCCTTGAAAATAGTCATTTTTCAAAAAGTCTTAGAATCGAACGAAATTAATTTTGTTGTGATCGTATCGTCATAAGAAAGCTAAAAATAATTTTTCTAGATTTTTCTGAGTCCGTATGTGGTCCCGGTGAATTTCTGCGTACGTTTGAATTTAAAATAATGATTTATTTTTAAAACTGAAAAACGGAGGCCAAGATGACAGTTTGGGCTAACGGGACAGGTCCAGATGAGTTCGGAACGGGGGCTATTTGGTATAAATGACAGTCGTTGGGCCTGAATCGGAGTTCGGACAAACGGGCTTTTTGGGCTAATTAAAGATTAATAAAATAACCCTAATATAATAATATAAAATCCGAATTCACTATTCATCTTCTCAAACCCGTCATTTTCAGCCGCCACAAAACCCATTAAGCTTCAAAAATTCAAACTCAGTTTTCTCCTTCGTTTCTCAACGGAATTTAGCGTGTGAGTACTCGTTTCGAAGCTCTCGCCGAGCTCTTCGATTTGGTACCAACCTCAGCCATTCTCGTGCCTCGATCCGCCCGCCCCGTCCCCGCCAAGGTCCGCCGGTCGCAGCCTCCCCTGGGCCCCACGCCGCCGCCGCACCTCGCCACCTTCTGGCCGTGCGTAGCTCTCTCGTAGCCGGTCCTTCTCCAACAAACGGCTCGTCGTTTCGTCAACTACAACTCCAGAAAATCGAATTTGAAGTTTTGAACAAATTCTGAAAATAAGGTATGCTTCAGATTTTGCGACGCTTTTAAGCGTTGCTGCAGCAGTTGTTAAAAGTCAGAATTATTCAAACATTGATAACTAATGCGTATGAACCCCGAATCTGAAAATTTCAGATCCGACAGGACCGTGGCGACGAGTAGGCTTTGCTGAGACTGATTAGGGTGAGAATTTTATTTTTTTAAATTAAATTTAATTTATTTAATTATTATTTGCATGATTATTAATAGTAGAATTAATATGACACGATGTTTAAACATAGTTCTAAACCGTTCATAACATATGATGTGGAATCTAAATTGCCTATAGTGCTATGTGATTAGATCTGAAATTTTAGGCTAAAATCTGAATTCATAATTAATTAAAATTAATTATGTGTTATTTATTTAACCATGCCATGTTGATTTTACATATGCTGTGTGAAACCCCATCTTGCAATTTACCTCGGTGTTAGTATCGAATCTGATCCTATTGTTGTATTTGGATGTTGTTATGCGATGTGACGAGAATTTACAGTTTATTTGATGTAAATAAGAACGCGACTTGTGATGAAATTTACATATTCTTTTTTTATTTTTATTTGTAAAATTGAAATAGGGAAAAATTGACATTTATTTTGATGTTAATAATAAGTAATTTACGTTGTATGAAAAATTAACATTTATTTTGGTGTTAATAATAAGTAATTTTCAATGCATGAAAAATTAACATTTTTAATGTTAAATAGTAATTTTACCGCAAGTGTACATTAACATTTTTTTTATGTTAATATAAAAAGAAATCAAACGTAGGATGAAATTAACATTTTTAATGTTAATATTATAAAAATTCAACCGTATGTACATTAACATTTTTAATGTTAATATTATAAAAATTCAACAGTATGATGACATTAACATTTTTAATGTTAATATTATAAATTAAATATTGGACATGTAAAATTTCACATTTTTACTTATGTGAATAAAATGAATTATTAGGCATGTAACACATTTTTATTAATGTGAATAAATTGTAATGTGAATAAAATGGTAATTTTAACTGTATGCACAATATACATTGTTATTAATGTAATATATATAAGAATTTACCCCGCAGGTGAAATTTAAATTTTTAGAATTGTAACTAAAGTTTACCTTTTATTTTATGTAAACAAATTGAGAATGTGAAATGTAAATAAAGTTTACGTTTTATTTTATTAAGAATGTGATATGTAAATAAAGTTTACATTTTTTAATGTAATATATTCAAGGACTTCACCATAGGAAAAAGATTACATTTTTATCAATGTAATTAAAGTAGGAATTGGTATTAACATTAAATTTACATTTAATTATGTAAAATTAAATTATGAAATTTGGAATGACATAAATTTACATTTAATTATGTAAAACCAAAGTAGGAATTTGTGTTAACATGAAATTTACATTTAATTATGTAAAATTAAAGTGATGAGAAATTAACATTTTGTTTAATGTTAAATATAAGGAATTTACATGGTATGAGAAAGTAACATTATTTTTTAAATGTTAATAATAAGAAACTACACCGCATGAGCAATTAACATTATTTTTAATGTTAATTAAATAGTAATTTCACCGCATGTGTAAATTAACATTTTTAATGTTAAAGATAACACCGTATGATGTAATTAACATTTTTAATGTTAATATAATAAAAATTTAACCGTAGGATGTCATTAACATTTTTAATGTTAATATAAAAGTATTTACAACGTATGATAAATTAACATTTTTGTGTCAATGTTAAAAATAAGTATTCACATCGAATGAAAATTAACAATTTTGTTAATGATACAAATAAGAATTTACGTTGTATGAGGAATTAATAATATTTTTGATGTTAAAAATAAGTAGTTTACAATGCATGAAAAATGGACATTATTAATGTCAATTAAATAGTAATTTTACCGTAGGATGAAATGGACATTTTTAATGTCAATTAAAAAGTAATTTTACATCGTAGGATGATTAACATTATTTTTAATGTTAAATAAAAAGAATTTACATCGTAGGATGATTAACATTATTTTTAATGTTAAAGTAAAAGAATTTCACCGTAGAAGGATTTAACATTATTTTTAATGTTTAAATAAAAGGATTTCACCATAGGGTAATTAACATTATTTATAATGTTAGTATATAAGGAATTTGACCGTAAGATGAATTAACATTGTTTTTAATGTTAATATATAGTGAATTCCACCGTAGTATGAATTATCATTATATTTTAATGTTAAAATAAAGGAAATTCAACCGTAGGTTGAATTAACATAATTTTAATGTTAAATTAAAGAGTAACTTAACCGTAGGATCGAGCTACATTATTTTTAATGTAAAGTAATAAAGTAATTTAACATAGGATGAGATTACATTATTTTTAATGTAAATAAAGGATAATTTAACCATAGGGTTAATATACATTTATTTTTAATGTTAATATTAAGAAAATTACTTCGTAGGATAAAATTTACATTATTTTATAATGTTAACATAAAAGAGAATTGACCGTAGGAATGTTACATTTTTTTTTATGAAATTAAGAAGGAATAACACCATAGGGTGAGTTAACATTATTTTTAATGTTAATAAAGGGTAATTTAACCATAGGATAAGTCAACGTTATCTTTAATGTTAAAATTAAGAAAATATGCATCGTAGGATGAGTTAACATTATTCTAAATGTTAATATAAAAAGTGTATATACCATAGGGAAAAATTTACATTATTTTAATGTTAAAATAAAGGAATTCCACCGTAGGATAAGTTTACATTTTATTCAATGTAAATAAGTAAGAATGCGACATGTAAATGCAAGTTTACATTTTATTCAATGTAAATAAGTAAGAATGCGACATGTAAATGCAAGTTTACATTTTATTCAATGTAAATAGGTAAGAATGTGACATGTAATTTCAAGTTTGCATTTTATTAAATGTAAAGAAAACAAGAATGCGATATGTAATGAAAGTTTACATTTTATTCAATGTAAATAGGTAAGAATGTGACATGTAATTTCAAGTTTGCATTTTATTAAATGTAAAGAAAACAAGAATGCGATATGTAATGAAAGTTTACATTTTAATTAATGTAAATAAAAATATGATTTTGAGAATGCGTCGTTAAATAAGAAGTTTGACTATTTTATATAATTAAAATAGAATGAATTGTTAATAAAAATAATTATTAACAAATAAGAAGGATTTTCAAAATATATATATATATATATATGTATATATATACGAGGATTGTTTGGGAAGTCCGAGATATTCTCATCCCAAATTAATCTAGCGGCGTTAAAGATCGAAGTAAGAAGACGACGTATGAAGACCGTAAATCTTCCCTCGAATGGACAACGATCGAGATCCTGAATTGACTTGCTACCAATTCATGGGTCAAGGTCATTGCCCAGACGTACGCGTTGATTTCACGGATTTGACTTTCGTTCAGACCCAGAGCATAAGTTTAAATGGATGGTGTGTCTGACATCGTACTTCGTTATATATCATATTGTTGATTTTCTGTTAATATATAAATATTGGTGGTGGAGAATTTATTCTCTACTTAACACCCATTTATGTATTGATGGAGAAGCAATGGTATAGTATGGAGTGACAGTGTGGCATACTAAGATGCAATGATCAAGGTTTCTTGTTGAAAAGCAGAACCTTGTGGTGACGATCAAAGCACTGCTTGAATAAGCAGAGCTTTGTGTATTACGTAACCTCACGAGCCTCACAAACCGGTAGAGTCTAAAACGGGTGAAGGGAACGCAGGGAAAGCAGCACGTTTCTTTCTAGCTAGAAGTAGTGTCAGGGACCTCCCAGCGCTGATACTTTACTTATGTGGATGATGGAATGTGGCGCGCCTCGGATAGGTCCTATAGGACCGGGAAACGTGTGCTTACGAATTGCCAATCCGCTAAGCTGTATTTGCGGACCGATCCTTCCATTTCCAAGGGTTCTCCGCGGGGAATCCTGAGGCACTAGCTAGAGTGTCTCGAATCGGTAAGGAGCTCCGCTCTAGCCTTGACTCATGATGGAAACCAAAATCCAAATACGAACCGACGAATTTGATTGTATTACTAGTACGGAGGCATAGTATATGATACCTATGCTTCCTAGGATTAATACATTTACTTTGAAATGCTTTCATATACACTAATAATAATATTAGATGCGTATTTGCCGTATTTAGCATGTTTAATCACCATAAGGTAAAACCCTATCCTCTGGTGTGCGTTGCATTATGTGATGGGACTTGGGTCTTATGGTGATTCCATTTTTTTCCAAAAAGCATTGCGTTGTTTACGATGTACTTATTTATTTGTTATGACACTTTAAATTATGCACGGCAATCCATTAGAGTAAACCCGTTCCGCGTTAGCGGCGTGGTCTTTGGATTTGCCTTATATCTAATAGTTATTTTACCTAAGAATTCTCACACCAGTCCCACGACTGACCCATAGTTTGTTTCACCTTTTTGCAAACTTGGGTGCCCTCTCTTATACACGGGCAGCCAAGTAGACAGGTTCATTCTTTGCTTGGAGTTTTTCTTTGGAGCCGCTTATCATTTTTCTTGGATTTGCTTATGTGGAGAGGTGATGACTTGGAGTTTGAAGACATTTATCTTTTGTTTCTATGGCATCCTTTCTTTTCTTTTTAGACATCAAACTTATTTCTTTTCTACAAACTTGTTGTAATAGCTTAGATTCTGTGACTATGGATTTTCTGTGATTGATGACATTATAATTTTCCGCTGCTATAATGTTATTACTCTATGAATTTCCTTTGCTATATTGTATCTGTGTTCTGTTTTATTGTATTTATGTTGTATTCCAAAAATGATCATCCCTTGCTTTCATCCGTGGAAGTTTGGGGTTATCACAGTTGGTATCAGAGCCAGGTTTACAAAGCGGAATATAACATATTTATAATAATTCGTTTACGTTGAATCACTATATTCTACGGCGAACATTTCATGAGATACATAATAGCCAGTCACTTTATCGTCATCTTTTCATTCATCCTTCGATCTTTTCTATCTCCTAGAATCACCATTTCAGTTGTTTTGACTCTTCCCTTGATCGCGCATTCGAAGAAGACTGTGTTTATTCTTCCTCTTCTATTTTTCTTTTTCCTTTTCGGGGACGAAAAGTTTTTAAGAGGGGGAGACTGTAACGACCCTGAATTTTGGGGCCAATTTAAAATTTATTTTAAGTGATTTTAAATGAGTTTTGATATTTAAAATAATCTATTTTAAATAATAAGGATCACAAATTTGGTTCAAATCGAAGTTAGAATGAATAAATTAATTTTAATTATAAAAAGAGCTAGAAATGGTGCGGTAGTTTGAAAAGTCAAACTTGAACTTTGACTAACCATACAGGATGCAAAATTTAACGGATTTTAGTGAAACCAAAAATATTAGAATCTATTTAAAAATATCTTTCCAACGAATCCGAAAAATCGAAATTTCATAGCGGAAATCAAAAGTTATGACCAATTCAATTTTTAGAAAGGTCGGTGGGTAATTTGCATAGGACAAAAATGCTACTTTTTGCATACAAAGGAATTTGAACTCGAAACCACTTCCATTGGTTTCAGAATGACGTTTCTGCATTGAAAAACAGTAAACACTTATATATTTCGAGTTTCGGAAAATATTTGTTTAAAAATGTATTTTTAATATTAAATATATTCGCCTTGAAAATAGCCATTTTACAAAAAGTCTCAGAATCGAACGAAATTAATTTTTTTGTGATCGCATCGTCATAAGAAAGCCAAAAATAATTTTTCTAGATTTTTCTGAGTCCGTATGTGGTCCCGGTGAATTTCTGCGTACGTTTGAATTTAAAATAATGATTTATTTTTAAAACTGAAAAACGGAGGCCAAGATGACAGTTTGGGCTAACGGGACAGGTCCAGATGAGTTCGGAACGGGGGCTATTTGGTATAAATGACAGTCGTTGGGCCTGAATCGGAGTTCGGACAAACGGGCTTTTTGGGCTAATTAAAGATTAATAAAACAACCCTAATATAATAATATAAAATCCGAATTCACTATTCATCTTCTCAAACCCGTCATTTTCAGCCGCCACAAAACCCATTAAGCTTCAAAAATTCAAACTCAGTTTTCTCCTTCGTTTCTCATCGGAATTTAGCGTGTGAGTACTCGTTTCGAAGCTCTCGCCGAGCTCTTCGATTTGGTATCAACCTCAGCCATTCTCGTGCCTCGATCCGCCCGCCCCGTCCCCGCCAAGGTCCGCCGGTCACAGCCTCCCCTGGGCCCCACGCCGCCGCCGCACCTCGCCACCTTCTGGCCGTGCGTAGCTCTCTCGTAGCCGGTCCTTCTCCAACAAACGGCTCGTCGTTTCGTCAAGTACAACTCCAGAAAATCGAATTTGAAGTTTTGAACAAATTCTGAAAATAAGGTATGCTTCAGATTTTGCGACGCTTTTAAGCGTTGCTGCAGCAGTTGTTAAAAGTCAGAATTATTCAAACATTGATAACTAATGCGTATGAACCCCGAATCTGAAAATTTCAGATCCGACAGGACCGTGGCGACGAGTAGGCTTTGCTGAGACTGATTAGGGTGAGAATTTTATTTTTTTAAATTAAATTTAATTTATTTAATTATTATTTGCATGATTATTAATAGTAGAATTAATATGACACGATGTTTAAACATAGTTCTAAACCGTTCATAACATATGATGTGGAATCTAAATTGCCTATAGTGCTATGTGATTAGATCTGAAATTTTAGGCTAAAATATGAATTCATAATTAATTAAAATTAATTATGTGTTATTTATTTAACCATGCCATGTTGATTTTACATATGCTGTGTGAAACCCCATCTTGCAATTTACCTCGATGTTAGTATCGAATCTGATCCTATTGTTGTATTTGGATGTTGTTATGCGATGTGATGAGAATTTACAGTTTATTTGATGTAAATAAGAACGCGACTTGTGATGAAATTTACACATTCTTTTTTTATTTTTATTTGTAAAATTGAAATAGGGAAAACTTGACATTTATTTTGATGTTAATAATAAGTAATTTACGTTGTATGAAAAATTAACATTTATTTTGGTGTTAATAATAAGTAATTTTCAATGCATGAAAAATTAACATTTTTAATGTTAATTAAATAGTTATTTTACCGCAAGTGTACATTAACATTTTTTTTATGTTAATATAAAAAGAAATCAAACGTAGGATGAAATTAACATTTTTAATGTTAATATTATAAAAATTCAACCGTATGTACATTAACATTTTTAATGTTAATATTATAAGAATTCAACCGTATGATGACATTAACATTTTTAATGTTAATATTATAAATTAAATATTGGACATGTAAAATTTCACATTTTTACTTATGTGAATAAAATGAATTATTAGGCATGTAACACATTTTTATTAATGTGAATAAATTGTAATGTGAATAAAATGGTAATTTTAACTGTATGCACAATATACATTCTTATTAATGTAATATATATAAGAATTTACTCCGCAGGTGAAATTTAAATTTTTAGAATTGTAACTAAAGTTTACCTTTTATTTTATGTAAACAAATTGAGAATGTGAAATGTAACTAAAGTTTACGTTTTATTTTATTAAGAATGTGATATGTAAATAAAGTTTACATTTTTTAATGTAATATATTCAAGGACTTCACCGTAGGAAAAAGATTACATTTTTATCAATGTAATTAAAGTAGGAATTGGTATTAACATTAAATTTACATTTAATTATGTAAAATTAAGGTATGAAATTTGGAATGACATAAATTTACATTTAATTATGTAAAACCAAAGTAGGAATTTTTGTTAACATGAAATTTACATTTAATTATGTAAAATTAAAGTGATGAGAAATTAACATTTTGTTTAATGTTAAATATAAGGAATTTACATGGTATGAGAAAGTAACATTATTTTTTAAATGTTAATAATAAGAAACTACACCGCATGAGCAATTAACATTATTTTTAATGTTAATTAAATAGTAATTTCACCGCATGTGTAAATTAACATTTTTAATGTTAAAGATAACACCGTATGATGTAATTAACATTTTTAATGTTAATATAATAAAATTTTAACCGTAGGATGTCATTAACATTTTTAATGTTAATATAAAAGTATTTACAACGTATGATAAATTAACATTTTTGTGTCAATGTTAAAAATAAGTATTCACATCGAATGAAAATTAACAATTTTGTTAATGATACAAATAAGAATTTACGTTGTATGAGGAATTAATAATATTTTTGATGTTAAAAATAAGTAGTTTACAATGCATGAAAAATGGACATTTTTAATGTCAATTAAATAGTAATTTTACCGTAGGATGAAATGGACATTTTTAATGTCAATTAAATAGTAATTTTACATCGTAGGATGATTACATTATTTTTAATGTTAAATAAAAAGAATTTACATCGTAGGATGATTAACATTATTTTTAATGTTAAAGTAAAAGAATTTCACCGTAGAAGGATTTAACATTATTTTTAATGTTTAAATAAAAGGATTTCACCATAGGGTAATTAACATTATTTATAATGTTAGTATATAAGGAATTTGACCGTAAGATGAATTAACATTGTTTTTAATGTTAATATATAGTGAATTCCACCGTAGTATGAATTAACATTATATTTTAATGTTAAAATAAAGGAAATTCAACCGTAGGTTGAATTAACATAATTTTAATGTTAAATTAAAGAGTAACTTAACCGTAGGATCGAGCTACATTATTTTTAATGTAAAGTAATAAAGTAATTTAACATAGGATGAGATTACATTATTTTTAATGTAAATAAAGGATAATTTAACCATAGGGTTAATATACATTTATTTTTAATGTTAATATTAAGAAAATTACTTCGTAGGATAAAATTTACATTATTTTATAATGTTAACATAAAAGAGAATTGACCGTAGGAATGTTACATTTTTTTTTTTATGAAATTAAGAAGGAATAACACCATAGGGTGAGTTAACATTATTTTTAATGTTAATAAAGGGTAATTTAACCATAGGATAAGTCAACATTATCTTTAATGTTAAAATTAAGAAAATATGCATCGTAGGATGAGTTAACATTATTCTAAATGTTAATATAAAAAGTGTATATACCATAGGGAAAAATTTACATTATTTTAATGTTAAAATAAAGGAATTCCACCGTAGGATAAGTTTACATTTTATTCAATGTAAATAAGTAAGAATGCGACATGTAAATGCAAGTTTACATTTTATTCAATGTAAATAAGTAAGAATGCGACATGTAAATGCAAGTTTACATTTTATTCAATGTAAATAGGTAAGAATGTGACATGTAATTTCAAGTTTGCATTTTATTAAATGTAAAGAAAACAAGAATGCGATATGTAATGAAAGTTTACATTTTATTCAATGTAAATAGGTAAGAATGTGACATGTAATTTCAAGTTTGCATTTTATTAAATGTAAAGAAAACAAGAATGCGATATGTAATGAAAGTTTACATTTTAATTAATGTAAATAAAAATATGATTTTGAGAATGCGTCGTTAAATAAGAAGTTTGACTATTTTATATAATTAAAATAGAATGAATTGTTAATAAAAATAATTATTAACAAATAAGAAGGATTTTCAAAATATATATATATATATGTATATATATACGAGGATTGTTTGGGAAGTCCGAGATATTCTCATCCCAAATTAATCTAGCGGCGTTAAAGATCGAAGTAAGAAGACGACGTATGAAGACCGTAAATCTTCCCTCGAATGGACAGCGATCGAGATCCTGAATTGACTTGCTACCAATTCATGGGTCAAGGTCATTGCCCAGACGTACGCGTTGATTTCACGGATTTGACTTTCGTTCAGACCCAGAGCATAAGTTTAAATGGATGGTGTGTCTGACATCGTACTTCGTTATATATCATATTGTTGATTTTCTGTTAATATATAAATATTGGTGGTGGAGAATTTATTCTCTACTTAACACCCATTTATGTATTGATGGAGAAGCAATGGTATAGTATGGAGTGACAGTGTGGCATACTAAGATGCAATGATCAAGGTTTCTTGTTGAAAAGCAGAACCTTGTGGTGGCGATCAAAGCACTGCTTGAATAAGCAGAGCTTTGTGTATTACGTAACCTCACGAGCCTCACAAACCGGTAGAGTCTAAAACGGGCGAAGGGAACGCAGGGAAAGCAGCACGTTTCTTTCTAGCTAGAAGTAGTGTCAGGGACCTCCCAGCGCTGATACTTTACTTATGTGGATGATGGAATGTGGCGCGCCTCGGATAGGTCCTATAGGACCGGGAAACGTGTGCTTAGGAATTGCCAATCCGCTAAGCTATATTTGCGGACCGGCCCTGCCATTTCCAAGGGTTCTCCGCGGGGAATCCTGAGGCACTAGCTAGAGTGTCTCGAATCGGTAAGGAGCTCCGCTCTAGCCTTGACTCATGATGGAAACCAAAATCCAAATACGAACCGACGAATTTGATTGTATTACTAGTACGGAGGCATAGTATATGGTACCTATGCTTCCTAGGATTAATACATTTACTTTGAAATGCTTTCATATACACTAATAATAATATTAGATGCGTATTTGCCGTATTTAGCATGTTTAATCACCATAAGGTAAAACCCTATCCTCTAGTGTGCGTTGCATTGTGTTATGGGACTTGGGTCTTATGGTGATTCCATTTTTTTTTCCAAAAAGCATTGCGTTGTTTACGATGTACTTATTTATTTGTTATGACACTTTAAATTATGCACGGCAATCCATTAGAGTAAACCCGTTCCGCGTTAGCGGCGTGGTCTTTGGGTTTGCCTTATATCTAATAGTTATTTTACTTAAGGATTCTCACACCAGTCCCACGACAGACCCATAGTTTGTTTCACCTTTTTGCAAACTTGGGTGCCCTCTCTTATACACGGGCAGCCAAGTAGACAGGTTCATTCTTTGCTTGGAGTTTTTCTTTGGAGCCGCTTATCATTTTTCTTGGATTTGCTTATGTGGAGAGGTGATGACTTGGAGTTTGAAGACATTTATCTTTTGTTTCTATGGCATCCTTTCTTTTCTTTTTAGACATCAAACTTATTTCTTTTCTACAAACTTGTTGTAATAGCTTAGATTCTGTGACTGTGGATTTTCTGTGATTGATGACATTATAATTTTCCGCTGCTATAACGTTATTACTCTATGAATTTCCTTTGCTATATTGTATCTGTGTTCTGTTTTATTGTATTTATGTTGTATTTCAAAAATGATCATCCCTTGCTTTCATCCGTGGAAGTTTGGGGTTATCACAGGGAGTTCAATAATTCACTGTCAAACACATTTATTATAATATTATATTCAAAATATTATTATTTGTTTGTCATCATCAAAAGGGGGAAATTGTTGTATATAACAATTTTATGATTTTTTTTTGATGATAAAACACACACATATATATATTATAAATGTGTTTGTAATTGTACTGTCATACTACATCACATATAGAGATAAATATTTACATTTAAATAGAATACTACTGGACAATAATTTAAATATTCAAACAATATTTTATTTAAATGGAATATTTTATTTCAACATTTCAAATAGTAAAATTTATAACTCCACTATTTGTACATCTCACTGTAATACAGTACATTATTTTCAATTTCATTTCTTACATTGTTCCTCACTACAACACTCAATCCCTCAGTTATACAAACACTCATACATTCATTGACACATACACTGACACAGTTATTTGTCTTCTGTTTTTCTTTTTCACTATCAGTCCAGTCTTCTGCTTACCTGTCACAGAAACACAAAATAAACTGGAACAAAAATATTTTTATATTCTAGCAGACATAATTTTTATTTTAAAAATTTATTTGTCTCAGAATTTTGGTGTGTTTCTCATCATATTTCATGACTTGATCTGATTTATATGGGCATCCATCTGTGTTTAGACAGCTTGTGATATTCACTGTGATACGCTGTAAATACCACAAGGTAGAAAGTATTTCTAGTGCTCATATATATATATATATATATATATATATATATATATAGTACATATGCATACACAAATACACGCGCGCACACACGCACGCACACATATATATATATACACACACATCTTTGCATTTATACATGTATGTATGTATCTACATAGTAGGAACAATGGTCGCAGCAAAATGAACAAGCTAGCATGAACAAATTTAAGGGGATGAACCATGTACAAGTAAAGCTTTAGGTCTGCCAAAATATGGACAGTGCAAGAGTCCACACACATCAGCAAGAAGCATAGTGCATAGAACCAGACAACTCAAGTGTCAAGCCAAAGTGAAACAGCTCAAACTCATGGCACATATACAAGACAACATGGCACCACAAGCTTGGCATGAACAAGCATTCAAACAGAAAATGAAGGGGGCAATATAGCAGTATGGCATAGACATCAAATGGTGATGCAAGTCGAGCCATACATAAGATAGCTCATGCACAAGCTCAAGGAAGTATGCAAATGCAAATACAAGACAATGCATCAAAACAACAATAATGTGCATATATACACACAATGTGTGTGTGTATATATATAAACATATATTCTTGGAAAATGATTTATACCTCAATAGGGTCGAGCACAAGTCAAGACAACACAATGGAGCAAACATGCATGGCTGCAACATTGAAATGAACAAGTATGGGTATGGAGCAAGAGTACAAAGTCGTGCACAAGTGTGTACAATAGTTTCCAATGCACACAGCAATACAAAAGGGGGGTACAAGTGTACACAAGGCATGGTTTTGCATGAATAGTTTTTTAAACATGCACAGGGCTATATGATAACAGTCCAGATCATAAGTGCATAAGAACACAAATATGTATCATCAAGTTCAGGAAAAACAATGAGCATACCAACAACCAAAGTACAAGCAAGAAGATCATTTGAAGTGTCAATATGCAAATGAATTAAAGTGGTACAAATTCATGCAGCTGTACTGCAAATGCAGCAGAAAACAAAAATGACGAGCCAGTTTTTAAAATGGCCAAGTAAACTTGAGAAAACATTGTCAAACAAAATCATAATGGGCAAGCCTATATGACATAATTCCTTTTTTGGTCAATCAGCACAAGTTTGGGCTACAAGAAAAATAGGAATTGTGTTATGATTAACAAATTTATCACAAACGACAATGCAACTTACATGCAAAAAGAAATGGCAAGTTTTCTCTCGCTTTAATTCATCGTTTCGATCATATGAAGTTTTCTTACTGGCAGAATTCAAGTATGGAATTTCTTTATTCTCTACATTTATAGCATGAAACAATTTTGGAAATCAAATTTCGATTTCAAATTTGCCAAATGAAGAAATTGCGAAAATGGGAAGAAAACAATTTGTTTTTGTTTTCAGAATAAATCAGAGCATTCAAGGGATAAAAATTTGGCAAGTGTTTATCATACAAAAATGTTGAGCATAAGGAGCAAATATCAATTCGGCGTAAACATGTAAATGTTTCCAAGAATTCAGCAAACACATTTTCATGCATGTGATTAATCATTCTGAAATCACGCATGGCTCAAAAGAAAACAGATTTTTTGTTTCCAAAATCAAATCAGAGAATTCACAAGAACATTATTGGGCAGAAAACATTAAATGTCTTTCCAGAATTTTACCAATCAGTTCATCAATTCAAAGCCGTGGATATCATCTTCAAATCAGGCAACAAAATCTCTCAAGAATCATTTTATACCATTGACAGTCATCACAAGATTCATGCAACAAATCAAGTCAGCCATTAAGTGAAATCGAAGTTATTATAGAGTGTAACTATCTTATAAAAATACCATTATCATCATCGGCAAGAACATCGAAATCACAACCAATTCGAAAGCAAAAAAGATTCTAAAATCAAAATTACTCACAAGGTTTCGTTCGTTAGAGAGCTCAAATCATTCGAGAAGCAAGCCATAAGAATTCGAAGCCACAGAGAATCAAGTCATCAAACAGTCGATCGCGATTTGGGGAAGCCGAGAAAAACCCTATTTTAGTTTTTAGTTCGGCCGACATGTTTTTTGGAGCAAAGCTTTCAAATGAAATAAAGAGAAATGGGGGCCGACTATATTTTTATTAAAGGGGATTTTCTTTTCATATTTTTTATTGCTTTGTTCTATATATCCATTGGTATTCGACCGTCAGTTTTTTAATAACTAGGGTTACTAGCTAGGGGAAAATCTGGTTTTGGGGACAGAAATAAGTGGAGAGATTTGAGCGTAGGATTAGAACAACAGCAGGTTTTGCGTGTGTACAAGACTGTATAGGCGGTTAGCGAGGGAGTTACGAGTTTATAGGTTTTTGTATGTGGGGGTCTTTTTAATTCTAATAGAATCCTTGGGGAATGCAGCAGTAGACAGGGTTTGCAAAAGCTGGGTAAAATCTTTGTTTCATTTACTTTCCGCACTTATTTACTCCTCCGTAATATGTGTTGTGACTATTATTCTGTGCTGCGATTTGTTTTATATTCTCGACAAAATTCAATTAACCTTATTCACCCCCTCTAGGGTTAATCTAAATCCAACACAAACAACTCCAAGGCTTACCTGGAAAACATACTCGGTCTGACCTGAGGAAACGACAACCAGATTAGTCTGAAATACTTACATTGAGAAAACTCATTTCACAAACATTTTGCTTAACTTTTAGAAATCTTTTGAAAGAACGGAACTCTCGTAAGACACGACCACACATAAGCATGGAACATGTTTTACCTTACGATAACCAAATCATTTATATTATATCAAGTGATTTTATCATAATGTCTATATTAGGCTAAAACCCAATAAAGTAAACAAAATTAAATGTGAGATCACATGATTCCACACCCCTACAAGGCTATACAATAGAAAGGACTAGGTTTGCATTATGGAGAATGGATCCCATACAAATGGCAAGGTAAGGACCTACCTTCATAACATTACACCTCTAGATAAATGTACATAGGGATACCTAACTTCGGAAATTTTTCCCTCCATGCTAGGTATTGACCGGTCCTGATTCACAGACCCGAAGTGGTGCACCGTCCCGAATATGGAATCTACCCCAGTCTTTCGACCCATTCGAGTGCTCTCAACATCAACATACTTAACATATATATATATATATATATATATATATATATATAGAGAGAGAGAGAGAGAGAGAGAGAGAGAGAATCGTATCTAGAAGGGCGATGAACATATTCTAATAGGTGAGATCCATAAGGGGAATAATGGTAATAATGCCTTAATGCTATTTTTGATACAATATTTACTCATAGACATTATATGGTAGTGTAACACCCCGTAAGATATACCCTAATCAGATGTAGATAACTAAAATAATAATAATTAATATTATAATGAAATAGTAATGATAACGGGTTTAATATACAGACATTTAAATACATAGAAGTTGGGGCTTGAAAATAACACCATTTGTGTCTGTGGTGAGATTATGATCTATTTTCGTATTTTATTTTTTGAAAACGAAGTCCATATTTAGAAGATACGAATATAACAAGGTTTAAATATTAAATAATAAACAAATGTACTTGAGTTTGAAATTAAATGGATAAGTATGAAATATAATAAATAAAATTGGCATAAACAAATATTATGTTTTCAAAGTTATGTGTGAATATATACATATAAAATGGGATGCAGTTTCAAAGATATCCAAGAAATTAATAACCATTTATTTATTAATCAATCAAATGTGCAAATTAAATTCACAACTCCCAGGATAGAAAGGTGGTTGATCGCTCCTCCTGAAGAGGGGCCGACCACTAGGTTGACATCCTTCGACAGGCAGCTGGGTGTTTATTTTGATTCTTTTAGGTTTAGGTTTCTTACATGGTTCAAATTTTATAATATAAATCAGACGACTCCTATACTTTTTATACTTATAAACAGAGCGTTAGCCCCCTCTCTCTATTCTTATATTATAAGGCTTTATGCCTCTGTTTCTTCTTCTTCGTTTCTACCAGTATTAAGATTCAGTCTAAGGGAAAGTTATTTCTTCCTCCTTTCTTCCTATTTTTGTTCTATTTTATTTAGAATTATTGGATCTAATATATGTAATTTTGAAGGAAGAAGAAATTGGGAACGCTTATGTGGCTATAATCCAAATATAAAAATTTACGTCGTTTCCTCTCTCTTTCGTACTATGAGTGGGATTTTCAAGTTTATCAATTTCTTATGAATTGTTAATGTATAAATCTAGATTGATTATTCTTACGAGGTTTATGATTCATGAAAATAAAATATAAAATATAAAATCACATAAATCCCTTATTTTATAGAATTGTCAACCAGAGTTTATTGTTTGGGTTTTGGTCGCAAATATGAATGAAAAGTGTTGACGTCTAAAATTGTCGTCAACATCCAAGAGTTCCAAAATTTGGAAACTTTTTGTCCAGAGCAGAAAAGTATGGGAGATGCAATAATAATATGTGGGAAAGTAAAGAACATGGTTATTTATAGTTTTTCGACCCATCGGGGTCTACGTCCAATTTGAAGGCTTTGCTAACTTTATTTCACTATTTATAAAGTACAATGGAAAATATAATTACAAATGAATACAATGATTAATGGTGTCCTTTTAGTCATTGCCGTCGAGCTTCCTTGCTGAGAAGGAGTGGTCGAGGAGTTCCTCAAGTCCGGAGTGTGTTGGAAAGTTGCCAATTACGTAACGGAGTTGGGAGGTTCTGAGGTCTGGAGAGTGTCGGGAATCTATCGAGAGGTGGAGCGTAGTCGAGGTCTGAAAGGAGGGATCCAAGGGGAGGAGGATCCAAGAGGAAGGATCCGAAAGGAGGGGTCCGTGCAGACGAGAGGAGGATCCAAGAGGAGGGGTCTGAGCCGAGAGGAGGAGGATCCGAAAAGAGGGATCCGAGAGAAGGGGTCCGTGAGGAGGGGTCCGAGAGGAGGGATCCGAGACCTTCTTCTCCTTTGTTGAGTGAAAGAGATGTTGACTTGTTCAACATTGTCCGAGGGGTCCGAAAATATCCAAAGGTAGTGTAAAGGTCCTTGAGGATGTCCGAAAGTAGATGGAGAGTGTGTATGCACCATTTTAGTGGTACATTCTATGTCCAATGACCATGGGGAGGAAGATGGAAGCCATTAATGGTGCTTAAGAGTCAAGGATTCCAAAGGTGGTTTAATGTCCAAAAATATGGTTAAACCCTCAAGGGTATGCTCATGGGTCCAAGCACATGTGTCTTCTTCCTTGTATGACGAAGGAAGGTGCCTAGGAGGCTTTAGGGAAGATTGTCTTCTTCCTAAGAAGCCATTAAAGCTTGGGAGAGAGCTTGGACTAACCCCTTTTATGTAGGAAGTGAGGGGGTATTTATGGTGTAGTGGTTAGGTGGGAGTAGGTAGGAGTAGGGGACCACAATAGTACATCTCGGATCCCAAAGTGCAGGTCTCCAGAAACTCGGACCCCCTCATCTCCCCTAGGAAATACGTACCCCATGGGGTAAGAAGTTCGTATCCCGGGGGGTACGAAATTCATACCCAGCGGGGTACGTTAAATATATATATATACGTGTGTGTGTGTGTGTGTGTGTGTGTGTGTGTGTGTGTGTGCGTATGTGTGTGTGTCTGCATATGTACTGGATTTCTTGATTCATGTCCATTCACGGTGTTTGACCATATTGTCCCTGCACAGAAGTATGTGTATATACATACACATGTACGTGTATACATGTAAGTGCAATATATATATATATATGTGTGTGTGTGTGTGTGAGAGAGAGAGAGAGAGCACTAGAAATACTATCTACCTTGCGGTATTTACAGTGTATCACCGTGAATATCACAAGCTGTCTAGACACAGATGGATGTCCATATAAATCAGATCACGTCATAAAATATGATGAGAAACACACCAAAATTCTTAGGCAAATAAATGTTTAACATAATTATATCTGCTAGAATATAAAAATATTTTTGTTGCAGTTTACACTGTGTGTTTCTATGACAGGTAAGCAGAAGACTAGACTGACAGTGAAGAAGACAGACAGAAGACAAGTGACAGTGTCAGTGTATGTGTCAATGAAGGTATGAGTGTTTGTATAACTGAGTGAAAATGAAACTGAGTTATTGAGTGTTGTAATGAGGAACAATGTAAGAAAGGAAATGGAAAATGAACGTACTATATTACAGTTAGATGTACTAATATTGGAGTTACAAATTTGTACTTTTTGAAATGTTAAAATAAAATATTACATTTAAACAAAATACTATTTGAATATTTAAATTTTTGTCCAGTAGTATTCTATCTAAATGTAAATATTTATTTCTGTATGTGATGTAGTATAACAGTACAATTACAAACACATTTATAATAATATATATATATATATATGTTTGTTATCATCAAACGAAAATCATAGAATTGTTATATACAACGGTTTGGAGCTTAGGAGAGGAGACGTATTCCCGTATTTTTTGTATTATCTATGTTTCCGTTGTGCTATGATGATTGATGTTATATTTCCGTTGTGTTATGTGTTATTTGTATCAATATTTGTGTGGATATGTGATTATTACAGTCCAGGCTGATTTATCTGTTGCACTCTGATTATGTATGTTGTATATAAGGGATATCTAATTCAACCGGTGTGTTGTACGGTAGCCTCTGAGTAGATCGTTTCACTTCTAGCTACACATCCTTATGATCCATTAAATTGATGGATGCCTTCCGAACCCCTATCACCTTCAAAGGACTTCATGACAAAACCTAATTCTGTGTATTTAGTTAGAACAGGTAGAAGCTTGAATCATGTGCAATTAGATATTAGGCTGGCTAATAGCTGAAATAATTGATTTTTTATCCTCCAAATTTAACAGTCTTATACAAAGACGATCAATTCTCCTTTCTAGATTAACTGTATCTCAAATAGATTACAAGTAATAAGAATCCCCGAGCTAATTGAAAATCTAGGGTATACAATCCATAAATATGCTTGCGATTTTTTGGAATGAAAAAGTTGTCCTGATTATGTACCCCTAGGATCGTATTTATAGGTGCGGGTTGACCCCCTCTCCACCTTAGCACTTCGTCTTAATTATTTCGAGAATGGACTCAGAGACCTAGTTAAAGCAACTTCAATGTTATGTGGCTAGTGCTTCTAACATAGCCTAAGGTGGGGGCGTATGGACTTGAGTGGAAGTGAGACCTTCTAGGTGTGTTCTAATAAGTAATCACTGTAAGTCTTTAGATCTTCTGGAAGGAACCTTATACATAGTAGACCTGGCAATTGTAAGAACAATAAACATCTACTAGCTTCTCGCTTCTATGTCACTGAAAGGTTATCTTTTTTCCAGATAAGATCTTCTTTCACATAATGGTGGTCCTCATTAGGATTGAGCTACTGAGACATCTCATACGAATGAATCAAAGGATGCATTTGGTTCGGAGAAGATGTTTTAACTCCATTTTTCTAACTAACTTAAAGGTTACCACCATCATGGGTTATGAAGGCGTGCATTTTGGCCTAGCCAAAAGGGTTTATCCTTTCTTATAAAGGTCTATTATGTTCTTTGTCTTCTCTTAGGATATGATATGGAATGAAATGCCTTTAATTACTCTGATAGCCTCCTATTTCCCCTTGCTTTAGTACCTATGTTGATTCCAAAAGGTTTATTTTTTTTGAGTTTCCTGAAGGCTATATTTTCTTGGGTTTTATTGGCCTTCTTTCATTACCTTTTGCCTTAATGGATATTTTTGGTTCACATATGGAATAACAGCCAATGGAAAACTTTCATAGAAAGCCAACTATATAGTCTAAGTCACTCAAATTCCAAACCATAATTTGGACAAAGTCTATGGTCCAGAACCAGTCTATAAATTATAGACCGGTTCCGGTCCGTAGTATCGAGTCATATGAATTTGATGCCTAAGGAATGGACTTCGTGACACCCCACCTCTATACTCCAATTAGCCAAATACATTACAAGTAATGTTGTCAACAAACCCGAAGAATAAGACTGTTGAGGAGCGACCCTCTATATAATAGCTTTAAACGAGTGTTAAACATGTCAAATAATGTGTTCTTACTTTTCAAATCTCAAAAGGAAATCTGACATATCCAATTCAAGTTCAAACCCACTACATTGTGGCTATATATAATTCATAAACAATATAAAATAGCATAACATCATAATCAAAGTCAGACACAGATATTCACATCACTAAAGTAGAATAGATATAAATAAAACACATAAGTGTATACGTAAAGATAGCGGTCAAACAAGATCCATTATACAACAAAAGAATAGACACAAGTGCTAGACAAAAGAATATTATACATAAGGAGTCACTGTCTCATATACATATAATCAAAAACTACAGTTCAAACATAGTTAGCCAAAGATCAAGGAACGGTCCCGCTTGAAGTCATGTGGAAGAACCTGAAACACCTCGGTCTGACCCGAGTATATTTATAAGAAAATAAATTAATAATAAACGGATCAGTCTAGCTATATTTATCTCATAAATCAGAACGTAACAAGAGATATAAACAAATATAAACATACATACAATAATAATAACGTTCACACATAAGTATGAAACCCCAAAAGTATCTACCTAATATATCAAAGAGATCCCAATGCTACAAAAGGATGTCCCATTCTAAATTATTTAGCTACTCACAAGAAATGATATCACCTATTATATCATCACAAAATTGATATCACATTATCAAACGGCTAAAATGAAGATTCCATAACAAACATCCGCACAATTCTAGACATCAACTATTGGAAATACAGACTATCACACATAAGGGGGAATTTTATCATTATAACGAGAGCCCGAAAACTCACCAACACATGTATTAGCAAAATGAGACATGATCTCTAGGTAGCTAGCCTATAACAGTCTAATGATCAGAATGGTCCGAAGACGATGAGCCGAAGCACCACACATAACAGTCCAAAGACCACAAGTCGCGAACCCGCTCCCAAAATTCAAGCCTAAATTCCAGTAAAACGATCAGACATTGTAAAACAAACATCCACACAATGAACCAAAGTTCCTGCAAGCGATCACAATTGATCAAGCTAGTAAATATAAGAGTTAAGCTACATGTCTCATAACCACTTGCTCTACTCAAATATTTATGAAAAGGTAGTAGGTTTCCACATATAAATTTCCACAAGGTTCTCAATCGAATGAGTCCAAGAATTAATTGTTGAAGCAAACACAAGCATTTCATACCACTTATTTTACTAAGGTATTTAATTGGATTTCTCATAAGAATGAGGAAAAAGGTTTATATAAACATACAAGTAGATTGGAAGACAATTTATAAAACAACTTTTGTATGATGAAAATAACGTTAGAAATCATTTTAATAAAAGGTTTGGTATCTAGTAATAATATAAAAACCCTTTTATAGTTTGGAATGGAAAATATCGAAAAATATCAATTGTAATAACAATCGATCTCGAAGTTCACATTTTAATAACGTAAATCAAATCCCACGAATATCGATTATATATTCTTTTACCACGAATAAATCGAAAGTACGTCTAACCGACCAGTTGAAATACGTGGATTAGAGCAACTAAAAAGTTAGAGGAAAGAGAAAAAGAGCCGAAACTCGGCCGTGAAGAAGCTTGGATCAATCTAAACTGTTGACTCTGGTCTCCACCAATCAACAACAGAAAACAGAATTCAGTTGGCTAAATTTATGATTCAACCGACTGAATCTATTTTCCAGAAACATATTTTTATTTCCTAACCTTCAACCAGCTGAATTGACAATGCAGTCAACTGAATCTGAGATATTATTTTTTAATAAATGCCTACAGATCAGTCGAAGATGAGTGATATTCATCTGGCTAAATTAGGCCTGGGCATATGCATGCCTAGGCTTCATATGTTCAATCGATCTCGATCGAGCTTGGACAAAACACGAAGTTTTAAAACGATATCCAAACGATAATGAAGCTTCCGAGGATCGCCGAAACAACTCAAACTCTCATAAATATGATTTACATTAGAATTCATCAAAATGAAATCAAAACTCATAAATTGGAAGTTCACACACAAACAAACCAGTTCATCCAATGCATACACAACACAAAAGTGCCAAGGGCATACATGCCAAGCTTATTAGCTTGATTCCACATATATGAGTTCGCTAGAGAGATGAGCCAAAACTTAGCTAAACCAACCTCACTTCGAATATAACTCACAAATCTTTAACCTATGCACAAACACATAAGAATCCTAAGAGTTAGGTATTAGGAATTCATAAAGATTAAAGAGGAGTTGAGTTGGAAAAGATGGAGATTGAGCTTACCTCTCTTCTCCTTTGATGCACACATAAATCAATCTTCCTAATTGATTGGAGCTTGGGAATTTTGTATTCCTCCGGGCTTGGGAGTTAGGAATTTATGAAGAGGAATGAATGTAAATGAATCGGTGAGTGGAGTAATCATATATGGGCTATCTACTTTGGGTTAGTGGGCTAGTTTAACAAGACCAAGCCCTACCCAAAGCCCTAAATTTCACTAACTCCAAACATATCAATGTTTACAGTTCTAAATATCGTAAACGACATTTTGAACTCAATGGAACCGAGTTGTGATTCGTCCATATGCAAAAAGTGACATTTTGGACCTATACTAAATTAATGACATTATATTTAAATATATTATCGTGAAATATGCGGGTTGTTATAGACTTGTGTTGGTCTTGGATCTCCTGGAGACTCAGCTTGGCCCAATTCCTCCCCAAACTCCCATAGATACTCCAACATCTCCTACATAAAAAGAATTTAATCTCCATCAGCCAGAACTTTACCAAAATCTATCCTTAGCCATTACAAACTCCAAAGACCGCAAACACTATTCACCTAAGTTAATTATCGTGATTTACTCCGATAATTAGTGGTACTTATGATTCTTGTAAGCTTACTTTGGAGATATTCAGACTCACTGTAATCAAAGCATTGTATTAGACAAGTATAGTAAAGTATTATAGATATTCAAAGTCGATGTGAGTCTTACCAATGGTTGAATCGCTGTAGGCCTTATGTATATTTCTCTACTTACAATTTCTTTCATTTTTCATTTGCTTTTGTTTATTCTGTATTGTTTTCCCCGAAATAGGTGGTGCTTTCACAATATACAGGTGTTAGTGTTAATTTTGACATTAACAATAGTATAAACAACAATTCTGTCTCTATGGAGGGGAAACATCAGTGAATCTATATGCTAGAATGAGGCAAATGTCATAACCAATGGGTTAGTATAGTCGATAGTCTTGCATTTTGTGTACCATGAACTAGAGATAATGTTAAATTGCATTTTGTATATTGCAAAAACTGTAAATAATGTTAGTTGTAATTAGTCTTTCGTCCTTGAGTTCTACAGAAGTTTTTTTTTGCAAGTGACATGTACTCCAACTTTATACAATGAAATAATGCCAAAATAAAACATAAAATCAACTTTTTTTTTCAAACTTCAATATATTCATAAGCAGACTACCCCAGAGCCCAAGGAGCTATGATTAGTGATATTTCCTGTCATCGAAATAAGCTACTGTCCACTTCTTGTTTGTTCATAATATATATTCTCAGCATTTTCCAATCGGCTGCGAAATATTTCCCATTCTTTTCTACTTCTCCATCTTATCTACAAATTTCATATTTTTTTGACGTTGTTATGAAAATGGAAAATTAGACAAAATATAAATATATCTAGATAGATTAATTTACCATTTCCCTCGGTGAACGTCGACCCACATATCCCTGTTACAACAAAAAGCAAGATTCAATTAACTAGAGATTCACAGTACCAAGAATCAAATAAAAGGGTTGAATTTTTTTAACCTTGACAGTAAGTGAAGGAATTGCATTGTGAACAATCCACTGAGAGTCCACAATTCCCATTTTCTCATGTGCAGGCTCCTATCAGTTACATTGTAAAACATATAACAAGTTAGAGAAATAAAACAAGGAAGCATGAATTCAGTGTTAAATTTGAGTAAAAATGAATCTACATGCATGTACTTACCCCAACACATCTATAAAATTCAACATCTAGACCCCATCCATGAACCAAATCATTCTGCGACAATAATACATACATGATACATCAATGAACCAGCTCATTGGATAATATGCTGCATTGGATACTATTTACCATTGTTCTGGATTCAGATGGTTTTGTTTCGCTTCGGTCAAAACCTAAACAGAACCCGATGAAAATTGCAATTTTGTACAAAATTACGTTTTTTTTTCAAGCATTGAAAAACTAGTGTAACGATGTGTATTTTTGCATCATCCAATTTGAATGTTTAATTTATCTATATATTCGAAATTCAATTTAGATTATATTAAAATTTAAATTTACATCCGATTTTTGAAGAAGTATTTCTAATTTACAGAATTTTTCTCATAATTTTTAGTTTGGAATATAATTAAATTTTCATTTGATGTCTTTTTAGGTTATCAAATTTTCTGAAATGTACATCTTGGAAACAAGCTAATTTTGGGGCAGCTTTATGATAATGGAACCAACCAACAAAAAGCACTAACAATGTAAAGTCCAGTGCACCAATTGATATTTAGCAAAATAAGTTAACCAACATAATTTATTATAGTTTTGTAATCGTGTAACATTATTTTATACGAATGTGTTCTTATTTTTTCTTTGCCGACTAGTATAAGACCGTGTTATCACGTGATATGGTAGCGTGAAGTATAAACTTATTTAGCACAACATATTGCCCTGTCTCTTGCTTTGATTTGTATGCCTTCTATATTGTGAATCTTGTTTTGAAACCTAATCAAAAACGAAAATTACATAAAAGAAGACAAACGTGCACAAACTGTTGGCTGGCATTTAAAGGCTAGTACTTCGGTTTTTGAGCTTTGCACGTGCGCGCGCGCGCGCACACACACACACACACAATTATATATATATATATATATATATATATATATATATTGAGAGACCCGAAATTAGACACAAACCGAGATACCGAGCTTTGCGCGCGCGCACACACATTTAAAGGCTAGTACTTTGGGAATGACTATTTAGACATAAAATTGAGAGACACCGAGTCTTGACCGTTGGATCATTTTGTCATTATATGTAAGAGTGAAGTATGTGTGTATGTATATATATATATATGTGTGTGTGTGTGTGTGTGTATGTGTGTGTGTGTGTATGCTATTTAGATACGAAATTAGACACAAACCGAGAGAGAAAAAGTCTTGACCATTGGAACTTTTTGTCCCTATATGGACGGAAGGAATTCAGGCGGGCGATCTATAATCGAGATCAGTTATATCACCAATTGTTTTAAAATTTTGTGTTTAAATAAACACTTATATATAAGGAGCGTTCAACAAGACCATAAAAATGGAGCATCTCAATAACCTCATATTTTCACCATTCATCTATAGTAAAATAAGTTAATGGGGGGAGAAAGAGTTAGTGAGAAAAGAGGAACCAGGACGTGTGATCGAAATCAGAGGAGCTAAAGAGGTGTTGGATTGTTTTTACAAAATGATTTATACAAAGGTTTTATGAAATATTTTATAAACATATGAATATTTAAGGACAAAAAATCGGATATTTGGAAAAAATGATTTCCACAGGTTTTGAAAATGACAAAGCAATAATGTGGCGTAAATTAATGATTAGTCACTTCAAGATATGGTTGCTCTCATCATTGGGAAATATACCTATCCATATTTTCGAAAAGTTATGTCTCAATTGCCTTGTTATGGCTAGAAACCTCCCAATTTGACTGCATATATTTTGATATGTTTTTATAGCTGGATGTTTGATATCGTTATCAAAATGATCTGAAATAAAATGCCAAAGTAAAATATAATTTATATAAAAGATGTATATATTATTTCAAATATTTAAATAAAAATCAAGAGATTTGTCCATCGAAATTATTTCCAAATAATATTATTTTTTGAAAATAATTAAGTCAATTAGGTTTCAGTAATCTTTAAATATGAGAATTAAGCCAAATGGGATTTACATAATTATGTGTGCATCATAGTCTCCATGAGCTCTATTTGAAGATAGAAGATATACGTTGATATGTATCCAAATAGATAGGAGTGCGTTGGCTGTCATTGGTGATAGTGATGCAGCCTCAATGCCAATATAATATTTTTCTCTTTACCGTTTGTTGTTTATCTTGTAATGTTGTATTTTTCCTACTTAGTATTTTATTCTGCATTTGACTTGCTTATGAGTTTGCAAAAATGATTACTGTTGTCACTTTTATCACATTTATTTAGAGATTTGAGTCTTCTTCGTACGTATTATAACACACATAGCGTATTATAGGGTGATTACTCTGATAATATGTATTATTAAAATTGTATGATCATATATATTTTGCAGTGATGATTATTTATTAAATTTTTCGTAATAAATTCGTAGTCTTTAGTTAATAGTTTTTAAACATATGGATTTTTAGATGATTTTGACTAGTTCGAAAATCCGGGTTGTTGTAAATAATAAAAAGAAATACAGTAAATAAAAAATACATTAAACATACAAAAAAAAAAAAAGAATTTAGCAAGACAAATGGATGGAGAACAAAAAAAATTAAATGTTAATTTACACCTAAATCATAATGAAAAATTCAAAACTTTTTTGAAGCAAAACCAAATTTCGAAACTCTTAAATGAACAAAAAAGAATCATAAACCATAATAAATTTTTTTCCTTTTAAAGCAATATTTCGTATTATGATAGTTTTGATACTTATTACTTGCTGTGTTTTACAATTAAAATTGAAAAATGGACCAGAATTAGAAAACAAAAATTAAAGCTGAACTTTTGAAATATCCAAAACCAAACCTAATATAAATAAATCAATAATGATGGGAACAGAAATAGAAAATGGAATTTTGAACCTTGCTATTTACTTATTTAAATACTAATGCTTACCTGAATCATATACCAAACACATCTCCATGCATCTCTAGAGAACACTGGTGCCATTATCTCCACGAAGCTACATAGTTGAAGATAATAATAGTTATATTCAGCTTATTCTTCCTCTAACGGCAAAGATATCATTTAGAAGTTAAGAAATCGTCATACGAGGAGCAATATGGTTGTCTTGCATCTTTGCATTCTTTTGTATTCTTCCTTTCTCTGTCATTAACCATGGAATTCACTAGCGATATTAATAAAACACATATGTTATGCACTGACGAAAGAGTACATAATTTATTGAACTCACTTGTGCACTTCAACTCCATTAACCTTTCGAGTTATGTACCATAGTCGTGATTTGCTTTTTGGATCAACAGCAGGTTGGGAAATCTCCAGTCCGTGCTTCTTCACAAGTTTAATATATCTGAGGATTAGGATGAAATAAAAATAAACTATCTGCAGATTTCCACTATAGAATATAAGTTTATGACTGGGAAATTGATGAAGAACTTACTTTTCTGCATTGAAATGTTGAACCCCTAAGTCTTCGTCCCAAATGAATATGTATTCATAAGGAGCAACTATATCAGGATGCAAATACCTCTTAGCAAACCACCTTGAAGAAATTAAGAAGGTATATATCAGAAATGAATTCTAGCTAATATTACAGTACTTTAACTGTATAATAGGTTGACTAATATTGCAGTTTTACTAACCATTTAGTCTGCTTTTCTACGCTAATATGAATTGCTCGTTTCGACCATTCAAATTCATTCCATTCATTCACTCGTCCATCATAGTGGAACAACACGATTGTGAAGTTTTTGGAGAACTGGAAAGGCATTTCTTGTGAGACAGATGTATTTTAAGACGAAGCAGAAATATTATTTGGTAAATTTCTTAATCTTAAAGCAATTAAATAAATTTTCCTATCTAGTTACTGTATTATGTCCATTTATAAGTAAATGTTTCTAGCCCCGATTTTCGTCTGATAATCAAGAAATTTGGGATGAATGGCAAACTTACACTGATTAACATCAATCTAATCTTTTATTCGGTAGTAAATTGTAAAGCATTCATGCTTACCTTTTTAATGGTTGCATCAATATTCTTTTTTTGTTTATATCCAACACTGAGTGCTAATAGATACTTTTCTTTGAATGGCAAGTCCTGCAAACGTTATAAGAGTTTAAAGCTAATAAGTTGAGTCAAATTTAAAAAACGATAAAAGTTACTAAATGTAAAACAATTTTCAGGCACTGTCATGTAAAAACTATTATATATAAAGTCCCATCTGATGATATAAGGTTTATTCAAAATTTGAAAGCAAAATAATGAATATTCCTGCATTGCATTTATGTGTATGGAACATATCTGATGCCACGTTCATGTATGTACAGCTTAAATATATGTATATGCAGTTAATGGTGATAAAAACAACGTACCTGACTAGGGTCGCCTTGCAATCTCCGGGGAAATAAATCAGATTCGGATTCAACTATGGCTGGTGGTAATTTTTCTGCATGTTTACGATTTGTCGAGGCATATGTCTGTATCAGGTTGGATACATTACCAAGTCAAATGTCTGAAAGAAGGATCAACTACTTCATGCATTATGCATATATTTGATCCATTTGATTGTCACTTATGATATACATTTTGGGGTTATATTGTGAGATTAAAATTGTTTCTTGATATTCATTGTTCCAGGTGAAATATTCACTTATGTCTACCATTTTATGTTTTTTTTCAGCTCTTAAATTTTATTTCTTGTTCCAATTTCAAATTGTTTTGGTCTTTGAAAATAAACATTATCATTGAACAACAAATTTTTACATGGAATTTATTGAAGTCTCTCCTCTATTTGTTATCTATTTAATTTGGAAGAATGCACAGTAGAATGAATAATAGCTTTTCACTAGCTAGAATAAATGAATTCTTTCATTACTACTACTACTACTACTACTATCATTATTTTAAATGGCTTGGATTTCAAAGCATAATTTGATGAAATAGACATGAGGATATACATCATTTATAAAATATTGGAAAATAACTGGAAATATACATGTGGGAATATTATTATTAATTACTAACCACGAAATAATATGAACATATAGATAAACACTTATCATTTTCTGTATTGTATTTCTGTGTGTGTGCGCGCGCATGATGAATCACACTCATCACAAAAGACAAATGAATCCAATAATTTGCAATTTGTGTTTTTAATCTTATGTTTAATTTTGTGTTCCAATAGTCACTGCCGTAAAAATATGTGATAATGCAATTACAGGAAACGATAATATATATTATTCTAAATCCAAATTACATATTAATATGCTTATATGCAACTTGATATATTATTCTAGATAAGAAGCTGAGTACCTCCTTGTCGTTTCGATGTGTATAGTTTGAAATAGAACTGCTATCTCTCTCACTGTAAGGGCAGTCTGTTATAGTTTGACGTCGGCCATGCATGAGGAGATCACTAGCACGTGGAAATACCTTACAAAGGCAATGAAGACTTGTGTTACATTCTGAGCAAGAACCAGTAATTATTTATAAACTTTTTTGCAAAGTAAAAAATCCAAATCATCTTACATGGTTTGGTAAATCAAGCATAAATGCAACGAACATGCCCAATATGAATGCGAAAACAGATTTTCCACTAACAAACCTTTGCTCCTTGCGTTTTCTGTATATATTAATTCAATATATAGTAAAATAGGTAATATGATATTTAACTTCATCAAAAAATAGGATGAATTCACAAACCTTTGTCCCATTGTTTCAGATAAAACCATGATTCTTAGAAGTTGGAATGGTTATCCTGTAGATAAAAGATGGGAAGGTAAACAGTTTTAGTTGTTCGAAAAGAGAATGAAAAGGTACAAGATGATTCTATCTATTGGTAATAGCCATCTACCGAGAAAAAAGAAGCAAAAATAAAAATAACATTTCTCTACCAAGTAATCAATATCCCCTTTTGTTGTAGACAATGTTCAAAGGAAAATTAAGAGGAAAATACGAAAAGATCCGTTTGTGATTTTATTTTTTATTGATATACATATAATCAGTTCTTTGAACTTTTCATCAACAAAATTAGAATCACATAACTGGTTGATCATATCAAGCTATTGAAATACCTTTCTATGAAATACAACTATTGATGCTCTCTTTGAAATACCTTTCTATAAATATTTGGATTGTAAGGTGGGAAGGAGAGAGCTTATATATAGTTTTAATGTTTTATAGTTTACAACCGTGCGTTCTTTAACTGGAAGAGTAGACATGGCCAATGCTGTATCTGTTGGAGTTCATGAATTTCATTTATTTGATTGATCTGTTTGAATTTAATAGCTATTCAACGTATTATTTGGTTCAGTGAATGTCCTGCATGGATAATTGATAAGTTCATGTCTCTGATTTTAATGAAAAAAAAAAAAAAGGGATGAATGAAAAATCCCAGAAAATCAAACCAGTTAAAACGCTTAATCTCGCTATATTTCCAGAAATTATCTTCATGGAATTAAGTGGCATCGTTTGCAGGAAGATGCTCATTCGTATTCAGTGTTCGATTTTTTAATGAAAAGAAAGGCAATAAATGGACACCAGTTGCTGAATTTATTTCATGATGAGATGTACTGCAATAATAACTTCATATTTTCTCAAATTCAGAAGAAAGTTGTTTAGTTAATTTTTCGAGCCACATCTGTGACCTCATGTGAATTTCAGACCGACAGTGTAAACACCACTTCAGTTTATCAACGTTTGATTTTTGGCTTCCCACCGATCTTGAAACATCATTTTATTTGGAAAAGGAGAGGAACACCGTCAGCATGACGGATCACGGTTGGGCCCCAGTTAGGATCCAGGGACTAGAGCTCACCCCCCGCTCGACAGTCTCAATCTATTACCATCCAGAACTTGATGTCTATGCTTAGAGCAACCACACAAGCCCAAGCAACTTCCTTCTCCATGAAATCAGAGAATTGAGATTGAAGACTTGCAAGAAGGTGAAGATTTTCATCATAGAAGGCATCCAAGGCGACGCGCTCTTAAGCTGGATCATGACCGCTGGAATCCAGTAGAGATCCAAACTCCGGTTCTCACCAACATGGTCTGTATGATAGTGAGAGAATCATGGGGGCACGTAACCGACGACTAGGAAGGCAATACGAGACGTAACCCCGTCACCTAGGATGTGTTCAATGTCGAATGATCAAGACGCTTCAACATGCCGCAACTTATAATTTACTCAGGGAAGACCAATCTGCAACTTTATATACCGCGACAAATGGCATATAGATTTTCTCGTGCCACTGATGTTGTGAAGTGCAAGTGCTTCTCTGTCTTCCTCGAAAGCGTAGCTCTGTTCTGATTCTCTCAACTTCCACCAAAAACCATTTCAACCTTTGACCAGCGCGTCAGGGAGTTGATTAAGCAATTCAGGATGCATGCTGCAAAGTCCAGAGGCATCCTGACATTACAAGAAAAACCGCAAATAGCGGCGGATTTTTAACAGTGGAAAATTCCATCGTAAATTAGCGACGGATTTTCGTGGAATTTATAAGGGATATTTTCTAGGATTTTTTATTTTAACTTGTTTTAAAATATTACCGTCGAGTTCTGGTTTCCGTCGCTAAAACATATCAAATTGTAACGGTTTAACATTACCATTTTTTCGTTGCTGAATTCCGTTGTAATTTGAGACAATTTACCGTCATGTACTTTTTGAAGCTAATTTGCAGCATGTTTTCAAGGGATATGCAAGTGACTGATATGTATATTCTTCTTAAAATGTTTTACTTTTATGTTTTTTTATCAACGATCGAACAATCACGAACTAAAAAATGGCGGAAGCCATCTTTTTCCCAGCGACGACCTAATCTTCCTATCGACTTGCGCCTCCGCCTCCAAATCGTCTTCTCTTCTAATCGCCTATATTCTTCTCCTCTCCATGGCCAAGCTGAAAAAATCAAAGCCTCCTTTCACGTTTCCCATTAGGACTAGATCTGGTAGTCGCTCTCAAGCCCTCGCTGCTCTATCAGATTTAGATGTTGAACCCGATGTTGCTACTACCGGTGCTCCTCCGGGTCCGTGTACTTGCTCCCTGATACCCACCCTCTTAACGCCTTAATTGTGGAGTTAGCTGCTGCAAGACCTCCGACTTCCTCGGTATCCCCAAACTCTGGTAAGATGCCCTTGTCTCCTATGCTTGCGCAGGAATCTTCTTGGCCTCTGCCAGGCCCTGTTGGTAATAAATTTAGTGCTGTCGAGTGTGGTGGTGTCGAGAATCCGCCTGATATTGGGTGTAATCTAGGAAAGGCGAGTTTTGAGAGTTGTTTTGTGTTAGATATTGAGGGATGTTCAATGCTAAAGGATGTCGATGGCTTGAAAGACAAAGAGCTCCCAGGCTCTATGAATCGCGTGAATCAGCATTGCTCATCAACTATTCGTTTTAATTCCCCAACAGACCAGCATACAAACTCTGCTACTACCTCCTAAAATGTTGTTCCTGGAGAGCCTTCGTGGACAACCCTCTTTGCCACACTTCCAAATATCGTAGATGACTACACGCCAATCGATTTTACAATTATTCATGATGAGCTTGGTTGGAGACCCCCGCCTGAGGTGCTTTATGAGGCTACAGAGTTTTGGAAGGATCAAGTTGTGGTTTTTTTGAGACTCTAGGCCTCCTAATGTTGACATAATCACCGCTTGTCGTGCTTCTTGGCGACTGCGAGGGAGTTTGCGTATGACTATTGTTGACAGTCTCTATTATCTCAGGTTCTTGTCCGCTGATGAGCGTTTACGAGTCTTGGAATCGCTGTAACAACCCGTATTTTCAATAACCTGTTATAACATAAATCGAGGCAGAATTTAATTTATGAATCTGAATCAAGGGAAACAGGCTATGCCATTGCGTTCGTCTCGGAAAAATACGCGAAATAGAGTCCGAGTTTTCGAAAATCGGAGTCCGTATGACCCGATTAAGGCCCAACGAAGTTTTCAGAAAATTCCAAAGTAAAAACAGATTTCAAATTCAAGTTTGAAATGGGAGATTAAGGTAAGATTGGGACAGGCGGGAAAAATCCCGCCAGAGTACCCAAGTCGACAGCCCTGTCGACTTGGGAGTCGACTTGGTTGACCCAAGTCGACAGCCCTGTCGACTTGGCTGTTGACTTGGCTCAGCCGAGCAGTTCTGCCTGGTGCACCATTTTGGGTTTGTGTTGAGTTTGGGGGCCAGATTCGGTTTTAAGGGCTGAGATTGGAACTAGGGTTTAATCCTAAGGTTGAAACTAGTCCTAGTCTCAATAAATAAGACCCTAACCTAACCCTAAATCATCATTATTCATTCATACAACTAAACTATGGCAAAATCATTCCTCTCATGGCCTCCACCCTCTTCATAAAATTCCTAAGTCATTTCTATGAGAGATTTTCCATGCATACAAGTGTTTTCAAACTTGTATGAGCATCATTAGCTTGCATTCAAGTCAAGTTTCTATATTTGCATCATAAAGCAAGAGTTTTGATCATTTTGGCTTAAGGGTTTTTCTATTGAAGCTTGCATTTTGGGTTTAATTGGTTGCATAAGGGCTTTGTCATATTTTTGTGCCTTCATAAGCATTGTAAGCCCTTTTCTACTTTCATACTTAAACTCTAAAGTTAATGAATGATGCAAGTTGTGTTTGATCATTATGTTATGCAAGTTTACTATGATGTGTTATGCAAGTTTACTATGATGTGTTATGCAAGTTATGTTATGCAAGTTTGATATGCAAGTTTGTCATATGATATGCAAGTTATGTTATGCAACTTTGGGTTGATCCTTTTGTTCATGTTATCATGTTATGCAAGCTTATCTTGGGTTTATGAGCCTAAAGCTTCAAGCTTTATGCTAAAGGTTGCATTTTGGCAACATGTAGGTTATCATATCTCTTATGATAACTTGCATGTGAGGCTAAATGCGAACTTATGGTCATTTCTACATGTCATTTATCACCATGTATCACCAATATGCTAAGTTTGGTTTTATGCATGCTTTTGAGGCCTAAAAATGTAATATGCAAGTATATGAACACATGTACATTTCATATGCCACCATGTTGAACTTGTGGCTTCAACACCTTTATGTCATGATTATGCCAAGTTCCCTCTTTTTATCCTTTATGCGCTATTGTGATATGTAAGCGATGGGATTGCGTTTGGGGTTGGGTAAACTTAAAAGACATAAAAACATAAGCTTGGGAATTTACCTATTAAGTTAGGTCTACCCTTTGGGAATTTACCTATTAAGTTAGGTCTACCCAAATGCTTGAAAACTTGTAACATGTTTTGGAAACATGATGGACATGACACTTAGAAAAGATAAGTGTGACCAACTCGAGGTTGGGTTGAGTTTGTAGCGTAAACCTACCCGGAACCGACCGGCTTAACTATTGGCTACAAACAATAGGACCCAATGTGAGAAGTTGGCCATGTTGTACCTTGAACCCGAGGTTAGACCAAGTTGTGGTGTAAAGCTACCCGGACCCGCCCGGCTTAACTAGTAACCACAACAAGGTCTAATGTGAGAGGTTAAGGCGCATTAAATTAATTAATGCCTCATGATTAGGGTTAAGTCATGGTCCACTTAATACTTAACCAATTTGGGCTTGGTAGATTAATCGGGGTTAAGTCGTGAACTCATCGTTACACTTAACCAAGTTAATCCATGATTAGCAAGAGGGTTAAACCGTACTTAACCCACTAGAAAAATCCTAGCAATGGGGGTCCACTCCAGCAGTAATCCCAAGTTTGTATCATTAAGGCCCTAGAGTCTAGGCTAGGGAGGGAGCACGATTACTGGACTGGAGATAAGTGACCAAAAACGACGGCAGAGTGGTACGCCGGTGTAGTTCCGGGCGGACCATGGTCGTGCACATAGTCCGAAGCCGGGGAAAGCATGCACGGGTACCAGTAGATCGAGACTGTGCACTTATGTTTATGGTGTCCAGGGGTTGCCACCCTAGGGCTTGATACACCCGACGGGAGACCCGGCACAGTCTGACTACAATTATGTTTGGGCCGCATTGACACCAACACGTGACGAGTTAGGCTTAGGGAGCCGATCGACTAGACCGTTTGGTTGGACCTCGTAGGGTCATTTCATGCTATTGGACCTCGTGTTAGGGTCACTTCATGTTATTGGGCCAAAGCTTGGGCCAAGGGATCAATATTTGTTTATTCAAGTCATGTTAGTTTGCTAGTACACCTGTGGTGCAAAAACCTTAAACCTGATTATGCGATGACACCTTTATCTACCTTGTTAGTTAATCATCATGCCAGTATGTAGTTATCCATATGTTCATCTCAGCTTTCATCATGCCAGTTAACTTTATCAGTTTACATTGATTGTAGTAGGGCTTACTCAGTCTTTTTGACTGACCTGTTTTTCTTTCGCCTCTTTTCTTCCGTTCCCCCCCAAGGTTCTCAGGGTGGGAATATTGGAGCTTAGCTTGGATTTCCGATCGCTTGCTTGTGGGATTTTAGCTCATGTACGGTCTTGACATGAAGCTAGCTATGGTTATCACTTATTTTGGGGATAGTACTTATGTATTTCAGTTTTTGAGTAATGTTGTTTTTATCTAGACTTGTGTATTTGGAAAGTTGACATTATGTTGTACCAGACTTGTTTTGAAATGGTTTGAAGTCTTCCGCTATTTTATCTATGTTATTTACTCTGTTTACATATATACATATGTTCTTGTTCTGCCTTGATATATCATTATGCATGTTTACCTGATTCAAACGCCCCTCCAAAGTCAGAGTGCTTGCAAGAGCCACCCTGGTGGAGGTGGGGTGTTACATTTGGTATCAGAGCATATGGTTTACGAGAAGGAACAAAAAGGTTTTTAGAAAACTTTTGGAAAACTATTTTCAAAACCAAGTATAAAGTATTTTCCAAAGAAAAGTCTAGTTTATTTTAAAGGCTATTCCCCAAAAAGCCATTAGCAAAATTCCTTCGTTTTTCTCCATTCTGAATCTGTCTTTTTCTTCGTTTTCAGTATGACCGATAACTTTGCTATTCCGGAGGGAGTACACGTACCTGTTTGGTATAGGAGACTTTTGGAGGCTAGGGCGACCGAAGCCGGCCCCGCAGATGTCCCTCCTCCTCCTCCTTCGGTAGTTAATGTTCCTCCTCCTCCTGTCGCTGAGGTTCCTCTTCCTCCTCCCCCTCAGCATCCTCAAGCTGACTTCGCAAAGACTTGCAAAGATTTCAAAGCAATGGGTGGCAAGAACTTTCAAGGCACTGAGACTTTTGTAGAGGCCAGGAATTGGTTGAAAGAGACCGAGGATTTATTTGCTATCTTTGGGTTAGACGATCAGAGGAAGATCTTGTTGGCGGTTTGGCTTATGAAGGATGAAGCCGCTTATTGGTGGGAAGTCACCAATGGTACTAGGCCTGTTGAGACTTGGGCCGATTTCAGGGCAACGTTCGTGCTTAAGTTTCTATCTTCTGCTGAGGAGAATCTGCAAATGGAGAGGTTCATAACTTTGAAACAAGGAGATATGTCTGTCAAAGAATATGTGAACGAGTTCAATCAGTTAGCTCGTTTTGGCTTGGATATGGTGAATACTCCTCAGAAGAAGGCTCTTCGTTTTGCTAGAGGATTGAATGAGCCGTTGCAGGGATTGGTTATGTCACATATTCCCCATGGGGCCACGTTTGAGAGCTTGGTTGATATGGCGTTACTTTAGGGAGATGTCAAGAAAGAGATCAAGATGAATGATACTCAAGCCAAGAAGACTGATTCCCAGTGGAAAGGAAATGAGGGTAATCCAAGTGGTCAGAGCAGTCAAGGCAATCAGAACAAGAACAAGAGTCAAGGCAACAAGGGGAACAACAACAAGGGCAAGAACAACAAGGGGAAATGCCATTATTGCGGTTCAGTTGGGCATCTTATTAAGGATTGTAAGAAGAGGAAAAGGAAGAATGGTGAATGCTTTTTCTGCGGTGAGACTGGACATTTCAGTAAGGATTGCCCGAGGAAGCAAGGGCAAGGCCAGGGTCAGACTCAGCGTGTTGGACCTTCAGGACGGCAAGTTCATGCTCTCAATACCGCTCCAGTTCCCGATCGAGGTAGTATTTCTGTTGAGAGCCTTGTATATATTTCTGATTTTCCAGTTCGTACCTTGTTTGATTCTGGTGCATCGCATAGCTTTATCTCATCTGATCTTGTTGATAGTTTGCACCTTAGTACTAGCTTGGTAGATGATCCCGTCTGTGTCTCAAATCCTATTGGGGGTTCCGCCCATCTATCTATGGTATCTGGGGATTTGAGGATCTCTATACTGAGTGTAGGATCTCTATATTGGGCATGGATTGGTTGTCCAGATATGGAGCCATTCTTGATTGTGAGCATAGGGTTGTGAGGCTCATCACTTGCCTCGGAAACACCCTAGAAATTTCTTGTAATCCGAGAGGTCCCGTCATGTTGTGCTATCTTGAATCACTCGACTCGTCAATGGAAACTCTTCAGTCTGTGAGAGTGGTTCGAGAGTATCCGGATGTTTTCGATGAAGTTAGGGGGTTGCCCCCTAAGCGAGAGATTGATTTCCGCATTTATCTGGTGGATAATGCAAAGCCGGTTTCTTTGCCCGTTCGGCACATGGCTCCGCGTGAAAGGCGGGAGCTAAGTAAGCAAGTGAAGGAGTTGCTTGAGAAGAACTTCATTAGACGAAGTATATCTGAATGGGGAGTGCCTGTGGTATTTGCTACCAAGGCAGATGGTTCTCTCCGACTTTGTGTTGACTATCGAGAGTTGAATAAGCTGACTAAGAAGAACAGACACCCATTACCGAGGATTGATGATTTCTTTGACCAGCTTGTCGGTGCTTCTGTTTTCTCTCAGCTTGATCTTGCTACTGGATTCCATCAGCTCAGGGTAGCTGAAGATAGTATAGACAAGACTGCGTTCAGAACTCCAGATGGATTCTTCGAATGGCTTGTCATGCCGTTCGGCTTGACTAATGCACTCGCATATTTCGTGGACTTGATGAGTAGGGTATTCAGGGAGTTCTTGAACAAGTTTGTCGTGGTCTTCGTAGATGATATTCTGATCTTCTCTAAGGATGAGGAAGAGCACGCAAGGCATCTCGTGGAGGTGATGGATACGCTTAGAGCGCATCAGTTGAAGGCCAAGTTCTCCAAGTGTCACTTTTGGAGAAGGGAAGTTAGATTCCTTGGGCATATAGTATCTAAGCAAGGCTTAGCGGTGGATCCCGCTAAGGTAGTTGCAGTTCAGGATTGGAAGACTCCAAGGAATGCAACCGAAGTGAGAAGTTTTCTAGGTCTTGCAGGCTTTTACCGGAAGTTCATCAAGGACTTCGCGAAGATTTCCGCTCCTCTCACTAAATTGACGAAGAAGAATTTAGTTTTTGCTTGGAGCATAGAATGCGAGCTTGCTTTTCAGAAGCTCAAGAGAGCTCTCACATCAGCACCTGTTCTAGCTTTGCCCGATGGAGGGAAGTTATTTACAGTATACACCGATGCATGTGGCACGGGGTTAGGAGCTGTTTTGATGCAAGAAGGAAGAGTGATATGCTTTGGCGGTGGACAACTCAAAGTGCATGAGAAGAATTATCCCACTCATGACTTAGAGTTGGCAACAATAGTATATGCACTCAAGGCTTGGCGCCATTATCTTCTGGGAGAAAGATTTGAGCTTTATACCGATCACAAGTCATTGAAGTATCTCTTTTCTCAGAAGGATCTGAATCTGAGGCAACAAAGATGGATGGAATTCTTGGCGTCCTACGATTTTGAGATAGCTTATACCCCTGACAAGGGGAATGTGGTAGCTGATGCATTGAGTAGAAAAAGGTTGACTATGAGTCCTCTATTCGTTGAGATGAAGAATTTAGAGTATGTGGCAACCTTTGATTTCTCTTTGGCGATTGAGTCGATGACCGGCTCTTTAGCATCTCTGGAACTCAGACCTACCCTTCTTGATCAAGTTGGGGCTTCGCAGAGAGAAGACCCTCAGATAGTTGAGATTATGGATAAGCTAATTCGAGGAGAGGCGTCTAGTCATCTCGCTCGATATTCTATTGATGACAAGGGTTGGCTGAGGAGAGACGGAAGGTTATGTGTTCCAATGGTAGAAGATTTAGTAAGAAAAGTTCTTGGGGAAGCGCATCGCTCTAAGTTGACTATACATCCATGCGGAGATAAGATGTATAAAGATATGAAGCGCATTTTCTTTTGGCCTGGGATGAAGAAGGATGTGGCAGAGTTTGTCTCTAGATGTATCATTTGCCAACAAGTTAAGGCCGAGTCGAAGAAGCCCGGTGGGCTATTGCATCCTCTAGACGTTCCACTTTGGAAGTGGGAGAGTATTTCCATGGATTTTATCGATGGGCTACCAAGGTCAAGGAAAGGGAATACGAGCATTTGGGTTATTGTGGATAGACTTACGAAGAGTGCTCATTTCATTCCGGTGAAGAGCAAGAGAACCGCATCCTGGCTAGCGTCTGTATATCTTCGTGAGATTGTGAGACTTCATGGAGTCCCTTCTAGTATAGTCAGTGACCGTGACCCAATCTTTGCAAGTCAATTCTGGAATAGCTTGCAAGAAGCTATGGGCACAAGGTTGAATCTAAGTACGGCTTGTCACCCACAGACGGACGGTCAAACCGAAAGGGTGAATAGGGTACTCGAGGATCTGTTGAGGCTTTGTATTCTGGATTTTGGTGGTACTTGGGAAGACCATCTTCCTCTTGTTGAGTTTGCATATAATAACAGTTATCAGGCAAGCATAGGGATGACACCATTTGAAGCTTTATATGGGAGGCCATGCAAGTCGCCTACATGTTGGTGGGAGACTACAGATGAGCTTATACTTGGGCCTGATATGATCAGAGATACATCCGAGAAGGTCGAGTTGATTCGGAGACGGATGAAAGCGGCCCAAGACCGACAGAAATCCTATGCTGATAAGCGAAGAACTGATTTGGAGTTTGATGTTGGGGATATGGTTTTCGTGAAGGTTTCTCCTTTGCGGAATGTGGTCCGATTTGGAGCCGTTGGGAAGTTAGCACCGAGGTTTGTTGGACCATTCCCTATTATAGAGAGGATCGGGCAGATGGCTTATAGAGTTGAGTTGCCCGAGAAGCTTGCCGGAGTACACGATGTTTTTCATGTCTCGCATCTCCGGAAGTGTTTACATGAATCAGCAGAGGTTGTTGAGGCAAGTGTTCTGAAAGATGTGGAAGTTGAGAAAGAGGCTACCTTGAGGAGAGCTCCGATTTGTATCTTGGGGATGGAGACCAAGAAGCTAAGGAATCGAGAGGTCAAGTTGGTGAAGGTTCAATGGGGTGAAGCCGAAGAAGACGCAACTTGGGAAACCGAGGAGAAGATGCGTGGGCTTTATCCATTCCTTTTTGAGGGTACACTCTCAATCTCTTTTCTTTGTTAGCATACCTTTCTCTTTGCTATCCATGTTTATCTAGTTTATCGTGTTAATCTTGTCATGAGAACCTTAGGTAGAAACCCTTTGGATGAAACATGTGTTTGAAACATGTTATGCTTGATGGTTGCAAGTGGTTGCAAGTGTTTGCAAGTGGTTACTCGTGGATGCATTATACACGTTAGGCACTAGATCGGCTCACACACTCCTCATATTGCATATGCATGAGTGTTTATGCTTATTCATGGATGAAAATTTTTGTGTTATCACATGGATGTTGCATATGGATGAATGTTATGTGCACACATATAGATGTTATACATTATGTTAGGAATTGCATACATATGGATTCATTTCACTAACATAATTTGCATTGATGATATTTGCATTAGATAAGTACATATACACACACCTTTGCATATGTTCATACAACATTTAGAATCTTGTAAGGACAATGATTGCTCGTGGATGATGTTTTGAGTAGATGGATGTTGGATGGTAGGATACGTTCTTCCTAACTTGAAGATTTCGGGGACGAAATCCTTTAAGGAGGGGAGAATGTAACAACCCGTATTTTCAATAACCTGTTATAACATAAATCGAGGCAGAATTTAATTTATGAATCTGAATCAAGGGAAACGGGCTATGCCATTGCGTTCGTCTCGGAAAAATACGCGAAATAGAGTCCGAGTTTTCGAAAATCGGAGTCCGTATGACCCGATTAAGGCCCAACGAAGTTTTCAGAAAATTCCAAAGTAAAAACAGATTTCAAATTCAAGTTTGAAATTGGAGATTAAGGTAAGATTGGGCCAGGCGGGAAAAATCCCACCAGAGTACCCAAGTCGACAGCCCTGTCGACTTGGGAGTCGACTTGGTTGACCCAAGTCGACAGCCCTGTCGACTTGGCTGTCGACTTGGCTCAGCCGAGCAGTTCTGCCTGGTGCACCATTTTGGGTTTGTGTTGAGTTTGGGGGCCAGATTCGGTTTTAAGGGCTGAGATTGGAACTTGGGTTTAATCCTAAGGTTGAAACTAGTCCTAATCTCTATAAATAAGACCCTAACCTAACCCTAAATCATCATTATTCATTCATACAACTAAACTATGGCAAAATCATTCCTCTCATGGCCTCCACTCTCTTCATAAAATTCCTAAGTCATTTCTTTGAGAGATTTTCCATGCATACAAGTGTTTTCAAACTAGTATGAGCATCATTAGCTTGCATTCAAGTCAAGTTTCTATATTTGCATCATAAAGCAAGAGTTTTGATCATTTTGGCTTAAGGGTTTTTCTATTGAAGCTTGCATTTTGGGTTTAATTGGTTGCATAAGGGCTTTGTCATATTTTTGTGCCTTCATAAGCATTGTAAGCCCTTTTCTACTTTCATACTTAAACTCTAAAGTTAATGAATGATGCAAGTTGTGTTTGATCATTATGTTATGCAAGTTTACTATGTTGTGTTATGCAAGTTTACTATGATGTGTTATGCAAGTTATGTTATGCAAGTTTGATATGCAAGTTTGTCATATGATATGCAAGTTATGTTATGCAAGTTTGATATGCAAGTTTGTCATATGATATGCAAGTTATGTTATGCAAGTTTGGGTTGATCCTTTTGTTCATGTTATCATGTTATGCAAGCTTATCTTGGGTTTATGAGCCTAAAGCTTCAAGCTTTATGCTAAAGGTTGCATTTTGGCAACATGTAGGTTGTCATATCTCTTATGATAACTTGCATGTGAGGCTAAATGCGAACTTATGGCCATTTCTACATGTCATTTATCACCATGTATCACCAATATGCTAAGTTTGGTTTTATGCATGCTTTTGAGGCCTAAAAATGTAATATGCAAGTATATGAACACATGTACATTTCATATGCCACCATGTTGAACTTGTGGCTTCAACACCTTTATGTCATGATTATGCCAAGTTCCCTCTTACTATCCTTTATGCGCTATTGCGATATGTAAGCGATGGGATTGCGTTTGGGGTTGGGTAAACTTAAAATACATAAAAACATAAGCTTGGGAATTTACCTATTAAGTTAGGTCTACCCTTTGGGAATTTACCTATTAAGTTAGGTCTACCCAAATGCTTGAAAACTTGTAACATGTTTTGGAAACATGATGGACATGACACTTAGAAAAGATAAGTGTGACCAACTCGAGGTTGGGTTGATTTTGTAGCGTAAACCTACCCGGAACCGACCGGCTTAACTAGTGGCTACAAACAATAGGACCCAATGTGAGAAGTTGGCCATGTTGTACCTTGAACCCGAGGTTAGACCAAGTTGTGGTGTAAAGCTACCCGGACCCGCCCGGCTTAACTAGTAACCACAACAAGGTCTAATGTGAGAGGTTAAGGCGCATTAAATTAATTAATGCCTCATGATTAGGGTTAAGTCATGGTCCACTTAATACTTAACCAATTTGGGCTTGGTAGATTAATCGGGGTTAAGTCGTGAACTCATCGTTACACTTAACCAAGTTAATCCATGATTAGCAAGAGGGTTAAACCGTACTTAACCCACTAGAAAAATCCTAGCAATGGGGGTCCACTCCAGCAGTAATCCCAAGTTTGTATCATTAAGGCCCTAGAGTCTAGGCTAGGGAGGGAGCACGATTACTGGACTGGAGGTAAGTGACCAAAAACGATGGCAGAGTGGTACGCCGGTGTAGTTCCGGGCGGACCATGGTCATGCACATAGTCCGAAGCCGGGGAAAGCATGCACGGGTACCAGTAGATCGAGACTGTGCACTTATGTTTATGGTGTCCAGGGGTTGCCACCCTAGGGCTTGATACACCCGACGGGAGACCCGGCACAGTCTGACTACAATTATGTTTGGGCCGCATTGACACCAACACGTGACGAGTTAGGCTTAGGGAGCCGATCGACTAGACCGTTTGGTTGGACCTCGTAGGGTTATTTCATGCTATTGGACCTCGTGTTAGGGTCACTTCATGTTATTGGGCCAAAGCTTGGGCCAAGGGATCAATATTTGTTTATTCAAGTCATGTTAGTTTGCTAGTACACCTGTGGTGCAAAAACCTTAAACCTGATTATGCGATGACACCTTTATCTACCTTGTTAGTTAATCATCATGCCAGTATGTAGTTATCCATATGTTCATCTCAGCTTTCATCATGCCAGTTAACTTTATCAGTTTACATTGATTGTAGTAGGGCTTACTCAGTCTTTTTGACTGACCTGTTTTTCTTTCGCCTCTTTTCTTCCGTTCCCCCCCCCCCCCAGGTTCTCAGGGTGGGAATATTGGAGCTTAGCTTGGATTTCCGATCGCTTGCTTGTGGGATTTTAGCTCATGTACGGTCTTGACATGAAGCTAGCTATGGTTATCACTTATTTTGGGGATAGTACTTATGTATTTCAGTTTTTGAATAATGTTGTTTTTATCTAGACTTGTGTATTTGGAAAGTTGACATTATGTTGTACCAGACTTGTTTTGAAATGGTTTGAAATCTTCCGCTGTTTTATCTATGTTATTTACTCTGTTTACATATATACATATGTTCTTGTTCTGCCTTGATATATCATTATGCATGTTTACCTGATTCAAACGCCCCTCCAAAGTCAGAGTGCTTGCAAGAGCCACCCTGGCGGAGGTGGGGTGTTACAATCGTCCCCTGTTATAATTGCTGGTAAACCATTCATTGTGACTTAATGGAACTCTTCCATTGATAACGTTAGGAAGCGGATATTATATATCCCTGTCTGGACACAATTTAATCATGTACCATCTGCCCTTCAACCTCTCTTGGGTCTTAATTGGTTGGCCTGCCATATTGGTAAACTAAAATGCTTTGACGCTAACACTGTTGCGAGGAAGAATCTTTCTTTTGCGAGAGCTCTGATTGAGATTACCCCTGATAGGCTTCTTCCTTCTCATATTAAGGTTCAGATTGATGATCGTGAGTATTTCATAAAGGTGACTTACAAATGGCAACCCGATATTTGCACATCGTGCAAGGTTTTTGGTCATACCGCGGAAGCTTATAGTCTTTTGAGTGATGCCCCACCCCTTGCTAGATCCCCCCACCACATCCTCCTCATCGTATTTGAGCTTCCAAAGTGAAAGTGCCATATCCCACCACCGTCTCTCCTGACGTTATAGAGTCTGCACCTGTTGTTGTAGTGCCTAATGCAGCGCCTGTTGAGGAATTAGTTACTGTTCCAAAGGATTCTACGTGTCAATTATCTAATCATCCTGATTGTGATCTTGATCCTGACCCTGATTTTTATTGGTCTCTTGAGAACAGGCCTGGGTGCACGCGCCTACTGGTATGCGTCATGATTCTGAGTATTATTTCTATACTCTTGTTGGGCCTGGTTTTTTACACCGTCATTTTTATCAGCCTGTCGATGGTGACCTACAACTATGGGATGAAGGTGAACTTGGTATGGATAACGCAATTATGATGCATGATACTTCTTGGGATAAAAGCACTATTTTCTCACCGAACTCTCCGAATTATGTAGAGAATTTAGTATGACGGTTTGCTCGTCACATTACGATTTTGACACCTTTTTCGAGTACTTTCTATGACGATGTTTCATCTTGAGCTGAACTATGATGTTATTGTAATCTTTTGTTATTAGGTACTAGACGGTGACTGGACACTTCAAACCAAATAGTTGCTCGTGCATATGCAGAGCACCTGTTTCTCAACTTCTATAATAAAAGTGGTATGGCCACTATAATTCGGCTTGCCTTGCAATAATAATAATAATAATTAATATGAATAATAATACACTAATAAAAAATAAATAATTACTATTAATAGTAAATAAAGTTCAATAGTCAGTATTGATTAATTAATAATTACTAAATAATTAAGAGATAATAATAATAATTAATATAGATTAATAAGTAATTTTTAATAATAAATGATTAATAAGTAATTTTTAATAATTAAGAAGTAAAATTTATTATCCAGTATCTAAAATTTAATAATTATAATTAATGTTTAATATGTATTAATTCAAAAAAAATCAGAACTTACGTATTTTCTAAAATAAATATAAAGTTTAAATATATACTTTTGAAGTTTTCATAATTTAAAAATAAATATAAAATTTGATAAAGTGTTCAAAATTTAAAAATAAGAAATTTTATAAATATGAAAGAATTCCAAAATTAAAAGAATACAAATTTTAATTAATTAATGTTAATAATAATATATTAATAACAAAAAATAAATAACTATTATTAATTGTAAGTAAAATTCAATAGTTAGTATTGATTAATTAATAATTACTGAATAATTAAGAGGTAAAAATAATTAATAACATAGATTAATATGTAGTCTTTTATAATCAATGTTTAATAAGTAATCTTTAATAATTAAGAACTAAAATTTATTATGTAGTGTCTTAAATTTAATAATTATAATTGATAACTACGATATGTATTAATTCAAAAAAAATTAAAACTTTCATATTTTGTAGTACAGTCAGGTGTATTCCTCGTTCACCCATCTCCCCTACTTAAGTGCCTTGCTTAATAATTCTTTTCTAATACCTTCTTTTCGCTCGTTGTAAATGCACCTTTTAACACATAAAGTTTTTTTTTTTTTTTTTTTTGAAATTCGGTATTTTGTATACAAGTTTATGTAGTATACAACATACTAAATGACAAAGGGGTTCAACCTTGTAAGACAAGAATCGAACCTATGAAAGTGTTTTCATTAACATGTACGAGTTCTTGTTTTTCTAAATATTCAGCACTTATAAAACATAAAAAATAGTGCAACCTTTTCCATTAACATGTATGAGTTCTTTTTTTTAAATATTTTAAATTTTGAAAAATGTAAAATAGTGTTACTCTTTCGATTAACATATGCAAGTTTTTTACAATGGCTTAAACTTGGAATTTCTACACCAAATCTAATTTTTTTTTGGTATGAACTAATTTATAATATGTGTTCGACTGAGGTATTTTTCTACATTAATAATTGTTTTATGTATTTTTAAATTTATATTTAAATTCAATACATAATATAATAAAAATGATATCTTGTTGACTTTGAATAAATATTTATACAGTATTTCAAAGAAAGTTTAATTTAGGTTTATAATACTTCAAATTAAACTTAATAATCTACTTCAAAACTTATTAAACTTCAATCGTATAGTGTGCACCATTTTCGGCTCCCACCAACTAAAATTTTGACTTCCACCAACTAAATTTTGGCTTCTACTGGTGAAAATTTTTGCACCCCGCGCATTACTTTGGTAGTTAATGTTATCTTCAGGCACCTCTCAAATCACACGTTTCAAAATTCAAACCCAAACCCCTAAATTTAGTTTTGCCTCCTTCACCAAAATCAATATCTTTCGCCAAAATCCCTAAATTTACTCTTCCCATCGTTCGCTTCCGCCTTCTTCCCCGCTATCGTCGCTTCTTTCCTCTTCTTCCACTGACCCAACTTCTCATGCCTTTCCTCCCTCTCCAAACCTTCGCACACCACCACGTTATGTATCACCTTCCCCAGGTAGATCTCGGCCATAATCCGATTCTCCCCTCCATTGGAGACACATCCTCCTTCTAACTAATCGAACATCATCGAATAGTAATGCAATGCCACCTTGAATCGTGCGGAAAACGAATCTAAATTGTGATTTGCTTCCTGCTTCACTACAGTCATGATTTTGGGATTCATCGCCTTCACCGTGGTCAACACTTCCCCAAACGTTCCTTGCCTACAAAGAAGTTTATGCAATTCGAAAACTGAATTCACCGCCACTACTTTTGGTTTGATTTCTACCTTAGGATTTGATTTGAACATGTAAGTTTCGAGATCCGCTAAACTGCTTGCGACAAATCTGCAGTATTCAAAATTGATGCGAATTGAATCCGCGAGCTGAGCTAGCTTCCATTTGACCTGCTATAAAGCATCTGTGTTATCAGGTTGTGGAGGTCCGATACTAGTTAACCGAAAGGAAGGATGGTTTCTTACTCCCTTGTTGAGTGATGAAAATCTAAGGTTACTTATTTATCTTATGCCTAATCTTTATTTTATTTCTTATAATGAATTTGAACAATTCAAAACTATGTGTTTGTTTTTTCTTATGCTTGTAAGTGAACAGCAATGTAATATAGAAATGTCATATGTCATGTGTAGCATTACATATATTAGAAAATGGCTCTATGTTCAATGTGCATACAAATCCAGTTTTAAGCATACACTTTTTAAGTTAAGAAATTTATGTTATATGGGACTAAAGAATATATTGAAGATATCAATAAAAAGAATGGATAGCTTAGATTAAGAGAGTATTCCAGTTCCTTCAGGGCAAGTTTTTAAACTATGCAGTTAGCTTTTATATTCTATTTCTATTCATCCCTAAAAAATGAAACATGTAGTTTAAAAAAAATGCAGCATTCAAGCAGTGGTAACTCTTAATCATCACAACTATAGAAGTAGTAGGAATCTATGGGGCTAACTCAAACCTGAATACCTAAATAAGGTATCATTATCAATCAAACTGTGATTTTCTTAATGTACGTATACAATCAAGAATCATTGATGCCCAAAATATAATACTGAGATAAGATACAATAAATTTGTGCAGTTGGGTAGTTGTGATTTCTAGGATTTTAACTGGAAATTTGATCCATATCATTAAAAAATTCTTTAAATCCAATCATATCATCAAAACATACTTCTATCCGCATAGCGTATGTTCTAATTACATTTATACTTATGCTCAATAGTGTTTTCTAGGATTTTAACTAGAAATTTGATCATTCTTTAACATATTTATTGAATAGATTGATGCAAACACAGATGGAGAGGTTGATTTTTTCGAATTTGTAGCTGCAATGTTGCATGTACATCAGCTTGAATGTTACAGTTTCGCATTCGCCTTCGGTTTCATGTTTGCTTGCCAATTAGTCATCTTCATCTTCGTAAGCTGGTTGGGTATGTTAGTTAGACTTATTTTGGTGTAAATATGACATTATGTGATTTTAGTATGGTTATGGATGATATGTGTTTGTATTTGGGATAATGTTGACACTAACTGAATAGTTTTGTTGTTCATAATTTAGCTTGGTGTATGAATTGACGAAAGATTATGAATGTTGTGGTTTTTTTGTATGTGATTATGAATGTTCTTTTTAGTTCTAAATTAATATTATTGGCTAATTTATCTTTATTTTTTAATATATTATTTATTTCAGTGTTCTTAGTTGAATGATGTTTATTGTGTATATATATATGTATGTATGTATGTATGTATTTATACGAGTATATGTGTGTGTATATTGGCAGATCAGAAGGGGAATAGCGACGGATTACCAACAAAAAAATTAAGGTTAAGTTTACCCCCAATTTATTTTTCGTTGCTAATCCTTTGGGAATTAGTAAGGGTTTTACCAACGTCTTTTATAAATAATAATTTACTATGAATTACTTATCCATTGGTAAATAGTCGGTAAATAAATTAAAATTAATTTAATAAATAAAATTACATTTTTATTATATAATTAGTAAAATGACGAAAATCTGTCAGAAAACTCATGCTAAATTCTGTCTCAAAAAATCTGACATAATTACCGTTTTGGTTTTTACCGACCAAAGTATTATACACGAAATTCGTTGCTAAGGCCATTATAATGACAGATTAGCAACGAATACTGTTGCTACTATATGTGGCTTTTCTTGTAGTATGACCATCTATAATGTCTACTAAGACATCGGCCAGACTCTGAAGAGATACCTCTAAAGATTCAACAACGTCTTGGCAGTACTAGAAGACCCTGAGCCTTGCAATGTCCTTGTCCAGTTTGCCAATGGCATGCTTCCTGATTCTGAATTCGGGGCATAGTTAGATAAAGAACAACCAAAAAGATTGGAAGTTTTCAACGAAAAAGTTGGTCGGTTCTTGTGCCAAGAGGAGGCACGCAGAATCGAGCTACTCGAAGTGGCCACCCTAATAATCTCTAATAAGGAACCGTGTAGAATAGTGTCGTCGCCAAAAAAGTTGAGGAAAACCCGAAAAGGACATGGAGAAAGCTCAGAGCAAACCTGCTCAAGGCAGAAAAAATGGTGGTAGTATAGATAAAAAGAAGAATCGACTGAGAGTCCAATCCTTCAATACTTACACTCCATTCAATATCCCCTTCGAGAAACATATACCTTAGAACCCGTGATACCATGCAATAGCATAAGCCCGCTTTTAAGGAACCATGGAGAGGGAGAAACGATCTAGCAGATACTATGGGTACCATGACATGTTTGTTCACGACACTGACGGTTGTCGCCATCTGGGGGATGATATTGAGAAGATTATCCACTGGAAAAAGCTAGATTATTACCAGAAAGGTCCCCCAAACGAAGTTCCCGAGTCATCCAATGCTCGCCAGGAACAACCACTAGCCATGACCCTGGTTATTAATTAGATCATCAAGAGTCAACCTTTCGACTCGGCAAGATCACACCGGAAACAAGTGGCCTAGCTATGATGTTATATCGTTTACTTCATCTTGCTTAAGTTACGCCTTGTATAAACTTTTTCATTTATTTCCAGAAGTAGTTTGATTTCAGGCCTATACTTTGACATGTTGTTTGATTTGTTGGATTGATTGACTTAGATGTAATTCTTGTGTGAAGTGTTGTAGTAACAACCTAAAGCTTCAAGTTTCATTCGTAGATCAACGGAGTACAAATGCAATCAAACGAGTTTAACCTCACTTACCTCCTAAACAGGAGGCATGCATCTTAAGGCTAATGGATTTGACGCGATCTATCTACGCCCAGGCGTATTACGGAGTTTGTCTGTTGGCACAGTCCTAAGCCCAATGGACTTGAAACGACCTACCTACGCTCAGGTGTACTCAAGAGTCGGTATGTTGGCACCACTTCATGAACCTCCTAAACTAGGAGAAAATGCTACAAGCCCGATGGGTACGACGTGACTTATTTATCCTCGAGTATATTTAGGAGTATATTTATTGGCTCCTCCATAAACCTGATGGGCACGACACAACCAATTCATGTCAACGCATGTTTAGGGGTCTATCCATCAATATAACCTTAAAATTACTAAACAAAAGTGTGGCTAGATTCAAATGTGATCCGTCCATTTACTCGTCGAACCGCACTACCGATAAACTTAGTATGATAAGTTGTGAAAAAGACCGACTTGCATACACGAGCGCACCAAACTGGTGAACCAATGACACCCTCAACTCTAACTCGAACGAAACAATGGAAAGTATAAAGGACGAAACAATGATGTCCACCCTTTAGCTCCTCACGAATTGGGATCAATGACTGCAAGGAGGTAGTGATACTGGAGTTACCAAATCCAAACTCTATGCGATTCGAGACTAACGAACGAAAGGAAGTTTCGAGAGCGAAGTTCACATACTTAAACTCTATATAAGAGATTATTGACATAAAGAAGTCTCGAGAACGGAGTCAATGCACTCGAACTCACACGATTTGAGCTTCTCAAGAGTAAAGCCTCGAACAAATTAAATTTGAGTGTGAGAATGAGTCAGTTTAGACAAGTACAACTGCTAAAAGTGTAAAGAGTACTCGAATACTTAGAATAAGCACACGTGAAATGAAAGTAAAACTAACTTTTATTCACAGGTTTGATAATCCTTTCTAATGACACGATATACATAAAACCATATCATGCCTCCAAAAGCGAGGTTCATACTCGCGTAACTATCGTCCTACAAAAGCAAAACTATTCTTACAACCACACTTGGAGGAAGCATCCTTCTTCTTATTCTTCTCCGACAGAGGCTTGGGTGGCTCGTCCTATAACGCCCTGTAAAAATAAATTAATTAGACAAGATAATTAATAAATAATAACCAGTTAAATTAAACATTTAAATATTATCAAGCTGGACAAATGGAAATTTATAAAATTAGGAATTTTTCCACGAGAATATCATAGTTGTATTTATGGTGAGATTCTGATCCGTTTTCATATATAATATGTCAAAAACGAAGTCTGTATGAAGAATTCACCTTTAATTATGTTTTGCGTAAATAATATATACACAATGTTTGAAATTTGAATTAGATAAATAAACATGTGAAATAGAAACATATAATTAATGACTGATAGGAATATTCCATCGAATTCAAATCTATGTGTATATATATACGCGTCGTAGAGGACAAGAGAATATTTAAAGAAAGGAAAATAATAAGTATATAAAGGGAAATTTTAATCAAATAAAATCCTTTCCACCTTAGAATAAATTTACTAGGCGTTTTGGAACTCGAATTATTGACCCCTAGGGGTCGACCGCCGGTTGACTGCTTTCCTAGGATGGAGATCGACCGCTTGGGGTCATCCAGGTCCGGTTTAGGTGGGTCAAGGTTAGGTTTTGAGTGATATTTATATAATTAGCCACTATGATTAAATCTAATTAATCCTACAGCTCTAATTTGCACCCACACCTACAAATATCACCCCATTCCTCCTCCTCTAATCCTAAATCTCCTTCATTGCTCTAGACTCGAATCTGCTATTAATTCCAAAGAAATATATTTTAGTTTTTCTTCTTCAGAGCTCCTAATTTATATTCTTTTCTAATCTCTTTTCTTTTCGGATTCAATATAGAATCTGAATCCGGAATCATGATATGTATATAAGAATTCTAACTGTTTAATTCTTATATCCTGATTTCTAAGAGATTGGAGAGCATATTCTTCTTGCAAGGTTTTTAGATCTAATAGGAAAACATCATCAAAATCTGTGTCATTTCCATGTAATTAATCACTGTGAGTGAAAGCTCTTATGTTTGCTATTCTTTTATTTAGTAGTATTGATTTGGATCGGTATGCCTAAGAGGATATGGGATTCCTACGAAAATATTAAAAATATAAAATCGCCCAAATTCCTCTCTTTTATGTTTATTGGTGGAAATGTACAATCTGTACAAATTTCTGATTTATGGTTGTTAAAGCAATGAAGAAGATAATATAGTTATGTTGTATAATCATTATTTCGGTCAAACTCATATTTCATATGCTGTGGTTTTCATGTACTATTTATTGTTAAATAAGGATTAGGACTTTTGAATGAATCAAAATAAGTTTAAATATCTATTTTTGTAAATAGATTATTTGAACGTATTTATTTATGCAATGTTCAAATATTAATGTTTTACACATAAACATATTAAAAAGTGGATTTGAGCCATAAAATTATATATATATATATATATATATATATATGTGTGTGTGTGTGTGTGTGTGTGTGTGTTTGGATGCATTTCATAATTGTTATCTTTTGTTGTTGTAGCAATCAGTCAAGCCTAGGATACAAGTTTTATATGTTATTATTGTTCGTTTCCCATTTAGATAAATGTTTATATACATGTCTATACTTGATTGGTGAAATGTAGGAAATTGACTTATATGCCTTTTTTTGGTTTGAGATTGAGATTTCAACGGTTAGAAATGTTATATTCAAATAGTTAGTATACATTTAACTTAGGATATTTATTATTTCCATATATATTAAATAACATAATTAATATAAAATAAATGCGTAGTAAATATGAATAATTTAGGAAAGTAGTACTTTGAATTTCAAATGTCCCCTTAGGAATTTGTTTGTATGTGTGTTCGCTAATGGCTTTATAAATAGTAATTAATGACACAAAGACATGAGGTTAACCATTACTTGTAGTAGAAGCCTGCCCGGAACACACCGGCATATCCAGCATCTACAAGTAAGCTTGTTAATGTGAGAGGTCTAGGTGTCATAGGTCATTATAATTATTACACTAAGGCATGAGGTTAAGCCCACTTGTTGTAGAAGCCTGCCGAAACCGCCCTGGAAATCCAGCATCTACAAGTTGATGGTTTAATGTAAGAAGCTTGTCGTGAATGTGTTTGTATATATATATATATATATATATATATATATCTGTGTGTGTGTATGCGTGTATGAGTGGGCATGCCTGCCGTGAGAAGGTCTTAAGTGGTTGACCTACATAATTTGGATCTTAAGTGGTTAGGACTAGGCCTATTCCTAAGGTTCACTCCTTGGTTTGGGCCAAAGTCATGGGACCCTCCCTTATAAGTTTCTAAGTGGTCTTTGGGTCCTCCTCTAAAATGGACTAAATATATTGGTAACATTGAGTGGGGTAGTTCTCAGGAAGTTGTCCACTTCCTAAAGGAGCCATGTGAGGGATAACCTAGGGCAAGATAAGTACCCTACGTTGCATGCAACTATAGTTAATCGCCTGTCTAAGGGAAGTCTTAAGTGGCATAAGAGTTCACCCGTGATATTAGTTAAGTAGTAACATGGGAGTCCGCCGGAGGGGTCTTAAATGGCAATCCGGGTCTATCCTAAACCGGTATTAAGCGGCGAGCTACTACTTCTTATATTACTATTGAAAGTATATATATATATATATAGCATTGACGTAATAGAATAGGGTCTTAAATGGCTAGTGTCTTAATTATTTATAGGAATCCACCCGTTGGTATGGCTTTAAGTGACCGAGAGTGTCCACTCGTTGGGTCTTAAGTGATCAAGGATTCGCCCTAATGTGTTGATGAAGGTATTAAATGACTGTATGAATGTCTACCTCATTTAATTATATTTATTGCCTTGTGTGTATGCTTGTTCACACAGACATGTCGTGAAAAATCTATCCTGCCAAATATAAGAATGGTTACCCTTCAAGCATATGTGGTTTTCATTCACTAGGACTTTATGTTCTGACCTCCCTCCTCTTAATATACTTACAGGACAATAGGTTGGGCTTCATGCTTAGAGATGAAGTGGTAGGAGCCTAACAATGGAGGAACTTATCTATTTATGTTCTATTTATTATTAGCCATATTATTGTTGTAATCAATTTGGGATATTAATTGATGTACCTGATGTAACTGTCTGAAACATGGTTGTAAGCTACATTATTGGTTTTTAATCTAAATGGTATATTTACTTTCTCATTATTATATTCTATCCCTACTACTGTGTGAGATTCCATCTCATTATATTGCTATGTTATTCTATGCAAATGTAATTCCTTATAGAAACCAACGACCTGTTTATAGTGGCTCTAAGTTTTGTTGAGACTTTTCTGGGTTGAAATTTGGGCCCACTTCAGATGGGTTGTTACATTTGGTATCGAATCTCAGGTTACCTGATTAAGGGACATATACGTAGGAGAGACGTAAATATTATTTTAAAAAATAATTTTAAACTACATATTTGTGTATATATACATTATACTCCAAAAGATATACGCAATCATACCAGGCAAATCCTTATCTTTTAATTTTAATACTATCTTAGGAATGTCCACTAAAAGGTTTTCCATTTTTCAAATAGTAGAATGGCTGATAACCCAATCGAACAGGAAAGCCCAGCAAAGCCCTGATACTTGCCTGAATGGATCCAGTAGTATTCAGAACTGTGGAACAAGTCCCTATCGTGAATCCTAGCCCATCGGCGTTGGTAGAAGCCCAGCCCACTGCCGAGGCATTCGATTTTCCCCGCCTTTGCAGCTTTGTTCACTTAGGAGGAAACCCGTTCTTGGGCACTCAAAGTTTTCTTGAGGCCCAAGCTTGGATGATGGACTGCGAACGTATCTTTGATGCTACAGGTTTGTATGATCAAACCAAACGGATGGTTGGCCTGGCACTTAAAGGACGAGCTCTGGAATGGTATAATGAAGTTTTGGTGGGAAATGTGGGCTGGATATTCACCTAGGAAGAATTTAAGACGTGCTTTGAGACGAAGTTTTTGCCAAATGATGAGAACATACAACTGGAAAATTTTATCCATTTAAAGCAAGAAAATACGAGTTTGAGGTATTATATAGCCAAATTCACGAAATTGTCTAAGTTTGGCAGGGGGTTGGTAGATACCTTGATGAATAAGGCTTTAAGCATTGTTAAGGGGTAAAACTCCCCAATAAAGGAAACACTATTGGCCCAAGTGACTTTTGGAGCAACATTTGAAATGCCGGTGGGAACGATTATTCTATGTACGGCCAAGGGGAAAAAGAAAATAAAAATGGAGTCAAAGAAGAAGGTGGTTCTAGCTCTGCTAAGAATAAGAAGAAAGAATACTGGAAGAACATGAAGAAGGTTGGAAAGTTCAAGAAGGAAGCTAAATTTTGTGTTAGATGCAACCGCAAGGTCCATAAGGCCAAAGATTGTAGAGTTAGCTTAGCGAAGGAGGAGTTTAATGGGAGATGCTTCAACTGCCACAAGGAAGGCCATATGTCTAAAGACTACCCAAAGCCAAAGGTTGGACAGAGAAGCCAAAGCTATGCATTGGAAGTAGTACCACTTCAGAGTATTCCACCAAGAGATCAAGGACAACCTGCATTGGAAGGTATAATTTCTAGTTTAGGAAATTCAGTGTGTACTCTATTTAACTCTGAAGCGACCCATTCCTTTATTTCTAGGAGAACAGTTGAATCCCTAAACCTTCCTATATCCGTTGTTAGTAGTCCGATAGAGGTGTCAAAACCTATCGGAGGAGCTAAGCATCTCATTCGTATTTGTAAGGCCATAGTATCAGAAATCAATGGTGTCGATTTCTTTTGTGATGCGTATGTGTTGGATTTTGTGGGGTATGGTCTAATTTTGGGTATGGATTGGCTATCATTTTATGGGGTCATCCATGATTGCGACAAGAGGATAGTTCACCTAAGAAGCCGTGGAGGCCATCATCTGAGAGTTCCCTATAGGACTGGTAATAGGGTCACGACCCCGTTATGTTTGTTGTCTATTAGTTCAGAATGACTGACTTCGGTCCCTGCTGTATGTGAGTTCCCAGATGTTTTTGAGGAAGTCACAGGATTTCCCCCGCATAGAAAGATATCATTCAGGATTAACCTAGAGAAAGATGCAAGACCTGTAGCTTTGCCTTTGAGGCACATGGCTCCTAAGGAAAGGAGTGAGTCGGATAAGAAAATAATGGAATTGTTGCAAAATGGCTTTATCCGTCATAGTATGTTAAAATGGGGAGCACCAATAGCATTTGCCACTAAGGCTGATGGATCCCTAAGATTGTGTGTGGATTATAGGGAACTTAATAAGCTTACCAAGAGGAATAGATATCATTTACCAAGGATCGATGATTTGTTTGACCACTTGGGAGGCGCACGAGTATTTTCTCAATTGGACCTCGCGAATAGATTTCATCAGTTGAGGATTTATGAAGAAATCAAGGATAAGACCGCGTTTAGGACGCCTAATAGACTATTCCAATGAGAGGTTATGCCCTTTGGTTTAATGAATGCGTATGCTGTCTTTGTTGACCTTATAAGTAGAGTTTTTAGGGGCATTTTGAATAAGATTGTAGCTGTATTTGTGGATGATATCCATATATTTTCCAAGGACCATGAAGAACAATTAAGAAAGTCGTAAGAATTCTAAGAGAGAACCAATTGAAGGCTAAGTTCTTGAATTTTCATTTCTGGAGAGAAGAAGTTAGATTTCTTGGTCATGTCGTTTCAGGGAAAGGATTAGCAGTTGACCCTGCTAAGGTCGATGTCGTCAAAGAATGGAGGGAACCCTGAAATGCTATAGCATTGAAGCTTCCTTTGGTTAGCAAACTATTATCATAAATTTATCAAGAATTTTGCGAAGATAGCTACCCCTCTAACCCAATTAACGAAGAAGAATTTGGAATTCATTTGGGGAGAGAAGTTTGATGTAGCATTTAGAAAGTTGAAGGAATCTTTAACCAGTGTGCCTGTTCTTATCATTCCCGATGGATCGAAGATGTTCATAGTTTTCACTAATGCATGTGGGACTGGGCTAGGTGCGGTACTCATGCAAGAAGGTAAGGTAGTTGCCCATGCTAGTAGACAGTTGAAGGTTCCCGAGAAGAGATTTCATGTTCATAATTTAGAGTTGGCTACGGTAGTATTTGTCTTAAAGATGTGGAGGCATTATCTTCTAGAAGAGAAGTTCGAGCTTTTTACGGATCATAAGTTTTTGAAATATTTGTTCTCACATCATGACTGAAATTGCAATTGCAGCTTTGGATGGAGTACATAACCTCTTTTGACTTCGCTTTCTAGTATACCCCTGGGAATGGTTTGTGGTCGATGCTTTAAATAGAAAACATGCTGCCTTAAATGCTATTTATGAACGGAAGCAGCTGGAGTTTCTCTCTAATTATAATTTGCAACCGACGATTGAAGCGTCTAGTGGGTTTCTTGGTATTCTTATGGTTAGACCCACTTTGATGGAAAGAATTAGAAGTGTGCAAGACCTCAATGATGAATTAAGAAGCTTGAGGGAAAAAGTTAGTAGGATGAAACCGTTTTTCATTTGGATAGATACTCTTTTAATGGTGATGGGAGTTTGCTTAGGGATCGACGATTTTGTGCCCCTAAGAATGAAGAGTTAAGAAAGGAAATTTCGGAGGAATGCCACAGATCAAAAATGACCATACATCATGGTGAAGATAAGTTGCATCATGATATGAAGAGGAGTATCCATTGGGAAGAAATGAAGGGAGATGTGGCAGAATTCATGCGTCTGTGCTTGACGTGCCAAAAGGTTAAAGCAGAACAAGGAAGACCCGGAGGACTATTATTGCTTTAGAGGTTCCCATGTGGAAATGGGAGCATATTTCGATGGATTTCATTAATGGGATTTCGAGGAGTCAAAAGGGAAACAAAGCCATTTGGGTCATCATGGATCACCTTACGAAGAGTGCTCACTTTATTCCGATCAAAAGAATTACATCATGTGGAATTTTGATCATAAATAGTTATTTAATTAGAATCTCACAAATAGGAATTTTTGCAAACATTGGAATTTGACCTTGAAACTTTAACTGATTCGTTCATCTCGGAATTCTGGTCAACTTTCATGTTTGGAGTTTCACGGACGGAGTCCGTATGAAAATGTTATGGACGAAATATGAAAAACGGACGAAAATAAATAAATAGAATAATTAATAAATTCCCTTCCGTATTTAACCCGCCCTCATTGGGCATCTTGGCTGAAGGACGGTCGACCGCTCCACGTGGGGTGTCGACCGCTTCTGGACTGTAGTGCCCAATAACATCTAGGTTTTGAGAGGCAATTTCATTATATTTTATAATACAAATGGATGGATATTAATCTAAATAAATCTAACGGTCCTTAGCCATTGCAACTTCTATAAATAAAGGGGTAAGACCTTATTCTTTTCCATATAAATCTGTGGGTAGCAACGAAGCTCCGCCATTTTCCTCCTTCTTCAAACCTAATTCTTTATCAAATATATATTCTTATACAACAAAGCGAATCCAAATCACATAGGATTGAAAGGACTATCAAATCCAATGGAAAAGGATGCAAATTAGCGCTCAACAATAGATTCTCCCTTCTCTTCCTATTTTCTTACATCCCTACAGATCGGGAATTTCCCTCTTTTTAGATAAATTGTAGATTTATAAGAATTCGGGAATTGTAGGCCTGAAGGGTTCAAACTTTGGATTTGGAAGCTTTAATGTGAGTGAGAAATTTATGAACGCAGTTATAATAACTTATTTATTTCGTTTAAATTAGATCTACATTTTTATGCCTATTTCTATCAGATCTATTCACTAAATAGTTGTAACTGGATTGACACCCATCAAGATCTGATTGTAAACATTGTTAAAACTTGAATATATGAATTGTGGGTAGTCATAATGTTAATTGTGGGATTCTAAATTTTTTATACCTATTTCCTACAATTATGTTGTAAAATTTATTATGGACATTGCATAGCACTGTAGATCTGGAAATCAGTCCCATTAAACACCATTTAGATGTAGTTACACTCCAAATCTCTAGTTCAATGCAGAAAAATAAATGGTATGAATTTGGGTAAAAATATTCAATTGGTAAAATATTGTGATTGTAATATTTAAAAGGATTATACCTATTTGTATTCAATATTGTTGGGTTTTGGCTTAATTGTTGTAAATATGTCATTTTCCTCTTTTTGAACAAAAAGATGTCATTTTGAATTCATAAGAGATATGACAAAAATATTTAAAAAGAAAAAGTGGTGCAAACGTACATATAAATATACATATTTATGCATAGTTTGCATCGAATGTTCCAAATATATATATATACACACACACACAAACACACATATATATATTTCTTGTGAATTTGAGATATGTCTATTTTACTAATTAGGCATAGTTTACAGTAATACGACTAATGGTCTTTTTGTAAGATTTGAAACCTTTTGGCAAGATTGAATGCAAAAAGGAATGTTTGGTTGTTTATTAACCAAATCATCAAATTTAAAATAATAAAAAATTAACTACGTTGACTGCACGAAAACATAAATATAAATATATACATATTATTCATCCAAATCAGTGTAAAACGATAAAATTATACAATGTATTGAATGTTTGAATGAGGTTCAATTATGGAGTTATATGTAAATGTAATCCATATTGAATTAATATATTAATGATAACCATTTGTAGCAATCAATATAATTAATTTCTATAAATAGGAACACAAATCAATGAATAACAATTGTGACCAATGTTGAATGGGGAAAGTAAATATAATAGGATAATGGCTACAATTCCTAAATTAATTATGATAAATGTTGCACACCCCAATTAGGAAATTTATTTATAACCGCATTTAGACACGAGGTTAAGCTCAACTTGTGGTATAAGCCTGCCCGGAAATGACCGACAATTCCAACAACCACAGATAGTCAGTTTAATGTGAAGGGTCTAATGTGTAAATATAAATGTATGCTAATGCACGAGGTTAAGTTTAACTTGTGGTAGAAGTCTACCCGGAACCAACCGGCAAATCCAGCATCCATAAGTAGTCAACATAATGTGAGAGTCCTGGTACATAAATAAATAAATAAATATACTAGTCAACCAGTAAATAAATAAATAAATAAGAATAGTAATTGTTTGTTTGGGTACAACAAATAGATACCTTGGGGCTGATAAATAGTTGCCTTAGGAAAATATCACCCTTATGGTCATAAAGGGCAATAAGAATAGAAATAAAAGAAAATGGTTGTCATAAGGGGATTAATGGAAATTGATTGCCATTTGAATACTAAGTCCAAATTAGGGAAGAAATCAAATAAATATTCTAGGTAAAAGAGGATATAACCTTCGTTATTTATATTAATAAATATAGAACATATAATTAAAAATAGAGTTGGACTTAGTAGGTTAATAATGTAAAATATTATTAGCCATATGAAATCATGACGATAATAAAGTGTGTGTATATATATAAGTCTATTGTGCATGAAAATAGGTAGGTTTACTACATCTTGAGAAGGTCTTAAGTGGCTGAATCTCTTCTTGTCTAATTTGGGTCTTAAGTGGTTAGGACTAGGATCCCTCTGAAGGTTTATTCCTTGTAGAGGAACCAAAATTATCGGACTCACCCTTATTAGATTCGAAGTAACCCTTTTGGTCCTCCTTCTCTAAAAGTGGATATTCATAAGCAGTAATGGAGCAGGGTAGTTCAGGGGGGACGTCCACTTCATCTTGAAGCTTATAAGGGCTCATCTAGGGACAGAACTGGTATATTAAATATATGTGGCCATTGCATGCTCACCAACTGTCTAAGGGAAGTCTTAAACGACATAGGTGTTCTACCGTAATATCAGTTAAGTGGTAACGTTCGCAATACAACTTCTCATATTAGAATTGAGAGTATCGACTTTAAGAACGTTGTTGTAATAGGATGGGTTCTTAACGAGCTAAGGTCCGCCTCAGGGTTATAAGAGATCATAACAATCCACCTTTAATTGGGTCATAAGTGACCGAGAATGTCCACCTCGTTGGGTCTTCACCCTAAAAAGACTAATGAGCGATTAATTTGGATATCCACCTCATTGATTAGATAATTGGTGTTTTTGTGAATCTTGTGTGCTACGAAGACATACCTTGACATATGTAACTTGCTAAATATATGCGTAAACATCCTATCTCGGTATTATACTTTAGGGATACTACCTTGGGAAAGGTAGTAGAGTCGTGCGTAAAACATTTACAAGGTTAAGCTAGAATCATTGACCTTGATAGGCATACATCTTGGGTTGAATTAAATGGGATAAATCTATGTATTATAATCTATGTTGTACATTTCCTGTTCACCAGAATCTTGTTGTTCTGAATCCCCCTCCTTATTACAACCGCCAAAGTTTTCTAGAGAAGGTCGGGTTCTCATAGATGTTCTCATTCTCTCTCATTCTCGGTATTAGCAATGTGACCTACTTTGAAAAAGGTAGTTCCTTAAGTTAATTCTAGTTTATCCTATTTTATTTCTGCTATGAGTTATCTTATCGTACTCTGATTATGCTCATGCTCATTTATTGCAGGTACCGGATTTACACGCTCCATGCTTGGATGTGTTTGTGTTTTGATTTTTGTCGAAATTTGGGCACAGAAAAGTGTAGGGTGTTACATTTGGTATCAGAGCATAGGTTAAACGATCAGAGGAATTAGTTAGATTAGGACTGATAAGAGAATGTAATTCGATTTTCTTTTTTATTTTTCTTCTTCTTTCTTACTCGGCTTTAATTTATTTCGACGATGAATTAGTCGTGGGCCTAATAATAAAAAATGAATATTAGGCACACATACTATTTTCAAAGTTAATTAGGCACACATCCCTTACGTTTTTAAAATGCAAACCCGGTCCCTATTTTCAAAAGTTCCTTGTTTTACATGTGTTGTCTAGAAAAACATGCGCTACTGTATAAAAAAAATTAAATTTTGAAAATATACCCGGAAGTCCACAGAAATCAAAAAAAAAGTTGCATACATGTATGCAACTATTACCAATAATTGCATACATGTATGCAAATATTTGAATACCATGCAACAGTTTGTCCACGCCTTCTGATTAATTGCATATAAGTATGCAGTTATTCAAAATAACCACATACAAGTATGCAGGAATGTGTTGAAGGCCGAGGGCATGGCAATATTTGCATACTTGTATGCAGTTTTTTTATGTATAACTGCATACTTGTATGCAGACATAAGAGTATGCATGTTTTACATGTAGAAATTGAATTGTTGCACGAAAACATGCATGTATTTCATAAAATCTGCATGTATGTTGCTGCACGACGCAAAACTAAAATAGATGCATACATGTATGCAACTATTTGAATATTTGTGCATCTGTCGATGCATTTTACTGTATTTTCGTTGTTTTTGTGTGTTTTTTATTTTGACTGTTTTTCCCCCTGATTTTTTTTTCCGATTAATTGTTTTATTTAATTATGAATTTACATGATTTTTTTGTATTTTTTTAATGAATTTTCAAAAAATAGGGACGCAATTTACAATAAGTTTATGACCGGATAAGAGCCTAATTTTGAAACTTAATAGGGGCATGTGCTAAACGAACCCTAATAAATATGGGCTTTAAGCGATTAAGTATTGAAATATGTTGAGTTTGGGTTTCTAGCCAATTTGTTCTTACCTCACAGTGTTAGGGAATGCAGAATGGATCGTTAAGGCAAAACTAATACTAGAGGGGGGGGGGGATGAATATTTTTTTTTTAAGAAATTTAGGAAAATCTAAAACTTATATGATCTACTATATGATCACACACCACAGAGATAATCACAGACACAGAATCAAACACAAACATAGAAATAAACAAAAATAAAATGCAGAAAAGAAAAGAACACACCAAATTTTATACTGGTTCGGATTAATCCTACGTACAGTCCCATGCAATGCTGGATTGCATAGAGTTTATTACTATATCAATATCCAAGTACAACACCCTTGATTTCATGGCTACAAGGTTACCACTGTTTCCACTACCTTTGATTTCCCCGGCTACAAGGTTACCATAGTTTCCTTCCTTGATTTCACGGCTATAAGAACATATCGTTTCCAAGACTATCCCAAACCAATCCCAAATGATTACAACAACCCTATAACTCTTCAATAGCACTTCGATTCAGAGAATAATGAGTAAAGAGTGATAAGAGAAAAAGTTTTATATAATTAGAATTGAAACCGGTAGAGTATAAGTGTAGAAATCATAAATATATGGAATAATAATGGAGTAATGAAAAGGGATGAAGATGGATAAGAATAATGGTTAAAAATTTCGAAATCTACCCCTATTTATAAGATTTGAAAGGTTGCAACACTTCTAGAACGTTTTAAGTGGTGAAAAGACATTTCCTTTCAAAATTGAAAATATGACGGTTATATGTCGACATATTCACATATGTATGTCAACATATGTCTTTGTAAATTTGAAATTGGAATATTTTTAAAGTGTTTTACTATATATATAATTCTGGAAATTCTTGAACTAAAACATAGTGATATAAATAAGTATTATAAAGTAGAAAATCATATGAAATTACAAATATAAATTATATAAAAATAGTTATAAAATAATAAAATTTAAAACTACATAAGTATATAATATAAGAGTATATAACTATAAATATATATATATATATATATAAACTTATAACCTTTAAAATCTCAAGTTTAAAATCAAAGGTAAGATAGGAAAACTAATTAGAATTTCAATTTTGAAAATAGAATTTGAAATTGTATTTTGAAAACCAGAATTTGAATTTGAAAATAATTTGAATTTGAAAATCGGAATTTGAATTCGAACTTGGAGTGCTATTCAGAGTCTTACACATAAGCTAGACTCTATTACTATATTTATCTTGAACTCTTGGACTCTTGATTTACGGATTACTCATGAGCCTTGAATCTTCTCTGAATTCTGAATATCTAAAACTCTTAAACTGTATAGTCTTCAGTATTAAATCCTGTATACAAATCTTGCATATATGTGTGTGTGTATATATATATATTCTAGATAGATATGTTAGTATATATATATTTTATAATTAATTAATATTGAAATAAGGTTGTTGTCATCAAAACTCCATTCTCCAACAATCTCCCCCTTTTTGATGATGACAACCTTAGTTTATAAAATATTCATATTTATTTATACCTGTTGATGATTATTCTTCTAATACTCCCTCTGTCACTATGAATCCTATATATTCTACTTTAAACTAAGTCTACATTTTATAATTTCTCCCCCTTTGGCATTATCAAAAAGAAATTCTAAAAATACCCCCCTAAATCCTATACTTATCTATATCATATTATTATTCTATACTAAAGTAATATGATATATATGTATAACTTGTGATCAAATACTTAATGTATATAACTGCCCCAGGAATTTGTACCTATATAACAAACTAATGGAATGCTTACGAAAGATAAAGCAAGCATTGAATTAAACATTGATTTTCAATACATGTGATGCAAACGAAGGCAAATTACAAGAATTACTAAACTTGTAGTATATCGAGTAAGCAAAAAGAAACGAAAAGAAACCTAAACTCTAATTGTTCTTAATGATAGGAGACTTATGGGTTGAAAAATTTGGGTAGTGGAGGCAAAAATCCCCATTTCGTTCAATGATATTCCCATGTTGATCGAACAAGAGTTCACCCACGCATACAACTTGATCGTCCTCGTCCGTGACTTCTTGTTGTATCTCCTCTGGTTCCTCTTATTCCATCATTTCTTCCTCCTCCTCCTCTGGTTCCACTTCTTCTTCTTTCATTGCTTGATTATCATCTTCGATGATGATTGGATTCGCTTGATTATCCATTTCAAATTTAGGAAGGTTCCTCATCATCTTTCCTTGTCTAGTTTGCTCTTGATTCATGAGTATTTGAAGTACTTGAATCTCAGCAAGCATTTGGGGAACATACTCCATTTTCTCTTCCAGTTTGATTACATGAGATAGGGTAGAACATTGGAATGGACCTTCGGATGGTCCAGCGGATGATTCAGGGTTAATTTGGTTGTTATAATTGGTGTAAGCCATTATTTATTTTGGTTTTGAGGTTTTACAGAAGTGAAATAAGAGCATGAAGAAGAAAATTCGAAGTGGAGAGTTTAAATGGTTATTATAACTAACTTTTGGTGGGAATTAATTTTTAAAATCTGGCAGTTATATGTCGACATAGTGAAATATGTATGTCGACATACTTGTGGTTTTTGTTTTATTTCTCTGATTTTTAATGTTATTCTTATATATATTATTATATTTAATTATTCTAATTCACTTAATGAACAAATACATAATTCTCTTCTAAATTTAGCAAATGTTGCTTCATTTAATGGTTTTGTTAAAATATCTGCTATTTGTTTATCTGTTTCTATAAATTCAAGTGAAATTTTCTCTTTACTTACGTAATCTCTTAGAACATGATGTAGTATATCAATATGTTTAGTTCTTGAGTGATGATTTGTATTTTTAGATATATTTATAGCACTTGTATTATCACAATGTATTGGTGATTTATTTATATTTAATCCAAAATCATTTAGAGTTTGCTGCATATAAATTACTTGTGAACAAGCTAAAGCAGCAGAGATATATTCTGCTTCAGTTGTTGACAAAGATACGGTATTTTTCTTTTTACTAAACCACGAGTCTAGTGAATGTCCTAAAAAATGACCTGTTCCATTAGTACTATTACGGTCGGATTTACATCCCGCATAATCAGCGTCACAATAGGATACTAAGTCGAATGAATCATACTTAGGATAAAATAATCCAAAGTCTGATGTATGCTTTACATACCTTAGAATATGTTTTACGGCTTTTAAATGTGTTTCCTTATGTTGCGATTGATAGCTTGCACAGAGACATACACTATGCATTATATCTGGTCTACTAGGGGTTATGTATAATAAAGATCCAATCATTTCTCTATATAATTTTTGATCTACGTCTTTAGACATATCGTCTTTACTTAGTGCTATATTAGTTTCCATTGGTGTTTGTCTCCCATTAGTTGTTGTTAAATTATATTTATTAATTAGGCCTCTTGCGTATTTTTCTTGATTAATAATATTTCATTCTTTAACTGATGAATTTGTAAGCCTAAGAAGAATGCTAGTTCTCCCATATGAATCATCTCAAATTCTTGGGTCATAATATCTGAAAATTCTTTATTCATCTTATTATTTGTCGATACAAAAATTATATCATCAACATATATTTGCATTAATTGTATATCATTTTTATTTCTTTTAATAAACAAATGTTACCTAGTTTTCCTATTTCAAAATTAGATTGTAATAAGTAATTTCTAAATCTATCATACCAAGCCCTAGGAGTCTGTTTTAATCCGTATAACACTTTCTTTAACCTATATATGTGAATTGTTAACTTTTCGTCTTAAAAAAGAAGTGGTTTCTCTACATATACGTCTTCTTTAAAAAATCCGTTTAAAAAGAACATTTAACACCCATTTGAAATTATTATGGTTTGCAAAGGCTAGTAATATCCTAATTGCTTCTAATCTAGCTACAGGGGAAAATGTTTCATCATAATCTATTCCTTCTTCTTGAGAATAACCTTGCGCTACTAATCGTGCCTTACTTCTTACGACCTTGCCATGTTCATTCATTTCATTCTTATAAACCCATTTAGCTCCTATTATAGTTTTATCTTTTGGTCTAGGAACAAGTTCCCATACATTATTCCTAGTAAACTGATTCAGTTCTTCTTGCATGGCAAGGATCCATAAATCATCGGAAGATGCTTCCTTTGGATTCTTAGGTTCAATAGTTGAAATAAATGTTGAATTACTCATATTATTTAATTGATTACGAGTCCTAACGAAGGATTCAATATCTCCTAAGATATTTTCTACAGGGTGGTCTCTTAGTAATCTAATTCATTTATTTCGTTAACCATCTTTATGATTTGTTTCATTAATTTCATTTTCACATTCATCTTTGTTGTGTTGAGTTATACTTTTATAATTTCGCCAAAGGTACGTTCAAGGTTTCTTCTATAGTATTGGTTCTTGAATTAAAAACTCTATATGCCTTACTTCTCTCTGAATATCCAAAAAATATTTCTTTATTGGATTTCGAGTCAAATTTATCTAAATTTTCTTTAGTACTAAGTATAAAACATTTACTTCCAAATATCTTAAAATTTGATACCTTTGATTTCTTATTATACAAAAGTTCATATGGTGTTTTATTAGTTAAGGGTCTGATTGAAATTATATTTAAAATATAACAAGTTGTTGAAACTACCTCAGCCTAAAAATTTCTTGGTAAATTACTATCAGATAACATAGTTCTTGCACACTCTTGTATCGTCCTATTTTTAAGTTCAACAACTCCATTTTTTTGACAGGTTCTAGGGACAGAAAAATTATGGCTTATTCCCTTTTTATTACAATTTTTTTCAAAATTTTCATTTTCGAATTCTCCGCCATGGTCACTACATATTGTTTTGAATTTTAGTGATAATAAGTTTTGAATTCTTTTGTCAAAGGTTTTTAATTGATCAAAAGCATCATTTCTATTTTTAAGAAACAAAGTACAAGTAAATCTAGAAAAATCATTGACTATTGCGTAAACATATCTATTGTGATTTATTGATTGGGTTTGAGATGGACCGAGTAAATCCATGTGAATTAACTCAAATGGTTTTGTGGTTGTAATTACCTTTTTTGATTTAAATGAACTTATTTTTAATTTTCCGAATTGACAAGCGTCACATAAATTATTACCTTTAAATTTCATTTTGAGTAAACCCCAAATTGAATCTAATTTAGAAATCCTAGAGATATGTTTGAAATTTATGTGACCAAATCTCTTATGCCAGATCCAATGGTCACTTGTGTTGGGCATAAGACATAGATTATCATTGGAGATTTTCACACTTAGTATATAGATATTTTTCTTTCTATCTCCTTCGAATATTACTTTTGAATTCCTATTGTATGTAAAACATTTATTCTTTTGAAAGTTTATTTTATAGCCCTTATCGCTAAGTTTACTTATACTTAGTAGGTTGTGTTTTGGATTCCTAACTAAGAAAGCATCAGAAATAGTAGGATTTTCAGAATTACCGACATTGCCGATGCCAAAAATATATCCTTTAGAGTTATCTCTGAAGTCTACCATTCCACCATCTTCATAGACTATATTATTTAGAATTTCTGGATTTCCCGTCACAAATCTCGAACATCCACTATCCAGTATCCATTTGTCCTTTTTGATTTCCATCGTATGTTTGTTAGAATTTGAATTCTCAATAGCATTGTAACACACCATTTCGGAATTTGTTTTTTCAACAGGCACCATTTTGGAATTTGAATTTTCAACAACGACTTCACCCATCTTTTCAACTTTTGAATTTTCAAAAGCCATGTAACACATCTTTTCCTGTATTGGACAATATTTCAGTAGATCACTTGAATTTTCAACATAATTGAATGTAGACTCTTTTGACATTGATACAATGCATGAATTGACACTAGTGTTAACAATCATTTCAAAATTTTCCATTTAATATTTTCAAAAGTCAGATTAAGAACTTTTTGAAAAACCTTGCTCTGATACCAATTGTTAGGGAATGTAGAATGGATCGTTAAGGCAAAACTAACACTAGAGGGGGGGGGGGGTGGTGAATAGTGTTTTTAAGAAATTTAAGAAAATCTAAAACTTATATGATCTACTATATGAATCACACACCAAAATGACAATCACAAACACAGAATCAAACACAAACATATAAATAAACTGAAATAAAATGCACGAAAGGAAAGAACACACCAGATTTTATACTGATTCGGATTACTCCTAGGTCCAATCTTATGCAACGCTGGATTGCACAAAGTTTATTACTATATCAATATCTAAGTACAACACCCTTGATTTCACGGCTACAAGTTTACTACCATTTCCATCACCCTTTATTTCCTCGGCTACAAGGTTACCACCATTTCCTTCCCTGATTTCATGGCTACGAGGAACACACCGTTTCTAAGACTATCCCAAATCAATCCCAAATGATTACAACAACTCTATAACTCTTCAATAGTACTTCTATTCAAAGAGTAATGAGTAGAGAGTGAGAAGAGAAAAAAATTTATATGATTATAATTGAAATCGGTAGAGTATAAGTGTAGAAATCATAAAAATACGAAATAATAATGGATTAATGAAAAGGGATGAATATGGAGAAGAAGAATGGTTAAATTTTTTGAAATCAACCCCTATTTATAAGATTTGAAAGGTTGCAACACTTCTGGAATGTTTCAAAAGGTGAAAAAGACACTTCCTTTCAAAACTGAAAATATAACGGTAATATGTCGACATCATCACATATGTATGTCGACATATGTCTTTGTAAATTTGAAATTTGGATATTTTTAAAGTGTTTACTATATATATAATTATGGAAATTCTTGAATTAAAACATAGTGATATAAATAACTATTATAAAGTAAAAAATCATATGAAATTATAAATATAAATTATATAAACATATTTATAAAATTACAAAGTTTAAAACTATATAAATATATAAGTATAAAAATACATAACTATAAATATATATAAACTTATAAACTTTAAAATCTCAAGTTTAAAATCAAAGGTAAGATAGAAAAACTAATTAGAATTTGAATTTTGAATATAGAATTTGAAATTGTAATCTAAAACCCAAAATTTGAATTTGAAAATAATTTGAATTTGAAAATAATTTGAATTTGAAAATCAGAATTTGAATATGAACCTGGAGGCTATTTAGAGTCTTTCACATAAACTAGGTTGTATTACTACATTTATCTTGAAATCTTGATCTCTTGATTTCTTGATTACTCACGAGTCTTGAATCTTCTTTGAATTATGAATCTCTTGAGTCTCTAAAACTCTTAAACTGTACAGTCTTCAGTTTTAATTCCTATGTATAAATCCTGCATATATGTATATATATATTCTAGATAGAGATGTTAATACATATATATATTTTATAATCAATTAGTATTGAAATAAGGTTGTTGTCATCAAAACTCCATTCTCCAACACACAATACATTGGCGATCTCGTCGTGAAGAGCATGAGTATGGCATATGGTGGTGTCCGTTGGTTCGAGTTTGGAAACTGGACAAAAATCTAGCTACAACCAAGATAGTCGCAAATTTTGATGTTTGGTTTCATTGGTAGTACCGGTTAAGACCATTACTTGATCCAAACGGGAAAAGTTCACATTAGTATGTCGTATCTAAGTCTGAAATATAATTGCGCAGTATATCCATTCGTTACTTCGTGAAATTTTTGAATCTACCTTTGTTGAAATATTCATTTGAGTTCGTGGCCTTGTATTCGAAGGAATTTATTTTTAAAACTATTTAGAAAAATAAAATGGGTTTTGATAGTTTTGAATGACGGTTTCAGATAATGGTTTTTTTGAAAGCCTAGTTTTATAAAGATATGATTTTTAAATTGTAATCTATTTGTGTTTCAAAATTTTAGGGCTTAATGTAATTTTAATAAATATAATATGATTGGTAGGAGAGGTGGTGTTAGAAATGACCGGGAATATGCCACTAAACTTGAAAATAATAAATATCTATTCATTGTGATTTTTAGTATCCCTCTCCCTATATATACTGGATAATTTATTGAAATTATCACAATTAATCCTTGATGTTTTAAAGTTCCAACATTTTTGAACCCAAAATGTAACGACCCGCATTCTACGCATCGATGGATCGTAGGATATTTATTTCTTTCACATACAAAGTCATATGGTCATGTAACTTTGGGAGACGACTATTGAGGTCATTTCCCATGTTCATGATTTTTCCCTATTTTTAAATGACCATTTTGCCCCTAACTGATCTTGTTTTGACCATAACTTTTTACTGGAAAGGAATTTTGACCTAAAACCACTTCCATTGGATCCGAATGATGGTTTACAATTGCGTAGAGTGGTCACATTAGCCAAACGGACTTACCGTTTGGGAGATATGGCTGAAACAAGTTTCAGATGGTGAAAAACAGCTTAATTGGGCTTAACCGGGTGATTAACAGCTAGGCCCAAAGGGGAATTTCGGGATTAGGAGTTTAAAAGGGCTGTTAAGGTTTAGAGAATACCTTTTCCTCATTTTTCAGCCGTCACTATTCATTCCTCTCAACCTAGCCATGGCCTCCGACATCTAAAACACATCTAAATCACTTTCTAATTGATGATTAGGCTTAGCAACATCAAATTAAGGAGAAATAGCACCATTTCAGAGTTAGAGCTGCTATTAGACATCAGTATTCGTGCCCAATAGAGATTCATTTCAGATCTGAGTTTTATTTGTGGCAAAGGTGAGTGATTAGCATTGTTTTGTCACTAATTACAGTTAATTAGGGTGATTAGTGGTAATTAACGAAATTATTCACGTTAAAATACTGGAAAAATATTTATAAATTCTTAAACACTGTTTTAGACCTCTGTTAGAAGTTTGGGTTGATTTGGTTAAATTTTACTAATCTTATCATTAGCTGTTGTTAAACATGCTTAAGGGTAATTATGGGGTTTTGGCTATGTTTGATCCGTTTTAACATATCATATTGTTGTTTTGGTGTTTGTGAATGATTATACATATTGCTATGACTGTTTGGAATGTTTTATGATTGTTTAGAAAATTTAGATTAGTCGAAAACGCCGTTGTGTGGCGTAAATAGCTCATTGGAAGAGTTGTAGGAATATGGACCGGATCGGATCGGATCGCCCCCACACCCCGACCGTGGGAAGGAGCATGATCCGCACACCTGGACCGTGAGGAAAGAGCACGATCCACACACCTGGACCGTGAGGATGGAGCACGATCCGCACACCTGGACCACGAGGAAGGAGCGCGATCCGCACACCTGGACCGCGAGGAAGGAGCATGATCCGCACACCTGGACCGTTTGGATGGAGCACAATCCGCACACAGCGACCGCAAGGAAGACCACGATCCGCACACCGCGACCGTGAGGAAGACTACGATCCGCACACCGCGATCGTGTGGAAGACAAGGAGCTTGGACATGAGAAGACTAAAACCCGAGATGCAAAGGTAGTCCAAATGGAAGTTAGATCTCAGGATCCAGATAGGTACCAATGAGTTCACTTCATGGTTGGGCTTTGCTGTAGGACGTGTGCAAAGGGGTTATGGATATCCATAACTTTGGTTCACCGCTAAAGAAAAGGGGGCATCTAGACGAACCAGAGCTAGGCTGGTTGGGCCATTTGGGTTATTGACTATGGACTAGTGCAGTGGGGACAGTGTAATACTTGTACGGAGTTGCCGTCATAGCCCCAAAAAGAGCAAAGTGGGTCATAACAATAGTTGTACGGAGTTGCCGTCATGACCCCAAAGATCTGGTGGCCAGGGAAATGGATATCATATGTTTTACACACTGAGTGAGAGATGTGAGGATGGTTGTTATGCTTGACTTGTTTTCCTTCACTATGACATACACACCCCATCCCCGTATCTTTACACCATTTGTTTTGTGGCATCTTAGAGTATTGTACGATGGTAGTGCTAACTCTTTGGTTGCAGGTACAGGTTTGGTTTTGTATACCTGTTATTGTTCTGTTTTGCTTCTTATCACTCATACCAGACTTTTGTCTGACCCAGAGTTTTATGTCTCTTCTTATTACTCTGGGTGCTCACACGAGCAGACTAGAGACAGGTTAGATGGTATGCACGAGTGACTGATCCGGAGACGAGCAGGAGGCTTCCACATATGATACATATAGATATTCTCCCTGTGTTATTGAAGATCACTGCTTGGGCATTTGTAGTGCATCTTCTACTTTAGCTTTCTTTTGCTTTAGAGACAGTTTAAAGTTGTAATAATGATGTTGGATCATAAGCTGTATTTGGATTTCCGCTGCTATGTTGGTTTAGTTTTCAACTTATGCACTGTCTCGCCTGTTTCATGTCAAGATTATGTTATTATTATATTTTGTTCCATGCGCTGTGAGACACTCTACAGGTTCCTTGTTAGTTCATTCTTTTCTTTCTTTTCTTCTAACGACCGTCCCGTGCTAGCTGGGCATGTGTACAGCGCACTTCCGGAGGAAATGCCTGCTGATGCGGGGCGGGCCATCACACTTGGTATCAGAGCTCTAGGTTGCGTAGTTAACCTTGGGAAGTCATCAGGGAGAGATAGTATACGTATATGAGAGAGCGTATTTGTTATTATTTTGGTTTTCAAAAGCTATATATATATATATATACTATTCGTATAGCTAAGGATGAAGTCGCACTGCACTGACACCACAAAGAAGATGGTTAATCGTTTTCTCTGTATAGATTGAATGATGAGCCGATATACGAGAGGTACTGGTAGAGGAGCCAATAATGGGAATGCTGCTGAGATGAGGACGATGTTTACTGACCTCATGAGAGAGATGCTTAGGGATGTTCAGAGGGCAACTCCTAATGCTATTAACGGTGGTGGTGCAGCGGTGCAGGCGCCTAGGGCCGATTTCGCCAAGCTCAACAAGGAGTATACTAGTCTTGGTGGGAAGCCGTTCCACGGAACGGAGTCTACTACAGAAGTTCAAGATTGGCTTGATAGTTGTGAGCGCATCTTTGAAGATTTGGGAATCGAGGATGAAATGAAGAGAATGCTAGCATCCCGTCAACTGCAAGGACGAGCTATGAATTGGTGGAACGCTATTAAGGCAGCTACTCCAGGGAATCAAATTACTTAGAATCAGTTTATGACTCATTTCAGCGAAAAGTTCGTTCCAGCTGCTCATAGATCAGAATTGTTCAGGAAGTTCTTGGAGCTTAAGTAGAATGGTAGGGTAGTCTCGGAGTATATCGCTGAATTCGATACTTTATCGAAATATGGATTGTCCCTTATCGGTACAGTCAAGAAGAAGAACGAGAAGTTCATAACTGGTTTGGATGAGTACTTGGGGGAAAGACTTATAAACCATATTGACGAGACGTTCAAGTCTATTGTAGGAAAGACATTAAGGTTAGAATGCCTTTTCCCTAATTCGAAGACTGGGGTTGTTATTGCATCTACAGAGGAGCCAAGGCCGCAAGCAGGCGGCGGAGGCAGGAATAATTCTCAGAATAAGAGGAAGCAGAACCAGGCTAAGGATGGCCAGAAAAAGAGTAAGAAAGATGTTGAGTGCTTCAGCTGTGGTAAGAAGGGCCACTATGCCAAAGAGTGTCGGGCCAAGCCAGTAGATAGGAAGTGCTTTAACTGCGGCCAAGCGGGACACCACAAGGATAAGTGTCTGCAACCCCCTAAAGAGAAGAAGACCGTGAAAGCATACGCTATTAGTGTTGTTCCTTCTTCGTCGAATGCCCCAACCGCGGCGGAGAAGGGAAAGAATGTTGTTATTCAAGGTATGCTTCCTGTTTATGATGTTCCTGTTAGAGTTTTGTTTGATACTGGAGCTTCCAGTTCTTTCATATCTAGTGACCTGGTAGATAGTTTGGGATTGGAACCCAGGATAGTCGATAGACCTTTAGTAGTGACGAACCCGATAGATGGTTCAACTAGCCTTAGTATGATTTGTCGTAATGTGGTCTTATCGAGTCATGGATGTATATTTGTTTGTGATTGCTTTGTTTTGGGCTTTATTGGGTTTGGCATTATTTTGGGAGTCAATTGGCTCAAAGATACAGGGTGGTGGTAGACTGTGAGGGTTTTTTGGTGACAGTTAGAGCGGATGATGGGCGGAGGGTAGTGTTTGGTGGTCTACCCAATGAGGGGGTAATGGCTAGTTTTCTAAATTCCCTCGACATCCCGCATGATGAGTTGTCAGATGTGCCCGTGGTTGGCCAATATCCGGACGTCTTCGAGGAAGTGACCGGGCTTCCACCACACCAAGAGATTGAGTTCCGTATTGATTTAGTGAATGATGCCAGACCTATAGTGATGCGACTTCGTCGTATGGCACCAAGGGAGCAGCGAGAGCTTGGGGTGCAAGTCAGCGATCTTTTGAAGAAGGGATTTATCAGAAGGAGTGTTTCTGAGTGGGGAGCACCAGTTGTGTTTGCTAACAAGGACGATAATTCCCTTCGATTGTGTGTGGACTACCGCGAGTTGAATAAGGTGATGAGGAAGAATAAGTTTCCTCTACCACGGATAGATGATTTGTTTGATCAGTTATGTGGAGCGAGAGTGTTTTCTCAGTTGGATCTCGCGACAGGTTTTCATCAGCTTAGAGTGGAAGCTGAGAGTATAGCTAAAACAACATTTCGGACGCCGTCTGGATTTTATGAGTGGTTGGTCATGCCATTTGGGTTGACCAATGCACCAGCATATTTTGTAGATCTTATGAATAGGGTTTTTAGGGATCAGTTGAATAAGTTTGTTCTGTGTTCGTGGATGATATCTTGGTTTACTCAAAGACAGAGTAAGAACACAAGGAACATTTGAGGACAGTGATGGAGGTGTTGAGAAAACACTAACTGAAAGCGAAGTTTTCTAAGTGTCACTTCTGGAGGAAGGAAGTAAGATTCTTGGGCCATGTTGTTTCAGAATGTTATCGCCGTGGATCCTGCGAAGGTCGCTACGGTACAAGATTGGTCTACGCCCAAGAATGCAATAGACGTAAGAAGTTCCTTGGGATTAGTTGGATATTATCGTAAGTTTATCCAAGGTTTCTCCAAGATAGCAGCACCGTTGACTCAGTTGACAAAGACGAATCAAGCTTTTTGTTCGGTTTTTTTGCTAGTATCATCTCACATAGATTTTCTGAATTCGGAGGAGATATTCCTTGGGTGCTTGTCTGATACTGGTTTAGGCCTTTGGGGCTTGTGCTTTGGGAATGTCGAGTCCGACTAGGATGGTTTGCGTGAGAGATAAATAGTTGTGGCGATTTTTCATTGGGTGCAGTAATGAGTGCATTGGGTTGGAGACATGCCAGTCTAGGGGTTATGTTTCAGGGTTGGAAACAACTAGAGTATATCACGGGATATGATTACAGACCAAAGTGTGAGTTGGATCCAGTAATTTTAGTAAGTTTGATGATCAGGCCCACTTTGATTGATCGGATTGATTCCAGTCAGAGGAACGATCCTAATCTACTAGAAAACAATCTCCAAATTAGAGATGGGTATCGATGAGGAGATGAACAAGTATGGGCTTGATCGAGATGGATGGCCTCGAAAGAATGGAAGACTAGTTGTACCCAACGTAAATGGAATGAGAGGTGAAGTGCTTAGAGAGTTTCATCATTCAAATTTGACCATACACCCCGGTGGTAACAAGATGTATCGAGACATGAACCGGATCTACTACTGGGAAGGAATGAAGAGAGATGTTGGAAAGTTCATATCCAAGTGCATGAATTGCCAGTTAGTCAAAAACTGAGCAAAAGAAGCCTAGTGGTTTGTTACAACCGTTAGAAATCCCAGAATGGAAATGGGAACAAGTTTCAATGGACTTCATCGATGGTTTACCGAGGACTAGATCGGGCCATGATAGTATTTGGGTAATTGTGGACCGATTGACCAAGAGCGCAAGGTTTATACCCGTCAAGTCGAATAGAACGACAGCTAAGTTAGCTGAACTGTATGTGAAGTGGGTAGTGAGATTTCATGGAGTACCAAAAGGCATTATGAGTGACGGAGATCCATTATTTACTAGTGGGTTTTGGAAGAGCTTACAAGAGGCATTAGGATAAGAATTGCATCTCAGTACCGCGTATCATCCTCAAACCGACGGACAGACAGAGAGGGTGAATCGAGTGTTAGAAGATCTTTTGCGAGCTTTTGTATTGGATTTTGGTGGATCATGGGATGACCATTTGCATCTAGTAGAGTTTGCATATAATAACAGTTATCAATCCAGTATTGGTATGGCTCCATTTGAAGCTTTGTATGGAAGACCGTGCAACTCACCATCATGTTGGTTAGAGACCGGTGAGAAGTTTGTGCTTAGACCAGATGTAGTAAGTGAAACCTCAGACAAGATCAAGATCATCCAACATCGAATGAAGGTTGCCCAGGACATGCATAAGAGTTGTGCTAAAGAGACGAAGAGACTTGAAATTCTCAGTTGGTGACATGGTATTCGTCAAGATCTCTCCATTAAAGAGTGTGATTCGTTTTGGTCGGAGAAGAAATTTGGCACCAAGGTTTGTTGGTCCATTCCCAGTTCTTGAACAAGTTGGGAATTTGGCATATAAAGTTAAGTTACCAGACAAGATGGCGGGAGTTCATAACGTATTTCGTGTTTCCCAGTTAAGGAAGTTTGTGCACGACCCCGATATGACTATTTCACCTGGTCAGTTGGACGATGTCGAAGTAGGACCTGAGGCGGTGGGGAACCGCAAGCCGATGCATATTGTCGAGTACGATACGAAGCTACTTCGAAGGAAAGCGATGAAACTAGTAAAGCTTCAGCGGGGTGAGAATAAGAATGACTGTACGTGGGAGACAGAGGAGAGCACTAGGAAGACGTATCCAGAACTCTTTGCCTGGTAAGGTTTTGAATGCGATTTAGTTTTCCGCATGCTAGGTTTGGCTTGTTTTGCTTATTTTGCATGTTTGATTGCTGTGAATGGTTGATAGGCATGTGGGATTCATTGTTTGTTTTTTTTGGTTAAGGAATTTCGAGGACGAAATTTCTTAAGGGGGGAGAGTGTAACGACCAGCATTCTACGCATCGAAGGATCATAGGATATTTATTTCTTTCACATACAAAGACGTATAGTCATGTAACTTTGGGAGACGACTATTGAGGTCATTTCCCATGTTCATGATTTTTCCCTATTTTTAAATGACCGTTTTGCCCCTAACTGATCTTGTTTTGACCATAACTTTTTACTGGAAAGGAATTTTGACCTAAAACCATTTCCATTGGATCCGGATGATGGTTTACAATCCCGTAGAGTTGTCACATTAGCCAAACGGACTTACCGTTTGGGAGATATGGCTGAAACAAGTTTCAGATGGTGAAAAACAGCTTAATTGGGCTTAACCGGGTGATTAACAGCTAGGCCCAAAGGGGAATTTCGGGATTAGGAGTTTAAAAGGGCTGTTAAGGTTTAGAGAATACCTTTTCCTCATTTTTCAGCCGTCACTATTCATTCCTCTCAACCTAGCCATGGCCTCCGACATCTAAAACACATCTAAATCACTTTCTAATTGAAGATTAGGCTTAGCAACATCAAATTAAGGAGAAATAGCACCATTTCAGAGTTAGAGCTCTGTTAGACATCAGTATTCGTGCCAAACAGAGATTCATTTTAGATCTGAGTTTTATTTGTGGCAAAGGCGAGTGATTAGCATTGTTTTGTCACTAATTACAGTTAATTAGGGTGATTAGTGGTAATTAACGAAATTATTCACGTTAAAATACTGGAAAAATATTTATAAATTCTTAAACACCGTTTTAGACCTCTGTCAGAAGTTTGGGTTGATTTGGTTAAATTTTACTAATCTTATCATTAGCTGTTGTTAAACATGCTTAAGGGAAATTATGGGGTTTTGGCTATGTTTGATCCGTTTTAACATATCATATTGTTGTTTTGGTGTTTGTGAATGATTATACATATTGCTATGACTGTTTGGAATGTTTTATGATTGTTTAGAAAATTTAGATTAGTCGAAAACGCCGTTGTATGGCGTAAATAGCTCGTTGGAAGAGTTGCAGGAATATGGACCGGATCGGATCAGATCGCCCCCATACGCCGACCGTGGGAAGGAGCATGATCCGCACACCTGGACCGTGAGGAAAGAGCACGATCCACACACCTGGACCGTGAGGATGGAGCACGATCCGCACACCTGGACCACGAGGAAGGAGCGCGATCCGCACACCTGGACCGCGAGGAAGGAGCACGATCCGCACACCTGGACCGTTTGGATGGAGCACAATCCGCACACAGCGACCGCAAGGAAGACCACGATCCGCACATCTAAAACACCTCTAAATCACTTTCTAATTTAAGATTAGGCTTAGCAACATCAAATTAAGGAGAAATAGCACCATTTCAGAGTTAGAGCTGCTGTTAGACATCAGTATTCGTTTCAAATAGAGATTCATTTCAGATTTGAGTTTTATTTGTGGCAAAGGCGAGTGATTAGCATTGTTTCGTCACTAATTACAGTTAATTAGGGTGATTAGTGGTAATTAACGAAATTATTGTAACAACCCGAAAATCTGGGCCAGTTTAAAATTTTTAATTTGGCAATTTTATCGAATTTTGATTATTTAAAATGAATTATTTTAAATAATATCGACGAGAAATTTATTTTGAATATAAATCGAACGTATATATTATATACGTCGTCGTTAGAATATAAATATTTATATATAATTATAAATAGAATTGAAAATGGCGCGGTAGTTCGATAATTCGATTTCAAACTTCAATTGAATGTACCGGGTGCAAAACAATCCGGATTTTAGTGAAACCAAAAATCATAGGATCTATTTGATAGTATCTTTCCAACGAATCCGAAAAATCAAGATTTCATATCGGGAATCAAAAAATATGTCCAGTTGAAAATTCTGAATAGTCGCTATGGAATTTATATATATATTTAATAATATATAGCCCTTAAAAATGGACATTTTGCAAATGACCTCGGACTTCGACGAAACCAGTTTTGTTGGGTCCGTGATGTAAAGTTATTGCTAGGTTTCAAATTTCATAATTTTTCGAATCAATATGTGAGCGTGGCAAAGGAAAACGCGTTTGACCGGTTTCAGTTAATTTTAATCGACTGGAAATTGGCCATTTTTCTAACGGTCTCAGAATTCGACGAAACTAGTTTTGTTAGGACCGTATCGTCAATACGAAGCTAGAAAATATTTTTCTGGAATTTTTAGTGTTAGTATGTGACCCCGGTAATTTGAAATGTACGTTTAAAATTCAATATAGTGTTTTAAATGTAAATTCAACGGAAACTGATTGTAACGATCAAATCAGCTTGCGGTACATATCCCATTGTGTTCGGAATGGGGGTGAAACGCTATGGGCGACAGGCGGTGGGCCTCGTTCAGAGGTCGTATGTGGAAGTCAACTTTTTAATAATTAAATAATAATAAAATAAATAAATAAATAAAAAACCCCTTTCCCCTTATCTCTGCCCCCCCTTCTTCGAATTCATTCAGAATAAAAAAGAAAAAAAAAAAAAAAAACTCGAATCGATCGAGCCGTTCCCCCCCCTCCTCGACGTCGATCGACGCCAGCACCACCGCCCCACCGCTACTGCCGCCGCCGATCCTCCAGGCGCCCCCTTCCTCTCGCGACGCGCAACCCTTACCCCCCCCCTCGCCGACTTCACCGTAGCCCCTTTTTCTTTCCCGCCCAGTCGACCCCGATACCTCGCCGACCCCTCCTCTAGCCTCCGACGCCCTGTCTCCTCTTCCCCCCCCCCTTCGAAGTTCAACAGTGGAAACCGCTGTAAGTTATTTTTATTTTTGCTTTTTGATTTATTTTAATTTAATTAACTGATTTCTTATTTTAATTTTATAAACTGATTTTCTTTTTAGCAAAGTATTAAAAACTGATTTTAAAAGTATTAAAAACTGATTTTAAAAGTATTAAAAACTGATTTTTAAAAGTGTTAAAAACTGATTTTCTTTTTAGCAAAGTATTAAAAACTGATTTTAAAAGTATTAAAAACTGATTTTAAAAGTATTAAAAACTGATTTTAAAAGTATTAAAAACTGATTTTTAAAAGTGTTAAAAACTGATTTTTTTTTAAAGGTATTAAAAACTGTTTTTTTAAAATGATTTATAAACTAATTTATTTTAAGATTTAAAATAGAAGGAGATTAGAAATTTAAAAAGAAAGTAAAAATTCGATTTTTATATATTGAACTTTGAAATAAAAATTCGATTTTTATATATTGAACTTTGAAATAAAAATTCGATTTTTATATATTGAATAGCGAACTAAAAATTCGATTTTTATATATAGAATAGCGAACTAAAAATTCGATTTTTATATATTGAACTTTGAAATAAAAATTCGATTTTTATATACTGAATAGCGAAGTAAAAATTCGATTTTTACATATGTAGTGGCTACGGGCAACGAAGATGACGAAGGTGCGATAGCGATGGAGTTTTCTATCAGTGAAGTGCCGTGGAGCTAGGATAGCTATAGGTGAGAACTTCTCACTCAAATTCTACTTTTCTAGATATATATATATATATATATACTAGGATGCATACGGTGCTTATTAGAAGCACCCGACACCTGTCCACAAACCATGGACTTGTTTGATTGGTTGTGTAGTTGGTTAGATTATTTGATTTGGATTGGAATGTTTTGGTGAAATTGAAATTGATATGATTGATGTGTGAATGGCGTGGGCCTTCACTAGACCGGGGATAAGGCTAGGCCTTGTCCCGTTTCTAGTATCGTGCCGTTATGCCGCCGAAATTTTCTAAAATAAGTTAGAAAAATAAAAATATCATTTTATTTAAAGAATGAATTGAATAGAAGTTCATATGTTGAAATAAAATGTGTTATCGTTAAAAATATAATTTTTAACGTGAATGTGAATAAATAAATATTCATTTACAAACCGGATGGTTTGTTTATGTACACTTATTTGAATGACATTGATTGGGTCGATAAATTTTACACATCGCCTAACTGCACAAATAAAATATGTGTTTGATTGTTTGAAACCCCACACGGGTGTTAGGATGAAATTTGAAGTTCACTCATCCTGATTGATTAAATATGTCGATCGATTGATTGACAGACTGTTATAAGCGTTGAATATCTATATTTGATGCTTATACAGTGTAGTGCACTTTGGTTGATGGTTGATTATTTTCAATGCTATTATATACATGTGTTGTATGAAAATCCATATAATTAATTTTATATGGTAATTGATTGGGCCTCATTCCAGTTTTGAAAAAGAAATATTTGAAAAAGAAATATTTGAAATAGAATATTTGAAAATAAAGGAATATATGAAGCCGTGTTGATTAGATTGACGCCATTTTGACGTGAACGATATTTATATCGATTTTAAAAACGATTTCGAAATGAATTGAATTGAAAACGATTTCGAAATGAATTGAATTGAAAACGAATTCGAAATGAATTGAAAACGATTTCGAAATGAAATGAATTGAAAACGATTTCGAAATGAATTGAATTGAAAACGAATTCAAAATGAATTGAAAACGAATTCGAATTGAATTGAAAACGATTTCGAAATGAATTGAATTGAAAACGAATTCAAAATGAATTGAAAACGATTTCGAAATGAAATGAATTGAAAACGATTTCGAAATGAATTGAATTGAAAACGATTTCGAAATGAATTGAATTGAAAACGATTTCGAAATGAATTGAATTGAAAATGAATTCGAATTGAATTGAAAACGATTTCGAAATGAATTGAATTGAAAACGAATTCCAAATGAATTGAAAACGATTTCGAAATGAAATGAATTGAAAACGATTTCGAAATGAATTGAATTGAAAACGATTTCGAAATGAATTGAATTGAAAACGATTTCGAAATGAATTGAATTGAAAACGAATTCGAATTGAATTGAAAACGATTTCGAAATGAATTGAATTGAAAACGAATTCGAATTGAATTGAAAGCGAATTGAAATGAATTCAAATTGAATTGAAATTCGAATTGAATAGAAATGAATTTTGAAACGAATTTATAAAGAAGAATTCAATTTTGATTTGAATTGAAAAGGAAGTTGAAATTGCTTTTGAAACGAATTTTAAAACTATTTATATAATTCGTTTTAAATAGAAATCGACGAAGTATATATTATATATATTATATATATAATATAATGGCCTGAATAGAACGCGCCGCGCCGCGGCAGTTCGTGAATTTCGACCATTTATTTCAAACGGACATTGCGGGAGATCCGACCGTCGGATTCTCCTAAAACCGGAACCGTTGGGTTCGTATCGAAAAGAGCTTTCTAACGAAGGCTAGAAATTTGAAATCTAACGGTTGGATTTGGAATTATGTCCAAATCAAATTCGAAAAAGATCGTTGTAAGTGCAGTTCGATGGCCGTTGATGGAAATCGACTGTACGGGCCTTGATAAAATTATTAAAAATAGTAATAATTTGTGTAAAATCATAAGAAATGATTTGTGAAAGTTTGGGATGAAAAACTCCATATTTGAAAAGATAAATATAGATTTTTATCGAAATGAACTAGTTTTGAACTAGAATTATAATTCTATTTATTTTTAAATAAATAAATTGAATTCGAAAAGGGTTTTAAAAGTAACCAAAATTCCAATGATTGCATTGGAGTGGATTTGAATCGAAATTGTCTTCGGAATATTTCGATGTTGGAATTCGGGATTATACAGGTGTTGTTATGGAAATTTGAAAGATATATATTTATATCGTTATTTCCAATACGACATTTGTTAGTCGTAGAATTCGATATTGAATATAAGCCGATATATTTTCTATTCAGAGCCTTGTATTGAATATCGAATGTGATTTGGGTTTGTCGTGAATGGTGTCTTCACTAACACTGTTCTTGAACCCAGTTGAGAAAAGATTGAATCTTTTTATTTAGATTTAATGAAGTGTACCAATTAAATGATTTTAATTGGAATTGAATGGATATTGATTTTTGGGTTTATCGTGAACAGTGTTTTAAATAACACTTGTTCTTTAACCTGATAATTAATGGAATGATTTTTGGGTTTATCGTGAACAGTGTTTTAAATAACACTTGTTCTTTAACCTGATAATTAATGGAATGATTTTTGGGTTTATCGTGAACAGTGTTTTAAATAACACTTGTTCTTTAACCTGATAATCAATGGAATGTGATTTTGGGTTTATCGTGAACCGTGTCTTAAATGACACTGATTCTTTAACCCAGTCGAAGATTAAAACTAAGTGGAGTTTTAATGAATCTTTAATTAGATTGAAATGATCGAGAATGGAGTATCACCAGTTTTGCTCCAGGCGATAGTTAAATCTTTAATTAGATTTGAACGTGAAATGGTAATTGAATTTACCGATAACACCGTGGTGTTAGATATGAAGTATTACCAGTTTTACTTCATGGGATGAATAGGTTGGGATTGGGAAATTAAAACAAATGATTACTTCGGTAAGGTTCGCTAATCCCGACTAGTTTGAATTGATATTCAAAAGTAGATTAAAGCATAAATTCAAGAATTTATCTTTGATAAAATTAATGGGAACCTTTCCCTATGAATGTGAAATTTAGAAACTAACTGTCGGTTAGCCAAGCAGAATGGTTTTCTGGATATTGATCTGATGTTGGTTTCGGCCTTCGGGGTTAATATTTGGGGAATTATTCTCTTGATTAATTTACGGTTAGTGACTAATGAATTGGAATGAGGCGTATGTTGTGTTTGTGTAACACTTTTATAATATATACGCGAGTTATTCGGAAAGACCGGGTTTATCCCATTCTGAATAACTGATACGACGATAAGTCGAAGATGAAGACGATGGTCGAAGACCGGAGGTCTTCACGTCGTTTGGGTAATTACTGATGATCTTGATTGGGCTGTACACCCAAGAAGATAGAAACAGTTAGTGATCGTCCAGACGTACTTGGAGATCGATGGATATGCGGGGTACTAGGTGCCTCCGGTTTCGTTCAGACCCAGAACGGACTTGTAAATGGACTGTGTGTCTGACATCGGATTTCATTCTGTGTGACTGATATCGGTTGCATAGGATGGTTTGCCTGTGTGGCATGCTAAGATGCAAATGATCAAGGCTTCTGTTGAAAAGCAAAGTCTTGTGGTTGATGATCAAAGCACGGCCTTTGTGGCGTAGCTTTGTGTAACGTTTACCTCGCGTGTTTCACACCAGGTATGAACCAAAAACGGGAGAGGACGTCAGGGAGGGCATGCGTTTCTTCCTAGCTAGAAGTGGCGTCAGTGGTTTTACACGCCCTGACGAGTTTGACTTATGTGGTTGTTGCTGTTGCGAGGCGCCTCGGATTGATCGGTCGTTCTCGAACCGATGGAGTCATTTAGTTGGCTCGTTTACGCCCCATAGGGCGGGGAAACGCATGTTCAGGCATTTTAATCCACTCCGTGTGGACCGGCCCTGACGATCCAAGGGTCGATGCGCTCTGACCCTGTGGCTCGGGCTAGGCAGTCACGAAAACGGTTGAGGACTATCTTTTGCCTCGGTTCATAGACGGAAATCCAATTTCCAAATACGTGACTTTGCGGTTTTATTTGTAAACCTATATATGGCGACATGATATATGGTACCCATGCCGCCTATGATTAATACTTATGATTTGAAGTGTTTTATACACTATGCACTTATAATAGTATCAAATGATTTGTTTTAAACGTATCAAGCATTCTTTGGCTGTTATAAGGGAAAACCCTATCCTCGACTGCGTTGCATTGTGTGATGGGACCTGGGTCTTATAACAGCTTCATTTTTCTTTATTTAGCATTGCGCTGTTTGTTTTTATGCACTGGTATTCTTGGGAGGAAACCCGTTCCGTGTTATACGGCGTAGTCCCTTGATTTACCTAATGATTTAAAATAAAGATTAGTAACTGTTTTAGTTCTCACACCAGTCACATGACTGACCTGGAGTTTATTGTTTTAACCTAAACTCTGGGTGCCCTTATTTTCGACACGGGTAGCTAGTAGTTTTGGTTTTGCAGATTTATATTCACAGGATCCTGGTTTACAGCTGGAACGATATCCGGAAAGCTTTGTATCCGTATATCTCCTTCTAGTTGTGTATTATATCATTTTCCGCTGCGATGTATTTAAATGTAATTTAAATCTCTGATATTTCTGTGTAATATTCATTTATACTCTGTATATTCTTGTAATCTGATGCACTGTTGTAATAACAATGAAAAGTCCTTCTGTATGTGTTCTGCTGTGGTTTGTTCTCGAACTATCCGACGCTTTCCTGTACGGGGAAGTTGCGGGTCTTCACATTTGGTATCAGAGCTTTGGTTTACAAAGCAGAGAACAAGACACATTAGAACCGTACGAAAGAATTCATCAGATATTGGATTAGTAATATCCAATTAGAATGACTCGTTAGAGATGGGATCAGTAGTATCCTAGAACGAGTGTGAAGAGTATATTTTTCAAATGAAAACAATTTTTGTTTAGAAAATTTAAATCAATTATTCGTATTTGATTATCTATTTATATTGAGTTGGACAATCCAGTATATAAAGATTTTGCGTATACGTCTGATCCACGTATATTTGAAATTTTAATATACTGGATAGATATAGAGTCACATTCTAGACACCCGGGGATAATTCTGATGATGTGGCCACATCATCAGTATTTATATTCGTGTTTCGAAGGTGTGATATCTATATATTTCCATTAGACTGGTGTGAGAACCAAATCTTATATAGCTAGAACACTTTGTTGTAAATTGGCATCAAAAACAAGATTTTCTGTATATGTATCAAAATTATGAATTTGAAACGTTAAATTCACTAATTGATTGATGTTTGTGTTGTTTGTCTATTTGTTTGCTGATTTTTAACCATTTTTGCCTAATTATATCAAATATTGAACTGTATTGAAAATTGGTTGCGTTTGCTTGCATATACTTGTACTTACACTGAACAGGTCATAGCAAGGAGGCTAGAGCAGAGAATAAAATTTGTTTGCCCGACAAATAGGTACATGTTTACTACATAATTTACTGTTTTGTTTGGGTGATGATGATTTTGTGAGCCTATTGGCTAGCCGCTTGGCTTTTTCTTTTTCTTTTTGAGATCTGAAGGACCGGGGAAGCTATTTGAAATTCCCCGATGCTCCCGGTGCAGGGGAGGTTATGGCGAAATTTTTCAAAAATTTAGGGTGTTAGCCAAATTTTTGAGATTTTGAAAATTCTCAGAAACTAAAGAGTTGGAGAATGGAAGCCAGATCGAGCGTAGAGCTGAATAATCAAACCACTTTCGACTTTGTTCCTTTTCGGGGACGAAAAGTTTTAAGTGGGGGAGATTGTAACAACCCGAAAATCTGGGCCAGTTTAAAATTTTTAATTTGGCAATTTTATCGAATTTTGATTATTTAAAATGAATTATTTTAAATAATATCGACGAGAAATTTATTTTGAATATAAATCGAACGTATATATTATATACGTCGTCGTTAGAATATAAATATTTATATATAATTATAAATAGAATTGAAAATGGCGCGGTAGTTCGATAATTCGATTTCAAACTTCAATTGAATGTACCGGGTGCAAAACAATCCGGATTTTAGTGAAACCAAAAATCATAGGATCTATTTGATAGTATCTTTCCAACGAATCCGAAAAATCAAGATTTCATATCGGGAATCAAAAAATATGTCCAGTTGAAAATTCTGAATAGTCGCTATGGAATTTATATATATATTTAATAATATATAGCCCTTAAAAATGGACATTTTGCAAATGACCTCGGATTTCGACGAAACCAGTTTTGTTGGGTCCGTGATGTAAAGTTATTGCTAGGTTTCAAATTTCATAATTTTTCGAATCAATATGTGAGCGTGGCAAAGGAAAACGCGTTTGACCGGTTTCAGTTGATTTTAATCGACTGGAAATTGGCCATTTTTCTAACGGTCTCAGAATTCGACGAAACTAGTTTTGTTAGGACCGTATCGTCAATACGAAGCTAGAAAATATTTTTCTGGAATTTTTAGTGTTAGTATGTGACCCCGGTAATTTGAAATGTACGTTTAAAATTCAATATAGTGTTTTAAATGTAAATTCAACGGAAACTGATTGTAACGATCAAATCAGCTTGCGGTACATATCCCATTGTGTTCGGAATGGGGGTGAAACGCTATGGGCGACAGGCGGTGGGCCTCGTTCAGAGGTCGTATGTGGAAGTCAACTTTTTAATAATTAAATAATAATAAAATAAATAAATAAAAAAAACCCCTTTCCCCTTATCTCTGCCCCCCCTTCTTCGAATTCATTCAGAATAAAAAAGAAAAAGAAAAAAAAAAAAAAAACTCGAATCGATCGAGCCGTTCCCCCCCCTCCTCGACGTCGATCGACGCCAGCACCACCGCCCCACCGCTACTGCCGCCGCCGATCCTCCAGGCGCCCCCTTCCTCTCGCGACGCGCAACCCTTACCCCCCCCCCTCGCCGACTTCACCGTAGCCCCTTTTTCTTTCCCGCCCAGTCGACCCCGATACCTCGCCGACCCCTCCTCTAGCCTCCGACGCCCTGTCTCCTCTTCCCCCCCCCTTCGAAGTTCAACAGTGGAAACCGCTGTAAGTTATTTTTATTTTTGCTTTTTGATTTATTTTAATTTAATTAACTGATTTCTTATTTTAATTTTATAAACTGATTTTATTTTTAGCAAAGTATTAAAAACTGATTTTAAAAGTATTAAAAACTGATTTTAAAAGTATTAAAAACTGATTTTTAAAAGTGTTAAAAACTGATTTTCTTTTTAGCAAAGTATTAAAAACTGATTTTAAAAGTATTAAAAACTGATTTTAAAAGTATTAAAAACTGATTTTAAAAGTATTAAAAACTGATTTTTAAAAGTGTTAAAAACTGATTTTTTTTTAAAGGTATTAAAAACTGTTTTTTTAAAATGATTTATAAACTAATTTATTTTAAGATTTAAAATAGAAGGAGATTAGAAATTTAAAAAGAAAGTAAAAATTCGATTTTTATATATTGAACTTTGAAATAAAAATTCGATTTTTATATATTGAACTTTGAAATAAAAATTCGATTTTTATATATTGAATAGCGAACTAAAAATTCGATTTTTATATATAGAATAGCGAACTAAAAATTCGATTTTTATATATTGAACTTTGAAATAAAAATTCGATTTTTATATACTGAATAGCGAAGTAAAAATTCGATTTTTACATATGTAGTGGCTACGGGCAACGAAGATGACGAAGGTGCGATAGCGATGAAGTTTTCTATCAGTGAAGTGCCGTGGAGCTAGGATAGCTATAGGTGAGAACTTCTCACTCAAATTCTACTTTTCTAGATATATATATATATATACTAGGATGCAGACGGTGCTTATTAGAAGCACCCGACACCTGTCCACAAACCATGGACTTGTTTGATTGGTTGTGTAGTTGGTTAGATTATTTGATTTGGATTGGAATGTTTTGGTGAAATTGAAATTGATATGATTGATGTGTGAATGGCGTGGGCCTTCACTAGACCGGGGATAAGGCTAGGCCTTGTCCCGTTTCTAGTATCGTGCCGTTATGCCGCCGAAATTTTCTAAAATAAGTTAGAAAAATAAAAATATCATTTTATTTAAAGAATGAATTGAATAGAAGTTCATATGTTGAAATAAAATGTGTTATCGTTAAAAATATAATTTTTAACGTGAATGTGAATAAATAAATATTCATTTACAAACCGGATGGTTTGTTTATGTACACTTATTTGAATGACATTGATTGGGTCGATAAATTTTACACATCGCCTAACTGCACAAATAAAATATGTGTTTGATTGTTTGAAACCCCACACGGGTGTTAGGATGAAATTTGAAGTTCACTCATCCTGATTGATTAAATATGTCGATCGATTGATTGACAGACTGTTATAAGCGTTGAATATCTATATTTGATGCTTATACAGTGTAGTGCACTTTGGTTGATGGTTGATTATTTTCAATGCTATTATATACATGTGTTGTATGAAAATCCATATAATTAATTTTATATGGTAATTGATTGGGCCTCATTCCAGTTTTGAAAAAGAAATATTTGATAAAGAAATATTTGAAATAGAATATTTGAAAATAAAGGAATATATGAAGCCGTGTTGATTAGATTGACGCCATTTTGACGTGAACGATATTTATATCGATTTTAAAAACGATTTCGAAATGAATTGAATTGAAAACGATTTCGAAATGAATTGAATTGAAAACGAATTCGAAATGAATTGAAAACGATTTCGAAATGAAATGAATTGAAAACGATTTCGAAATGAATTGAATTGAAAACGAATTCAAAATGAATTGAAAACGAATTCGAATTGAATTGAAAACGATTTCGAAATGAATTGAATTGAAAACGAATTCAAAATGAATTGAAAACGATTTCGAAATGAAATGAATTGAAAACGATTTCGAAATGAATTGAATTGAAAACGATTTCGAAATGAATTGAATTGAAAACGATTTCGAAATGAATTGAATTGAAAATGAATTCGAATTGAATTGAAAACGATTTCGAAATGAATTGAATTGAAAACGAATTCCAAATGAATTGAAAACGATTTCGAAATGAAATGAATTGAAAACGATTTCGAAATGAATTGAATTGAAAACGATTTCGAAATGAATTGAATTGAAAACGATTTCGAAATGAATTGAATTGAAAACGAATTCGAATTGAATTGAAAACGATTTCGAAATGAATTGAATTGAAAACGAATTCGAATTGAATTGAAAGCGAATTGAAATGAATTCAAATTGAATTGAAATTCGAATTGAATAGAAATGAATTTTGAAACGAATTTATAAAGAAGAATTCAATTTTGATTTGAATTGAAAAGGAAGTTGAAATTGCTTTTGAAACGAATTTTAAAACTATTTATATAATTCGTTTTAAATAGAAATCGACGAAGTATATATTATATATATAATATAATGGCCTGAATAGAACGCGCCGCGCCGCGGCAGTTCGTGAATTTCGACCATTTATTTCAAACGGACATTGCGGGAGATCCGACCGTCGGATTCTCCTAAAACCGGAACCGTTGGGTTCGTATCGAAAAGAGCTTTCTAACGAAGGCTAGAAATTTGAAATCTAACGGTTGGATTTGGAATTATGTCCAAATCAAATTCGAAAAAGGTCGCTGTAAGTGCAGTTCGATGGCCGTTGATGGAAATCGACTGTACGGGCCTTGATAAAATTATTAAAAATAGTAATAATTTGTGTAAAATCATAAGAAATGATTTGTGAAAGTTTGGGATGAAAAACTCCATATTTGAAAAGATAAAAATAGATTTTTATCGAAATGAACTAGTTTTGAACTAGAATTATAATTCTATTTATTTTTAAATAAATAAATTGAATTCGAAAAGGGTTTTAAAAGTAACCAAAATTCCAATGATTGCATTGGAGTGGATTTGAATCGAAATTGTCTTCGGAATATTTCGATGTTGGAATTCGGGATTATACAGGTGTTGTTATGGAAATTTGAAAGATATATATTTATATCGTTATTTCCAATACGACATTTGTTAGTCGTAGAATTCGATATTGAATATAAGCCGATATATTTTCTATTCAGAGCCTTGTATTGAATATCGAATGTGATTTGGGTTTGTCGTGAATGGTGTCTTCACTAACACTGTTCTTGAACCCAGTTGAGAAAAGATTGAATCTTTTTATTTAGATTTAATGAAGTGTACCAATTAAATGATTTTAATTGGAATTGAATGGATATTGATTTTTGGGTTTATCGTGAACAGTGTTTTAAATAACACTTGTTCTTTAACCTGATAATTAATGGAATGATTTTTGGGTTTATCGTGAACAGTGTTTTAAATAACACTTGTTCTTTAACCTGATAATTAATGGAATGATTTTTGGGTTTATCGTGAACAGTGTTTTAAATAACACTTGTTCTTTAACCTGATAATCAATGGAATGTGATTTTGGGTTTATCGTGAACCGTGTTTTAAATGACACTGATTCTTTAACCCAGTCGAAGATTAAAACTAAGTGGAGTTTTAATGAATCTTTAATTAGAGTGAAATGATCGAGAATGGAGTATCACCAGTTTTGCTCCAGGCGATAGTTAAATCTTTAATTAGATTTGAACGTGAAATGGTAATTGAATTTACCGATAACACCGTGGTGTTAGATATGAAGTATTACCAGTTTTACTTCATGGGATGAATAGGTTGGGATTGGGAAATTAAAACAAATGATTACTTCGGTAAGGTTCGCTAATCCCGACTAGTTTGAATTGATATTCAAAAGTAGATTAAAGCATAAATTCAAGAATTTATCTTTGATAAAATTAATGGGAACCTTTCCCTATGAATGTGAAATTTAGAAACTAACTGTCGGTTAGCCAAGCAGAATGGTTTTCTGGATATTGATCTGATGTTGGTTTCGGCCTTCGGGGTTAATATTTGGGGAATTATTCTCTTGATTAATTTACGGTTAGTGACTAATGAATTGGAATGAGGCGTATGTTGTGTTTGTGTAACACTTTTATAATATATACGCGAGTTATTCGGAAAGACCGGGTTTATCCCATTCTGAATAACTGATACGACGATAAGTCGAAGATGAAGACGATGGTCGAAGACCGGAGGTCTTCACGTCGTTTGGGTAATTACTGATGATCTTGATTGGGCTGTACACCCAAGAAGATAGAAACAGTTAGTGATCGTCCAGACGTACTTGGAGATCGATGGATATGCGGGGTACTAGGTGCCTCCGGTTTCGTTCAGACCCAGAACGGACTTGTAAATGGACTGTGTGTCTGACATCGGATTTCATTCTGTGTGACTGATATCGGTTGCATAGGATGGTTTGCCTGTGTGGCATGCTAAGATGCAAATGATCAAGGCTTCTGTTGAAAAGCAAAGTCTTGTGGTTGATGATCAAAGCACGGCCTTTGTGGCGTAGCTTTGTGTAACGTTTACCTCGCGTGTTTCACACCAGGTATGAACCAAAAACGGGAGAGGACGTCAGGGAGGGCATGCGTTTCTTCCTAGCTAGAAGTGGCGTCAGTGGTTTTACACGCCCTGACGAGTTTGACTTATGTGGTTGTTGCTGTTGCGAGGCGCCTCGGATTGATCGGTCGTTCTCGAACCGATGGAGTCATTTAGTTGGCTCGTTTACGCCCCATAGGGCGGGGAAACGCATGTTCAGGCATTTTAATCCACTCCGTGTGGACCGGCCCTGACGATCCAAGGGTCGATGCGCTCTGACCCTGTGGCTCGGGCTAGGCAGTCACGAAAACGGTTGAGGACTATCTTTTGCCTCGGTTCATAGACGGAAATCCAATTTCCAAATACGTGACTTTGCGGTTTTATTTGTAAACCTATATATGGCGACATGATATATGGTACCCATGCCGCCTATGATTGATACTTATGATTTGAAGTGTTTTATACACTATGCACTTATAATAGTATCAAATGATTTGTTTTAAACGTATCAAGCATTCTTTGGCTGTTATAAGGGAAAACCCTATCCTCGACTGCGTTGCATTGTGTGATGGGACCTGGGTCTTATAACAGCTTCATTTTTCTTTATTTAGCATTGCGCTGTTTGTTTTTATGCACTGGTATTCTTGGGAGGAAACCCGTTCCGTGTTATACGGCGTGGTCCCTTGATTTACCTAATGATTTAAAATAAAGATTAGTAACTGTTTTAGTTCTCACACCAGTCACATGACTGACCTGGAGTTTATTGTTTTAACCTAAACTCTGGGTGCCCTTATTTTCGACACGGGCAGCTAGTAGTTTTGGTTTTGCAGATTTATATTCACAGGATCCTGGTTTACAGCTGGAACGATATCCGGAAAGCTTTGTATCCGTATATCTCCTTCTAGTTGTGTATTATATCATTTTCCGCTGCGATGTATTTAAATGTAATTTAAATCTCTGATATTTCTGTGTAATATTCATTTATACTCTGTATATTCTTGTAATCTGATGCACTGTTGTAATAACAATGAAAAGTCCTTCTGTATGTGTTCTGCTGTGGTTTGTTCTCGAACTATCCGACGCTTTCCTGTACGGGGAAGTTGCGGGTCTTCACAATTATTCATGTTAAAATTCTGGAAAAATATTTATAAATTCTTAAACACCGTTTTAGACCTCTGTTAGAAGTTTGGTTTGATTTTGTTAAGTTTTACTAATCTTATCATTAGTTGTTGTTAAACATGCTTAAGGGAAATTATGGGGTTTTGGCTATGTTTGATCCGTTTTAACATATCATGTTGTTGTTTTGGTATTTGTGAATGATTATACATGTTGCTATGACTGTTCGGAATGTTTTATGATTTTTTAGAAAAGTTAAATTGGTCGAAAACGCCGTCGTATGGCGTAAATAGCTCGGTGGAAGAGTTGCAGGAATATGGACCGGATCGGATCGCCCCCACACCCCGACCGTGGGAAGGAGCACGATCCGCACACCTGGACCATAAGGAAGGATCACGATCTGCACACCTGGACCGTGAGGAAGGAGCACGATCCACACACTTGGATCGTGAGGAAGGAGCACGATCCGTACACCTGGACCGTGAGGATGGAGCACGATCCGCACACCTGACCGTGAGGAAGGAGCATGATCCGCACACCTAGACCGTGAGGATGGAGCACGATCCGCACACAGCAACCACAAGGAAGACCACGATCCGCACACCGCAACTGTGAGGAAGACTACGATCCGCACACCGTGACCGTGAGGAAGACTACGATCCGTACACCGCAACCGTGAGGAAGACAAGGAGCTTAGACATGAGAAGACTAAAACCCGAGATGCAAAGGTAGTCCAAATAGAAGTTAGAGCTCAGGATCTAGATGGGAATCAATGAGTTCACTTCATGTTTGGGCTTTGCTGTGGGATGTGTGCAAAGGGGTTATCGATATCCATAACTTTGGTTCACCGCTGAAGAAAAGGGGGCATGTAGACGAACCAGAGCTAGGCTGGTTGGCCCATTTGGGTTATTGACTATGGACTAGTGCAGTGGGGACAGTGTAATACTTGTACGGAGTTGCCGTCATAGCCCTAGAAAGAGCAAAGTGGGCCCTAACAATAGTTGTACGGAGTTGCCGTCATGACCCCAAAGATTTGGTGGCCAGGAAAATGGATATCGTATGCTTTACGCACTGAGTGAGAGATGTGAGGATGGTTGTTATGCTTGACTTGTTTGCCTTCACTATGACATACACACCCCACCCCCGTATCTTTACACCATTTGTTTTGTGGCATCTTAGAGTATTGTACGGTGGTAGTGCTAACTCTTTGGTTGCAGGTACAAGTTTAGGTATGGTGTAGTATACCTGTTATTGTTCTGTTTTGCTGCTTATCACTCATACCAGACTTTTGTATGACCCAGACTTTTATGTCTCTTCTTATTACTCTGGGTGCTCACATGAGCAGACTAGAGACATGTTAGATGGTATGCAAGAGTAACTGATCCGGAGACGAACAGGAGGCTTCCACGTATGATACATATAGATATTCTCCCTGTGTTGTTGAAGATCACTGCTTGGGCATTAGTAGTGCATCTTCTACTTTAGCTTTCTTTTGCTTTAGAGACAGTTTAAAGTTGTAATAATGATGTTGGATCCTAAGCTGTATTTGGATTTCCGCTGCTATGTTGGTTTAGTTTTCAACTTATGCACTGTCTCGCCTGTTTTATGTCAAGATTACGCTATTATTATATTTTGTTCCATGCGCTGTGAGAAATTCTACAGGTTCCTTGTTAGTTCATTCTTTTCTTTCTTTTCTTCCGACTACCGTCCCGTGCTAGCTGGGCATGTGTACAACGCACTTCCGGAGGAAATGCCTACTGATGCGGGGCGGGCCGTCACACAAAATGTTTTTTCCAGTTTTTAATATAAACGGGAATATTAATAATAACAGTGATAGTAAACTGGATTTATAAGTACGAAACCATTTGTATTATAATAAATTCCATCTGTGAATAGTTTTAAATTTTTCCTCGGAAAGGCTAAGGAAAATTCTTCATCTTGATTTTTTTTGGTATTTGATTTCATGAATCGTCTGTTTGCTGTCTGCTAGGTAAGGGGAAAATCCATTTTAATTTGCATTATAGATTTCTAACTGAATTATTTTTGGAAGTTCATTCATTCGTTGCGTAGTCGCAATAGCATTGTTGAGACAATAAATCCTTGGAATTGGTTCGGAATTTAACTACGGTCTTTAAATAACAAAGTGACGAGGATAATTATTTTTCTGATCACTTCTAATTTTAAAAGAAGACATGGGATGATCAATATTTTAATCCAATCTAATAAGGCCGAGGTTCAACCTTTGTCCAAAGCCCATTTTATAGTTGACCGTTAAGTGTTATACTAGAATGGTCAACTAGTTAATGAGTTTTGGTAAAACATTGACCCTGGACTCAACTGTAAAAGTTGTGTCCAAATTACCCCTTAACTTCCTCCTTTCGTCCTTCCTTCCTCATCTAGCCGAACCATATCTCTATTCTTCTTCTCTTTCTTTGTCGTCGCCTAGCCTCCTCTGTTGGAGAATGGAGTTTTGATGACAACAACCTTATTTCAATATTAATTGATTATAAAGTATAAACTAACATCTCTATCTAATACACACACACACACATATATATATATATATATATATATATATAGGATTTAATACTGAAGACTGTACAGTTTTAGAGTTTTAAAGATTCAAGAGATTCAGAATTCAGAGAAGATTCAAGGCTCATGAGTAATCAAAATTTCAAGATTTCAAAAGTTCAAGAGTTCAAGATAAATATAGTAATAGAGTCTAGTTTATGTAAGACTCTGAATAACACTCCAGGTTCAAATTCAAATTCAAATTTCAAAATTCTATTTTCAAGTTCTATCTTCAAATTCTATTCTAATTAATTTTTTCTATTTTACTTTTGACTTTAAACTCATGTTTTAAAGTTTATATATATTTATATAGTTATATACTTTATATTTATATAGTTTTAAACTCTATAATTTTTTAAATATGTTTATAAAGTTTATATTTATGATTTCATATCATTTTCAATTTTATACTACTTATTTATATCACTATGTTTTAATTCAAGAATTTCCAGAATTGTGTGTGTATATATATATGTATTAAAACACTTGAAAAATGTTTAAATTCCAAATTTTGAACAACATATGTTGACATAAATATATATCCATGTCGACATGTAACTGTCACATTTTCAATTTTGAAAGGAAGTGTCTTTTCACTATTTGTAACGTTCTAGAAGAGTTGCAACCTTTCAAATCTTATAAATAGGGGCTGATTTCAAATTTTTTATCATTCTTCTTCTCCATCTTTATCTCTTTTCATTACACCATTATTATTTCATATTTTTATGATTTCTACACATATACTCTACTGATTTCAAGATTAATTATATAATACTTCTTCTTTTCTCACTCTCTACTCATTACTCTCTGAATCGAAGTGCTATTGAAGAGTTATAGGTCTGTTGTAATCATTTGAAAGTTTTGGGATAATTTTGGAAAAATGTGTTCTTTGTAGCCGTGAAATCAAGGAAGGAAACGGTGTTAACCTTGTAGTTAGGAAATCAAGTGGGAATATACTTGATCAAGGGTGTTTGGAATCAGTGGTAACATTGTGGCCATGAAATTAACCAGTTGTACTTAGATATTGATATAGTACTAAAACTCTGCGCAAACCAGCGTTGCGTGGGACTGGACATAGGAGTAATCCGAACCGGTATAAAATCTGGTGTTTTCTTTAATTTTCTGCATTTTATTTTTGTTTATTTCTGTGTTTGTGATTGATTTTGCGTCTGTGATCATCTGTGGTTTGATATTCATATAGTAGATCATATGGGTTTTAGATTTTCTTAAATTCTTTAAAAACACTATTCACCCCCTCTAGTGTTAGTTTTTCCTTAACAATCCATTCCGCATTACCTAACAATTGGTATCAGAGCAAGGTTTTTCAAAAAGTTCATAATCTGATTTTTGAAAATTTTACATGTCAAATTTTGAAATAAATTTTAACACTAGTGTCAATTCATGCATTGTACCAATGTTGAAAGAGTCTGCATATAATCATGTTGAAAAGTTAAATGATCTACTGAAATGTTGTTTAATACAGGAAAAGATGTGTTATATGGCTTTTGAAAATTCAAAAGTTGAAAAATGGGTAAAGTGGTTATTAACAATTCAAATTCTGAAATGGTGGCAGTTGAGAATTCAAATTCTGAAATGGTGGCTGTTGAAAATTCAAACTCCGAAATGGTGGCTGTTGAAAATTCAAATTTTGAAATGGTGTGTTACATGGCTGTTGAGAATTCAAATTCTAGCAAACAAATAATGTAACACCCCGCGAATTCTATAACTGTGAAATCCACAAATTAAAGTATAATTAAATTGAAATCAAAGAACTAAGGGAAACGGGATACGCCATTGCGTTCATCTCGGAAAAATACGCGAAATAGAGTCCGAGTTTTCGAAAAACGGAGTCCGTATGAAGAAGATACGGCCTTCGGAAGTTTCTGAATTAAGATTAAAATTCAAACAGAATAAAACAGTTTAAAATTAAAAAGGGGGCCCAATGGGCCAGGGCGGAAGAACACCCGCCTGACGCACCCAGGTCGACTGGGCTGTCGACCTGTTCTAGCCAGGTCGACAGGGCTGTCGACAGGGCTGTCGACAGGCATGTCGACCTGGTCCAGAGCCAGGTCGAACCCAGTCCAACCTGGCTGGCCTATTCTATGTTGGTCGATTTTCTGTGGTCTGCTTTGTCATTAGGGCTAGGTGGCAGGCTCTAATTGGTCTCTCCTTAGGATGAATGGCTACGATCTAACCAAGCAACATCAATGGTCCTAATCAGTTCATCACCCCTATAAAAAGGACCCTAGACTTAACCCTAATCTATTCATTCAAAAATAAGAACAAAGCCGCCATGTTGCTGAGGAATGACTAGGGGTAGCCACCAATTGGAGAGAGGATTAGGAGGCCAATTCTAAGGCATAAAGCAACTCAATCAAATCAAACCGCATCTTCAAATCCCTAAATTTGAGAATTCGCCTCACCATTGTAAGTAGAGTATTACTTTGGTATGAACAAATAACTGTGTTGGTTTGTATACTTGATTTGTGGCAAGAAAAGTAATTCGTATTTGTGCGTTCTTATCGATTTGGGATATTGTATACGTTTGGATATTCTCTAATTATGTTATTCATTATAAAGAACTACATGCGGTAGTTCTATGCAAGTATACGTTTGGAATATTCGCAAATTATGTAATCCATGTGGAAGCTACATGTATGTAGTTGATTGAAATCCATGCAAGTTTGGGGCTTTGCTATTATGCCATCATAATGTGTATTTTTATACAAACATCATTTTGTTGAAGTAATTGGAATAAGTTTGGGTTATCATAATCCATATGAAATTATGTTGGAAATTTGGCATCATGTATTAAGCCATGCTTTTGTACTAGAAAACCTATTGGCAAACTTATGAATATGACTAGGCTATGATTGATATTTTGTATAATTGAAATCCATATTGTTAACAAGAATTTTATGATGACATATGTGGTACATAGCTAGGTTAGATTCAAAAATCCCTTTTTGCAAGTTTGCATGACTAAAGTAAAAATCACGATTTCATGTTAGAAATATTTATGCCATGGTTATGTGAACAAATTTAACTATACTTATGCCATGCTTATGTTTGACATTATGCCATGCTTATGTTTGACATTATGCCATGCTTATGTTAGAAATATTTATGCCATGCTTATGTTTGACATTATGCCTAAATAAAAATATAGGTTCATGTTGTAGTTATGACTATGTGTCAATAATGATACCCAATTTAGATTCTTATCTCAACTACAAGTTTACATGCTTTGATTCATGTCACTTATGCTTTATCACCAAAGTATATGTTACCACTATGCAAGTACACCAGTTTCTCTTTTGTAGTTCCAACGTTATGTTGCAAGTTCATACGCACACATTTCCCTTTTTGTGTATGTAATCACGCTTTAAGCCTCCCTTTTCGCATGGCTAAGTTGGGCTTTAAAAGGCTAAGCCCAATATAATAAACGGACGTGTTAAACGGGGGAAAATAACGTTGGGTTAAAATTACTAATGAATGAAAATATAAAATAGAAGGGCCCAAATTCAAGTATGGGTTGGGCCCATGATTGGTGTAACCTTTACACCATTAACTTAATAATGGGCCGCAAATATTTACATATAAGAAAATAAAGAAGAAAGACAAAATATGTAAATGTAGAACATACGATGTGTTTAACCCGAGGTTGGATTGAGTTGTGATGTAAACCTGCCCGGAACCGCCCGGCTGTCCAGTAGTCACAACAATACCTATCCAATGTGGGAGGTTAAACATGGAGCCCAATAAGGACCCGAGGTTAAACTGAGTTGTGGCGTAAGACTGCCCGGAACCAACCGGCAACAGGCAGCCACAACAATACCTGTCTAATGTGAGAGGTCAGGGCCTTAATAAGACAATTAAGGCCGAGTCAGGATTGTTAGGATTAAGTGAACTAAAGACTTAATCAAAATGGAACATGCTAAACTAAATGGACTGGTGGGGGTTAGGTTAGAAAACACTTAACCAACTTAGCATGTTGGCTAGAGGTAGAAAACCTAGTAACGGGGGACCCTTTTTCAGCAGTAACCCTAGAAGGTGTATCAGGATACCCTGAAACTAGGCAGGGTGGGGCACGATTACTGGGCTGATTGTAAGAGGTCAAATCGACGGCGGTGGTGTAGCAGTGTAGGTTCTAACGGGGTGCGGGCGTGCACACACTCCGGCGCAGAAAAATAAGGCACTGGACACCAGTAGCATACCTGTGCACTCTAGGATTGTGTCGGGCCGCCACCATGGGACTTGATACACCCCATGGTGGGACCAGCATAGGTAACTACAACATCGGGGGTCGTAAGACACATGTAACTATGCGAGTAGGAGCCGATCATTATAAAATGGATCACTTTACCCTGATTATGGGGTGCCAGTTGGAAACTAGTTTATATGGGTTCAGAGATTTACATGGGGTACGATAGTATATTCGACCCTAGACAACTTAACCAAGTTATAGTGCTTTCCCACTTCTTGTTTATACTTATCATACCCAGTTCTTTATTCATAGACAAAATAGTATTAGACTTACTCAGGCTTTATGTCTGACTCTATTTTTCTTTCGTCTTCTTTTCTTCCGTTCCCCCCCCCCCCAGGTCCACAGGGAGGGAACACAGCAGCTTGACCAGCCTTAACATCCAGCTTGAAGAAGAGAAATGTATTCCTTGGTCCTTTTCGTCTTGAACTATGGCTTTGGACAAACTCTATGGGGCTTTTGCAGTTTACCTATGTTTTATTTATGCTTCTTTAATAATGTAATCAAGACAGATTATGAAAGTGTTATGTTTTTGGAAAAGATGTAAGACAATTATGGTGATGTTGTTGTAGCACGTATTTGCTTTCATGAAATAAATGTTTTGTTGATTTTCCGCTGTTTACAAATATGTGTTCTTATATCTGTCTTGTATATCTGTGACTTATGCTTATAAACCTCCACCAAAATTAGGGCATTCCCTTTGAGAGTGACCCTAACGGAGGTGGGGTGTTTCACTTGGTATCAGAGCATAGGTTTACCAGATAAGATAAAAAGTTTTGAAAAATTATTTTCAAAAAGGAAATTTAAAGAAGCATTTTTAAAAGGAAAATATTATTTTATTTTAAAAAGGCAAAGTCCACTCCCCAAAGCCATAGGTACTATCTCTTATCCTTCGTTTTGAATCTATCCTTTTTGTTTCAGCATGTCCGAAGATCTTAACTTGCCGGAAGGGGTACCAATACCTGGTTGGTTTAGACGGTTCTTAGAAGCAAGAGCCACTCAGCCAGGTCCTACCATTCCTCCTCCCCCAGCTGCCGGAAATCATCCAGCTGCAGCGGTACCTTTTCCTCCACCTCCTCCTCGGGGAAACACGTTTGCTAAGATATGTAAAGATTTTAAAGCTATGGGAGGAAGGGATTTCCATGGAACTGAGTCCTTCGTGGCAGCTAGAAATTGGCTGAAAGAGACGGAGGACCTATTCATCATCTTTGAGGTAGAGGATAGACAAAAAGTACAATTGGCAGTGTGGCTATTGAAGGGCGAGGCTTCCTACTGGTGGGAAGTCACTAATGCTGAAAGACCAGTGGAGACATGGGAGGACTTTAGGGCTAGGTTTGAGACTAAATTTCTCTCAGATGCGGAAAGAAGTTTGCAGTTGGAAAAATTCTTATTTCTTAAGCAAGGGGACAAGACCGTCAGAGAGTATGTGAATCAGTTCGATGAGCTGGCTAGGTTTGGGCTTGACCTAGTCAATACCCCGCACAAGAAGGCTCTCCGTTTCGTCAAAGGGTTGAATGAGCCATTACACAGTTTGGCCATGACCCATATACCCATGGGAGCCACGTATGAAAGATTGGTGCAAATGGCATTGCTGAATGAAGAGGATAAGGGCAAGAAGGAGACAAAGGCAGAAAGCTCTCAAGGGAAGAAAGAGGGTTGGCAGCCTAAGAAGACAGACTTTAAGAAGGGCGGGAAAGGCAACAAAGAGAAGAGGAAGTGCAATTTTTGTGGCAAAGTGGGGCACTTAGTAAAGGACTGCTGGAAAAAGAAGGCCAAGGAGAATGGTGGGTGCTTTTCTTGCGGTGAGACAGGCCACAGGGCTAAGGACTGCCCAAAGAAACGAGGACAGGGGCAGAGGGCTGGATCCACCCCAGGGGCACAGGTTCATGTGCTGGAAGCGCCACCTCTGCAACAGCGAGGTATAAATACTTCTGTAGAAAGTGTAGTTTATCTTTATGATCACCCCGTTCGCACTTTATTTGATTCTGGCGCATCACACTCCTTTATCTCGTCTGCTTTAGTAGAATCTTTGCACCTAAAAACTAGTATGGTAGAGGACCCCTTAATTGTTTCAAACCCAATTGGGGGCCCAGCTCATTTGTCTATGATCTGTGTGGGATTGAAAATTTCTATTCTAAGCATAGAATTTCAATGTAGTGCCTTTGTTTTGGGCTTTTCGGGTTATGGTTTGATTTTGGGTATGGATTGGCTATCCAGTAATGGGGCCATCCTTGATTGTGAGAAAAGGGTTGTTAGGCTCCTAACCCAGCTCGGTAATACTTTGGAAATTTCTTGTAATCCCTCGTATGCGGTTATGCTTAGTTATCTTGAATCGCTAGATGCCTCTGTTGAAAATTTGCAATCAGTTAGAGTGGTCCGGGAATATCCGGATGTCTTCGAAGAGGTGAAGGGCTTCCTCCGAAGCGGGAAATAGACTTCCACATATATCTTGTAGATAATGCAAAGCCCGTTGCGTTGCCCGTTAGACACATGGCTCCACGAGAAAGGAAAGAGCTCAGTAAACAGATTAAAGAGCTTCTAGAAAAGGGGTTCATTAGGAGGAGCATTTCAGAATGGGGCGCTCCGGTGGTGTTCGCTACATAGGCGGATGGTTCACTCCGTCTATGTGTTGACTATAGGGAGCTCAACAAGCTAACGAAAAAGAATAGGCACCCTCTCCCTAGAATTGACGATTTATTTGACCAGCTTGTAGGGGCGTCTGTTTTCTCCCAACTCGATTTAGCAACCGGTTTTCATCAGCTAAGGGTGGCTGAGGATAGCATCGATAAAACGGCGTTCAGAACCCCAGACGGTTTCTTTGAATGGCTTGTCATGCCTTTCGGCTTGACAAATGCACCTGCTTACTTCGTGGACCTAATGAGTAGGGTATTTAGAGATTTCCTCAACAAATTCGTAGTGGTCTTCGTAGATGATATCCTTATCTTCTCAAAGAGTGAAGAGGAACATGCTCAGCACTTAAGGGCAATCATGGAAACTTTGCGAGTCCATCAACTAAAAGCCAAATTCTCCAAATGCCACTTTTGGAGAGAAGAGGTGAGGTTCCTTGGGCACATAGTATCCAAACAAGGGTTAGCAGTGGACCCTGCGAAGGTAGTGGCGGTACAGGATTGGAAGACACCAAGGAATGCAACTGAGGTCCGAAGCTTTCTAGGACTAGCAGGTTTCTATCGAAAGTTTATAAGGGATTTTGCGAAAATTTCAGCTCCACTCACGAAATTGACTAAGAAGAATCTAGTGTTCAATTGGGACTTGGATTGCGAGTTTGCTTTCCAACGACTGAAAAGGGCTCTCACAACAGCCCCAGTTTTGACGCTGCCAGATGGGAGCAAGATGTTCACTGTTTATACGGATGCATGTGGGACAGGGCTAGGCGCCGTCTTAATGCAAGAAGGAAGGGTAGTAGCTTATGGCGGGAGGCAGTTGAAAGTGCACGAAAAGAACTACCCAACCCACGATCTTGAGTTAGCCGCCATCGTCTTTGCACTCAAGTCTTGGCGACACTATCTCCTAGGTGAGAAGTTCGAACTTTACACTGACCATAAATCGTTGAAATATCTTTTCTCGCAGAAGGATCTTAACTTGAGGCAACAAAGATGGATGGAGTCTCTTGCCTCGTACGATTTCGAAATCTCCTACACTCCGGGCAAAGGCAATGTAGTAGCAGACGCGTTGAGCCGAAAGAAATTGACCCTAAGCCCGTTGTTTGTTGAAAGACAAAGCCTAGAGTTTATAGCCAGCTTCGACTTTAGGCCTTCCTCCGATTTCGTACCAGGCTTGCTAGCATCTCTCGAAGTGCGCCCAACTTTAGTGGATTCAGTAGGGACAACACAACGTGAAGACCCTCAGCTTGTGGAAATAATTGATAGGCTAATTAGGGGTGAGACTTCAAGTCACCTCAACAGATACTCCATCGACGATATGGGTTTGCTAAGGCGAGACGGAAGACTATGCGTCCCACAGACAAAAGATTTGATAAAGAAGGTTCTCGAGGAAGCACATCACTCCAAGATGACGATACACCCAGGCGGAGATAAAATGTACAAAGACATAAAAAGGACTTTCTTCTGGAACGACATGAAAAAGGACGTGGCAGAGTTCGTTTCTAAGTGTATGGTGTGCCAACGGGTTAAGGCGGAACAGAAAAAGCCTGGCGGTCTGCTACATCCTTTGGAGGTCCCGCAGTGGAAGTGGGATAGCATCTCAATGGACTTCATCGATGGGCTGCCTAGGTCTAGGAGAGGCAACACTAGCATTTGGGTAATAGTGGATAGGCTTACTAAAAGCGCCCACTTTTTACCTGTCAAAAGTAAGAGAACTGCCTCATCCCTAGCATCACTTTACCTCAAGGAAATCGTTCGACTCCATGGAATACCATCTAGCATTGTTAGTGACCGAGACCCCATCTTCACCAGTGAGTTTTGGCGGAGTCTGCAAGAAGCAGTAGGAACGCAGTTATGCTTGAGCACAGCCTATCATCCCCAAACCGACGGCCAAACAGAGAGAGTGAACAGAGTTTTGGAAGACCTTTTAAGACTATGCGTCCTTGACTTCGGAGGGACATGGGAAGACCACCTTCCTTTGGTGGAATTTGCCTACAACAATAGCTATCAAGCAACCATCGGAATGGCGCCCTTCGAAGCTTTATATGGAAGACCGTGCCGATCGCCCACTTGTTGGTGGGAGTCTACTGATAAGCTCATACTTGGACCAGATATGATCCGAGAGATTTCAGAGAAAGTAGACTTAATACGTAGAAGGATGAAGACGGCCCAAGACAGACAAAAGTCCTATGCCGACAAGAGAAGGACCGACCTTGAATTTGAGGTTGGAGACAGAGTTTTTCTCAAGGTATCACCACTAAGAAACGTTGTTCGTTTTGGAACCACAGGAAAGCTAGCGCCAAGGTTCGTAGGGCCATTCCCTATCATCGAGAAAATTGGGAAAATGGCCTATAGGTTAGAGCTACCCGAGAAGTTGGCTGGAGTCCACAACGTTTTTCACGTTTCACATCTCCGAAAATGTCTACATGAGTCTGCTGAGGTGGTAGAGCCAAATGTCCTCGAAGAGGCCGAAGTGGAGCGCGAAGCAACCATAAGAAAAGTTCCAACCCGCATATTAGGAACGGAAGTGAAGAAGCTACGCAACCGTGAAGTCAAGCTCGTCAAAGTTCAGTGGAGCGACGCTGAGGGAGACGCGACTTGGGAAACTGAAGCTAGAATACGCACCGCCTACCCTTTTCTGTTCGAGGGTACATCCTTGATCTTTCCTTTTCCTTAAGTTGCGCTTTTATCTATCTTTTTAGGTATATTTCCTCGACCTTATCTTTTAGGAAGAGTCTTTTTGGATGGAAACATGTAGTTGAAACATGTTATGGATGATGGTTGCAAATGGTTGCAAGTGATTGCTAGTGGTTGCTCGTGGTTGCATATACACACACAATCTAGGTTTTAGATCGGCTCAGTCACTTCATATTGCATATGCATATATGTTTGCATTCATATGTGGTTGAACTTTGAATGTGTTGTCATGTGAATGTTGCATTTGTGTTGAATGATTGTGCACTCATGTAGAATCATGAATAGGAAAATTTGCATACATAATGGATTCATGGCACTTACATAATTCGCATTAAGGAGGTCAACTGAATCAGTAGACCGCCTGATTTTGCATTAGATAAGTACATGTACACACACACTTCGCATATGATCATGAAGCATTAGAAGTCTTTTAAGGACAATGGATGCTCGTGTTTGATGGATGAGTAGATGGGTGATTGGATGCTAGGATATACATTCCTCCTAACTTGAAGATTTCGGGGACGAAATCCTTTTAAGTGGGGGAGAATGTAACACCCCGCGAATTCTATAACTGTGAAATCCACAAATTAAAGTATAATTAAATTGAAATCAAAGAACTAAGGGAAACGGGATACGCCATTGCGTTCGTCTCGGAAAAATACGCGAAATAGAGTCCGAGTTTTCGAAAAACGGAGTCCGTATGAAGAAGATATGGCCTTCGGAAGTTTCTGAATTAAGTTTAAAATTCAAACAGAATAAAACAGTTTAAAATTAAAAATGGGGCCCAATGGGCCAGGGCGGAAGAACACCCGCCTGACGCACCCAGGTCGACTGGGCTGTCGACCTGTTCTACCCAGGTCGACAGGGCTGTCGACAGGGCTGTCGACAGGCATGTCGACCTGGTCCATAGCCAGGTCGAACCCAGTCCAACCTGGCTGGCCTATTCTATGTTGGTCGATTTTCTGTGGTCTGCTTTGTCATTAGGGCTAGGTGGCAGGCTCTAATTGGTCTCTCCTTAGGATGAATGGCTACGATCTAACCAAGCAACATCAATGGTCCTAATCAGTTCATTACCCCTATAAAAAGGACCCTAGACTTAACCCTAATCTATTCATTCAAAAATAAGAACAAAGCCGCCATGTTGCTGAGGAACGACTAGGGGTAGCCACCAATTGGAGAGAGGATTAGGAGGCCAATTCTAAGGCATAAAGCAACTCAATCAAATCAAACCGCATCTTCAAATCCCTAAATTTGAGAATTCGCCTCACCATTGTAAGTAGAGTATTACTTTGGTATGAACAAATAACTGTGTTGGTTTGTATACTTGATTTGTGGCAAGAAAAGTAATTCATATTTGTGCGTTCTTATCGATTTGGGATATTGTATACGTTTGGATATTCTCTAATTATGTTATTCATTATAAAGAACTACATGCGGTAGTTCTATGCAAGTATACGTTTGGAATATTCGCAAATTATGTAATCCATGTGGAAGCTACATGTATGTAGTTGATTGAAATCCATGCAAGTTTGGGGCTTTGCTATTATGCCATCATAATGTGTATTTTTATACAAACATCATTTTTGTGAAGTAATTGGAATAAGTTTGGGTTATCATAATCCATGTGAAATTATGTTAGAAATTTGGCATCATGTATTAAGCCATACTTTTGTACTAGAAAACCTATTGGCAAACTTATGAATATGACTAGGCTATGATTGATATTTTGTATAATTGAAATCCATATTGTTAACAAGAATTTTATGATGACATATGTGGTACATAGCTAGGTTAGATTCAAAAATCCCTTTTTTGCAAGTTTGCATGACTAAAGTAAAAATCACGATTTCATGTTAGAAATGTTTATGCCATGGTTATGTGAACAAATTTAACTATGCTTATGCCATGCTTATGTTTGACATTATGCCATGCTTATGTTTGACATTATGCCATGCTTATGTTAGAAATATTTATGCCATGCTTATGTTTGACATTATGCCTAAATAAAAATATAGGTTCATGTTGTAGTTATGACCATGTGTCAATAATGATACCCAATTTAGATTCTTATCTCAACTACAAGTTTACATGCTTTGATTCATGTCACCTATGCTTTATGACCAAAGTATATGTTACCACTATGCAAGTACACCAGTTTCTATTTTGTAGTTCCAACGTTATGTTGCAAGTTCATACGCACACATTTCCCTTTTTGTGTATGTAATCACGCTTTAAGCCTCCCTTTTCGCATGGCTAAGTTGGGCTTTAAAAGGCTAAGCCCAATATAATAAACGGACGTGTTAAACGGGGGAAAATAACGTTGGGTTAAAATTACTAATGAATGAAAATATAAAATAGAAGGGCCCAAATTCAAGTATGGGTTGGGCCCATGATTGGTGTAACCTTTACACCATTAACTTAATAATGGGCCGCAAATATTTACATATAAGAAAATAAAGAAGAAAGACAAAATATGTAAATGTAGAACATACGATGTGTTTAACCCGAGGTTGCATTGAGTTGTGATGTAAACCTGCCCGGAACCGCCCGGCTGTCCAGTAGTCACAACAATACCTATCCAATGTGGGAGGTTAAACATGGAGCCCAATAAGGACCCGAGGTTAGACTGAGTTGTGGCGTAAGACTGCCTGGAACCAACCGGCAACAGGCAGCCACAACAATACCTGTCTAATGTGAGAGGTCAGGGCCTTAATAAGACAATTAAGGCTGAGTCAGGATTGTTAGGATTAAGTGAACTAAAGACTTAATCAAAATGGAACATGCTAAACTAAACGGACTGGTGGGGGTTAGGTTAGAAAACACTTAACCAACTTAGCATGTTGGCTAGAGGTAGAAAACCTAGTAACGGGGGACCCTTTTTCAGCAGTAACCCTAGAAGGTGTATCAGGATACCCTGAAACTAGGCAGGGTGGGGCACGATTACTGGGCTGATTGTAAGAGGTCAAATCGACGACGGTGGTGTAGTAGTGTAGGTTCTAACGGGGTGCGGGCGTGCACACACTCCGGCGCAGAAAAATAAGGCACTGGACACCAGTAGCATACCTGTGCACTCTAGGATTGTGTCGGGCCGCCACCATGGGACTTGATACACCCCATGGTGGGACCAGCATAGGTAACTACAACATCGGGGCCGTAAGACACATGTAACTATGCGAGTAGGAGCCGATCATTATAAAATGGATCACTTCACCCTGATTATGGGGTGCCAGTTGGAAACTAGTTTATATGGGTTCAGAGATTTACATGGGGTACGATAGTATATTCGACCCTAGACAACTTAACCAAGTTATAGTGCTTTCCCACTTCTTGTTTATACTTATCATACCCAGTTCTTTATTCATAGACAAAATAGTACTAGACTTACTCAGGCTTTATGTCTGACTCTACTTTTCTTTCGTCTTCTTTTCTTCCGTTCCCCCCCCCAGGTCCACAGGGAGGGAACACAGCAGCTTGACCAGCCTTAACATCCAGCTTGAAGAAGAGAAATGTATTCCTTGGTCCTTTTCGTCTTGAACTATGGCTTTGGACAAACTCTATGGGGCTTTTGCAGTTTACCTATGTTTTATTTATGCTTCTTTAATAATGTAATCAAGACAGATTATGAAAGTGTTATGTTTTTGGAAAAGATGTAAGACAATTATGGTGATGTTGTTGTAGCACGTATTTGCTTTCATGAAACAAAAGTTTTGTTGATTTTCCGCTGTTTACAAATATGTGTTCTTATATCTGTCTTGTATATCTGTGACTTATACTTATAAACCTCCACCAAAATTAGGGCATTCCCTTTGAGAGTGACCCTAACGGAGGTGGGGTGTTTCAAATAATGTTAATCAAAATGGACAAATGGATACTGGATAGTGGATGTTCGAGACATATGACGAGAAATCGAGGAATACTAAATAATCTAGTCTATGAAAATGGTGAACTTCGGAGATAACTCTATGGGATACATTATTGGGATAGGAAATGTCGGTAATTTTGAAACTTCGACTATTTCTGATGTTTTATTAGTTAGGAATCTAAAACACAACCTACTAAGTATAAGTCAACTTTGCGATAAGGGTTATAAAATAAACTTTGAAAAGGATAAATGTTTTATAGAAGATTGGATTTCAAAAGTAATCTTCGAAGGAGATAGAAAGAAAAATATTTATATATTGAGTATGAAAATCTCCAACGATAATCTATGTCTTATGGCCAATACAAGTGACCCCTGGATCTGGTGATAGAGAATTGGTCTTATAAATTTCAAACACATCTCTAGGATTTCTAAATTAGATTCAATTAAGGAACTACCCAAAATGAAGTTTAAAGTTACTAATCTATGCGACGCTTGTCAGTTCGGAAAATTAAAAAGAAATTCATTTATATCAAAAGAGGAAATTACAACCTCGAAACAATTAGAGTTAACTCACATGGATTTATTTGGTCCATCTCAAACCCAATCGATAAATCGCAATAGATATGTTTACGTATAGTCGACGACTTTTCTAGATTTACTTGGACTTTATTTCTTAAAAATAAAAGTGATGCTTTTAATCAATTTAAAACTTTGGCTAAAAGAATTCAAAACATATTATCACTAAAAATCAAAACAATACATGGTGAACATGGCGGAGAATTCAAAAACTAAAATTTTGAAAAAAATTGTAATAATAAGGGAATAACCCACAATTTTTCAGTCCCTAGAACCCCCTAACAAAATAGAGTAGTTGAGCGTAAAAATAGGATGAAACAAGAGTGTGTGAGAACTATGTTATCTGATATCAATTTACTAAGAAATTTTTGGGCTGAGCTAGTTGCAACAGCTTGTTATATTTTAAATAAAATTTCAATTAGACCCTTAACTCATAAACACCATATGAACTTTTGTATAATAAGAAACCAAAAGTATCATATATTAAAATATTTGGAAGTAAATTTTTTACACTAAATACTAAAGAAAATTTAGATAAATTTAACTCGAAATCCGATAAAGGAATATTTATCGGATATTCAGAGAGAAGTAAGGTAAATAGAGTTTTTAATTGAAGAACCAATACTATAGATGAAACCTTAAATGTATCCTTTGATGAAAATTATAAAAGTATAACACAAAACAATGAAGATGAATGTTAAAATGAAATCAACGAAACGAATAATGAAGATAATCAACCAAATAAACAAATTAGATTACCAAGAGAACACCCTGTAGAAAATATCTTAGGAGATATTGAATTCGTCGTTGGGACTCGTAATCAATTAATATGAGTAATTCAACATTTATTTCAACTATTGAACCTAAGAATCCAAGGGAAGCATCTTCCGATGATTCATGGATCCTTGCAATGCAAGAAGAACTGAATCAGTTTACTAGGAATGATGTATGGGAACTTGTTCCTAGACCAGAAGATAAGACTATAATAGGAACTAAATGGGTTTATAAAAATAAAATGAATGAACATGGCAAGGTCGTAAGAAATAAGGCACGACTAGTAGCACAAGGTTATACTCAAAAAAGAATAGATTACGATGAAATTTTGTCCTCGTAGCTAGATTAGAAGCAATTAGAATATTACTAGCCTTTGCAAACCATAATAAATTAAAACTATATCAAATGGATGTTAAAAGTGCTTTTCTAAATGGATTTGTTAAAGAAGACATATATGTAGAGCAAGCACCACTTTTTGAAGACAAAAAATAATCAGATCACGTATATAAGTTAAAGTAAGCGTTATATGGATTAAAACAGACTCCTAGGGCTTGGTATGATAGAATAAGAAATTACTTATTACAATCCAACTTTGAAATAGGAAAACTAGATAGCACTTTGTTTATTAAAAGAAATAATAAGGATATACTATTAGTACAAATATATGTTGACAATATAATTTTCGGATCAACAAATGATAAGATGCATAAAGAATTTTCATATATTATGACCAAAAATTTTAGATGAGTCAACTAACATTCTTCTTAGGCTTACAAATTTGTAAATTAAAGAATAGAGTATTTATTAACGAAGAAAAATACGCAATAGGTTTAATTAAAAAATACAATTTAACAACAACAACAAACAGGAGACCAATACCAATAGCAACTAATATAGCATTAAGTAAAGACGATACGTCAAAAGACGTTGATCAGAAATTATATAGAGGAATGATAGGATCGCTATTATATATAACTGCTAGTAGGCCAGGTATAATGCATAGTGTGTGTCTTTGTGCAAGATATCAATTGCAACCTAAGGGAACACATTTAAAAGCCGTAAAACATATTCTAAGGTATGTAAAACATACATCAGACTTTGGATTATTTCATCGTAAGGATGATTCATTCGACTTAGTCTCTTATTGTGATGTTGATTATGCGGGATGTAAATTCGCTCGTAACAGTACTAGTGGAACATGCTATTTCTTAGGACATTCACTAGTCTCGTGGTTTACCGTATCTTTGTCAACAACCGAAGCAGAATATATTTCTCCTACTTTGGCTTGTTCACAAGTAATATATATGCAAAAACTATAAAAATGATTTCGGATTAAAAAAAAAATCACCAATATATTGCGCTAATACGAGCGCTATAAATATATCTAAAAATCCAAGTCATCACTTAAGAACTAAACATATCGATATACAACATCATTTTCTTAGAGATAACATAAGTAATGAGAAAATTTCACTCGAATTTATAGAAATAGATAAATAAATAGCAGATATATTGACAAAACCATTAAATGAAGCAACATGTACTAAATTTAGAAGAGAACTGGGTATTTGTTCACTAAGTGAGTTAGAATAATTAAATATATTAATATATATAAGAATAACATTAAAAAATTAGAAAAATAAATTAAAAACACAGGTATGTCGACATACATACTTGCCTATGTTGATATATAACTACCAGATTTTAAAAATTAATTCCCACTAAAAGTTAGTTTCAATAACCATTTACACTCTCCACTTTCAAATTTCTTCTTCATTCTCTTAATTCACTTCTGTAAAAACTCTAAACCAAAATAAATAATGGCCTCCACCAATTTAAACACCCAAATTAATCCCGAATCATCCGCTGGATCATTCGAAGGTCCTTTCCAACGTTCTACCCCATCACGTGTCATCAAACTAGAAAAAAATGGGAATATACTCTTCAGATGCTTGTTGAAATTCAAGTGCTCCAAATTCGGATGAATCGAGACCAAAATCGGCAAGGAAAGATGTTAAGGAACCTTCATAAATTCGTAATGGATAGTCAAGCAAACCCAATCATCATCGAGGATGATAATCAAGCAATGGAAGAAGAAGAGGAACCAGAAGAGGAGGAGAAAGAAATGATGGAAGAAGAGGACCCATAGGGGATACAACAAGAAGTCACAGACGAGGAAGATCAAGTCATTTGCGTGGGTGAAGTCTTGTTTGACCAAAATGGAAATGTGATTGAACGAAATGGGATTTTTGTCTCCATTACCCAAATTGTCCAACCCATAAGTCTCCCATCATCAAAAATAATTATAATTTAGGTTTTCTTTCCGTTCCTTTGCGTTTATCCGATGTATTGCGTTTATAGTAATTCGTGTTATTTATCGCTTGTAAAAACGATGTTTTTTATAATGCTTGTTTTATCTCTAATAAGTATTCTATTACTTTGTAATATTGGCACGAGTTTAGGGGAGTCATATACATTAAGTATTTTAACCACAAGTTACACACGTATATATCTTAGTATAATATAGTTTAGATAGATATAGAATTTAGGTGGAGTATTTTTAATTTCTTTTTGATAATGCCAAAGGGGGAGAAATTATAAAATATAGACTTAGTTTAAGTAGAATATATAGGACTCATATAAACAGGGGGGAGTATTAAAAGGATCAACATCAACAGGTACGTACAGGTATGATATTTTATATACTAAGGTTGTCATCATCAAAACGGGGGAGACTGTCGGAGAATGGAGTTTTGATGAAAACAACCTTATTTCAATATTAATTGATTGTAAATTATATACTAACATCTCTACCTAGAATATATATATACATACACATATGTACAGGATTTTATACAGGAATTGTAACAACCCGGAAAATCGGAACCAATTTAAAATTTTTATTTTGGCAATTTTAATGAATTTTGAATATTTAAAATGATTTATTTTAAATAATAACGACTAAAAATTTATTTAAATCGAAGTTAGAACGAATAAATTTATTTTACTTATATAACGAGCCTGAAATGGCACGGTAGTTTGAAAATTCGATTTCAAATTTCAAATGAACGTACATGATTCAAAATAAATCGGATTTCAGTAAAACTAGAAATATTTGAATCTATTTGAAAATATCTTTCCAACGAATGTGAAAGATCCATATTTCATTACGGGAATAAAAAGTTATGTCCAGTTGAAAATTCAGAATAGTCGCTATGGAATTTATATATATTTTAATATAATATATGGCCCTTAAAAATAGCCATTTTACAAATGACATCCATTTTCGACGAAACCACTTTTATTGGATCTGGAATGTCAAACTATTGCTAGATTCTAATTTTCGTAATTAGTATGTGAGTGTGGCAAAAGAAAATGTGTTTTGTCAATTTCAATCAAAAATTGGATCGACCAGAAATTGACCATTTTTCAAACGGTCTCCAAATTCGATGAAATTAGTTTTTTAGGACCGTATCGTCAAAACATAGCTAGTTTTATTTTTCGGGAATTTTTGGAGTTAGTATGTTGCCTTAGTAAATTAAAATGTACGTTTAAATTAAATATATATTGATTTATATTTTAATTTAAGGAAAACTGATCGTAATAGCCGAATTGGTTACGAAACATATCCCATTGTGTCCAGAATGGGGGTATTTACTAGGAACGACAATCGTTGGATTTGAATTGGAGTTTGGAATCATATTGAAATAATTTTTGAATTAAATAATAATAAATATTTATATAAATATCCCCAAGCCCAAGAAAACCCTAGCCCACTTAGTTTCAGCGCCGTCGGCTCAAGGAAAGAATGACCAAAATCGCTCCTTCCTTTCTCCCCTACTTTATTCCTCCTTGTTTCGATTTAAACCATGAATCCAAAGCAAATATTGTAGAACTTTCTAAGGCCTTTAGATCCATACTGAAATGATGAAATTTTGTTTGGTTTTTAGCTTGAAATTTGAGCTTCAAGTAGCGCCGTTCTCTTTGATATTCGCGCTGCCAGGGAGCTGCAAGTTGGAAAATGATGGGGGGCGGTTATAGGCGATGGCGAGGGCTTCTGGGTGGCGGCGGCAGATCGTCTCCTGGTGCGTTGAAGACCGTGCAAGCTCGAACCCTAGAAGGCGGCGGCTATGGGTTCACCGGTTACAGCTATACACGAAGAACGGTAGTGCATTTGTTAAATGTGATTAGCCAGTTAATTTTGTAATTAAGGAAATTTAATAATAATTATATAGTGTTAATATTGAAACGTTAATATCTTTTGCAAATGAACTTAGAATCGGACGATTTCAGATCCATTGAAACCCCGTCGACGAGCATTTCAAAATGAAATCAACTGGAACAAATTTGGAGCAAATCAGAATTTTGGGCAAATTCAAATCCGAACAGTTCATAAATTCATAAATAAAATTGACAGAGTGGAAACCGACTGTGAGAACTCTTTCTCACTCAATTTATTTATAGTTAAATATGTACTAGGATGCAGACGGTGCTTAGCAGCACCCGACACCATTTATTGTACAAACCATGATTGTTTGTTTGGATTGAATTGACTGTGTTGAGTTTATTAAATATATAAAATATTCATGTACGAAATAAAATATTTGAACAATAAACAAATATCATTTTTATTGAATGAATAAAATATACAGAATATTCATGTATGGAATAAAATATTTGAACAATAAAAATATCATTTTTATTGAATGAGTATAATGTATAAAATATTCATGTATGGAATAAAATATTTGAACAAAAAAATATATCATTTTTATTGAATGAATAAAATATATTAAATATTCATGTATGGAATAAAATATTTGAACAATAAAAATATCATTTTTATTGAATGAATAAAATATATAAAATATTCATGTATGGAATAAATTATTTGAACAATAAAAGTATCATTTTTATTGAAAGAATAAAATATATAAAATATTCATGTACGGAATAAAATATTTGAATAATAAAAATATCATTTTTATTGAATGGATAAAATATATAAAATATTTATGTATGGAATAAAATATTTGAACAATAAGAATATCATTTTAATTGAATGAATAAAATGTATAAAATATTCATAAGTTAAAATAAATATTTTATCGTTAAAAATATAATTTTTAATTCTCCCTCTTCTCTCCGTTCCCCAAAAAACCTCCGAACCCCCAAACCACCTTGCACCAACCACCAACACCCGCTCCACCTCCAGTCGATGCACAGACGGACCCTCCCTGCGAATAAAAGAGAAAAGGTAATTTAGATCGAATTTATTTATTTCTTTTCTGAGTAATTAGTGTTAATAATTTAAAAATCAGTTTTATTTTTATTAGCCTAGTTTAAATCCGAAATTTTATATAAATTCGCTTTGGTTTGAAAATTAAAAATGTTATCTTTATATAGTTAGTAGCTAATTAAAAATGTTATCTTTATATAGTTAGTAGCAAATTAGAAATATAATCTTTGATTAGAAGAAGATATGAATTTTAGTTGAATAAAAATATAATTTTTATATAATAGAAGTTGTGATTTTTATAATGAAAGTGAATTGAGAAAGACAAGATTTTTATCGTATATTCAAAAATATGATTTTTATATTTTGGAAAGAATAAAAATTCGATTTTTAATTAGTAGAAAGTATAAAGATACGTTTTTTATATTATGTAACTTGTAAAAATTCGATCTTTATATATGAAGAAGAAATATAAAAATATAATATTTATATAGATTGAAGCGTCGGGAAAAAAATATATGAAGTAGAAACAAAAATATGATTTTTATTTATTAAAATGAAGTGATAAAAATATAATTTTTATTGTGAACAGCGTGAAAAGGACTGCATTAGAATTGCAAACAGTGTTTAGTTGAATAAAAAGGACTGCATTAGAATTTCTAGTTAAAAATATATACTAGGATGCAGATGGTGTTTAGTAGCACCTGACACACATCATCCACAGACCATGGACGGCTTGTATGCTTGTTTGTTTGATTTTGATGTGTAGTTGATTGTGAGATATGATGTGAAATGAAATAAAATATCTATATAGTTAAAAATATTTTATAGTTGAAAATAGAATTTTTAACGTGTATTTAAAATGAAATAAATATAAACAAATCGGACGATTTGTTTATATACACACATTTGACTGATATTGATTGGGACAATAAATTTTACACATCGCCCAACTGCACAAATAAAATCTGTATTTGATTGTTTGAAAACCCCACACGGGTAATGGGATGATATATGACATACACTAGTCCCAATAATTAGCTGTATGTCAATCGATTGATTGACAGGATGTTATAAGCGTTAAATATTTATATTTGATGCTTATACAGTGTAGAACGCACTCTGGATGATGGTTGATTATTTATCGTCGTTATTTTATACATGTGTTGTAGAAAATCCGTATAATTAACATTATATGGTAATTGATTTGGCCTCGTTCCAGTTTTGAAATAGAATATTTGAATAGAAATATTTGAAATAGAATATTTGAAGTAGAAATATTTGAAATAGAATATTTGAAATAAAGATATTTGAAATAGAATATTTGAAAATAGAAATATATGAAGCCGTGTTGATTAGATTTACGCCATTTTGACGTGAACGATATTTATATCGATTTTATTCGTTTTATAATGAACATCGAAAGTGATTTCAAAATCTGATATTTTGAAATGAATTGAAATTCGAATTAAATTGAATTGAATTGAAATTCGAATTAAATTGAATTGAATTGAATTGAAATTCGAATATAATTGAAATAAATTGAAATTCGAATAAAACTGAATAGAATTGAAATTTGAATTAGATTGAACTAGAATTGAAATCGTTTTGAATTGAATTTAAAACGTATTGAAATTGAACTGAAATTGATTTGAAATGAAATTAAAACGAATTTATATTGAAAAATTCAATTTTGATTTGAAATTGAAAATGAAGTTGAAATCGTTTTGAAAACGAATTTTAAATGATTTATAAAATTCGTTTCGAAAGGAAATCGACGAAGTATATATTATATATTATATATATTATATATAATGGCCTGAATAGAATGCGCCGCGCTGCGGCAGTTCGTAAATTTCGACCATTGACTTCGAATGGACATCGCGGGAGATCCGACCGTCGGCTTCTCCTAAAATCGGGACCGTTGAGTTCGTATCGAATAGATCTTTCTAACGAATATTAGAAATTTGAAATCTAACGGTTGGATTTGGAATTATGTCCAAATCAAATTTGAAAAAGGTCGCTGTAAGTGCAGTTCGATGGCCGTTGATGGAAATCGACTGTACGGGCCTTGATAAAATTATTAAAAATAGTAATAATTTGTGTAAGATCATAAGAAATGATTTGGGAAGAATCGGGATGAAAAACTCAATATTTGAAAAGATAAAAATAGATTTTTATCGAAATGAACTAGTTTTGAACTAGAATTATAATTCTATTTATTTTTAAATAAATAAATTGAATTTGAAAAGGGTTTTAAAGGTAACCAGAATTTCCAATAATTGAAATGGAATGGATTTGAATCGAAATTGTCTTTGGAATATTTCGATGTTGGATTTCGTGATTATACAGATGTTGTTATGGAAATTTGAAAGATATATATCGTTATTTCCAATACGATATTTGTTGGTCGTAGAATTTGATATTGAATATAAGCCAATATATTTTCTATTCAGAGCCTTGTATTTAATATCAAATGTGATTTGGGTTTGTCGTTAATGGTGTCTACATTAACACTGTTCTTAAGCCCAATCGAGAAAAAGATTAAATATTTTTATTTAGATTTAATGAAGTGTACCAATTAAATAGTATTTAATTGGAATTGAATTGGTATTGATTTTTAGGTTTATCATGAACAGTGCTTTAAATAACACTTGTTCTTTAACCCGATAATTAATGAAATGTGATTTTGAGTTGTCGTGAACGGTATCTTCAATAATACTGTTCTTAGACCCAAAGGAGTTAAGAAAATCAGAAACTAACTGGAGATTAGTTAAGTTGAATGGTTTCTGGGGTATTGATCTGATGTTGGTTTCGACCTTCGGGGTTAATACTTAGGGAATTGCTCACTTGCTAATTTACGGTTAGGGATTGATTGAAATGTGATGTGATTTTGGGTTTATCATGAACCGTGTTTTAAATGACACTGATTCTTTAACCCGGTTAAAGATTAAAACTAAGTGGAGTTTTAATGAATCTTTAATTAGATTGAAAAGATCGGGAATGGAGTATCACCAGTTTTACTCCAGACGGTAGTTAAATCTTTAATTAGATTTGAATGTGAAATGGTAATTGAATTTACCGAAAACACCGTGGTGTTAGATATAAAGTATGACTAGTTTTACTTCATGGGATAAATAGGTTGGGATTAGGAAATAAAAATAAATAATTACTTCGGTGTGGTTCGCTAATCTCGACTAGTTTGAAGTGATATTCAAAGGAATATTAAAGAATAAATTTAAAAGAATTTATCTTTGATAAAATTAATGGGAACCTTTCCTTAAGAATGTGAAATTTAGAAACTAACTGTAGGTTAGCTAAGTAGAATGGTTTCCTGTGTATTGATCTGATGTTGGTTTCGGCCTTCGGGGTTAATATTTGGGGAATTATTCTCTTGTTAATTTACGGTTAGTGACTGATGAATTGGAATGAGGCGTATGTTGTGTTTGTGTAACACTTGTTTATTATATACACGAGTTATTCGGAAAGACCGGGTTTATCCCATTCTGAATAACTGATACGACGATAAGTCGAAGATGAAAACGGTGGTTGAAGACCGGAGGTCTTCACGTCGTTTGGGTGGTTACTGATGATCTTGATTGGGCCGTACACCCAAGAGGAGGGAATCAGTTAGTGGTCGTCCAGACGTGCTTGGAGATCGATGGATAAGCGAGGTACAAGGAGCCTCCGGTTTCGTTCAGACCTAGAACGGACTTGCAAATGGACTATGTGTCTGACATTGGATTTCATTCTGTGTGACTGATATCGGTTGCATAGAGTGGTTTGCCTGTGTGGCATGCTAAGATGCAAATGATAAAGGCTTCTGTTGAAAAGCAGAGTCTTGTGGTTGATGATCAAAGCACGACCTTTGTGGCATAGCTTTGTGTAGCATTAATTCGCGAGCCTCACACCCCGGTGTGAACCAAAAACGGGAGAAGGACCTCAGGGAGGGCATGCGTTTCTTTCTAGTTAGGAGTGGTGTCAGTGCTTGAACTGGCTGACGAGTTTGACTCATGTGGTTGTTGGAATTGGAGGCGCCTCGGTTATATCGGTCGATCCGGGACCGATGGAGTCATTCGTTGGCTCACTTACGCCCCAAAGGGTGGGGAAACGCATGTTCAGGCATTTTAATCCACTCCATGTGGACCGGCCCTGACGATCCAAGGGCCCACCTGAGTCTGGGTCCTGAGGGGCGGGCTAGAGCGTCTCGAATTCGGTGAGGACTATCTTTTGCCTCGGTTCACAGATGGAAATCCAGCTTCCAATACATGACTTTGCGGTTTTATTTGTAAACCTATATATGGCGACATAGTGGGATGGGGCGCTCATGCCACCTATGATTGATATTTATGATTGTATATAAAATCAAAAACTAACTGGAAACGAGCTAAGATGGGTGGTTTCCTGGGTATTGGTCTGATGTTGGTTTCGGCCTTTGGGGTTAATACTTAGGGAATCGTTCTCTTACTAATTTACGGTTGGAGTCTGATTAAGAATCAAAAGATGAAATTTAGCGTATCAAGCATTCTTTGGCTATTATAAGGTAAAAACCCTATCCTCCGGCTTGCGTTGCATTGTGTGATGGGACCTAGGTCTTATAATAGCTTCATTTTTCTTTATTTAGCATTGCGCTGTTGTTTTAAGCACTGGTATTCTTGGGAGGAAACCCGTTCCGTGTTATACGGCGTGGTCCCTTGATTTACCTAACTTTAAAATAAAGATTAATAACTGTTTTAGTTCTCACACCAGTCCCATTACTGACCCGGAGTTTAATATTTTAACCTAAACTCTGGGTGCCCCTATTTTCGACACGGGCAGCTAGTAGTTTTGGTTTTGCAGATTTATATTCACAGGATCTTGATTTACAGCTGGAACGATACTCGGAAAGCTCTGTATCCGTGTATTACTTCTAGTTGTGTATTGTATTATTTTCCGCTGCAGTAATGTATTGTAATCTCTAATATTTATCGAATGTGTAATATTTATTTATACTCTGTATATTCTTGTATTCTGATGGAATTGTTGTAATATACAATGAAATGTTCTTCCGTCTGCGTTCTTTTGTGTGTTGTTCTCAAATCTATCCAGGCTTTCCTTACCGGGGAAGTTCGGGTCGTTTCATTTGGTATCATAGCTTTGGTTTACAAAGCTCAGAGAACAAGACACGTTAGAACCGAACGAAAAAATTCATCAGAAATTGGATTAGTAATATCCAGTGAGAATGACTCGTTAGAGATAGGATCAGTAGTATCCTAGAACGAGTGTGAAGAGTATATTTTTGAAATATAAAAAGAAAAACAAATTTTGTTTTGAAATTTAAATCGTTTTATACGTATTTGAATATTTATTTGATTTGAATTTGGACAATCCAATATATAAAGATTTTGCATATACGCCTTGCAAACGTATATTCGAAGTTTTAATATACTGGATAGATATAGAGTCACACTCTAGGCGCCCGGAGATGATTCTGATGATAGTTCGAACATCATCAGAATTGGTATTCGAGTTTCTAAGGTGTGATATTTATATATTTTCTATTGACTGGTGTGAGAACCAAAATTAGATAGGGCTTATTGTTGTGATTTGGCATCAAAAATCTGATTTTTAGACTATATATCAAAGTTATGAATTTGAAAAGCTAATCAACTAATTGATTGCTGATCGTGTTGTTTGATTATTTGTTGATTAATTAAAATTTTAATCAAATAGTAAACTGTATTGAAAATTTATCGCATTTGCTTGCATATACATGTACTTACATTGAACAGGTCATAGCAAGGAGGCTAGAGCAGAAGAATAAAATTTGTTTGCCCGACAAATAGGTACATGTTTACCATAATTTACTGCTTTGTTTGGGTGATGATGATTTTATGAGTCGATTGGCTTTTTCTTTTGGATTGAAGAAGGCCATGGAAGGCTATATGAAATATCCCGAAGTCCCCGGTGCAGGGGAGGTTATGGAGAAATTTTTCGAAAATTTAGGGTGTTAGCCAAATTTTTGAAAAATTTGAAAAGTTCTTAGAAATTGAAAAGTTGAAGAACTTTAGCCGTAAGGAAAATACTGGAATTTGAGTTGATTTATTAAACAACTTTCGGCTTCGTTCCTTTTCGGGGACGAAAAGTTTTAAGTGGGGGAGATTGTAATAACCCGGAAAATCTGAGCCAATTTAAAATTTTTATTTTGGCAATTTTGATGAATTTTGAATATTTAAAATGAATTATTTTAAATAATATCGATGAGAAATTTATTTTGAATAGAATTAGAATGTATATATTTATATAAGTCTTCGTTAGAATATTTATTTATATATATAAAAGGAATTGAAAATGGCGCGGTAGTTCGATAATTCGATTTCAAATTTCAAATGAATGTACCGGGTGCATAATAAACCGAATTTTAGCGAAACCAAAAATATTAGAATCTAATTGAGAATATCTTTCCAACGGATCCGATAAAATCGGAATTTCATAGCGGGAATCAAAAGATATGTCCAGTTGAAATTTCAGAATAGTCGCTATGGAATTCTGGCTCTTAAAAATGGAAATTTTGCAAAGGACCTCGGTTTTCGACGAAACCACATTTGATGGATCCGCGATGTCAAGTTATTGCTAGGTTTCAAATTTCATAATTTTTCGAATCAATATGTGAGCGTGGAAAAGGAAAACGCATTTGACCAGTTTCAGTTGATTTTAATCGACTGGAAAATGGCCATTTTTCAAACGGTCTCAGAATTCAACGAAATTAGTTTTGTTAGGACCGTATCGTCAATACAAAGCTAGAAAATATTTTTCAGGAATTTTTCTAGTTAGTATGTGACCTCGGTAAATTGAAATGTGCGTTCAAATTCAATATATAGAGTTATATTTTGACTTTGACGAAACTTATCGAAACAGTCGAATTAGCCTACGATACATATCCCATTGTGTTCGGAACGGGGGTAATTAACTAGGGACGATAGTCGGTGGGTTTGATTTCGAGTTCAAAATAAAAAGGTACTTTTTGAAATTAAATAATAAAATAAAAGAAAACCCTCTCACTCCCTCTCACGTGGTCAAAACTCCTCCCCCCCGTTTTCTCAGTCAAACCTGATAGAAAAGAAAATGAAAAATAAACGCTGGAACCCTAGCCCCCTCCTCAACGCGACCCGTCGCTGCTCCTCAGGGGAGCCACCGCCTCCTCATCCTCTACCGCAGTCGCCATCGCCCCGCTCCCCTCCTCCTCTCGCACGCCTCCTCCCCTTATCCTTCTCCCTCTTCTCTTCGTTCCCCAAAAAAAACTGCCGAACCCCCAAACCACCTCGCACCGACCACCAACACCCGCTCCACCTCCAGTCGTTGCACAGACGAACCCCCCCCTGCGAATAAAAGAGATAAGGTAATTTAGATCGAATTTATTTATTTCTTTTCTGAGTAATTAGTGTTAATAATTTAAAAATCATTTTTATTTTTATTAGCCTAGTTTAAATCAAAAAAATTATATAAATTCGCTTTGGTTTGAAAATTAAAAATGTTATCTTTATATAGTTAGTAGCTAATTAAAAATGTTATCTTTATATAGTTAGTAGCAAATTAGAAATATAATCTTTGATTAGAAGAAGATATGAATTTTAGTCGAATAAAAATATAATTTTTATATAATAGAAGTTGTGATTTTTATAATGAAAGTGAATTGAGAAAGACAAGATTTTTATCGTATATTCAAAAATATGATTTTTATATTTTGGAAAGAATAAAAATTCGATTTTTAATTAGTAGAAAGTATAAAGATAAGTTTTTTATATTATGTAACTAGTAAAAATTCGATCTTTATATATGAAGAAGAAATATAAAAATATAATTTTTATATAGAATGAAGCGTCGGGAAAAAAATATATGAAGTAGAAACAAAAATATGATTTTTATTTATTAAAATGAAGTGATAAAAATATAATTTTTATTGTGAACAGCGTGAAAAGGACTGCATTAGAATTGCAAACAGATCTAGATGGTTCAGTAGTTCAAAAGCAAAGCACGGCGGAGTGGAACCCTCAGTGAGAACTCCTCACCTTTAATTTAAATTTCTAGTTAAAAATATATACTAGGATGCAGACGGTGTTTAGTAGCACCCGACACCCGTCGCCCACAGACTATGGACGGCTTGTATGCTTGTTTATTTGATTTTGATGTGTAGTTGATTGTGTGATGTGATGTGAAATGAAATAAAATATTTATATAGTTAAAAATATTTTATAGTTGAAAATAGAATTTTTAACGTGTATTTAAAATGAAATAAATATAAACAAATCGGACGATTTGTTTATATACACACATTTGACTGATATTGATTAGGATGATAAATTTTACACATCGCCCAACTACATAAATAAAATATGTGTTTGATTGTTTGAAAACCACACACGGATATTGGGATGATATATGACATACACTAGTCCCAATAATTAGCTGTATGTCGATCGATTGATTGACAGGCTGTTATAAGCGTTAAATATTTATATTTGTTGCTTATACAGTGTAGAACGCACTCTGGATGATGGTTGATTATTTATCATCGTTATTTTATACATGTGTTGTAGAAAATCCATATAATTAACATTATATGGTAATTGATTTGGCCTAATTCCAGTTTTGAAATAGAATATTTGAATAGAAATATTTGAAATAGAATATTTGAAGTAGAAATATTTGAAATAGAAATATTTGAAATAGAAATATTTGAAATATAATATTTGAAAATAGAAATATATGAAGCCGTGTTGATTAGATTTACGCCATTTTGACGTGAACGATATTTATATCGATTTTATTCATTTTATAATGAACATCGAAAGTGATTTCAAAATCTGATATTTTGAAATGAATTGTAATTCGAATTAAATTGAATTGAATTGAAATTCGAATTAAATTGAATTGCACTGAAATTCGAATTAAATTGAATTGAATTGAAATTCGAATATAATTGAAATAAATTGAAATTCGAATTAAACTGAATAGAATTGAAATTTGAATTAGATTGAAATAGAATTGAAATCGTTTTGAATTGAATTTAAAACATATTGAAATTGAACTGAAATTGATTTGAATGGAAATCGATTTGAAATGAAATTAAAACGAATTTATATTGAAAAATTCAATTTTGATTTGAATTTGAAAATGAAGTTGAAATCGTTTTGAAAACGAATTTTAAACAGTTTATAAAATTCATTTCGAAAGGAAATCGACGAAGTATATATTATATGTATTATATATTATATATAATGGCCTGAATAGAACGCGCCGCGCTGCGGCAGTTCGTGAATTTCGACCATTGACTTCGAATGGACATTGCGGGAGATCCGACCGTCGGATTCTCCAAAAACCGGGACCGTTGGGTTCGTATCGAAAAGATATTTCTAACAAATATTAGAAATTTGAAATCTAACGGTTGGATTTGGAATTATGTCCAAATCAAATTTGAAAAAGGTCGCCGTAAGTGCAGTTTGATGGCCGTTGATGGAAATCGACTGTACGGGCCTTGATAAAATTATTAAAAATAGTAATAATTTGTGTAAGATCATAAGAAATGATTTGGGAAGAATCGGGATGAAAAACTCCATATTTGAAAAGATAAAAATAGATTTTTATCGAAATGAACAAGTTTTGAACTAGAATTATAATTCTATTTATTTTTAAATAAATAAATTGAATTTGAAAAGGGTTTTAAACGTAACCAGAATTTCCAATAATTGAAATGGAATGGATTTGAATCGAAATTGTCTTTGGAGTATTTCGATGTTGGATTTCGTGATTATAAAGATGTTGTTATGGAAATTTGAAAGATATATATATATATATATATATATATATATATATATATATCGTTATTTCCAATACGATATTTGTTGGTCGTAGAATTTGATATTGAATATAAGCCGATATATTTTCTATTCAGAGCCTTGTATTTAATACAAATGTGATTTGGGTTTGTCGTGAATGGTGTCTTCATTAACACTATTCTTAAGCCCAGTCGAGAAAAAGATTAAATCTTTTTATTTAGATTTAATGAAGTGTACCAATTAAATAGTATTTAATTGGAATTGAATTGGTATTTATTTTCGGGTTTATCGTGAACAGTGTTTTAAATAACACTTGTTCTTTAACCCGATAATTAATGAAATGTGATTTTGGGTTGTCGTGAACGGTATCTTCAATAATACTGTTCTTAGACTCAAAGGAGTTAAGAAAACTAGAAACTAACTGGAGATTAGTTAAGTTGAATGGTTTCTGGGTATTGATCTGATGTTGGTTTCGGCCTTTGGGGTTAATACTTAGGGAATTGCTCACTTGCTAATTTACGGTTAGGGACTGATTGAAATGTGATGTGATTTCGGGTTTATCGTGAACCGTGTTTTAAATGACACTGATTCTTTAATCCAGTTAAAGATTAAAACTAAGTGGAGATTTAATGAATCTTTAATTAGATTGAAAAGATCGGGAATGGAGTATCACCAGTTTTACTCCAGACGGTAGTTAAATCTTTAATTAGATTTGAACGTGAAATGGTAATTGAATTTACCGAAAACACCGTGGTGTTAGATATGAAGTATGACCAGTTTTACTTCATGGGATAAATAGGTTGGGATTGGGAAATAAAAATAAATAATTACTTCAGTGTGGTTCGCTAATCCCGACTAGTTTGAAGTGATATTCAAAGGAAGATTAAAGAATAAATTTAAAAGAATTTATCTTTGATAAAATTAATGGGAACGTTTCCCTAAGAATGTGAAATTTAGAAACTAACTGTGGGTTAGCTAAGCAGAATGGTTTCCTGTGTATTGATCTGATGTTGGTTTCGGCCTTCGGGGTTAATATTTGGGGAATTATTCTCTTGTTAATTTACGATTAGTGACTGATGAATTGGAATGAGGCGTATGTTGTGTTTGTGTAACATTGTTTATTATACACGCGAGTTATTCAGAAAGACCAGGTTTATCCCATTCTGAATAACTGATACGATGATAAGTCGAAGATGAAGACGGTGGTCGAAGACCGAAGGTCTTCACGTCGATTGGGTGGTTACTGATGATCTTGATTGGGCCTTACACCCAAGAGGAGGGAATCAGTTAGTGGTCGTCCAGACATGCTTGGAGATCGATGGATAAGCGAGGTACAAGTTGCCTCCGATTTCGTTTAGATCCAGAACGGACTTGCAAATGGACTCTGTGTCTGACATTGGATTTCATTCTGTGTGACTGATATCGGTTGCATAGAGTGGTTTGCCTGTGTGGCATGCTAAGATGCAAATGATCTAGGCTTATGTTGAAAAGCAGAGTCTTGTGGTTGATGATCAAAGCATGACCTTTGTGGCGTAGCTTTGTGTAGCGTTAATTCGCGAGCCTCGAACCACGGTGTGAACCAAAAATGGGAGAAGGACCTCAGGGAAGGCATGCGTTTCTTTCTAGTTAGGAGTGGCGTCAGTGCTTGAACTGGCCGACGAGTTTGACTCATGTGGTTGTTGGAATTGGAGGTGCCTTGGTTATATCGGTCGATCCGGGACCGATGGAGTCATTCGTTGGCTCATTTACGCCCCAAAGGGCGGGGAAACGCATGTTCAGGCATTTTAATCCATTCCGTGTGGACCGGCCCTGACGATCCAAGGGCCCACCTGAGTCTGGGTCCTGAGGGGCGGGCTAAAGCGTCTCGAATTCGGTGAGGACTATCTTTTGCCTCGGTTCACAGATGGAAATCCAACTTCCAATACGTGATTTTGCGGTTTTATTTGTAAACCTATATATGGCGACATAGTGGGATGGGGCGCTCATGCCGCCTATGATTGATATTTATGATTGTATATAAAATCAGAAACTAACTGGAAACGAGCTAAGATGGTTGGTTTCCTGGGTATTGGTCTGATGTTGGTTTCGACCTTCGGGGTTAATACTTAGGGAATCGTTCTCTTACTAATTTACGGTTGGAGTCTGATTAAGAATCAAAAGATGAAATTTAGCGTATCAAGCATTCTTTGGCTATTATAAGGTAAAAACCCTATCCTCTGGCTTGAGTTGCATTGTGTGATGGGACCTGGGTCTTATAATAGCTTCATTTTTCTTTATTTATCATTGCGCTATTGTTTTAAGCACTGGTATTCTTGGGAGGAAACCCGTTCCGTGTTATACGACATGGTCCCTTGATTTACCTAACTTAAAAATAAAGATTAATAACTGTTTTAGTTCTCACACCAGTCCCATGACTGACCCGGAGTTTATTGTTTTAACCAAAACTCTGGGTGCCCCTATTTTCGACACGGGCTGCTAGTAGTTTTGGTTTTGCGGATTTATATTCATAGGATCCTGATTTACAGCTGGAACGATACTCGGAAAGCTCTGTATCCGTGTATTACTTCTAGTTGTGTATTGTATTATTTTCCGCTGCAGTAATGTATTGTAATCTCTGATATTTATCGAATGTGTAATATTTATTTAGACTCTGTAAATTCTTGTATTCTGATGGAATTGTTGTAATATACAATGAAATGTTCTTCCGTCTGCGTTCTTTTGTGTGTTGTTCTCAAAGCAATCCGGGCTTTCCTTACCGGGGAAGTTCGGGTCGTTTCAATTATGTACACTCATTTGACTGGTATTGATTGGGACGATATATTTTACACATCGTCCAACTGCACAAATAAAATTTGTATGTGTTGATTTAAACCCCACACGGGTATTGGGATGATATTTGACATACACTAATCCCAATTGCTTGGTTGTATGTCAATCGTTTGGTTGATAGACTGTTATAAGCGTTAATTATTTATATTTGATGCTTATGCAGTTATGTAGTGCACTCTGGCTGATGGTTGATTGTGTATAGTTGTTGTTGCATACATGTGTTGTATGAAATCCATATAAATAAATTATATGGTAATTGACTGTGTATGATTCCAATTCAGAAAGAACGAATATTTTAAAATAATGAATTATTTAAAATAATATTCTGTAAAGGATTAAAATATGATTTTGATGTCCGATTTGGGATGGACACGAAAATATTGAAATATATAAAGCTGTATTGATTAGATTAATGCCATTTTGACGTGAACGATATTTATGTCGATTTTATTCATTTTTATAATCAACATCGAAAAGGAAATGATTTCAAAATCTGATATTTTGAAGATATTATCATTTATATATTATAATGATATAGAATATTCAATTTTGATTTAAAATTGAAAATGAAGTTGGAATCGTTTTTAAAACGAATTTAAAACGATTTATAAAATATGTTTTAAAGGGAAATTGATGAAATATATAATATATATATATTATATATTTAATGGTTTGAACAGAACGCGCCGCCCCGCGACTGTTTGTGAATTTCGACCATTGACTTCGAATTGACATTACGGGAGATCCGACCGTCGGATTCTCCTAAAACTGGAACCATTAGGTTCGTATCGAAAAGAGCTTTCCAATGAATAAAAGAGATTTGAAATCTAATGGCTAGATTTGGTATTATGTCCAAATCAAATTGGGAAAAGGTCGCTGTAAGTGCAGTTCGATGACCGTTTATGGAAATCGACTGAAAGAGCCTTAATAAAATTATTAAAAATATTGATAATTTGTGTAAAACCATAATAGATAATTTGGAAAGAATTGGGACGAAAAATTCCACATTTGTAAAGATAAAAAAAATATATTTTTATCAAAATGAACTGGTTATTAACTAGAATAATAATCCAATATATTTAAATAAATAAATTAGATTTGAAATGGGTTTAAAATAACCAAAATATTCCAATAAATAAATTGGAATGGTTTGGAATGGAAATAATCTTCAGAATATTTCGGTATTGGATTCCATGATTATACGGATATTGATATGGGAATTTGGAAAATATATATATCGTTATTCCTAATACGATATTTGTTGGTTTCAGAATTTGATATTGAATATAAGCCGATATAATTGCTATTCAGAACATTGTATTTAATATCAAATGGGAGACTGGATTTGTCGCGAATGATGTCTTCATTAACACTGTTCTTAAACCCAGTTGATAAAAGAATAAATCTTTTAATTAAAATTTAGTGAAGTATTTCCAATAAATTAATATATAATTGGAATTGAATAAAAGAATTAGATTTTGGGTTTGCCGTGAATGGTATCTTAAATAACACTGTTCTTAAACCCCGCGTGAGAGGAATAAGTCTTTTAAATAAGATTATTAGAGTTTCCAATTATATTTAGTAATTGGAATAAAATGGAATGTGAATCGGGTTTATTGTGAACTGTATTTTTAACGACATTCGTTCTTTAACCCGATTTAGAGTGAAATGTGATTTGGAATTTATAAATCTTTTTTTTAAGATTTAATGGGAATTTTCCAAAGTAAAGTTTTCCAATTTAATATACTATTGGAATTGAATGGAATTCGATTTGATAATAATCGAAATGTGCTTCTGTGGAGGAAGAATGTTAATATATATGGAATTTAAAAGGCTTTGTCGTTATTCCATTTATATTATTAGTCGAATATAGAAATTGATATTGATTATATATTGATCTGTTTTCTGTGAAGATTCCATAATTAATGGAATGTGATTTGGGTTTATCGTGAACTGTGTTTTAAATCACATTAGTTCTTTAACCCAGTTAAAGATAGGATTACATTTCTAACATTGTATTTCGAACTGTATGTTTGATCTCTGCTAAATATATATCTGTTTAGTGGCAGAGAATTTATTCTCTTGCTTAACACCCTTCCCTAAGACGTACGAGCTTAGAGGTTATATATAGGCAGAAATCAATAGTACGGTGTAGATTGTCGATGCGGCATGTTTGATTTCCCAAAGTTAAATAATCATTAATATTGATTTTTGGGAAGATTAAAACTAAGTGGAGTTTTAATGAATCTTTAATTAGATTAAAATGGGAATGTAATAATTTAAATTATCAAATTTGGGAAATGATCGAGAATGGAGTATCACCAGTTTTGCTCCAAGCGATAGTTATCTCTTTAACTGGATTTGAATGTGAAATGGTAATTAAATTTACCGATAACACCATGGTGTTAGATATAGAGTATTACCAGTTTTGCTCCATGAGATGAATAGGTTGGGATTAGGAAATTAAACAAATGATTACTTCAGTAAGGTTCGCTAATCCCGACTAGTTGATAAACCTTAATTTGGTTTAAATTGATATCCAAAATAAGATTAAAGAATAAATTTAAAAGAATTAATCTTTGATAAAATTAATGGGAACCTTTCCCAAAGTATAAGAATATTTGAATAAAAGGATATTCTGGATTGGAATGAGGCGTATGTTGTGTTTTTATAGCACTTGTTTATTATATACGCGAGTTATTCGGAAAGGCCGAGTTTATACTCATTCTGAATAACTAATTCGACGATAAGTCGACGATGAAGACAGTGGTTGAAGACCCGAGGTCTTTACATCGTTTGGATGATTACTGAAGTCTTGATTGGGCTGTACACCCAAGACAGGGTAATAAGTGGTGATCGTCCAGACGTACTTGGAGATCGACCGGATATGCAAGGACCTCTCTCCTGTATTGGACATATGGGACGAGGAATAAGGTGCCTCCGGTTTCGTTCAGACCCAGAATGAACTTGTAAATGGATGTATGTCTAACATTGGATTTTATTCTGTGTTGATTGATCTCTATTAAATATATATCTGTTTGGCGGTAGAGAATTTATTCTCTTGCTTAACGCCCTTCTCTGAGATGTACGAGCTCAGAGATTATATACCGATAGACATCAGTCGCATGGCATGGATTGCCTGTGCGGCATGCTGAGATGCAAATGATCAAGGCTTCTGTTGAAAAGCAGAGTCTTGTGGTTGATGATCAAAGCACGACTTTAATATAGCATAACTTTGTGTAGCATTAATTCGCGAGCCTCACACTACGGTATGAACTTGAAACGGGAGAGGACAGCAGGGAGGGCAGTGCATTTCCTTCTAGCTAGGAGTGGTGTCATGGTATGGAGCCCAGACATTTTTACTTATGTGGATGATGGAAGGCGAGGCACATCGATTATATCGGTCACTACGGGGCCGATGGATGACATGGTCGATACACTGACCAGATTTATGCCCCACAGGGCAGGGAAACACGTGTTCAGGAATTATGAATCTACCTTGCACTTAGTGTGAACCGACCCTGCATGTTACCTAGGGTGCAGTTGCGGCTTTATCTTGAGACTCGGGCTAGAGAGTCTAGAATTCGGTGAGGACGATCCCTTGTCTCGGTTCATAGAAGGAATCCAATTTCCAATACGTGACTCTTCGATTTTAGTTGTAAACCAATATGGCGACATAATAGCATGGGATACTATACCGTTTATGATTGATACATTTATATTTGAAGTTGTTTTTGACACTATACACTTATAGTATCAAATGATTTGTTTTTAACATATCAAGCATGTTTAGCTATTATAAGGGAAAACCCTATCCTCCGGCTTGCGTTGCATTGTGTGATGGGGCCTGGGTCTTATAATAGCTTCATTTTTCCAAAAAGCGTTGCGCTGTTTGTTTTACGCACTGGTATTCTTATGAGGAAACTGGTTCCATGTTAAACGGCGTGGTTCCTTGATTTACTTTATTTTTAAAGTAAAGATTTAATAACTATTTTAGTTCTCACACCAGCCACATTACTGACCTAGAGTTTATTGTTTTAACCTAAACTCTAGGTGCCCCTATTTTCCACACGGGCAGCTAATAGTTTTTGTTTTGCAGATATTGTATTCACATGATCCTGGTTTACAACTGGAGCTATATTCGGAACACTCTGTATCTGTGTATTTCTTTCAGTTGTGTTTTGTATTATTTTCCGCTGCATTGTAATTTGTAAATCTCTAATATTTATCAAATGTATACTATTTATTCATACTTTGTATATTCTTGTACTCTGATGTAAATTGTTGTAATAAGCAATGAAATGTTCTTCTGTTTATGTTCTGATTTTCGTGTTCTCAACTCAATCCAGGCTTTTCCGTAAGGGAGAGTTTGGTTCGTTTAAGGAATTAATACTGAAGACTGTACAGTTTTAGAGTTTTAAAGATTCAAGAGATTCAGAATACAGAGAAGATTTAAGACTCGTGAGTAATCAAAATTTCAAGATTTCCGGAGTTCAAGATAAATATAGTAATAAAGTCTAGTTTATGTAAGACTCTGAATAGCACTCTAGGTTCAAATTCAAATTCTATTTTCAAAATTCTATTTTCAAAATCTATACTAATTAAGTTTTTCTATTTTACTTTTGATTTTAAACTCAAGTTTTAAAGTTTATATATATATTTATATAGTTATATACTTTATATTTATATAGTTTTAAACTTTATAATTTTATAAATATGTTTATAAAGTTTATATTTATGATTTCATATGATTTTCTACTTTATAATACTTATTTGTATCACTATGTTTTAATTCAAGAATTTCCAGAATTGTATATATATTAAAACACTTGAAAAATGTTTAAATTTCAAATTTTTAACAATATATGTCGACGTATAGCCATGTCGACATATAACTGTCACATTTTCAATTTTGAAAGTAAGTGTCTTTTCACTATTTGTAACGTTCCAGAATCATTGCAACCATTCAAATCTTATAAATAGGGGATGATTTCAATTTTTTTAATCATTCTTCTTCTCCATCTTCATCTCCTTTCATTACACCATAATTATTTCATATATTTATGATTTCTACACTTATACTATGTTGATTTCATGTCTAGTTATATTTAACTTCTTTTCTTCTCACTCTCTACTCATTACTCTCTGAATCGAAGTGTTATTTAAGAGTTATAAGGCTGTTGTAATCGTTTGGAAAAGTTTTGGAAATGGTTTGTTCCTTGTAGCCGTGAAATCAAGGAAGGAAACGATGTTAACCTTGTAGCCAGGAAATCAAGGGGGAATATACTTGATCAAGGGTGTTTGGAATCGGTGGTAACCTTGTGGCCGTGAAATCAATGGTGTTGTACTTGGATATTGATATAGTAACAAAATTTTGCGCAATCCAGCGTTGCGTGGACTAGACGTAGGAGTAATTTGAACCAATATAAAATCCGGTGTGTTCTTTCCTTTTTTGCATTTTATTTTTGTTCATCTCGATGGTTTGATATTCATATAGTAGATAATATAAGTTTTAGATTTTCTTAACTTCCTTAAAAACACTATTCACCCTCTTTATTGTTAGTTTTGCCTTAACGATCCATTCCTCATTACCAAACATCCTTCTCTTCGCACTTGTTTGCGCAATAGATCTTTCCTCACTAATACTCCAAGATCTATCTTCTTCTCTTTGACCATTTCTCGGCCTATAATACCTAGTAGCAATATTCGATCCTACTCACACCATTTAAGTCTCCTCCTTAGGTAGATATCATTTGATTGTATCTGAATGAGCAAAAAGGTCTCATTGCTTTAGAGCTAAGAAATTCGAGGCAGTTGGACTTGCACCGGCCAGTTGCTTCGAGATCTTAGAATAGGTTGTTGTTTGTATTGCATCTGCCTTCGCTATACCTATCTTTTGGATGGTTTTTCTGAGGAGAATCCCGATGAGATTTTAGAGGAATCCTTGTCTTACACGGACTTGAATAGTCTTTCGATTGACCGGCTTTCGAGACTTTGCAGCATGTCTCTTTTCTTAATGTGGGTTCTTTAGTTCGAGAATCTATGTTCGAACTGCCCATGCAGACATTGGACCCATTTAACACATCGTTCTATAAATGGGAAATTATGAGTAGGTTTGTCTCATGATGTAGGAATTTAATCCCTTGCTTGATCGGTGGCATAACCATCATTTAGTACCGCATCATATTTGATTCAGCTTGTGTTCTTGCATGTTATCTCATGGGGTTACTCTTTGTAAATTCACCTATCCATTTTGTAACAACCCGCAAACCCGTACTATCTGAGTTGACTAATAACACCACATGTCCAACCCAAATTGCACAGAAATACGAATCATTATTAGAAAGAAGTTATAGGATGAGAAATAGAAAGAAAGAAATATTAGAATAGAAGAAAATGAAGATCACAAACTCCCAGTGGAACGAATCAAATATATTAGGTAACATAAACTTTGAAATACAATCCAGTAACTTTATATACATACCATCATTAGAGCACAACAGCTATTTCTGGAACAGATATAAACAACTGTTTCCAGATAGAACATAGTACACGGCAGAAATATGATAGTCTATAGCTAACTGGTGAAGCCTCCTGCTTCCAGCTCTTCCAAGTGAATCTGAAAAATCCCGACTACTTGACTGCCCGTACAAATTTAGGCACCCAAGAGTTTAGGGAAAACAAACAAAATAAACTCTGGGTCAGTCATGGGACTGGTTGAGTAAACTCCAACCATTTGTTTAACTTTCAAATCCTTTCAAACAAAAGGATAATAGTAAGACCAGCCTACACATAAACATGGATGGTTTTTATCTTACTATAACCCAAAACACTTTGATACGAAAATCCATTGATATTATAATAGTGTCTAAATCAAATAAATAACAATCTAGCGGAACGCTTGCATCTCACGCTCCATATATAATATAAAATCAAGAACCGCAGGGCGCTTATTGGAATTGGATTTCCAACATGACAAGGTATGGAACCACCTTCTGATAGTGTATCTCTAAAGGGGAATACATTGGGTTCAACAAGAACATCTTGCAACCCGGCCCATAGAGTGTATCGAATGTATATCACCAACGGTTGGGATCAGTAACCATTTCCCGAAAAAGGACAACATCGATAGATTAAAGAAGTAAAAGAAATTTCTCTAGATAGGTGATTATACACCTTAATGAGAGCGACCCATATAACCATGCTGCCTGCCCGATTTTTGTCATTTCTCGGTTGTTGAGGCCTGAGGCTACGATTACTTTCCATTCATCGATAGCACAATCACTTTGAATGCCACATTGTCAAATCCGTTAACCACTAATTGATTTGCACAAATATATTCTGGATATTATGCTAAGAGAATAAATTCTCCGCCACCATATATATTTACACAGACCAACGTATACGATTATTGGAAATACTTTGTCAGACATTCGTCCATATACGTTCGTTCTGGGACTGAACGAAACCGAAGGCACAATTTCTATTAATAGAAAAAGCCCTTACACTTTACTTCAAAGCATCAAACAAATCACTGGGCCATTTAATTAATATTTCATTAATTAAAACACTTCTCCATTTTCTTATCAATATTCGTTAACACAATATTTTCAATATTCTTGTTGGCCTCTTACCCTATTTGGAAAACATTTCCATATCTTGCCTTCTTTTATTTTCTACACTTAGAAAATATTTTCTATTTATAATTGGAGAACATTCCAATTATTTATTTCTTGCTCGACTCATTTAATTCTACTCTCAGGAAATATTTATTTATTATATATCCAAAATTCAACTTATTTGGGCTAATACGAATGTTGTGTAAAACATCGTTACAAACAACCCAAAATATTTCATTCAACTATCTTTTATTTAACCCTTGATCTTCGAGACTGAATCTTGCTATTTATCAGTTAAAAATGAAAACAATCGAGTTGGGGTAAAATAACCTCTCAGACCTTGATTGAAAATATCCTTAACTTCAAAATAGACAAGACCATTATTCTCGAATTATCCACACCATAAAAACCAATTATTCATTTATAAAAACGTATACGTTTCTCTTTCTAATTTTTTATCAGATTTAATTATAGATTTCCTTTTTGTTTATAATATTCTATTTTAATTCGTTTCCTTATCGAATTCAATATATATTGATACACTGATTTTTACTTATCAAATTATTGTGACGACCCGATTTCCCGTTCTCACGGAAACAAGGTTATCTTTTGGAATATAACACAGAAACATATAAAAAGCAGAACAGAATTAAATAAATACACCAGAATGAACAACAAAATATACTGGATAAAAGTAATCATCAGAGTTACACAGTATACAGGATCTTACTTAGTACAAATACAGTTCAGCTATACATAAATGTCTACAGCGGAAATAAACAAAATATGTACAATAGGAGCTGAACAGCATAAAAAGAAATAAATGATAGAATCCATCTTCAGCTCCAGCTATCCAGAAAGAACCAGCTAAACCTGAATACAAGGCTGCCCGTGTAGAAAAAGGGGCACCCGAGTTTGAGAGTGAAACAAACTACGAGTCAGTCATGGGACTGGTATGAGAAATCCACTCAACACATATATAATTGGCTAATCACAGGACCACGCCACTTTCGTGGAACGAGTTTACTCCATTGGATTGCCAGTGCTTTAAAACAAATCTTTCTTTTAAAACATCGCTATGCTTTTTATAAAAATGAAGCCGTTATAAGACTCAGTTCCCATCACACAATGCAACGCAAACCGGAGGATAGAGTTTTACCTTATAATGGCCAAAATATGATTGATACGAATAAAACAAAGGCAATTGATATTATTGCTAGTGTCTATATGTTTGAAAACACTTTCAAATCATAACTATCAATCATAGACGGCATGGGTACCATATATCATGTCGCCATATATATATACAATCAAAACCGCACGATGTCGTATTTGGAAATTGGATTTCCGTCATGAACCAAGGCAAAAGATAGTCCTTACCGAATTCGAGACAATCTAGCCCATGTCTCAGGATCAGAGCTCGAGTGACCCTTGGATCGTCAGGGCCGGTCCACCGATGTGGATTAAAATTCCTGAACAATACGTTTCCCCGCCCTTTGGGGCGTAAACGAGCCAACGAATGACTCCATCGGACCCGGATCGTCCGATCAAACCGAGGCGCCTCGCAACAGCAACAACCACATAGGTGAAAAGTATATATATGTCAGGGCTGGTAGGTCACTGACACCACCCTAGCTAGAAGAAAACGCATGTCCTCCCTGAGGTCCTTCCTCCCGTTTTAGGTTCATACCGGGGTGTGAGGCTCACGAATTTACGTTATACACAAAGCTACGCCACACAGGCGGTGCTTTGATCATCACCACAAGACTTTGCTTTTCAACAGAAGCCCTGATCACTGCATCTTAGCATGCCACACAGAATAAATCCTATGTCAGACACACAGTCCATTTACAAGTCCGTTCTGGGTCTGAACGAAACCGGAGGCACTAAATACCTCGCAAACCCTTCGACCAACACGTACGTCCGGACGATCACCACTCATTATCCATATTTCGGGATGCCTCCCAATCAGGACCTCGGTTACCATCCAAACGAGGTGAAGATCTCCGGTCTTCGACCATCGTCTTCATCTTCGAATTTCAATCGTCGGTCGATTATTCGAAATGAGAATTAACTCGGCCTTTCCAAATAATTCACGTATATTTAGAATTTCAAATCGATTTATTTCAATGGTTAAATTATTTGACAACATCACGTTTGTTCTTTAATGTAATTTTCACACCAAACACATTCAACCATCAAACATCACATAAATCAAGCAAATTCAGTTTATTTCCATTCCATATCGCTTATGATATTTTATAACTATTTATCGCTATTTTTATTTATTTTAAAATAGCCATTTTATTCAAAACGACGCTTCGGGCCATAAGGCGGCCGTGGCGCTGTTTTTCTTCAGATTTGATTTATACATATCTGAAAATCTAACCGTTGGATCTTCACAAAATTTACATCATTAGAAAGGTCTTTTCAAAACGAACCCAACGGTTCCAGTTTCGGGAAAATCCGACGGTCGGATCTCCCGGTACAATCGTTTGAATTTTCGATTTCAAAATACGAACTACAGCGTCGTTATTCGATTAAATATAATTTTATTTATATATATAAATAAATATAATCGTTTATGGCGCTGTTTTTCTTCAGATTTGAATTAAACATTCCAGACAATCCAACCGTTGGATTTTTACAAGGTTGGTGCCGTTGGAAAGATTATTCCAAGGCGAACCCAACGGTTGAGGTTTCGGGAAAATCCAATAGTCGGATTTCCCGTACTAGTCGTTTGAAATCACGGTTTCAAAATACGAACTGCACGGCTTCGTTTCGTTTTAATTTTATTTATATTTATATAGTTATATAAATATAGTTCATTCAACGATTTCAATATCGTTTTCACTTCAAAAATTTTTCTAACACCTTAAATTCTGGAAAAATTTCGCCATAACCTCCCCTGCACCGGGAGCGTCGGGAAATCGCAAATAGCGTCCCGGTCCTTCTAATCTCAAAAAGAAAAAGAAAAAGCCAAGCGGCTAGCCAACAGGCTCAAAATCATCACCCAAACAAATCAGTAAATGTGTACCTATTTGTCGGGCACAAATTTTATTCCTCTTCTCTAGCCCCTTTGCTATAACCTGTTCAATGAATATGCATGTACATATATATACAGTCCATATCATTTATCAATTTCTATTCGACTTCATATTTGATTTCTATTTGGTTTAAAAACTCCATTCATTCTAATGTTACATAAATAGGTGCAAATCATTTCATTAGCTAATTAATGAATATTTCATCTCATATATGTTTATTTTGAACAAGTGGCTATTTTTTTTAACACTTCACATTTCAACGATTTATGCATACAATAAAAATGTGATTTTTATTGTAAAACAATTCATTTCAAAACACTATTTTTCTATATAGTTCATATAGTCGATAAAAGGTGATTTTTATTATCAAACAATTTATTTCAAAATATGAATCCCATTCAACACATGAATTTCTAAACAACGAATGAATATCAATTCAACACATGAATGTTTTCAATAGTTTTTATATATAGATAAAAATGTGATTTTTATTATCGAACAATTTATTTCAAAATATGAATACCATTCAACACATGAATTTCTAAACAACGAATGAATATCAATTCAACACATGAATGTTTTCTATAGTTTTTATATATAGAAAAAAAATGCGAATTTTATTATCGAACAATTTATTTCAAAATATGAATACCATTCAACACATGAATTTCTAAACAACGAATGAATATCAATTCAACACATGAATGTTTTCTATAGTTTCTATATATAGATAAAAATGTGATTTTTATTATCGAACAATTTATTTCAAAATATGAATACCATTCAACACATGAATTTCTAAACAACGAATGAATATCAATTCAACACATGAATGTTTTCTATACAATGAATAAATATAGTTTAAGCATATGAAAATAATTCAAACACACAAATATTATTCAAAATTTCGGCAGCATAACGGCAGGGTAGTTACACCGGCACCGTCCCTAGTACGGCTCCTCGCTCTACCTTAAAACCTCGCGGTTTTTGACAATGGGGTTCATGCATCTAGTTCGCACGCAGGCGGCATGTATATATTTATTTCATTTCCACAAACTAATCCTAAGTGGTTTCAACCAAATATTTCTCAACCACAAATGGGTATTTTTCAACCACAATCAACCAATATCAATCACAAACAATCCCAAACAATCATTCAATTTTCACCACAATTTCAACCAATAAATATCGTCCATGGTTTGTGGACGAGGGGGCGTATATATATATATATATATATATATATATAGATATAGATATATATTTATTTATATATAGCAATTCACTTTTACTTTCAACACATATATATAAATTTTAAAATCAGAAATCTCACCAATAGCTATCCAACTTCACGACTCTTCCTTATAGAAATCTTCGCCTATTTGTCGCTTTCACCCGTATTCTCTGCATATGTAAAAATAGAATTTTTTACTATGCTATTCAATATATAAAAATCGAATTTTGACTTCGCTATTCAATATATAAAAATATGATTTTTACTTTTGCTTTCAACATATAAAAAATATGATTTTTTTTTCTTTTGCTTTCAACATATAAAAATATGTTTTTTACTTTTGCTTTCAACATATAAAAATATGTTTTTTTACTCTACTAAAAAAATCAGTTTTTCTTTTTACTAAAAAAAATCAGTTTTTCTTTTACTAAAAAATCAGTTTTTATCTTTTACTAAAAAATCAGTTTTTCTTTTACTAAAAAATCAGTTTTTATCTTTTACTAAAAAATCAGTTTTTCTTTTACTAAAAAATCAGTTTTTATCTTTTACTAAAAAATCAGTTTTTCTTTTACTAAAAAATCAGTTTTTATCTTTTACTAAAAAATCAGTTTTTCTTTTACTAAAAAATCAGTTTTTATCTTTTTCAAATGCAGTTTTTAAATCCCTTTTTCAAATGCAGTTTTAGTTTTTAAAAATTTTCATTTTTAACTTTATAAAAATTCCTGTTTTTCTTTATAAAAATTTCTGTTTTAACTTTATAAAAATTTCAGTTTTACTTTATAAAAATTTCTGTTTTAACTTTAACAAAATCGGTTTTTAAACTTTATAAAAATTCAGTTTTATAGAATTTAAAAATAAAAATAAGAAATAAAATACTTACAGAGGAGCGGAGGGGTCTGCAGATCGTCGGAGGCGGGGCTCTCGAGGGTGGCGGTCGGCGGTTCAGCGTTGCGAACCAGGGGGGGTGCGGTGGGGTTTTCGAACAGTTAAGGCGGTGGGCGACTTCGGGGTAAGGGCGCTGGGAGGAGGAGGCTGCTTCGAGGGGTGGGGTTTCGATGATGGCTCGTCGGCGTCAGGTCTTTAGGGGGCGGCGGCTTCGATTTAGGTTTTCTTCCCCTTTTTTTTTTTTTTTTTTTATTATCCGAACTGTTTCTGTTATGAAGTCGGGGGGGGGGGGGCAGGCAGGAGATAAGGGGGAGAAAATTATATATATATATTTTTTTATATTATTTAATTATTATTTTTGCAAATAGGTTGACTTTTACACACGACCTCGAAACGAGGCCCACCGCCTGTCGTCCATAGCGTTTTACCCCCATTCCGAATACAATGGGATATGTATCGCAAGCTGATTTGATCGTTACAATCAGTTTCCTTTTGAATTTTCATTTAAATCACTATATTGAATTTTAAACGCACATTTCAAATTACTGGGGCCACATACTAACTAGAAAAATTCCAGAAAAATATTTTCTAGCTTCGTATTGACGATACGGTCCTAACAAAACTAGTTTCGTCGAATTCTGAGACCGTTTGAAAAATGGCCAATTTCCAGTCGATTAAAATCAACGAAAACTGGTCAAACGTGTTTTCCTTTGCCACGCTTACATATTGATTCGAAAATTTATGAAATTTGAAACCTAGCAATCACTTGACACCGCGGACCCAACAAAAGTGGTTTCGTCGAAATCCGAGGTCATCTGCAAAATATCCATTTTTAAGGGCCTGAATTCCATAGCGACTATTCAGAATTTCCAACTGGACATATCTTTTGATTCCTTCTATCAAATTTCGATTGGTCAGATTCGTTAGAAAGATATCATCAATTAGATTCCATTATTTTTGGTTTCACTAAGATCCGGATTGTTTTGCACCCGGTATATTCAATTGAAGTTTGAAATCGAATTATCGAACTACCGCGCCATTTTCAATTCTATATATAATTATAATTAATTATATTCGTTTTCAAATGTCGATTCAAACTCAGTTTTCATTGCCATTATCTAAAATATTTATTTTAAATATTTAAAATCCATTATTTTAGCCAATTTAAAAATTTTTAATTGGTTCAGATTTTCTGGGTCGTTACAATTATCTTAAAAATATTCCAACTCCCTAAATTTCTAGAAAATTTCGCCATAACCTCCTTTGTACCGGTCGATAGTTCAAACCTCAACTCGCCTCTCTAGGCCCTTTCCATTCAAAAAGAAAAATCAAAAAGTCAAGTGGCTTGCCGATTCGGCGCATAAAGTCTCACATGGAATTTAAACGTGTACCTTTTGGTTAGGCATTTCAATATATATCTCTTCATAAACTTTATTCCATACCTTTCTAACACATATCTATCTATTCCCAATTTATTACAACTCAATCCGGTCATTTTAAACTCGATTTGCTAATTAATTCTCTAGTTAGTTATTTTGCCTATTTCACTTTTATATTTGAACATAACCTGTTCAAAAATAATCCAATTCACTTATAAGCTAATTGGAATCCCATTTTTAATTTACGTTTCATATTCGATTGCGAATAAAATTTCATAAATTCCATTTTCCTATTTAAGGTTAAACTCTTTCTGAAATTCAATTAACTAAACCTTCTTTAACTTAGTTAATTCTATTCAAAAATTAAAAATATGAATTTTTTTTTGTTTCAAAAATTATTTCATATACTTCACTTGGGTTCAAATATATTTTATAACTCAAATTTAGATTTTTCTAATGAAGATTCAGATTCTGTTTACTTAAAATCCTTATATTTATTTATACAAGCCATTATGGTTTTTAAACGATTTTGGCGCTGCTTTTCTGAAAATTTGATTTTGACATAACTCAAAATCTATTCAACGAAATCTAGAATTTTCTCTTCCATTAGAAAACTATTATCAAATCGGTCATGACGATTTTGTTTCGAAGAATTCCGACTTAAATTGAGTTCTATATACTCGATTGAAGTTCGAAATGCCAGTTTTCGAACTACCGCGCTGCGGCGAGTTCGTTTTAATTATATATATATACACGTTTAAACTTCGTTTATAATAAATTCAACTCCATTCTGATATATTTTTAATATATATCAAATCAGTTCCCCAATTCAACATAATATTTTCGATTATCTATAATTGTCGATTTTTCCTAGCTCCGTAATAAATTTATTTATACTTCGATCTTCTATATTTTATTCCAATTCCTTTTATAAATAAATTATTTATAAAATTCGATATAATCGAATTTCAATTATAAGATTTATCTCATCTCCGTTTATATTCTGAATTCTAGAAATAAACTCATCGTTCCCTTTTCTGAAACAAATTTCCAATTCACGGTTAAATTCATATTTGAATTTAAATTTCTAGATTATCAAATGATAATTTATTTATCTTTAATTTATAAACATTGTTTATAAATTTAATTTCCTTGTTTTAAAAAAAAACAAGTTCCCATTTCGATTCCATTTCAAATTCTATTTTCAAATTCCATTTTCAAATTCATACTTGAATTTATATCTTTAAATTATCTAATGATAATTTAATTTACCAGATTTATAAATATCGTTTATAAATCCAGCTTCCTTGTTTTAAAATAAAACAAGTCCCATTTCAAAATCTGTTTGAAAACCAAAAGCTTATTTTGGAATATTCTAATTACTACAACTAAATCTATATATAACATATAATCTATTTAAATACTTAATTTAAATATTAGTCTCTAATTAATTCAATTCTAATATTCCTTCTTGATATAATTTATTTTATAAATTCAGTACAATCTAACTTAATTATCCAATTAAATTTCCATTCCGAACATTGGAATAGATTTCATTGTTTTCTACTTAAAACGATTTCTAATTCATATCTTTAAATTCACATTAGAATTTAAAATATTCATATCATCCAGTGATAATTTATTTCTCTTCATTAATAAACATCATTTATAAATTCAATTCAGTTCCCTGATTATCCAATCAAAATCACTCCATTTTAGTTATAAACATCGTTTATAAATTTACTTCAATTCCCTGGTTATTTAATTTATAAACATCGTTTATAAATGCAATACTTGTTTTTATTTATTTTCAAAACAAGTAAATATCTTTAGCCCATTCTAAGTTCAAATTCTATTTTAGAAAAATAGAATTTTCCTTTTTAAATTTCAAAACCCTATTTATGATATTTCTATAAATTACCATTTAGGCCCAGTGATATTTCAAACATCCAAACACCCAGATTATCAATCATTGGTTATCTGACACATCATATATGAATTTATATATATGAGAACATACAAACAGATAATATATTTTTGAGGAATCCAGTTGGATCCCTCCAACCTGTTTCCGTGCATCCACAGACGTTAGCCAACATAAATAATACCCATCCTGCTTCGAGGCTGGATACCGCGGTATAGAAGGTCATCCACTAATATATTTATGGGGCGCATAGGGAAATTATCCGCTAATGGTACCGCGGGCATCCGCTAATGATACTGCGGGAATCCAACCACCAATATATATATATAATAACCACAAACATTAATCCTAAATAACTAATATATAATTAATAATAGGCACAATAATATTTTAATGTAACCAAACAACCATCCATATTTTTAACGACTAGAAATAATTCTAAATAATAAATTTAGTGTGATTTACTCACCATGATTTTTAATAGACAGAATATAAATCTAAGATGTTTGATTAAAATTCCATTGCGAAGTCTACGTCCATACCAATCCAGTTGTATGCTTGACGTTATGAATTCTAACATACTTTGTTCTCTTGAATCTGAAACCGTATGATAGTTTATATGTGTTATTAGTTCGACTCGACTGTAAAATAATAATAATTTAAATGAAACTAAAACTTGATTATCCAACTTAATTAAAATTTTAAAGCATGGTTATACCTTCCTTTTCTAGACCAAAGTTTAATGACCTGCGAACCAACATTTTACTGTTTCATCCTCAAATGGAAAACTGCTGAAGTCGGCTACAACTATCCTCACCATTTCCAAACCACTGCTCAGGTACATGTGAATACCACTACCATTGCCACTAGAAAAAACCCTAAACCAAAAGTCTGACCCTCACACTCCAACCTGCAGCCCTCCATTGATTCACATGCTCACTCAAAATCCCACTATAGCAGCATATTTGTGCCCCTACATCCGCAAGTACAAAAAAATGGTGCAATCACAAATTCATATAGGAATCCCCAAATCACTTGCCTTGCTCATACGTTCCTGAACCACAAACCATTTTCGAACCCATTTCCTCAAAAACCTACTGCCGAATTTCCCTGACATTGCACCAACCTTATCATTCACCGCCGATCAAATCAACGACCTCCCGTCCATCCGTCAAACTCCATTCCAGATCGCATCCTCCCACATTGATGCAACTACTGGAACAAACATCGACTTCAGTATCGACCATGACTTCAAAATCAAAAGCCCTAACTGTTTCCCCAAGCTTGTCGCATCATGAATGAAGCACCCGAGATCGAAATTCTCATCACACTCCAAATCTGCATTCCTGTTTCGAATTGATGACGGAAGTCCCAAAAATATCGAACTCAGTGAATCGCGGTTGGAGAGGCAACCCTAACAACAACGCTCAAGAAATCCTCCCTCATAACTCAAAATCGAATTCAAATTAAATTCCCCCTTTTTTTATATTTAGTTTGGATCGAAGAATCGATTTGCGTTAGGGAAAAGCCACAGAACAATGTGATGTTTAAATTGAATTGGGAAAAGAAAATGAAAGAGGATTGGAACGACTTTGATTTTATTTTCATTGCCAGGAGGAACGAATTGAAAGGGAGAAGTAAGGGAGCATCGCGGTTTTATAAAGGGGATTACTTCAACATTCAGGAATTTACGCCTGTATATGGTACAATATTTTTAATGTGATTAGATTTTGATTTAGTCCGATTTGAAATAAAGAGATCTTTATTTCTTTTAAACAGATTCTGATTTGATTTCTTATTTAATACGATTTGATATAAAGCGGTTTTTATTCTTTTAAATGGATATCGATTTGATTTCAAACCTATCCACAATCAAATATCTCGGGTCCATTAATTTTGTAACAACCCGGAAATTCTGAGCCAATTTAAAAATTTTTATTTTGGCAATTTTAATGAATATTGAATATTTAAAATGATTATTTTAATTAATAACGATGAGAAATTTATTTTGAATGTAATTAGAACGTATATATTTATATAGATTGTAATTAGAATATAAATATTTATTTTAAATTATAAAAGGAATTGAAAATGGTGCGGTAGTTCGAAAATTCGATTTCAAAGTTTAAATGAACGTACCGGGTGCAAAATAAATAGGATTTTAGTGAAACCAAAAATATTAGATTTTATTTGAAAATATCTTTCCAACAAATCCGAAAAATCGAAATTTCATAGCGGGAATAAAAAGTTATGCCCGGTTAAAAATTCAGAATAGTCGCTATGGAATTTTAGCCCTTAAAAATGGAAATTTTGCAAACGACCTTGGTTTTCGATGAAACCACTTTTGTTGGATCCATGATGTCAAATTATTGCTAGGTTTCAAAATTCACAATTTTTTGAATCAATATGTGAGCGTGGCGAAGTTAAACGTGTTTGGACAGTTTCAGTCAATTTTAATCGATTGGAAAATGGCCATTTTTCAAATGGTCTCAGAATTTGACGAAATTAGTTTTGATAGGACCGTATCGTCAATACGAAGCTAGAGATATTTTTTCTGGAATTTTCTAAATCAATATGCGGCCCCGGTAAATTAAAATGTACGTTGAAGTCAATTTTGAACATTATATTAATTTATATTTTAAATTTGAAGAAAACTGATCGTAACGATCGAATCGGCCTACGAAACATATCCCATTGTGTTCGGAATGGGGGTATTTAGCTAGGGGCGACAGTCGGTGGGTTTGATTTACAGTTCGAAATAAAAAGTTACGTTAAGGAATTAATAAAACAAACAAATAAATAAAATATATTATTATAAACCCACTATACCTATCCTCCCTCCTCTCCTTGTTGGTCAACGCAATATTCAGATTTGAAAATAAAAGAAAAGAAAAGAAAAGAAAAAGCGATCGACGATCGCTACATCGCCAATGCTCGCGCCTCCGCCGGAGCACCTCGCCACCACCTCCGACGCCATCGCCCCGCTCCCCTCTCCTCCGCTCCTCCTCTGTCCTACTCTCCTCCACCCTCTTTAAAACCGCAACCCCCTTCGATCGAGCACCACGAGACCAGCAGCCTCCCCAAGCCACCGCAGGCCCCACCACCACCTACGCAACCCCCTGTCCCACCACCGACCTGTGCCGCACCACCCTCAGTCGCGTCCGACCCCAAGCCCCCTCCAGCCTCGCGCGATCTTCCCAGCTCGAGCCCCAATTCGAAAATCGATTACCCCCGCAACGTGCGTGTCTTCCCCCACTACCAAATGATGATGTGAACACCTTCTTAGCTCAACGCGGTGAGTTTTTTTAATTTATTTAATTGAAATGCTTAGTTTAAAATCCATTTTAGAAATAAATTTATACATGGTTTTATTTTAGAAAAGTAATGATTTTTATTTAGCGAAGTTATGGTTATATATATATATATATATATATATATATATAAAGCTAAGATTTTTATATAAAAATATGAATCTTGATAATGTTTTCTTTGAAATAAAAATGTGATCTTTTTATGTGAATAGAAATGCGATTTTTACACATATAGATTCGAAATAAAAATATAATAGCGTTGTTTCTAAAAATTTAATAGCGTTGTTTATAAAAATATAAAGACATGATATTCGATGTGAAGTAGCAATAAAAATTCGATATATAAATATAAATATAAATATAAATATATATATATATATATATAAAGTAGAGATAAAAATTCGATTTATATATATATATGTGAAGTAGCAATAAAAATTCGGTTTTTACATATATGAAGTAGCGATAAAAATTCGATCTTTATATAAGAAGTAGAGATATAAAAATATATTTTTTATATAGGATAGAGCGTTGTAAAAATATATGAATCATAAATGAAATGTGAATTTTACCTATTGGAAAGAAGCAATAAAAATATAATTTTTATTGTGAAGTTAACATGATAAAAATATGATCTTTATTATATGAACACCGGTAGAAAAATAGAATTTTTATTATATTACTAGCGGTATAAAAATAGAATTTTTATTATATTACTAGCGCTATAAAAATAGAATTTTTATCTGTATAGTAGCGGTGTAAAAATAGAATTTTTATCTATATAGTAGCGGTATAAAAATGTGATTTTTATCCATATAGAGTGATTATAAAAATGTGATTTTTATCCATATAGAGTGATTATAAAAATGTGATTTTTATATACATAGCAACAATATAAAAATGTGATTTTTATATATGTAGTGGCTACGGACGATGAAATTGACAAAAGGCGAGCACGACGAAGATTCCTACACATGAAGAGTCGTGGTTTTTGGTTTAGCTCTCAGTGAGAACTTCTCACTTTCAATTTATTTTTCTAGTTAAAAATATATATAGGATGTAGACGGTGCTTAGCAGCACCCGACACCCGTCGTCCACAGACCACGGATGACTTGTATGCTTGTTTGATGTGTTGTGAAGTTTGTTTGTGTGGTTGATGTGAAATGGATAATAAAACATTCATGTGTTGAAATAAATTAATTATCGTCAAAAAAATAAATTTTTTAACGTGAATGTAAATAAATAAATATTCATTTATAAACCGGACGGTTTGTTTATGTACACCTATTTGAAGGACATTGATTGGGGCGATAAATTTTACACGTCGCCCAACTGCACAAATGATATTCAGTGTTTGTGGATTGAAACCCCACACGGGTGTTAGGATAATATTTGACGTACACTAATCCCAATGGTTTAGTGGTATGTCGATCGTTTGATTGACAAACTGTATGAGCGTTAATTAGTTATATTTAATGCTTATGCAGTTGTGTGGTGCACTTTGGATGATGGTTGATTATTTATCGTTGCTATTATATACATGTGTTGTATGGAATCCATATAATTAACATTATATGGTAATTGATTGGGCCTCATTCCAATTGGGAAAATAAAGAATATTATAAAATATATATTCATATGTTGAATAAAATATATATTCATGTGTTGAATAGAATAAAGAATATTCATGTGTTGAATAAAATATATATTCATGTATTGAAAATATTCATGTGTTGAGTAAAATATTTTAAACAATAAAATTTACATCTTTATCATAATTTTATAAAATACATTAAATAACAAAAATAGTCATGTGTTGACGATGCTCATGTGTTGAGAACATTCATTTGTTGAATGAAAAATATAGATTCATGTGTTGAATAGAATAAATATTCATTTGTTGAATAGAATAACGAAGTTTTTGAAATATATAAAGCCGTGTTGATTAGAGATGCGCCATTTTGACGCGAACGATATTTATATCAATTATATTCATTTTTATAATGAATATAGAAAGAGAAGTGATTTCAAAATATAACGTTTTGAAAATATTATCAATTATATAGTAATGATATGAAATATTCAATTTTGATTTGAAATTGAATATGAAGTTGAAATTGTTTTGAAAACGAATTTAAAATGATTTATAAAATACGTTTTGAATTGAAATCGACGAAATATATATATATATATATATATATATATATATATTAAATGGCCTAAATAGAACGCGCCGCGCCGCGGCAGTTTGCGAATTTCGACCACTGACTTCGAATTGACGTTGCGGGAGATCCGACCATCAGATTCTCCTAAAACCGGAACCATTGGGTTTGTTATCGAAAAGAGCTTTCTAATGAATATTAGAGATTTGAAATCTAATGGTTGGATTTGGAATTATGTCCAGATCAAATTTGGAAAAAGGTCGCTCTAAGTGCAGTTCGATGGCCGTTGATGGAAATCGACTGTACGGGCCTTGATAAAATTATTAAAAATATCAATAATTTGTGTAAAATCATAAGAAATGATTTGTGAAGAATTGGGATGAAAAGTTCCAAATTTGAAAAGATAAAAATAGATTTGTATCGAAATGAATTAGTTTTGAACTAGAATTATAATCCCATTTATTTGTAAAATAAATGAAGTGGATTTGAAATGGATTGGAAATTAACCAGAATTTCCAATATATAAAGTGGAAATGGATTTGAATCGAAATTATCATCGGAATATTTCGATGTCGGATTTCGTGATTATACAGAGATGGTTGTGGAAATTTGAAAGATATATTTATATCGTTATTTCCAATACGGTATTTGTTGGTCGTAGAATTTGATATTGAATATAAGCCGATATATTTTCTATTCAGAGCCTTGTATTTAATATCAAACGTGATTTGGGTTTGTCGTGAATGGTGTCTTCATTAACACTGTTCTTAAACCCAGTTGAGAAAAAGATTAAATCTTTGTATTTAGATTTAATGAAGTGTACCAATTAAATAATATTAATTGGAATTGAATTTAAATTGGTTTTGGGTTTATCGTGAGCGATGTTTTGAATAACACATGTTCTTTAACCCGATTAACAATGGGAAGTGATTTTTGGTTTATCGTGAACCATGTTTTAGATGACATTGGTTCTTTAACCCAGTTAAAGACAGGATATTGATTTTTGGGAAGATTAAAACTAAGTGGAGTTTTAATGAATCTTTAATTAGATTAAAGTGATCGAGGATGGAGTATCACCAGTTTTGCTCCACAGTGATAGTTAAATCTTTAATTAGATTTGGATGTGAAATGGTAATTGATAATTACCGATAACACCGTGGTGTTAGATATGGAGTATTACCAGTTTTGCTCCATGGGATGAATAGGCTGGGATTGGGGAAATAAAATAAATAATTACTTCGGTGTGGTACGCTAATCCCGACTAGTTTGAAAAACCATAATATGGTTTGAAATGATTTCCAAAGGAAGATTAAAGAATAAATTTAGAAGAATTTATCTTTGATAAAATTAATGGGAACCTTTCCCTAAGAATGTGAATATTTGAATAAAAGAATATTCTGAGTTGGAATGAGGCGTATGTTGGGTTTGTGTAACATTTGTTTATTATATACGCGGGTTATTCGGAAAGGCCGGGTTTATACCCATTCTGAATAACCGATTCGACGATATGTCGAAGATGAAGACGGTGGTTGAAGACCAGAAGTCTTCACATCGTTTGGATGATTATTGATGATCTTGATTGGGCTGTACACCCAAGAGGAGGGAATCAGTTGGTGATCGTCCAGACGTACTTGGAAATCGATGGATATGCGAGGAAAGTGCCTCCGTTTTCGTTTAGACGCAGAACGAATTTGTAAATGGACTGTTTGTCTGACATTGGATTTTATTCTGTGTTGATTGATCTCTATTAAATATACATCTGTTTGGCGGCAGAGAATTTATTCTCTTGCTTAACGCCCTTCTCTGAGACGTACGAGCTCAGAGGTTGTATATCAATGGACATCAGTCGCATGGAGTGAATTGCCTATGTGGCATGCCTAAGTGGCAGATGATCCAGGCTTCTGTTGAAAAGAAAAGTCTTGCTGTTGATGATCAAAGCACGGCCTGTGTGGCGCAGCTTTGTGTATGGCGTTAATTCGCGAGCCTCATACCTCGGTATGAGTCAAAAACGGGAAGTGACTATAGGGAGAGCACGACGTTTTCATCTAGCTATAGGTAGTGTCAGTGACTTACCAGCCCTGACATTTACATTATTTTTCACCTGTGTGGTTGCTGGAATGCGAGGCGCCTCGAATATAAGGTCGATAACTAGCACTATGTGAGCCGACGTACAGACCCTTATATAGGTCCTGTAGGACCGGGAAACGTGTGTTCAGGAATTGCCAATCCTCAAAAGTAAGAGAGGACCGGCCCTGAAGATCCAAGGATCGCTGTGTGTGGTCCTGAGACATTTGCTAGAGTGTCTCGAATGGAGAGGAGCTTGCCCCTTGCCTCGTCTCATGATGGAATCCAATTTCCAATACGTGATATTTTGGTTTTATTTGTAGAGCCTAGTTTTGGCGACATAGTGGTATGGGACACTTATGCCGTCAATGATTGATACTTATGATTGAAATTGTTTTCTTCATTTATAGTAATAATAAAAGATGAAATTTAGCGTATCAAGCATTTTTTGGCTATTATAAGGTAAAAACCCTATCCTCCGGCTTGCCTTGCATTGTGTGATGGGACCTGGGTCTTATAATAGCTTCATTTTTCTTTATTTAGCATTGCGCTGTTGTTTTATGCACTGGTATTCTTGGGATAAAACCCCGTTCCGTGTTATACGGCGTGGTCCCTCGGTTTACCTAACTTTAAAATAAAGATTAATAACTGTTTTAGTTCTCACACTAGTCTCATGACTAACCTGGAGTTTATTGTTTCAACCTAAACTCTGGGTGCCCCTATTTTCTACATGGGCAGCTAGTAGTTTTGGTTTTGCAGATTTATATTCACAGGATCCTGATTCACAGCTGGAACAATGCTCGGAAAGCTCTGTATCCGTGTATTACCTTCTGTTGTGTTTTGTATTATTTTTCCGCTGCTATGTAATTTATTGTAATCTATGTTATTTATCGAATGTATTTTATTTATTCATACTCTGTATATTCTTGTATTCTGATGGAATTGTTGTAATATACAATGAAATATTCTTCTGTTTGTGTTCCGATGTGTGTTGTTCTCAAAGCAATCCGGGCTTTCCTTACCGGGGAAGTTACAGGTCCTTACAGTGGTATCAGAGCTTAGGTTCACATAGCTCGAGAATCGACACATTAGAACCGAACGAAAGAATTCATCAGAGATTGGACTAGTAGTGTCCAATAAGAATGACTCGTTAGAGATAGGATCAGTAGTACCCTAGAACGAGTGTGAAGAGTATATTTTTCAAATAAAATCGATAACAAATTTTGTTTTGAAAGTTAAATTCAAGTATATGTATTTGAATATTTTATTTATATTGAATTTGGACAATCGAGTATATAAAAATTTTGCATATACGCGTCATGAACATATATTCGAAGTTTTAATATACTGGACAGATATAGGATCACACTCTAGTCGCCCGGACATGATTCTGATGATGGCGCGCCATCACCAGTATTTATTTTCGAGTTTCAAAAGTGAGATATTTATATATTTCCATTAGACTGGTGTGAGAACCAAAGCTAGATAGGTTTATTGTTGTGATTTGGCATCAAAAACATGATTTTCTGTATATGTATCAAAATTATGATTTTGAAAAAATAATCCACTAATTGATTGATGGTTGTGTTGTTTGATTATTGGTTTCATTTATTGAATTTTTGAACCATTATGCCAAATTGAACCGAATATTGAACTGTATTGAGAAATGATTACAATTGCATGCATATACATGTATATCTATTGAATAGGTCATAGCAAGGAGGCTAGAGCAGAAGAATAAAATTGTTTGCCCGACAAATAGGTACATGTTTATTGTATTTCTTTGGGTTTTGGATGATTTCATGAGCCGATTGGCTAGCCACTTGGCTGTTTCTTTTTCTTTTTGGATTGATGAGGGCCATGGGAGGCTATTTGAAATATCCCGAAGTCCCCGGTGCAGGGGAGGTTATGGCGAAATTTTTCGAAAATTTAGGGTGTTAGCCAAATTTTTGAAAAATTTGAAAAGTTCTTAGAAACGGAAAAGTTGAAGAACTTAAGCCGTAAAGAAAATAATGGAAATTGAGTTGGTTAGTAAAACAACTTTCGGCTTCGTTCCTTTTCGGGGACAAAAAGTTTAAGTGGGGGGGATTGTAACAACCCGGAAATTCTGAGCCAATTTAAATTTTTTTATTTTGGCAATTTTAATGAATATTGAATATATAAAATGATTATTTTAAATAATAACGATGAGAAATTTATTTTGAATGGAATTAGAATGTATATATTTATATAGATCGTCGTTAGAATATAAATATTTATTTTAAATTATAAAAGGAATTGAAAATGGCGCGGTCGTTCGAAAATTCGATTTCAAAGTTAAAATGAATGTACCGGGTGCAAAATAAATCGGATTTTAGTGAAACCAAAAATATTAGAATCTATTTGAAAATATCTTTCCAACGAATCCGAAAAATCGAAATTTCATAGCGAGAATAAAAAGTTATGCCCAGTTAAAAATTCAGAATAGTCGCTATGGAATTTTAGCCCTTAAAAATGGAAATTTTGCAAACGACCTCGGTTTTCGACGAAACCACTTTTATTGGATCCATAATGTCAAATTATAGCTAGGTTTCAAAATTCATAATTTTTCGAATCAATATGTGAGTGTGGTGAAGTTAAACGTGATTGGACAATTTCTGTCAATTTTAATCGACTGGAAAATGGCTATTTTTCAAACGGTCTCAGAATTTAACGAAATTAGTTTTGATAGGACCGTATCGCCAATACCAACTAGAGATAATTTTTTTGGAATTTTCTGAATCAATATGTGGCCCCGGTAAATTAAAATGTACGTTGAAGTCAATTTTGAATGTTATATTAATTTATATTTTAAATTTGAAGAAACCTGATCGTAACGATCGAATCGGCCTACGAAACATATCCCATTGTGTTCGGAATGGGGGTAATTAGCTAGGAGCGACAGTCGATAGGTTTGATTTAGAGTTCGAAATAAAAAGTTACGTTAAGGAATTAATAAAAAAAACAAATAAATAAACTATATTATTATAACCCCACTATACCTACCCTCCCTCCTCCCCTTGTTGGTCAACGCAGTATTCAGATCTGAAAAAAAAAGCGATCGACGATCGCTACCTCGCCACCGCTCGCGCCTCCACCGGAGCACCTCGCCACCACCTCTGACGCCATCGCCCTGCTCCCCTCTCCTCCGCTCCTCCTCTGTCCTCTTCTCCTCCGCCCTCTTTAGAACCGCAACCCCCCTTTCGATCGAGCACCACGAGACCAGCAGCCTCCCCAAGCCACCACAGGCCCCACCACCACCTACGCAACCCCCTGTCCCGCAACCGACCTATGCCGTACCACCCTCAGCCGCGTCCGACCCCAAGCCCCCTCCAACCTCGCGCGATCTTCCCAGCTCGAGCCCCAATTCGAAAATCGACTACCCCCGCAACGTGCGTGTCTTCCCCCACCACCGAATGACGACGTGAACACCTTCTTCGCTCAACGCGGTGAGTTTTTTTTTTAATTTGTTTAATTGAAATGCTTAGTTTAAAATCCGTTTTAGAAATAAATTTATACATTGTTTTATTTTAGAAAAGTAATGATTTTTATTTAGCGAAGTTATGGTTTATAGATATATATATATATATATAAAGCTAAGATTTTTATATAAAAATATGAATCTTGATAATGTTTTCTTTGAAATAAAAATGTGATCTTTTTATGTGAATAGAGATGCGATTTTTACATACATAGATTAGAAATAAAAATATAATAGCGTTGTTTCTAAAAATTTAATAGCGTTGTTTATAAAAATATAAAGACATGATTTTCGATGTGAAATAGCAATAAAAATTTGACTTATATATATATATATATATATATATAAAAAGTAGAGATGAAAATTCGATTTATATATATATGTGAAGTAGCAATAAAAATTCGATTTTTACATATATGAAGTAGCAATAAAAATTCGATCTTTATATAAAAAGTAGAGATATAAAAATATAATTTTTATATAGGAAAGAGCGTTGTAAAAATATATGAATCATAAATGAAATGTGATTTTTACTTATTTGAATGAAGCAATAAAAATATAATTTTTATTATGAAGTTAGCGTGATAAAAATATGATCTTTATTATATGAACACCGGTATAAAAATATAATTTTTATTATATTACTAGCAGTATAAAAATAGAATTATATTACTAGCGGTATAAAAATAGAATTTTTATCTATATAGTAGCGGTATAAAAATAGAATTTTTATCTATATAGTAGCGGTATAAAAATGTGATTTTTATCCGTATAGAGTGATTATAAAAATGTGATTTTTATCCATATAGAGTGATTATAAAAATGTGATTTTTATCCATATAGATTGATTATAAAAATGTGATTTTTATATACATAGCAACAATATAAAAATGTGATTTTTATATATGTAGTGGTTACGGACAATGAAATTGACAAAAGGCGAGCACGACGAAGATTCCTGCACATGAAGAGTCGTGGTGTTTGGTTTAGCTCTCAGTGAGAACTTCTCACTTTCAATTTAATTTTCTAGTTAAAAATATATATAGGATTCAGACGGTGCTTAGCAGCACCCGACACCCATCGTCCAAAGACCATGGACGACTTGTATGCTTGTTTGATGTGTTGTGAAGTTTGTTTGTGAGGTTGATGTGAAATGGATAATAAAACATTCATGTGTTGAAATAAATTAATTATCGTCAACAAAATATAAATTTTAACGTGAATGTAAATAAATAAATATTCATTTACAAGTCAGACGGTTTGTTTATGTACACCTATTTGAAGGACATTGATTGGGACGATAAATTTTACACGTCGCCCAACTGCACAAATGATATTCAGTGTTTGTGGATTGAAACCCCACACGAGTGTTGGGATAATATTTGATGTACACTAATCCCAATTGTTTAGTGGTATGTCGATCGTTTGATTGACAGACTGTATGAGCGTTAATTAGTTATATTTAATGCTTATGCAGTTGTGTGGTGCACTTTGGATGATGGTTGACTATTTATTGTTGCTATTATATACATGCGTTGTATGGAAAACATATAATTAACATTATATGGTAATTGATTGGGCCTTATTCCAATTGGGAAAATAAAGAATATCATAAAATATATATATTCATGTGTTGAATAAAATATATATTCATGTGTTGAATAGAATTAAGAATATTCATGTGTTGAATAAAATATATATTCATGTGTTGAAAATATTCATGTGTTGAGTAAAATATTTTAAACAATAAAATTTACATCTTTATCATAATTTTATAAAATATATTAAATAACAAAAATAGTCATGCGTTGACGATGCTCATGTGTTGGGAATATTCATGTGTTGAAAGAAAATATATAGATTCATGTGTTGAATAGAATAAATATTCATTTGTTGAATAGAATAAATATTCATTTGTTGAATAGAATAATGAAGTTTTTGAAATATATAAAGCCGTGTTGATTAGAGATGCGCCATTTTGACGCAAACGATATTTATAGCGATTATATTCATTTTTATAATGAATATAGAAAATGAAGTGATTTCAAAATATAACGTTTTGAAAATATTATCATTTATATAGTAATGATATGAAATATTCAATTTTGATTTGAAATTGAATATGAAGTTGAAATTGTTTTGAAAACGAATTTAAAATGATTTATAAAATATGTTTTGAATTGAAATCGACAAAATATATTATATATATATATATATATATATATATATATATATTAAATGGCCTGAATAGAATGCGCCGCACCGCGGTAGTTCGCGAATTTCGACCATTGACTTCGAATTGACATTGCGGGAGATTCGACCGTCGGATTCTCCTAAAACCGGAACCGTTGGGTTCGTGTCGAAAAGAGCTTTCTAACGAATATTAGAGATTCGAAATCTAATGGATGGATTTGGAATTATGTCCAAATCAAATTTGAAAAAAGGTCGTTGTAAGTGCAGTTCGATGGCCGTTGATGGAAATCGACTGTACGGGCCTTGATAAAATTATTAAAAATATCAATAATTTGTGTAAAATCATAAGAAATGATTTGTAAAGAATTGGGATGAAAAGTTCCAAATTTGAAAAGATAAAAATAGATTTCTATCGACATGAACTAGTTTTGAACTAGAATTATAATCCTCTTTATTTTTTAAAATAAATAAAGTGGATTTGAAATGTATTGGAAATTAACCAGAATTTCCAATATATAAAGTGGAAATGGATTTGAATCGAAATTATCTTCGGAATATTTTGATGCCGGATTTCGTGATTATACAAAGATGGTTGTGGAAATTTGAAAGATATATTTATATCGTTATTTCCAATACGATATTTGATGGTCGTAGAATTTGATATTGAATATAAGCCGATATATTTTCTATTTAGAGCCTTGTATTTAATATCAAATGTGATTTGGGTTTGTCATGAATGGTGTCTTCATTAACACTGTTCTTAAACCCAGTTGAGAAAAAGATTAAATCTTTCTATTTAGATTTAATAAAGTATACCAATTAAATAATATTAATTGGAATTGAATTTAAATTGGTTTTGGGTTTATCGTGAGCCGTGTTTTGAATAACACCTGTTCTTTAACCCGATTAACAATGGGAAGTGATTTTTGGTTATCGTGAACCGTGTTTTAGATGACATTGGTTCTTTAACCCAGTTAAAGACGGGATATTGATTTTTGGGAAGATTAAAACTAAGTGGAGTTTTAAATTAGATTAAAGTGATCGAGGATTGAGTATCACTAGTTTTGCTCCAAAGCGATAGTTAAATCTTTAATTAGATTTGAACATGAAATGGTAATTAATATTTACCGATAACACTGTGGTGTTAGATATGGAGTATTACCAGTTTTGCTCCATGGGATGAATAAGTTGGGATTGGAGAAATAAAATAAATAATTACTTCGGTGTGGTTCGCTAATCCCGACTAGTTTGGAAAACCATAATATGGTTTGAAATGATATCCAAAGGAAGATTAAAGAATAAATTTAGAAGAATTTATCTTTGATAAAATTAATGGGAACCTTTCCCTAAGAATGTGAATATTTGAATTAAAGAATATTCTGAGTTGGAATGAGGCGTATGTTGGGTTTGTGTAACATTTGTTTATTATATACGCAAGTTATTCGGAAAGGCCAGGTTTATACCCATTCTGAATAACCGATTCGACGATATGTCGAAGATGAAGACGGTGGTTGAAGACCGGAAGTATTCACATCGTTTGGATGATTATTGATGATCTTGATTGGGATGTACACCCAAGAGGAGGGAATCAGTTGGTGATCGTCCAGACGAACTTGGAGATCGATGGATATGCAAGGAAAGTGCCTCCGGTTTCGTTCAGACCCAGAACGAACTTGTAAATGGAATGTGTGTCTGACATTGGATTTTATTCTGTGTTGATTGATCTCTATTACATATACGTCTGTTTGGCAGGGGAGAATTTATTCTCTTGCTTAACGCCTTTCTCTGAGACGTACGAGCTCAGAGGTTGTATATCGATGAACATCAGTTGCATGGAGTGAATTGCGTGTGTGGCATGCCTAAGTGGCAGATGATCAAGACTTCTGTTGAAAAAAAAGTCATGTGGTTGATGATCAAAGCACGGCCTGTGTGGCGCAGCTTTGTGTATGGTGTTAATTCGTGAGCCTCAAACCTCGGTATGAGTCAAAAACGGGATAGTGACTGCAGGGAGAGCACGACGTTTCTTTCTAGCTATAGGTGGTGTCAGTGACCTACCAGCCCTGACATTTACATTATTTTTCACCTGTGTGGTTGTTGGAATGCGAGGCGCCTCGAATATATGGTCGATAACTGGCACTCTGTGAGCCGACGTACAGACCATTATATAGGTCCTGTAGGACCGGGAAACGTGTGTTCAGGAATTGCCAATCCTCAAAAGTAAGAGAGGACCGGCCCTGAAGATCCAAGGATCGCTGTGTGTGGTCCTGAGACATTTGCTAGAGTGTCTCAAATGGAGAGGAGCTTGCCCCTTGCTTCGACTCATGATGGAATCCAATTTCCAATACGTGATATTTCGGTTTTATTTGTAGAGCCTAATATTGGCGACATAGTGGTATGGGACACTTATGTCGTCTATGATTGAAATTGTTTTCTTCACTTATAGTAATAAAAAAGATGAAATTTAGAATATCAAGCATTCTTTGGCTATTATAAGGTAAAAACCCTATCCTTCGGCTTGCGTTGCATTGTGTGATGGGACCTGGGTCTTATAATAGCTTCATTTTTCTTTATTTAGCATTGCGCTGTTGTTTTATGCACTGGTATTCTTGGGGTAAAAACCCGTTCCGTGTTATACGGCGTGGTCCCTCGATTAACCTAATTTTAAAATAAAGATTAATAACTATTTTAGTTATCACACCAGTCACATGATTGACCTGGAGTTTATTGTTTCAACCTAAACTCTGGGTGCCCCTATTTTCTATACGGGCAGCTGGTAGTTTTGGTTTTGCAGATTTATATTCACAGGATCCTGATTCACAGCTGGAATGATGCTCGGAAAGCTCTGTATTCGTGTATTACTTTCAGTTGTGTTTTGTATTATTTTTGCGCTGCTATGTAATTTATTGTAATCTTTGATATTTATCAAATGTATTTTATTTATTCATGCTCTGTATATTCTTGTATTCTGATGGAATTGTTGTAATAAACAATGAAATGTTATTCTTTTTGTGATTCGATGTGTGTTGTTCTTAAAGCAATCTGGGCTTTCCTTACTGGGGAAGTTACGGGTCCTTACCAATTTAAATCACGAACCGCTAGTCTAGCGTACCGACCAACATTTCAATGTAATAACCCTATTCTGAACTCAACATTAAATATTCTGAAATTTAATTTCAACACATATACCACATTAAATTAATATAATATAATTTAAATTCGAAAACCACAAATTCTTTGATAATAAATTATTATTTATTATCGTATATATCAAATAAAATTCCTACTTATCATCTGAATCATTTTGATTTAGTTTTTAATTTCGATTTCAATTATATTTCGAATTACAATAATTCGATATATTCTAAATTAAATTATATTCGATTATTAAATCGATAACTCAATATATAAATTAATTTATATTATCAACTAAATATTTAAAACAAATATTAAATATTTAAATTTAACAGACCAAAAATCTGGGTCGTTACACATTTGGTCTTTTGACAATATTTGGTGGATTTCCATGAGACGCGGTTTTGTGATAGGTTCCTTTTCTCGTCATAGATTTTCTCTTAGAAGAGATGGTGATGTGGAAACCTCCAACAACACCAATAGTGTTTGTAACACGAGATTGAGCATTTTTTCTACCATGATATGGTTAATTAAAGATCATAAAAATTTGTTTGAGCTTTAGCCGAGGAACAAGGCATCTCGTTGTTTGTAGCCATTGTTTTGGGAGTTTCGGTCTTGTTGTTTTGTCGTCGTCTTTGTTGTCTTCCCTTTCCAATATCGGGTTCTTGGCTTTATTGTGATTCGTGCTTGTAAATGTTAGTGTTGCTTAAATTGCACGACTTAGGTTAATGAGATTTCTATATTTACAGATATTTATGTCATTCACGCATGACTGTTTGAATGAAATCTCATTTTTCTTATCAAAACTAACAGTTGTCTTAGTGCTGGAAAGACTAGAATTCTATGTTGGATAAAGTTTAGCAAAGGACTGGTTTAGCGTTATTTTCGTCACAGGTATATAAATAAATAAATCACCATTCCTTGTTAAAGCTAAAATTTATTCTGGTCTTTTTGTATGTGATTTCAGTTTTCGCATTTTTGGCGTGGCTGACTTTCTTTTTCACCAATATGTGACTTGAATTGTTTAAGTTTCCGCAAATTACATTACGTTTTTGAAAGTTTTTGGAAAATGTTATTTGAAAAAAACAAAAGAGTCTTTTTGTTATTTCCTTATTTTTATAGGAAAGGGAAGGATTTTGAAATGAAATTTTAAAAAATAAATATGACAAGTTTTTAAGTGGGAATTTATTTTTGTGAAGAACTTTTGATTTTTGGTTAAATGAATAGCATGAGGAAGATTTTTGGATGCTTTATGTGTGCGTATTATGGTGCAATAGGACAAACAATACTTTAAAAACGTTAACGACAACAAGGAAAGGACTGTTTTAGCCTAGGAAACGTTGTTTCCATACCTTGTCAATGTAACGACTCGGATTTTAAGCCATTTAATTCTAAATATTTAAATTGGTTTAAATATTTTATTTGAATTATAAAACAGATTTTTATAAGGAATTTATTTATTAAAAACAAAGTTTTAACGTATGATTTATAATATAATTATGATCGAGCTCGTAACATCGTGGTAGTTCGTAATATTACGTTTTCAAATTCAACTGAATATACAAGATTCGTTACAAGTTGGATTTCCTTGAAACAAGAAACGTTTGAATCTATTGAACTATATTTTTTTAATGGAAAAGAAAATTCGAGATTTCATCTTATAGATTGTAAGTTATGTTCAAATCAAATTTTCAGAAAATCATTGTGCAATCGTATATAAGACATAACGATTTATTTAATATAATAAAATAATGGTTTTGAATTTAGACAAGATTTTTGAGATGTAGTTATAATTTAATTTATAGAATTTTTCTGTAATTTTTATTTTGAAAATTAAGCAACTTTTTATTCGACGTGTTTTACACCCTATATCAGTGTTTTGTGATTTTGCAAAATAATTTATCTTGTCCATATTATTATATTTTCGGGATCGTGGCACCTTACTTGTTTCAACGATATCTTTATTTTTGTTGATAAAAAGTCATATGCAGGCGGATTTTTATGTAACAGGGTACCGATAATTTCTAAAATAATAATACTACCTTACTTACAACACGCAGCTATGTATTTTCCTTTCCTGGCCGACCTAGCAAAGATTGTGCCTACCCTAATTTCGGCTACTAACATGCCATGTGAATGATTGTTTTGTTTTTGGACAGATAACTAAATATAACAGTTTGGTTTCACCAGACTGCATAAGGCACGATGGTCTTTCAAAATTCACATGCGGATAAACTTTTAGACATCATACATTGCATGCTGAACATCAAATATAGTACTCATTTGAAATCAAGTTAAACTTACACATGAAAAAAAAACTAATGGCATACAAATGATTCCTGGAAGAAGCATGCGCACTGATCATTAACATTATGATACATCATGATATTGTATGCTAGAACTGCATTCAAGGAAACATATAACAACAATCACGTTGTACCCCACTTTTCTTGAATCTACAGGTAGTCTCACATGCAAATAAAAAAAGGGCAGGACCTGGTGCGTACGAATGCACATGGCTAAACTAAACCACCCAGACCTAGCTACTACCCTTATACTTCGTTTACGTTAGTCATGCACATGGCAAATCCCAAAACCCACCAAAGTTCTAAACGAATGAATTGGCGCAAACCTATGGAATTAAATACAGCACATGCCTAGCCCAATTGCCAACCTATTATCAACTCCTAGTCGACAAAGGAATCACAAACCACATGCCTATCTACACTAAGCTCCTGTATCCTATGCCTTGGACACCACGTTGTTCAAATCCTATAAATATACAAGATGGTTCACATCTTTTTCTACAAATCAAAGTTTTTAATGGCGAATAAAAAAAATGTAGTGGCCAAGTCTCTAGTGTGGAAGGATGTGTATCTGCATTGGACTCAGGAACGCTGAATGTTATTTGAGGTGAGGAGGAGAAGATGGCATCGATGGTGATAATGTTGTGAAGTTTTGGTGAAGTAGAAAGAGGGAAAGGGAAGAGAAAGGGTACAATACTGTTTTCCTGCGCTGTTCGAACTAAATGGCGAGTACGAGGGTGATCTCGTGTAACGACTAGTAATTTCAACTGAATTTAAAACAATAAATTATATGGAATTTGAGAAAAGTATTTGGAATTAAAACTCTATGATTTCTTAAGCGAAAATATGTTTGTATTATTAATTAAATTTAGATTTGATTGGCTATAACCTTTCAAAACTAAAGAGCGTTTGCGTTAATTTGCACTAACGTTTCACAGAAATGAATTAATACTTTGAGAAAGAAAAGTTTATACGTTTCATTTTTAAGTTAATTAAGATTTTATTGAAAGAATAAAATTGAATTTTAGAATACGATATTTTACAGTCATCAAATAATAGTTGTAACAGGTGCGAAAATGATTTTTGAACATTGAACTTAAAACAAAAAAATTGAGTTTGAAATCGAGTTGCGTGAGTTTAGATTTAAGTAAATAATTAATATATAAATTTTCAGCCTATTATTAACACAATAAACGAAATGATGCTTTATCTAATTTGTTTGAACATCTGGTTTGTTATTTACCATCGATTCAGAATTTGAAATTAGGGTATTTGATTTGCGTGCTGGTACAATTATATACATCCACGTGTACATAATTTCAAATTGGATAAGGATGGGAAACGGTAGTCATGACTTGGCACGTTCCTTAAATCAAGAAGATATTAATTTTCTTTCCCATTTATAAACATTATTTAATGAGAATCGGAGCCACCTCTCCCTCTTCCCTTCCATTTTCTATTTGATGCCGATACTCTCTTTCCATGTTATTCCTCCCATCTTCGTTAGAAAGAAAAAAAACATCTCCCTAAAAGCCGACCCTCTCGGCCTTCTTCTCCATACTCCTCCCCGTACACCAGCCAACCCCACGCATGACCCGAACCCCAGTCCTCCACGTCCAACACCCTGCCCGACCCCTCTGCATCACGCTCCAGCAAACCACCGAAGTTCTCCACGTCAGACCGCTGGCCTCACCTCATCCATGAGATATTTTTCCCCGATCGTCATGTTGAACTACATGTCCACTGTGGAAGCCCACTGCTGTTTGAACCTGCGCTTCCATATTCAAGCTAGGGAACCGAGTTATGTTTTATCTCGTATACTACTATTGGTGTTGAGTAGAGATCGACCTCACTGCCTTATACTGCTACCTGGTGGGTCGAGTGATGTTTAATTGAGTTGTCACACGTTTTCTCCATTTTGGTGGATGATACAACGATGGTAGATAACATGTAGTTGATGAATTTTGAAGTTTAATTGAGACTTGTATCGACTACTATGTTGGTTCTTTGTTGCTGAAATCGCCATTGTCTTGACTGAGATTGTTTCGCTGATGCTGATATTTCTTGGTAGAGAACTAGTAGCAACACTGCAAATTGTGTTGTTGTGTAGCAGTGTTAGCGTCGTATCAATATCCATTGTCATCGACACAACGTTCGTGATTCTCCACTCACTCGGAAAAGGTGAGTGTTTTAAATCACGATTTATATATTTTATGCTAAGTAGAATTATCAAGTTATATGTTGTTATGCTAGTTAATTCATTAGTGATTTAAATTAATATGGACAAATGGACATTAATGTTAGTTGACACATGACATTAAGATTTCATTGAATTGATTGATTGTAGTTGATTTATATAGGTAAATTAAATTGAATAGTATTTATTGTGTTGAATTTAAAGTGAATTAAATGAAAATTTGATCACTTAAATCTAATATAGAAACTAGCTTTAAATTGAATTTTTTGACATACAATATCAGATTGGTAAATATTTAATTTCACAAATTTGGGATTCATTGAATTAAATTTTAGTTTAATATTGAAATAAAAAAGCATCAGTAGACAGACACATTCATATATGATTGTTGTGTTATATGTTTGCTCGTATCTTGATTGTATGCTTAAATTAATTTATTTGTTATGATGTTTGTTATTATGGTGTTACTTGGATATATTTGTGACCTCATGTTATCGATTATCGAAATGATGTTAAATGGTTATATACCCTATTTGGACTTAGAAAAACCGGAATGAGTTGAAATGATATATACTCGTTTACTTGAATTACTTAAACCGAATTATTTAAAGAAGTCGAATTTAAGTACTTGAATTTATTAGTGAAATTTGTTGTAAATCTAAAATTGATAATTTATAGTCGATTTAATGAAATTTGGCGGTTAAACCTATTTTACATTGAATTGGAAATTTGATTAGTTTACGCTAAATTTAAGTTAGTTTTGAACTACTTTAATTTAGATTTGAAATATGTTTACAATTGTAAATGTAATATAAATTGGTTTAAATGACTCAGGAGTATGAGTTTGTTAATTTGAAATTTATAATTGATTTTAAGTGGAATTTGGGATTTTTTTTAAAATGTAAAGATTAAATTATTTCCAATCGATATTTGAATTATAAGTATGATGAAATAATGTAATCAAAGGGTTTGAATCAAATGATTATATTTTATATGGTAAGCATATTTGAAAATCAATTATGTTCGAAGTTATATAATGTATACATCTTGTTTGTTTATAGAGAATATAATTCGATTAATTTATTAGTTTCGATAGATCGTAACATGCTAACCATGTTGTTGGGAAGAATCTCCTAATTTAATTTCATATCATTGTGTATGACTGTCTATAACCACATTTTTAGTTAACCATATTTAAAAAGGATTTGGTTAAACTTGAATATGAAAATATGTTATGAAAATGAATATATTATTATTCTAAGGATGCTATAATATACTGGAATTTACTTAGAAGGAATATTATCGAAAGAATTATTAATTTGAAGAATTAAGTAATTATATTTCACTTGTGGTAAACTCTGAAATATTACATTTTTAATTCCTGATTTGCATTGATTGACATAAGAATATATAGTCCCGACTCGAGTTTTGTTTGACTCGGGTCAGACTAAGTATTTCAGTTATCGAAGACACTTGTTACTCGAAGACGATGATGGAGGTTGAAGATCATTTATACCATTATTATTCCGCTGCATTATTGGTATGTTCTATTTAATGTGTAACTCTGATATATCATGAATTGAGATCAAATGTATATTGCTTAACAGTTCAATTGAATTGCCTATGTTATTATTATATTTTATCGCTCTGCTGTGAGATTCTATGTATTGTTTAGTTCCTTCTCTTATTTATTTCTTCTGTTAAACCCCATTAAAAATTCATCATTTTTGGATGGTTGAGTTGGACATGTGTGGTTTATTGTCGACTTAGACTGTTCAAAAAAGGAGGGTTGTTACAGTTGGTATCAGAGCTTTGGTTGATAGAATACTAAAGCATGTCGGGGTAAACTCATTAGAGATAGGGTTAGTAATGCCCTAGAATGAGTGAGAGTATTATATATGAGAGCATACTTGTAATTTTATATAAAATAGTTTTGAAGATTTGCGATTTTAATTGATTCTATATATACATATGATTTGTATGTATTTTGAATTGTGGAGAAATGTTCTTATATAAAGTTGAAAGTGATATGGTTGATTTTGTTTAAAATACACGTAAAGTTGTGAACTACAATGCCTTAGTAGGAAAATGAAATTAGTAATAGAACATGAGGCTTGAAACTCCCAGATTTGAAGATGATAAAGTGTTTGAATTTTTACAGAATTCCTTGTTGAGTAAAAAAAGAAAATTAACCTAAAGGTTAAATGGTTTGAAATTGAATTTAGAACAAAAATTTGTTGTTTTGGAAAAAATGTTTACAATTTTGGTGTACTAATTTGACCAATATGAATGAAATAAATGATAAATTTCTCAAATTTATGACCTTGAGAAAAGTATTTATATGACTAACTACTCGAAATCGATTCCATTATAATTTTAATACAACTAGAATATGTAATGTAAATAAATGAACATACATTTTCGTGAATGAATAATTGCAAATAAAATTGGATTATCGAAAGGGAATTGGTACGTCTTGAAAAACCAATACAATAACATACGTAAGTTGTACGCATATCGTTCATTGCATAACGATTTTGATTCAAAGATTCGAGTATGTAGTTCTGAAGTTATTCACACAAATCCGAAATAGAATTTGTAACCTGATTCTTGATGGCAAGCGTTTGATATAGATTTTTGATCATATTTTTAAGCTTTTCATCTTATTATATAGCTATGTGACGAAAACCAAGAACTCTAATCAAGAAGCTATATTAGAGTTCGCACTAGATAATAGAGTTATTAATACTAGTTCGAATGAGGAATTTCGTGATTTAACGAACGATTAGATTTTTCATATGGATGATATATACACATCAAACAAGCCTTAATAAATATTTAAATAAAATGTTGCTGGCTTTACGAAGTAGGGAAATGAAACTTCAAATTGTTCATGATAGCATGAATAGTCGATTAAGCAAATACCTGAGGCTGTTGCGCATAGGGTATACTTGGTAAATTATTTGACATCCTTGAACAATGTGAAGATTTTTAAACCCGAACAAATTGATTGCGTGGATTGTTAATAATGATGAATATGGTTAAGTATAAATGTGTGGTATTTCCTGAAAATGTTTGTTAAAAATATTATATTCAATTATGGGACTTTAGATTTACTAACTTTGGAATTTACTTGGAACGATTCTAAGTAAATGAAACTTGTAAATGGAAGAATGACAAGATGAATTTGAGAATAATGTTGGTTTAATATGTAAATAATATTTATAGATGGAAATTACGAATCAAAATTGAGAAATCTGACAGATAATCATGTAAGTAAATTGAACTTGGAATTTATGACTTGATAAAACAGAATTCGTATGAGTTATAATAAAACTTACTTTAGCGAATTATATGGAAACGATTTCTGAGATATGATTGAAATATGGAGAATGGATGTTATTCGAGCATGAAACGGATTCAAACGATAATTTCTAACATGTTAGAATTTGAAAACAAATAATCTTATATTTATATAAGTGTGAAACTAAAATGGTTGGAATCTATTGATTATCAAAATCTTTGAATTCGTCAAAGATTCAAGATTGAATAAACCTTATATAAATTGAAATTATATAAGTTTATAGTGAACTCGATATTACTGGTTTGAAAGAATTCTAATTGAAAGGGAAGAAAAACTTATGTAAATGGAATTTTATATAAGCATGATATATGCGAAGTTACAGAATGCAAAACGCTATATGTAGTATTATATGTTTTGAAATCGATGATATGGAAAGTACTTTCTATCGAAAATTGTGATCCTATTCGATAGGTTTGCGTTTGGAACTCCGCGCGGAGTATCCATCGAAAATCACGAATGTACTCGGTAGGGGCTACATTGGAACTCCACTTGACGGGAGTGTCCATCGGAAATCAAGGTCCTACTTGGCAGGAACACGTACTCGAATCCCACTACGTTGGATCACTTTGATTTATTATACTCACTTGATATTTTCATAGCGTAATTCATGGGGCGAGATGCATATGGTTACAAGCGATCCCACTGGAATAGTGATGTAACCGTTGAGTAACTGCGATCTATGCAACAACCATGGCGTAATTCGAAGGGTGTGATTCCTATAGTTACAAGTGATTCCACTGGGATGGTGGCGTAACCCCTGCATAACTACAATCCATAGGGAGATGTGCTTTCCATATTTGTTTTAAATATTTTAGGTATATTCACTGGGTGTTAAAAAAAGTCTGTTAAGTAATTAGAGTTTTTAGACATGCGCCTGATCAATGGATGCCTAAATTCTGTAAGAACGAAAATATAACTGTTAAGACATCGAGTTATAAAAGTATTTTCAACTTTTGATAATAAACTAATTATACGAAAATTTAAACTTACATAACTTCAATGTAATAAACTAAGAAATAAGTTTTAATTGTTTTCAAAAAATTAACTATTTTGAAATCTATTAAAATATTAATTATTCGTTTCTTTCCTTTTCGAGGACGAAAAGTTTCGAGTCGGGGAGATTGTAACGACTAGTAATTTCAACTGAATTTAGAACAATAAATTATATGGAATTTGAATAAAATAGTTGGAATTAAAACTCTATGATTTCTTAAGCGAAAATATTTTTGTATTATTAATTAAATTTAGATTTGATTGGCTATAACGTTTCAAATCTAAAGAGCGTTTCCGTTAATTTGCACTAACATTTCACAAAAATGAATTAATACTTTGAGAAAGAAAAGTTTATACGTTTCATTTTGAAGTTAATTAAGATTTTATTGAAAGAATAAAACTGAATTTTAGAATACGATATTTTACAGTCATCAAATAATAGTTGTAACCGGTGCGAAAATGATTTTTGAACATTGAACTTAAAACAAAAAAATAGAGTTTGAAATTGAGTTGCGTGAGTTTAGATTTAAGTAAATAATTAATATATAAATTTTCAGTCTATTATTAACACATTAAATAAAATGATGTTTTATCTAATGGTTTGAACATCTGATTTGTTATCTACCGTCGATTAAGAATTTGAAATTAGGGTATTTACTTTGCGGGCTGGTACAATTATATACATCCATGTGTACATAATTTTAAATTGGATAAGGATGGGAAACGGTAGTCGTGACTTGGCACGTTCCTCAAATCAAGAAGATATTAATTTTCTTTCCCATTTACAAACGTTATTTAATTAGAATCGGCTAATCTCTAGCCACCTCTCCCTCTTCCCTTCCATTTTCTATTTGATGCCGATACTCTCTTTCCATGTTATTCCTCCCATCTTCGTTAAAAAGAAAAAAATCATCACCCTAAAAGCAAACCCTCTCAGCCTTCTTCTCCATACTCCTCCTCGTACACCAGCTTACCCCACGCCTGACCCGAACCCCAGTCCTCTGCGTCCGACCCCTCTGCATCATGCTCCAACAAACCACCGAAGTTCTCCATGTCAGACCGCTGGCCTCACCTCATCCATGAGTTATTTTTTCCCCATCGTCATGTTGAACTACACGTCCACCGTGGAAACCCACTGCTGTTTGAACCCATGCTTCCAGATTCAACCTAGGGAACTAAGTTATGTTTTATCTCGTATACTACTGCAGGTATTGAGTAGAGATCGACCTCACTTCCTTATACTGCTAAATGGTGGGTCGAGTGATGTTTAATTGAGTTAGCACACGTTTTCTCCATTTTGGTGGACGATACAAGGATGGTAGATAGCATGTAGTTGATGGCTTGTGAAGTTTAATTGAGACTTGTATCGACTACTGTGTTGGTTCTTGGTTGCTAAAATCGCCATTGTCTTGATTGAGATTGTTTCGCTGATGCTGATATTTCTTCGTAGAGAACTAGTAGCAACACTGCAAATTGTGTTGTTGTGTAGCAGTGTTAGCATTGTATCAATATCCACTGTCATCGACGCAACGTTTGAGATTCTTCACTCACTCAGAAAAGGTGAGTATTTTAAATCATGATTTATATTTTTATGCTAAGTAGAATTATCAAATTATATATTGTTATGCTAGTTAATTCATTTAACTGTCGATCAGTGATTTAAATTAATATGGACAAATGGACATTAGTGTTAGTTGACACACGACATTAAAATTACATCGAATTGATTGATTGTAGTTGATTTATATAGGTAAATTAAATTGAATATTATTTATTGTGTTGAATTTAAAGTGAATTAAATGAAAATTTGATCATTTAAATCTAATATAGAAACTAGCGTTAAATTGAATTTGTTAACATACAATATCAGATTGGTAAATATTTAATTTCACAAATTTGAGATTCATTGAATTAAATTTTAGTTTAATATTGAAATCAAAAGGCATCAGTAGACATACATATTGATATATGATTGTTGTGTTATATGTTTGCTCATATGTTGATTGTATGCTTGAATTGATTTATTTGTTATGATGTTTGTTATTATGGTGTTACTAGGATATATTTGTGACCTCATGTTATCGATTATCAAAATGATGTTAAATGGTTATATACCCTATTTGGACTTAGAAAAACCGGAATGAGTTGAAATGATATATACTCGTTTACTTGAATTACTTAAACCGAATTATTTAAAGAAGTCGAATTTAAGTACTTGAATCTATTAGTGAAATTTGTTGTAAATCTAAAATTGGTAATTTATAGTCGATTTAATGAAATTTGGCAGTTAAACCTGTTTTACATTGAATTGGAAATTTGATTAGTTTACGCTAAATTTAAGTTATTTTTGATCTACCTTAATTTAGATTTGAAATAAATTTACAATTGTAATTGTAATATAAATTGGTTAAAATGAATCTGGAGTATGAGTTTGTTAATTTGAAATTTATATTTCATTTTAAGTGGAATTTGTTTTTTTTTTAAATGTAAAGATTAAATTATTTCCAATCGATATTTGAATTATAAGTATGATGAAATAATGTAATCAAAGGGTTTGAATCAAATGACGATATTTTATATGGTAAACATATTTGAAAATCAAGTATTTTCAAAGTTGTATAATGTATACATCTTGTTTGTTTGTAGAGAATATACATCGATTAATTTATTAGATTCGATGGATCGTAACATGCTAACCATGTTGTTGGAAAGAATCTCCTAATTTTATTTCATATCATTGTGTATGACCGTCTATAACCATATTTTAGTTAACCATATTCAAAAAGGATTTGGTTAGCCTTGAATATGAAAATATGTTATGAAAATGAATATATTATTATTCTAAGGATGCTATAATATAGTGGAATTTACTCGGAAGGAACATTATCGAAAGAATTATTAATTTGAAGAACTAAGTAATTATATTTCACTTGTGGTAAACTCTAAAGTATTACATTTTTAATTCCTGATTTGCATTGACTGACATAAGAATATATAGTACTGACTCGAGTTTTGTTTGACTCGGGCCAGATCGAGTATTTCAGTTATCGAAGACACTTGTTACTCGAAGACAAAGATGGAGGTTGAAGATCGTTTATACCATTATTATTCCGCTGCATTATTGGTATGTTCTAGTTAATGTGTAACTCTAATGTATCGTGAATTGAGATCTAATGTATATTATTTAACAGTTCAATTGAATTGTCTATCTTATTATTATATTTTATCTTTTCGCTGTGAGATTCTGTGTATTGTTTAGTTCCTTCTCTTATTTCTTTCTTTTGTTAAACCACATTAACAATTCATCATTTTTGGATGGTTGAGTTGGAGATGTGTGGTTAATTGTCGACTTAAACCATTTAAAAAAGAAGGGTTGTTACATCTCGGATAGATGATGGACAGACTGTGGTGGGTTGGGGCTTCGAACACTGATGAAGGATCAGACTCCAGTGTTTTTTGATGGTGCAACAAGGCGATTAGGGGGGACAATGTTTTTCGGTAGGGGACTAGGAGAACTGTGGGACACTAGAGTCAAGGTGGAGTGTGGGGTCGATCTCAGGAGGATGGTGATGGAGATCTTGGAAGGAGGAAGCTTATGGTTGCATCGACTTGGAAAATTGTGGAGGGATGGACAAGTTTTGGGTGGAAGAACGAATGGGGTAATGTTGTTTAAATAGCTTCAGGTGGTTCGAATTTATTCATAGTGGAAGAAATTTAACGTAATTGGTAATTACGATTTAGGGAAGAACGTGAATATGAGGTTTGGAAAGTTGCGATAATAGTGAAGTTGTTGGATTTTTTTTTTTCAAGTGTGGCTGGTGGTTTTGTGACGGAGCACGGTGGAGGAAAGTCTGAGTCCGGGGACAGCGTGTATTTGGCATTCAGGAAGACGAGAGGAGCAGACATTTTTTTAGGGACAGTAATGCCAAGATTAATATGGTTAGTCAAGGCAGACGTTGGAGACTGGGTGTAGCGATTAGTGTTGATAGCGGTCTAAGTTAGTGGAAGAATGGTGGAATGTTAGCAGCAGTTTACTGGAGAAGGAGGATACACGGCCAAATTATTTGTTAATGGTAATGAAAGAATCGGTGATTAAGAAGTTAATATAATTATATAATTTAATTATTTTGTAAAACACATAAGATTATAATGGTTATAAAATGTTGTGTGTTAACAAAACTGGACAAAAAAATCACGTTGGTATCGTGACGAAGAAATCTACCTTATGACACCGAGGTGGCGGGGGAACATAGTTACTGGAATTTCATGATAAAATGGAACGTCTGTTTGATTTTAAATGAAACAATAACCAGATTCATCAACTGCAAAACCAAGGTGAGTAAACTAACTAACTTTGGCTCGTTTATATCTTTACATAAACGAGTTTTAAATTTATTTCTAGTAATTTTATACTGTATGATGGTTGTTTCAATGAATAGTTGATAAAATTGGTCGAAATGATTGATATGGTTATATCGTTGATCGATTATTGGTTCTTTTTACTATTATATTTCATATTTATGTGAAAATAATATTATTAATGTAGATTAACATATATGGATGCAGGAAAACAGGTTTGAGGGATCCAACTGGATTCCTCAACATTTATATTACTGTTTTTATTTGATCGTGAGATATGATGTGTTATATAATTTGTGATTGGATGTGTTATGTTTGAATTACCCTGCCCCTAGAAACTTGGTATTCTAAATACCTTAAAATATTTTCGAATGTGGAGAAGGAAAATGGGATTTAAAAATGGAATTTATTTACAAAATAGAAGTTTAATTTTAAAGAAAGTTGGAATAGAAAACCTGTTCAAATGGATGAATCCAGCAGTTGTTTTTAAATGAGAATATAAAATAAATTGTATTCTTTATCGTTGGATATATTGGAATATAAATTCAAAATTGAATTTATATAAAGAAGTGGAAATCGGTTTTGAAACCAATATTTAAAATGAGATTTAAACTTAGGAATTATTAAGGAAATTTTTTAACGAGATTTTAAATGAATAAAATAAAAAGAAATGAAACTTGTACGAATAAATCTGAGTAGAAGTTATAATAAAAATTGGTTTTAAGATATTATTTATAAGCATGAAATCAAATTGTATATAAAGGAAATATATTCATGATTTAAGTGAATAACAGTTTAAATTAAATATTTTGCAAATGAAATATCCATAAAAGGAAATTTGGATTTGAAGTACGAATCCAAATTGGAACTTGGATGGAAAAGGAAAATGGATAATCGTTTTAAAATGAAAACGATGAGTTTTAGTTCAAAATTCAGAATATAAATCGAATATAGATTATTTGAGAGAAAGTTATTTATTGATATTCGATTGTATCGAATTTAGGGAAGTAGTTATTTTTACTTTCCGTTTGAATCAAATTTAGTTAGTTAATTATTTATTTATTTACTTATAAATTTATTTATTGAAATTAGTAAATACAAGTTATATTTTTATAAACTAAATATTAGTAAACAACAATTATAACGCTACTGTTATAATCAATGTTTTACAAATATAAACAGCGATTATAACGCTACGGTTATAATCAATGTTTTATAAATCTAAACAGCAATTATAACGCTACTCTTATAATAAATGATTTATAAATCTAAACAACGATTTTAACGCTACCATTGTAATAAATGTTTTATAAATCAAATATTTTGAAACAGCGATTATAACGTTACCATTATAATCAATGTTTTTTGTAAAAGAAGTGGATTCTTAAATTGAATCTGAGGGTTACGTATGAGATATTGGTTAAAGATTAAAGTGGTGAGCTTTGTCCATTTTGAAGTTAATAATATTGTTCAGTTAAGGTCCAAGTGGTAATTGTACCCCAACTTGATTGGCTTCATTATTAACTAAGGGATGGTTAAGGTTTGATAGTGAGATGGTTAAAGTGAAGTAAGTTAATGAGTGGTAATGGTGGGTTCGCATAGCGATGTTTTATTTAACATTTATTTTAGAGGTTTTGGAAACATTTTCCCAATAATATCAGAGATGTTTCTAATATAGGAAATGATATAAATTGGGTTGATAAGAAGTTAAGAAATGAGAATGTTATCCAAATACAGAAATTGTTATTATTAACTGTAGAAATGAATGGGCCGAAAGAAATGGATAATACCGAAATGTTTTCCAATGCAACAACATATATCTTCTAAATATAGAAAATAAGGAAATGTGGATATATGGAAATTGTTTTTCCCAATGTGATAAGGAATATTTTTTAAAATATAGGAAATAAAATAGTTAGATCACTGGAAATGTTTTTTTCCAAAGATTCGTGAGAGCTTAATTGGGTTTTGAAGAATATTTGAGTAAATATATTGAAAAGGAATTATGAAATGATTTGATTAGTTTGATGCTAATTAAAGGGCCATTATTTTTTGATGGTTGATTGGTAGAATTTCCAATTGGAAATAGGACTGTTGATTGTATGGATGTTTCTTTGATAGTTAAATCACCGACTATCAAAGTTTTGACTTACTTTATACCTCCGTTGTCAATATGGAGAGACCGGGATCAGATTTAATATCTGAAAACCAATCTATATTGGCATAAGCGTTACGAATCAACTTATACAGAAGATAATTTAAGACGGAGTAAAGTGCAAGGGTTGTTCAACTAACCCTCGGTAGAAATTGCCCAAGATGGATTAATAGAATCTTGCCTTCGGTTTGTCCAATCCCAGGACAACGTATATGGACGAATGTCTAATGACGTGATATTCAAAGTAAATGGTCGCAAGATGTTCTAAAAGGATAATCGTGATCTCAAGCCTCATCAACCGGGAATTGATAGAAATCGGGCAGGCAGCATGACCATATGGGTCATTCCCATTAGGGGTATTATCACCTGATATAGAGAAATTTCATTTGCTCCTTATTCAATTCGCTGCTGTATGCTTTCGGTAACGGTTGCTGATCACAACCATTGGTGATAATATGCTCGATACACACAGGTTAAATGAGTGGCCAGCCATGTGTGGGCCAGGTTGCAAGATGTTCTTGTTGAACCCAGTGTATTCCCCTCTAGAGATATACTATCGGAAGGTGGTTCCATACCTTGTCATGTTGGAAATCCAATCTCTAATAAGCGCCCTACGGTTTTCGATTCTATATTATATATGGAGCATGAGATGCAAGGGGATTCTATTTATTTGATGTAGACATTTTTATAATATCACTGGATTTGATATCAAACAAAATATTTTTGGTTATCGTAAGGTAAAATCCATCCGTGTTTATATGTGGATCGGTCTTACAATTATCATTTCTTTCAAAAGGATTTTGAAATTTAAAAAAATGGTTGGAGTTTACTCAGACCAGTCCCATGACTTACCTAGAGTTTACTTTGTTTGTTTTCCCTAAACCCTTGGGTGCCCAAATTTGTACGGGAAGTCGGGATTCTACGGATTCACTTGGAGGAGATTGAAGCAGGAGGCTTCACTAGTTAGCTATAGACTATTCATATTTTTCCGTTGTGTATTATGTTTGTATCTGGAAACACGTGCTTATAACTGTTCCGGAAACAGCTGTTGTGCTTTGATGATGGTATGTATATAAAGTTACTGAATTTTATTTCCAAGTTTATGTTATCTAATATATTTTATTCGTTCCGTTGTAAGTTTGTGATCTTCATTTTCTTATATTCTAATGTTTCTTTCTTTCTATTTCTCATCCTCTAACTTCTTTTTAATAATGATTCATATTTCTATGTAATGTGGGTTGGACGTGTAGTGTTATTAGCCGACTCAAAAAGTACGGAAATTCGGGCCATTACATTTGGTATCAGAGCGAGGTTGAGTTGTAACCTTGGCTTTGTGGCGCAACTCAAATAGAGATGGGGTTAGCAATACCCTAGATTTAGTTTGAGTGTATATATATGGGAGCATATTTGTCGATTTGATATAAAAATGTTTTACATTGTGTTGGCTGGTTTGTTAAGTGATTTATGAATTCTGGTCGGTATAGAATGTACAACTGTATCGATAGGTGTTTCAAAACTCTCGAACAAACCAATTTGATACAGTATTGTTTTAAAAGTGGGTAAATGAAATAATTTTACCCAAAATTATTTTGATATAAATGGGATAATTTCCGAAATATTATGGTATATGGATGTATTGATTGTTATTCTAATCAAATGAGAGTATAATATGGAAATGGTTATATCCAAATTGAATTCGTACAAAATGGAATATATAAATAAGTTGAATTACAATTGGAATTAGACCAGAATTTGGAATTGGAATCTGACCAAAATTCGGAATTTAAACCCCGGACGTTAGTAAATATTTTCTAAAGTATTTTTAACAGTAATATAGCATTATTTAAAGGATTTGAATAAGAATGGTTTTTAATATATTTTGAAAATGATTAAGCACTGAAATCACTGCAGTGGCGAGAAAATAATTTTTGTAATGGATCGCGACATTATCGGTACTCATTTTCGAATTTCTAAGTGACGGATTGCTAACTTAATAGATTTATTAACGGAAATTGTTTGAGAAAAATAAAATTGTTTTTGAAATTCAAATGTTTTGAATTGAGTTGATTATAAATATGTGTATAAATATATATTTATTATTTTAAGCAAATTTGAAATAAAGCCGGGAATTTGAATTCTGAAATAAAAATTTAACTTGTTTAAGTTGAATAGATTGAAATGGTAAAAATGTATCAAATGAATTGAAATTTAACTTAAGTTAAATAAAATTGGATTGGATTAGAAATAATTTTGAATGAAATTAAATAAAGAGAAATGTTGAGATTCGAATTATTAATATGAATTCGACTTATGAATAAGCAAGTTGAATATATATTGGATTTTGTTAATTTAAATTGAATTATGATGAATTGGGATTCAAGTATAATAAGTGGATTGAATTAAATATAAATCAGATTTGAATTGATAGAATGGAAGTGAACTAATCAGAAGTTGATTAGAGTGTTAAAAACTAGAAGTTGGATTGATTTGAAACCAACTGGAAATGGATATTTGTATGCTGAGCAGATATTGAATGGAAGCAAAGGAAAGAGATAGAATTATGCCTGACACAAAGGTACGTATTTACAATACTACCTGGGTTTGATGGTTTTATAAGCCTATGAGGCAAGCCATTTGGCTTTTGATTTTCTTTTGGATTAGAGAAGGCCTAGAAAGGCGAGTTGTGGTTGTACCGATCGAGCCGTGCAAAGGAGATGCTAGCGAAATTTTTCGAAAATTCAAAGAGTTAGAAAATTTTCGAGAAATTTTTGATAATTTAAAATCGAGTTGCTAATTGTAATTGAAATAAGAAACCAGAATTGGTTAATACAAATTCAAGTGGAATAATGAAATTGATAAATGGATTTAAAACCAATTGGAATAGGTATGGCTATGCAGAAGGGCATATGTATTAAAGACAAGAATGTGATGATGGATTGACCAAAAATGGTGGATAGATCAGTCCGAAAGAATTATGAATGGTCGAGTATTGGTATGAGAATTCGAAGGTTGGGTCAGAACTGGGTTATGAAGATATGAAGTATAAGATTTCAACTAAGTAGGCTATGAGGAATTAGAGTTATAGCATTTTTACCCCTTAGCAATTTCGAGGATGAGATTATTTTAAGGGGGAAGGAATGTAACGACCCGGATTTTGAGCCACTTAATTTTAAATATTTAAATTGGTTTAATTATTTTATTTGAGTTATAAAATGGATTTTTATAAGGAATTTATTTATTAAAAAAAGTTTTAACGTATGATTTATAATATAATAATAATCGAGCTCGTAACGTCGCGGTAGTTCGGTTCATAATATTACGTTTTCAACTTCAACTAAATATACAGGATTCGTTATAAGTTGGATTTCTTTGAAACAAGAAATGTTTGAATCAATTGAACTATTTTTTTTAATGGAAGAGAAAAATAAAGATTTCGTCTTATAGATTGTAAGTTATGTTTAACTCAAATTTTCAGAAAATCGTTGTGCAATCGTATATAAGCCATAACGATTTATTTAATATAATAAAATAATGGTTTCGAATTTGGACAAGATTTTTGAGACATAGTTATAATTTAATTCATAGAATTTTTCTATAATTTTTATTTTGAAAATTAAGCAACTTTTTATTCAACGTGTTTTACACCCTATATCGGCGTCTTGTGATTTCACAGAATATGTTATCTTGTCTATATTATTATATTTTGGGATCGTGGCACCTTACTTATTTCAACGATATCTTTATTTTTTCAATAACAAGTCATACGCAGGCGGGTTTTTGTGTAATAGGGTACTGATAATTTCTAAAACAATAAAAACCTACCTTACTTACAACACGCAACTATGTATTTTCTTTTCCTGGCCGACCTAGCAAAGATTGTGCCTACCTTAATTTCGTCTACCAACATGCCATGTGAATGATTGTTTTTTAGGACATATAACTAAATATAACAGTTTAGTTTCACCAGACTGCATAAGGCTCAATGGTGATTCAAAATCCGCATGCGGATGAACTTCTAGAAATACATTGCATGCCGAACATCAAATACAGTACTCATTTGAAATCAAGTTAAACTTACACATGAAAACAAATAACTAATGGAATATAAATGATTCCTGGAAGAAGCATGCACACTGATCATTTACATTATGATACATCATAATATTGTATGCTAGAACTGCATTCAAGGAAACATATAAAAAAAATCATGTTGTACCCCACTTTTCTTGCATCTACAGGTAGTCTCACATGCAAATAAAAAAAGGCAGGACCTGGTGCACATGGCTAAAGTAAACCACCCAGACCTAGCTGCTACCCTTGTACTTTGTTTACGTTAGTCATGCACATAGAAAATCCCAAACCCACCCAAGTTCTAAAAGAATGAATTGGCGCAGACCTATGGAATTAAATACTGCACATGCCTAGCCAAATTCCTAACCTATTATCGACTCCTTGCCAACAAAGGAATCACAAACCACATGCCTATCTACCCTAAGATTCAGTATCCTATGCCTTGGACACCACGGTGTTAATTCCTATAAATATACAAGATGCTTCACATCTTTTTCTGCAAATCGAAGTTTTTAATGGAGAATAAAAAAAATCTATAATGGCCAAGTCTCTAGTGTGGAAGGGTGTAGCTGCGTTGGACTCGGGTACGCTAAACGTTAGCTGATGTGAGGAGAAGAGGGGATCACTGGTGATAATGTTGTGAAGTTTTGGTGAAGCAGAGAGAGGGAAAGGGCGGATCTAGGGTGCGATACCGTTTTCCTGCGCTGTTCGAACTAAATGGCAAGTACGAGGATGATCTCGGATAGATGATGGACGGAATGTGGTGGGTTGGGGCTTCGAACGCCGGCGGAGGATCAGACTTTAGTGTTTTTTGATGGCGCAATAAGGCGATTAGTGGAGACAATGTTTTTCAGTATGGAACTGGGAGAACTGTGGGACGCCGGAGTCCAAGTGGAGTGCGAGTTCGATCTCAAGAGGATGGTGATGGAGGTCTTGGAAGGAGGAAGCTTATGGTTACATTGATTTGGAAAATCATGGAGAGATGGACAAGTTATGGGTGGAAGAACAAAATGGGGTAATGATGTTTAAACAGCTTCAGGTGGTTCAAATTAATTTAGAGAGGAAGAAATTTAATGTAATTGGTAATTACGGTTTGGGGAAGAATGTGATTGTAAGGTTTGGCAAGTTACGATAACAGTGAAGTTGTTGGATTTTTTGTAAAGTGTGGCCGGTGGTTTTGTGATGGAGCACGGTGGAGGAAAGTCTGAGTCTGGGGACAACGTGTATTTGGCATTGGGGAAGACGAGAGGAGCAAACGTTTATTTTTTTAGGGATGGTAATACCAAGATTAATATGGTTAGTCAAGGTGGACGTTTGAGACTGGGTGTAGCGATTAGTGTTGATAGCGGTCTAAGTTAGTGGAAGAATGGAGGAAAGTTAGCAGCAGTTTACTGGAGAAGGAGGATACATGGCCAAATTATTTGTTAATGGTAATGAAAGAATCGATGATTAAGAAGTTAATATAATTATATAATTTAATTATTTTATAAAACACATAAGATTATAATGGTTATAAAATGTTGTGTGTTAACAGAACCAGACAAAACAAATCACGTTGGTATCGTGACGAAGAAATCTACCTTATGACACCGAGGTGACGGGGGAACAGAGTTACTGGAATTTCATGATAAAATCAAATGTCTGCTTGATTTTAAATGAAACCATAAATATAATCGTCAATTGCAAAACCAAGGTGAGCAAACTCGCTAAATTTGGCTTGTTTATATCTTTATATAAACGAGTTTTAAATTTATTTCTAGTAATTTTATACTGTATAATGGTCGTTTGGATGATTAGTTGATAAAATTGGTTGAAATGATTGATATAGTTATATCGTTGATCGATTATTAGCTCTATTTACTATTATATTTCATATTGATGTGAAATTAATATTATTAATGTAGATTAACATCTGCGGATGCAGGGAAATAGGTTGGAGGGATCCAACTGGATTCCTCAACATTTATATTACTGTTTTTATTTGATCGTGATATATGATGTGTTATATAATATGTGATTGGATATGTTATGTTTGAATTACCCTGCCCCTAGAAACTTGGTATTCTAAATACCATAAAATATTTTCGAATGTGGAGAAGGAAAATGGGATTTAAAAATGGAATTTATTTACAAAATAGAAGTTTAATTTTAAATAAAGTTGGAATAGGAAACCTATTCAAATGGATGAATCAATAAGTTGTTTTTAAATGAGAATATAAAATAAATTGAATTATTTATCATTAGATACATTGGAATATAAATTCAAATTTGAATTTATATAGAGAAGTGGAAATCGGTTTTGAAACCAATATTTGAAATGAGATTTAAACTTAGTAATTATTAAGGAATTTTTTTAATGAGATTTTAAATGAATGAAATAAAAAGAAATGAAACTTGTGTGAATAAATCTGAATATAAGTTATAATAAAAATTGGGTTTAAGATATTATTTACAAGTATGAAATCAAATTGTATATAAAGGAAATATATTCACTATTTAAGTGAATAATAGTTCAAAGTAAATATTTTGCAAAAGAAATGTCCATAAAAGGAAATTTGGATTTGAAGTATAAATCCATATTGGAACTTGGATGGAAAAGGAAAATGGATAATCGTTTTAAAATGAAAACAACGGGTTTTAGTTCAAAATTTTGTATACAAATCAAATATAGATTATTTTAGGGAAAGTTATTTGTTGGTATTCAAGTTGTATCGAATTTAGGGAAGTAGTTATTTTTACTTTCCGTTTGAATAAAATTTAATTAGTTATTTGTTTATTTACTTATTTACTTATAAATTTATTTATTGAAATTAATAAATACATGTTATATTTTTATAAACTAAATATTAGTAAACAGCGATTACAACGCTACTGTTATCATCAGTGTTTTATAGATATAAACAACGATTATAACGCTACTGTTATGATCAATGTTTTATAATTCTAAATAGCGATTATAACGCTATTGTTATAATAAATGATTTATAAATCTAAACAATGATTTTAGCGCTACCTTGTAATAAGTGTTTTATAAATCAAATATTTTAAAACAGCGATTATAACGTTACCGTTATAATCAATGTTTTTTTCGTAAAAGAAGTGGATTCGTAAATTGAATATGAGGGTTACGTATGAGATATTGGTTAAAGATTGAAGTGGTGAGGTTTGTCAATTTTGAAGTTAATAATGTTTTTCAGTTAAGGTCTGAGAGTTAATTATACCCCAACTTGATTGGCTTCATTGTTAACTAAGGGATTGTTAAGGTTTGATAGTGAGATGGTTAAAGTGAAGTAAGTTAATGAGTGGTAATGGTGAGCTCGCATAGCGATGTTTTATTTAACATCTGTTTTAGAAGTTTTGGAAACATTTTCCCAATAATATCAGAGATGTTTCTAATATAGGAAATGAGATAAATTGGGTTGATAAGAAGTTAAGAAATGAAAATGTTATTTGAATACAGAAATGGTTATTATTAACTATAGAAATGAATGGGTTGAAAGAAATGGATAATACCGAAAAATTTTCCAATGCAACAACATATATCTTCTAAACATAGAAAATAAGGAAATGTGGATATATGGAAATTGTTTTTCCCAATGTAATAAGGAATATTTTTTAAAATATAGGAAATAAAATAGCTAGATAATTGGAAATGTTTTTTTCCAAAGAATCATGAGAGCTTAATTGAGTTTTGAAGAATATTTGAGTAAATATGTTGAAAGGGAATTACGAAATGATTTGATTAGTTTAATGTTAATTAAAGGGTCAGTATTGTTTGATGGTTGATCGGTAGAATTTCCAATTGGAAATGGGACCGTTGATTGTATGGATGTTTCTTTAATAGCTAAATCACCGACTATCGAAGTTTTGATTTACTTTATACCTCCGTTGTCAATATGGAGAGACCGACTCAGATTTAATATCTGAAAACCACTCCGTATTGGCGTAAGAGTTACGAATCAACTTATGCTGAAGATAATTGAAGACGGAATAAACTGCAAGGGCTGTTCTATTAACCCTAGGTAGAAATTGCCCAAGATGGATTAATAGAATAGTGCCTTCGGTTTGTCCAGTCCCAGGACAACGTATATGGATAAATGTCTAATGACATGATATTCAAAGTAAATGGTGGCAAGATGTTTTAAAAGGATAATCGTGACCACCAGCCTCATCAGTTGGGAAATGACAGAAATCGGGCAAGCAGTATGGCCATGTGGGTCATTCCCATTAGGGGTATTAACACCTGATCTAGAGAAATTTCATTTTCTTCTTATTCTCCTTGTTGTATGCTTTCGGTAACGGTTGCTGGTCACAACCGTTGGTGATAATATGCTAGGTACACTTAAGGTAAATGAGTGGTTATCTATGTGTGGGCCGGGTTGCAAGATGTTCTTGTTGAACCCGGTGTATTCCCCTCTAGAGATCGGAAGGTGGTTCCATACCTTGTCATGTTGGAAATCCAATCTCCAATAAGCGCCCTACGGTTTTCGATTTTATATTACATATGGAGTGTGAGATACAAGCGTTCTGCTAGATTCTATTTATTTGATGTAGACATTATTATAATATCACTGGATTTGATATCAAACAAAAATATTTTTGGTTATCATAAGGTGAAAACCATCCGTGTTTATGTGTGGATCTGTCTTACGATTATCATTTCTTTCAAAAGGATTTTGAAAGTTAAAAAAATGGTTGGAGTTTACTCACACCAGTCCCATGACTGACCAAGAGTTTATTTTGTTTGTTTTCCCTAAACTCATGGGTGCCCAAATTTGTATGAGCAGTCAAGTAGTCGGGATTTTACAGGTTCATCTGGAGGAGTTTGAAGCAGGAGGCTTCACTAGTTAGCTATAGACTATTCATATTTTTTGCTGTGTATTATGTTTGTATTTGGAAACAGGTGTTTATAACTGTTCCAGAAGTAGCTGTTGTGCTCTGATGATGGTATGTATATAAAGTTACTGAATTGTATTTCCAAGTTTATGTTATCTAATATATTTTATTCGTTCCATTGTAAGTTTGTGATCCTCATTTTCTTTTATTCTAATGTTTCTTTCTTTCTATTTCTCATCCTCTAACTTCTTTCTAATAATGATTTGTATTTCTGTGCAATTTGGGTTGGATGTGTGGTGTTATTAGTCGGCTCAAAAAGTACGAAAATTCGGGCTATTGCAGTCAATGATGTGCGCGAGCTATTAATTAACTCGTTTTACATTTTAGAGATTGTTTTAAGCCTCCTTTATTGTCTATGGATGGAAATTTTCAAAGTATTTTGGGTAACTGAGGTAAGAATTCCACTGTAGGGCGGAAAATGGAACATTTGTAAGCGAGAAACATGTTAAATTCTTCGCTTTAATTTCCTTTTTCTGGTTTAGGAGAAATTAAATAGGAAACGGTTAGACTGCGTGACGTTTTGGATGGTAGGGTTTGGATGCAAAATTGGTTATTTCACACTTCTATTCGTAGTTGTGTGAGGGTTATGGATAAAAAAGAATTTTTCAAAATTTGCATTCATATGGAACTGGCAGTATATTTAGGATGGTTTACATTATGTTTTCAAAAGTGTTTAAAAAATCTCAATGCATACATATAGAGTGCCCGATTTAGAATCATCTTGCATGCATGTTTTTAGGTCAAAATGCATTATGTACACCATGCACATATGCACATGGTTGCAAAGTGGATGTACAAAAATTGGTTGTGTAGGATAGGATAATTAGGCATCAGAATTTCGAGACAAAATTCCTTTAAGGGGGGAGAATGTAACAACCCAGAATTTTAACAATAAATAATTATTTAATTAGAATATCAAAAATAGGAACTTTTTCAAACGATGGAATTTGACAATGAAACTTTAACCGATGCGTTCGTTTTGGAATTCTGGTCAACTTTTATGTTTGGAGTTTCGCGCACGGAGTCTGTATGAAAAAGTTATGGACGAAATACAAAAAACGAACGGAAATAAATAAATAAAATAATTAATAAATCCCTTTCCCTCTTTAACCTGCCTTCATTAGGCATCTTGGACGAAGGGCGGTCGACCACTCCGAGGTGGGTGTCGACCGATTCGGGCCTGTAGTGCCCAATGACGACTAGGTTTTGATGGGGAAATTTTGTTATATTTTATAATACAAATGAACGAATGTTAATCTAAATAAATCTAATGGTCCTAGCCCATTGCCACTCCTATAAATTAAGAGGTAAGGCCTCATTTTTTTCCCATACAAATTTGTAGGCAGCAGCGAAGCTCTGCCATTTTCCTCTTTCTCCAAACCTAATTGTTAATAAAAAATATATTCTTATACAAAAAAATCAAATCCAAATCACATAGGATTGAGAGGATTATCAGATCCAATGGAAAAGAATTCAAATTAGCGCTCAACAATAGGTTCCCCTCTCTCTTCCTATTTTCTTACATCTCTATAGATCTGGAATTTTTCCCTTTTCAGATAAATTGTAGATTTAAAAGGATTTGGGAATTGTAGGCCTAAAGGGTTCAAACTTTGGATTTGGAAGCTTTAAGGTGAGTGGGAAATTTACGAATACAGTTATAATAACTTAATTTTTTCATTTGAATTGGATCTAATTTTTTATTCTTATTTCTGTTATACCTATTCATTAAATTATTGTAATTGGATTGACACCCATCAAGATCTGATTGTAAACATTATTAAAACTTGAATATATGAATTGTGGTTAGGTGTAATGTTAATTGTTGTAAATATGTCGTTTTCCTATTTTTGACAAAAAGGTGTCATTTTGAATTCACAAGAGATATGCCAAAAAGATTTAAAAAGGAAAAGTGGTGCAAACATACGTATAAATATAAATATACATATTTGTCCTTAGTTTGCATCGACTATTACAAAAATATACATATATATTTCTTGTGAATTTGAGATATGTCTATTTTACTAATTAGGCGTAGTTTACAATAATTACGGCTAACGGTCTTTTTGTAAGATTTAAAACATTTGGCAAGATTGAATGAAAAAAGGAACGTTTGGTTATTGATTAAACCAAACAATTAAATTTAAAAATAAAAAAATAAAACAACTACTACGTTGACCGCATGAAAACATAAATATAAATATATACATATTATCCGTCCAAATCAGCATAAAACAGTAAAATTATACAGTATATTGAATGTTTGAATGTGGTTCAATTATGGAATTATATGTAAATGCAATCCATATTTAATTAATATATTTGTGGTGATCATTTGTAACAATCAATATAATTAGTTGCTATAAATAGGACCGCAAATCAACAAATAACAATTGTGACCAATGTTGAATGCGAAAACTAAATATATTAGGATAATTGTTACAATTCCTAAATTAATTTGGATAAACGTTGTACACCCCAATTAGGAAATCTAAATTATAACCGTATTTAGACACGAGGTTAAGCTCAAGTTGTGGTATAAAGCCTGCTCGGAATCGACCGGCAAATCCAGCAACCACAGGTAGTCAGCTTAATGTGACGGGTCTAATGCATAACTATAAATGTACTAAAGCACGACGTTAAATTTAACTTATGGTAGAAGTCTGCCCAGAACCGACCGACAAATACAGCATCCATAAGTAGTCAAATTAATGTGAGAGCCTGGTGTGTGTGTGTGTGTGTATATATATATAATAGTCAACCAATAAATAAATAAATAAGAATAGTAATTGTCTGCTGAGGTACAACAAATAGTACCTTGGGACTGATTAATTTTTGCCATAGGAAAAATGACCCTTATGGTCATAAAGGGCAATAAAAATAGAAATAAAAGAAAATGGGTGTCATAAGGGGACTAATGGAAATTGGTTGTCGTTTGAATACTAAGTCCAAATTAGGGACGAAATCCAATAAATATCCTTGGTAAAAGAGGATATAACCTTTCTTCTTTATATTAATAAATATAGAACTTATAATTAAAAATAGAGTTGGAATTAATAGGTCAATAATGTAAAATATTTTCAGCCATATGAACCTGTGACGATAATAAAGTGTGTGTATGTATATATAAAAGTCTATTGTGTGTGAAAATAGGCAGGTTTACTACATCTTAAGAAGGTCTTAAGTGGCTGACTCTCTTCTTGTATAATTTGGGTCTTAAGTGGTTAAGACTAGGATACCTCCGAAGGTTTATTCTTTGGAAAGGAACCAAAGTCATGGGACTCACCATTATTAGACTCGAAGTAAGTCTTTTGGTCCTCCTTCTCTAAAAGTTGTTATGCATAAGCGGTAACGGAGCAGGGTAGTTCACGGGGGATGTCCACTTTCTATAGAAGCTTGTAAGGGCTCAACTAGGGTAAAAACTGATATATAAAAGATATGTGGCCATTGCATGCTCACTAACTGTCTAACGGAAGTCTTAAGCGACATAGATGTTCTATTGTAATATTAGTTAAGTGGTAATGTTCGCAGTACTACTTTTCGTATTACAATTGAGAGTATAGACTTTAAGAACGTTGACGTATTAGGATGGGGTCTTAAGGGGCTAAGATCTGCCTTAGGGCTATAAGAGATCGTAAGAATCCACCTTTAATAGGGCCATAAGTGCCCGAGAATGTCCACCTCGTTGGGACTTTACCCTAAAAACTCTAATGAGCGACTGACTTGGATATCCACCTCATTGGTTAGATAACTTGTGTTTTTTTTAATCTTGTGTGCTACATAGGCATACCTTAACATATGTAACCTGCTAAATATAAGTGTAAACGTCTTATCTCGGTATTAGACTTTGGGAATACTACCTTGGGAAGGGTAGTAGAGTCGTGCGTAAAACATTTACAAGGTTAAGCTAGAATCACTGACCTTGATAGGCATACATCTTGGGTTGAACCAAACTGAATACATCTGTGTACTATAATCTGTGTTGTACATTTCCTGTTCACCAGAATCGTGTTGTTCTGACCCCCTCCTCATTACAACCACCCAGCTTTTCTAGAGAAGGTCGGGTTCTCACATGTATTCTAGTTTAGCTTTTGGTTCTCGTTCTCCCTCATGCTCAGTATTGGCAAAGTGACTTACTTTGAAAAAACTAGTTACTTGAGTTAATACTAGTTTATCCTATTTTGTTTCCACTGTGAGTTAGCTTATCATACTCTAATTATTCTTATGCTCATTTATTGCAGGTACCATATTTACATGCTCCATGCTTGGATGTGTTTGAGTTTCGATTTTTATCGAAATTTGGGCATAGAAATGTGTGGGATGTTACAATAGGACAACGACCTCATTAGCCCAGCTTTACATCAAGGTGATTGTTAGATTACACAGTGTTCCATTAAGTATAGTTAGTGATCGAGATCCACTGTTTACATGTGAGTTCTGGAGAAGCCTGCAAATAACTCTAGGGACGGCACTAAGTTTGAGTACAACATATCACCCGAAGAAGGATGGACGACAGAGAGAGTCAAAAGAATTCTGGAAGATTTACTTAGAGCACGCGTCATTGATTTTGGAGGGGCATAGAAGTAGCATTTAACATTAGTAAATTTTTCGTATAATAATAGCTATCAAACGACGATTGGTATGGCCCGTTTTGAAGCGTTGTATGGGCGGCCATGCAAATCGTCCACTTGTTGGTGGGAAATTACTAGCAAGATTCTACTCAAACCAGACCTTATCCGTGATTCCACGGAGAAAATCACTTTGAATCGACAGAGGATGAAGGCAACCCAAGACCGGCAAAAATCGTATGCGGATAGAAAGATAAGGGAGTTAGTGTTCTGTGTGAGTGACTAGGTATTCATGAAAGTTTCCCCTCTTTGAAAGACTGTTCGGTTTGATAATACTGGGAAGTTGTCTCCCAGATTCATTGGGCCTTTCAAGATCGTCGAAATGATTGGAAAGATGGCTTATCGTGTGGATCTGCCTGAACGCCTATCGGGGGTCATAACGTTTTTCATATATCTCATTTGAGAAAATGGCTTCATAATTCCACTGTTACACTTGTGCTTGACAAGATTGGGAACATAGGAAAGCTTGATCTTGTCAATCTCGAGATGGAGTCTAAGGTTCCCTGTGCTACCGCTAGGATAATGGAGCACAGAATCAAGAGCTTCTGCAATAAGGCAATTCTCCTCGTCCGAGTACAATGGGTAGAAAATCCGGTGGAAAGCACTTGGGAGACTAAATAAAGGATGAGACAAACTCTTCTAGAGCTTTTTTTGGGTAATTATTTCCTCTAAGAATTTTGTTTACGGTTGCATTGTGGTTGCTAGATTAGATGACAGGAAGTGAATGCAACAGAATTGCACATCACACTCACATAGAAATAAATGCATATCGAGATGTTTTCATGCATATTACATCACTTATTACACATATACGCTAGGAATGAGCTCAGTTTAGCAAGTTTGTAGTACATAATCACTTGAGTCATGGTTGTTTTAAAAAACATGGGTGTACAATAAGCTGTTTAAAGCGAGTTGTGTTTTTGCCCCCTTCAAGCACATTTCGGGACGAAATCTATTTTAAGTGTGGGAGAATGTAACACCTGGTAAAAATAAATAAATTAGACAAGATAATTAATAAATAATAATAAGTTAAATTAAACATTAAAATATTATCAAACTGAAAAATGGAATTTTTAAAATTAGGAATTTTGCCATGAAAATATCATAGTTGTATTCGTGGCGAGATTCTGATCCGTTTTCATATATAATATGTAGAAAAATAGAGTCTATATGAAGAATTCACCTTTAATTGTGTTATCCGTAAATAATATATACACAACATTTGAATTTTGAATTAGATGAATAAACACATTGAATATGAATGTATAATTAATGACTGATTGGAATATTCCATCGAATTCAAATCTATGTGTGTATATATATATATGCATATTAGAGGACATAAATATTTAAAGAAAGAAAAGTAATAAGTATATCAAGGAGCATTCTAATTAGATTAAATCCTTTCCACCTTAAAATAAATTTACTGGGTGTTTTGGTACCTAAGGGGTCGACTGCCGGTCGACTGCCCTTCTAGGATGGAGGTGGATTGCTCGGGGTCGGCCAGGTCTGGTTTAGGTGGGTCGAGGTTAGGTTTTGAGTGATACTTATATAATTAACTTGGGATTAAGTCTAATTAATGCTACAGCTCTAATTTACACCAACACCTACCAATATCACCCCCACTCCACCTCCTCTAATCCTAAATATCCCTCATTACTCTAGCCTCTACTCTGTCATTGATTCTAGAGAAATATATTTTAGGCTTTATTCTTCAAATCTCCTATTTTATATTCTTTTAGGATTTAATATAGAATCTGAATCTGGAATCATAAGATTTATATATATAAGAATTGTAACAATTTAATTCTTATATATATACACTACAAGAAATATGTTGATTGGCAGCGTTGAAAAAATGCTGTTATATAATTTTACAGCGTTTCGAAGAACGCTGTCTAACGACATGCTGTTATAGGTTAGGGGGACTACCACAATACTTTGAAAACGCTGTAGAAAAAGGAGAAACTACAGCGTTTTAGTTGATGTTGTTGTTACGTTTTGCACAACATTTTAGTAGCGCTGTCATTATGTTTATACAGCGTTGTGTGCTGTTGTGTTTGCATAGCTAACACAAACTATTCCTCCTTCATCACATATATAACAGCGTTTTATATGGGGCAGAAACGTTGTTATCGTCTTCATACCATAGCGTTGTTATGAATATATAATAGCGTTTTAAAACGGCTATAACCATTGTCATCGTCCACATATTATAGTGTTTTCAACATATATAACAACGTTTTATAACGTCAAGAAATGTTATTCCTCCTCCTGTTTCTGGCTCATACCGAGGTATGAGTCTTGCGAAACAACGCTAAACACAAAGCTATCCATTGAAAGCTATGCTTTGATCATCAACCACAAAGCTCTTCTTTTCAACAAAATCTTTGATCATTTGCACCTTAGCATGCCACACAGGCAAACCATTCCATGCAACCGATATCCATCAATCACACAGAATGATATCCAATGTCATACACACAGTCCATTTACAAATCAGTTCTGGGTCTGAACGAAACCAGAGGCACCTTATACCTCGCACATTTGTACAATCAACAAGTACGTCCGGACGGCTACTACTTCAGCCCCTTCAAGGTAGCTACTCCTATCATGAGCATTAGTAGCACCCCACCATTCGACGTGAAGATCATCGGTCTTGCACCGTCTTCATGTCTTCGACTTTTAATCGTCGATCAATTATTTGAAATGAGAATTAACTCGGCCTTTTCAAATAATTCACGTATATTTAGAATTTCAAATCAATTCATTTCAATGGTTAAATTATTCGACATCAATAATTCTGTTCTTTAATGTAATTTTCACGCCAAACACATTCAACCATCAAATATCAAATAAACCGAGCAAATTCAGCTTTTCCCATTCCATATAATTTATAATATTTTATCACGATTTATTGCTATTTTTATTTATTTAAAAAAAGTCAATTCATTCAAACAATGCTTCAGGCCATAACGCGGCCATAGCGCTGTTTTTCTTCAGATTTCATTTACACATATCTGAAAATCTAACCGTTGGATCTTCACAAATTTTATATCATTGGAAAGATCTTTTCAAAACGAATCCAACGGTTTCAGTTTTGGGAAAATCCGACAATCGGATCTCCCAGTACAATCGTTTGAAGTTACGATTTCAAAATACGAACTGCAGCGTCGTTATTCGATTTAATTTAATTATATATATATATATAATCGATTCTGGCACTGTTTTTCTTCAGATTTGAATTAAACATTCCAGACAATCCAACCGTTGGATCTTTACAAAGTGGGTGTCGTTGGAAAGATATTTCCAAAGCGAACCCAACGGTTTCGATTTCGGGAAATTTCGATGGTCGGATCTCCCGCAATAATCCTTTGAAATCACGGTTTCAAAACAAGAACTGCAGCTTCGTTATTCGATATATTTTAATTATATATATATATATAATTCATTCTTCGATTTCAAAACCATATTCATTTCATATATTTGATAAAAATGATACTTTTATCCAATAGATACTTATTTCAGCACAACACTATTTTTAGCAGTTCATATATATCATAAAAATGTGATTTTTATTGTAAAACAATTTATTTCAAAACACGATTATTTTATATAGTTCATACATAAGGTAAAAGTGTTATTTTTATTGTAAAACAATTTATTTCAAAACATGATTATTTTATATAGTCTATACATATAATAAAAATGTTATTTTTATCTTTCAAAGAATTTATTCAATACATGAACTTCATTCAACACATGAATTTCTATTCAACACATGAATTTTTATTCAACACATGAATATAGTTTCAACACATGAAAATAATTCAAACACATGAATATTATTGAAAATTTCGGCAGCATAACGGCGTGGTTGTTAAAACCGGCACCGTCCCAAGTACTGCTCCTCGCTCTACCATAAAGCCACGCAGCTTTTGACAATGGGGATTTTCAATATCTAGTTCATACGCAGACGAATTTTCCCATATACTAATCCTATTGGGATTTCAACCACAATCAATCATTTCAAATCAACCATTCATGATATTCACCAAATTTCACATCAACCAATAATCCACACAATATCACAACCAATATATATCATCCATGGTCTGTGGACGAGGGGAGTATATATATATATATACACACACACACACACACACATATATATAACTATATTTCGATTTCATTTCAATATCATTTCAATTCATTTCAACGCATATATTATTTTTACAACGCATATATAACTTATACATCGAACATACAACTTATACAACGCTTATACATGAGATGTACAATGCTTATATAACTCATACTTCGACTATATAATTTATACATCGTTGTTTCCATATCGTTTATAATTCAGAAATCTCACTTTGGGTTCCACTCCTCCAAAAATTGTAGAAGGCTCAGAAAAATATCCGGTCTCTTCTAGAATGTAGAAGACGTGCACACGAGTCCAATGTCTCTTGTTTCATTGGATTTCGTTAAAAACGAGGAAGATATGATTTTTAGAAGTTTGCAACACTTAAAAGTGTAAAAATCAGTTCAGAATAGAACAGGTCGTTACCTTCAGAAATTCTTCGAAATTAGGTTTTGATTTTAAACCAAATCCGTTGTACTTCGTCAAGATCAGGATTCACCACTGCGTAGGGCTTGGAACGGCGCGCCAGGGGGGTTCCACCCTGATGAACTCGACGCCGGATCTGGGGAGGAACTAGGCGATGTACGGTCGAACTTCTAGAGGGTGGTTCTCATCGATGGTTGAACGAGGGGAGGAGCACCTGGTATGGATTTGACGAGGGAGGAGAGCTCTTCAAAAAGCTCAACAGGGGTGGGGGTCAACGATGAACGAGGCGGTCGGATTTGAGGAGAGAAGGGAAGAAGGGAGGGATGTCGTCGATCGCATTGAACGAGGTTTTTTTTTTGATTTTTTTATAAAATTAATTTATGAAAGGAAAATTTTGATTGGCCCATACTTTATTTAAATTTAAAAATAGGGTTTTCTAAAATGAACTCCAATCCAAACCCAACGACTGTCGTCCCTAGTTAAATACCCTCATTCCAAACATAATGGGATATGTTTCGTAGGCCCATTCGACAGCTACAGTCAGTTATTCTTCAAACTAAAATATAAAACATTCAATATTTGATTTGAACATACATTTCAATTTGCCGGGGCCACATACTGATCCCAAAAATTCCAGAAAAATAAATCTAGCTATGTTTTGACGATACGGTCCCAACAAAACTAATTTCGTCGAATTTTGAGAACGTTTGAAAAATGGCCATTTTCTGGTCGATCCAATTTAACTGAAATCAAACAAACACATTTTCCTTCGCCACGCTCACATATTAACTTAAAAAATTATGGAATTTGAAACCTAGCAATAATTTGACATCCTGGATCCAACAAAATTGGTTTCGTCGAATTCTGAGGTCGTTTGCAAAATGCCTATTTTCAAGGGTTATATATTCTCTATAGCGACCTTTCAGAAAATTCATTTGGCCATAAATTTTGATTCCCACTACGAAACTTTGATTTTTCTGATTCGTTAGAATGATATTCATAAACAGATTTAAATATTTTTGGTTTCACTAAAATCCGTTTTATTTTGCACCCGGTATAGTCAGTCAAAGTTTGAATTCCAATTTTGAAACTGCTGCGCCATTTCAGGCCTTGTTTATAATTTAAAATAATTATATTTATTTTCGAACATCGATTCAAACATACTTTTCGTCGTTATTATTTAAAATAATTAAAATCCACTAAAATAGCCAAATTAAAATTTTAAACTGGTTCAGATTTCCCGGGTTGTTACAATCTCCCCCACTTAAAACTTTTCGTCCCCGAAAAGGAACGAAGTCAAAAGTTGTTTAATTAACCAACTCAACTTTCATTCTGACTTCCATTCTTAAACTTTTCAATTTCTAAGAATTTTCAAATTCTTCAAAAATTTGGCTAACACCCTAAATTTTCGAAAAATTTCGCCATATCCTCCTTTGTATATCGAGCTTCTGGATATTTCAAATAGCCTCCCATGCCCCTCACCAATCCAAAAGAAAAAGAAAAAGCCAATCGGCTCATAAAATCATCAAATTCCCAAGAAATACAATAAACATGTACCTAATTTTTGGGCAAACAATTTTATTCCTCCGCTTAGCAGTTTATCCATAACCTGTTCACACATATATAATGCGCACGTATATATTTCTATCTATTTTTAAATCAGTTCAATACTTGATTCACTTGCATACATTTAACTTCATTCTCTTATTGATTAAATTAACTATCATTCTAATAATTTAATTAATCAAATCCACAATCACACAACGCAAACAACAATCAATTTGTTGATTAACTTTTCAAAAATATAGTAATTAATTCATATACTCCTTTTGAAAACATTCAGACTATATGATTAAAAAGTTTACATGCATGAAGAGAAAACAACAGCAAAGTAGAGAACAAAATGGAAATGCCAAATATGGTAAATGTACCTTGCACCGGAGTCAATCAGAGATATCCACTCTGCACTTAGGATAGGATTTCTTAATACTCTCCTCAGTTTCCAAAGTACAATCTCGTGGATCTCCACTCCATTGCACTTTGACTAAGTGAACCTTATTGTTCCTCAGCTCTTTGGTTTCTTTTCCAATAATCTTTAGTGGTTCTCTTCTCATAGCCAATTATGGAGTAATTTCTATATCCCATTGCGCTGCTTCTTCCACGATCAAGTCAGGATCATGTACATGCTTTCGAAGTTGAGATATGTGAAACACATTATGTACTCCAAGCAACCAATCTGGTAATTGAACCCTATAAGTGAGAGTTCCAACCCATTCCAGAATAGGAAACGGACCAATAAATTTGGGCGCCAATTTCCCTGTTTTACCGAACCGGATTACTCCTCTCATCGGAGATACCTTCAAATACACGTGGTCGCTAACAACAAATGATATATTTCTTCTTCTCTTATCTGCATAGCTTTTCTGTCAGCTTTGACGGCGAGTAATCATTTCTCAATGAAATTGACTTTGTCCGCAGCTTCGCGAATCATATCGGGTCCCAACACGAGTCTATTACCAGGTTCTACCCAACAAGTAGGAGATCGACACGGTCTACCATACAGTGCTTCGAATGGTGACATTGTCAGGCTCGCTTGGTAGCTGTTGTTGTATGAGAACTCGGCAAATGCAAATGGTCTTCCAATGATCCGACAAAATCAATAACATAAGCCCGCAATAAATCTTCTAAAATACGATTCACCCTCTCAGTTTGACCATCTGTTTGAGGATGATATGCAGTGCTCAAGTTCAGTTTCGTTCCCAATTCTACTTGGAATGCTTCCCAGAATTTACTAGCAAAAATCAGGTCACGATCGCTAACGATACTCATGGGAACTCCATGCAATCTAACAATTTCCTTGAAATAAATATGCGCTAGACTCTGAGCAGTTCTATTCGATCTGACAGGTATGAAATGGGCGGTCTTCGTGAAATGATCTAGGATCACCCAAATACTGTCATTTCCTTTCCTGGTTCTGGGCAAACCATCTATGAAATCCATAGAAATATGTTCCCACTTCCCACCTGGAATTTCCAAAGGTTGCAACAATCCAACGAGTTTCTACTGATCGCTTTTGACTTGTTGACAAGTAGGACACCGGGTAACATATATAGAGATATCTCTTTTCATTGCCTTCCACCAGAAAGTTCGCTTGAGGTCATTATACATTTTACTAACCCCTGGGTGGATACACAACTTGGACTTGTGACACTCGTCCAATACTTCTCTTTTGAGCTCAAGATTGTCGGGAACACAAATTCTTCCTTTCAATCTCAGAACTCCTGCGCTATCCACTTGAAAACTGGAGACCTCGCCCTTTTGAATTCTTTTGATCATCTCTTTAACAAAACTATCGTCTTTCTGAAGAATATATATTTTATCAATCAACGATGGTGTAATGATAATACTGGTGATGATCACATTCTTCGTGCTGAGCGCATCAGCCACAACATTGGCTTTCCCCGGAGTATATAAAATATCAAGATCATATGCCGCGAGAAATTCTAACCAACGCTGCTGCCTCATATTTAGATCCTTCTGGGTGAATAAATATTTCAATGATTGACGATCAGTGTATAATTCGAACTTCTCACCCAACAGATAATGCCTCCAGATTTTCATAGCAAACACAATGGCTAACAACTCAAGATCATGAGTCGCATAATTCTTTTCATGTGGTTTCAATTGACGGCTAGCATAAGCGACTACCTGGCCTTTTGGCATTAACACTGCGCCAAGGCCTTCTTTAGAAGCATCAGTCCAGAATTTCAAGTCTTGGTTGCCATCAATAATTGTTAGCACTGGGGTAGTTGTCAGTTTTAACTTCAGCTCCTGGAAAGCTGCCTCACATTCGGGAGTCCGGTTGGATCTTGAATGTTTCTTAGTAAGCTTTGTTAAGGGACTGGATGTCTTCGCGAAATCCTTAATGAATTTCCGATAATAACTGGCCAATCCGAGAAAACTTCGGACTTCTATGGGCGTACGAGGCTGTTTCCAATTCTGAATAGCAGTGATTTTACTGGGATCCACTGAAATACCTTGTTTTGACACGACGTGACCTAGGAATTTGACTTCTTCTTGCCGGAATATACATTTGGAAAACTTTGCTTTCAAAACATTCTTTCTGATAATTTCTAACACTTGTTCCAAATGTTTTTCATGCTCGCTTTCTGACTTAGAGAAGATTAAAATATCATCAATGAAAACCAGAACAAATTTATTCAATACTTCTCCGAATACCCGGTTCATTAGATCGACAAAATAAGCTGGAGCGTTACATAAGCCGAACGACATTACTAACCACTCGTAGAATAAGTCTGGACCTCTGAATGCTGTCAAAGGAACACACTCTTTGGCAATACGAAGCTGATGGAAACCTGTAGCTAGGTCTATTCGGGAAAATAATTGTGTGCCATTCAATCGATCCAACAAATCATCAATTCGCAGCAATGGATATTTGTTCTTCAGCGTCTTCTTATTCAAGTCACGATAATCTACACATAGTCTGAGAGTACCGTCTGACTTTGGGACAAATACCACTGCTGCTCCCCAATCAGAGAAACTAGGCCTGATCAGACCTTTCGATACTAGCTGTCGAGTTTGATTGTCTAACTCTTCTTTTTCCTTCAAGGTCATTCTTCGAATAGCGTGAACTACCGGCCTTACATTTGGAACTAAAGAGATTTTAAAATCAATTTCTCTCTGCGGAGGTAAGCTAACAACTTCTTCGAACACATCTGCATAGTTCTTGACAACTGGGATATTTTCAATGTTGACCGGAATATTCTCTGGAATGATAGGAACAGGTTTTATTTGAGCAGGAGAAACATCTAAAGCTGACCAAAAATCTTTTCTATCATAATTTGGCCCTTCACATGGAATGGTTATATAATTGCCAGATTTAATCTTTGCCCTTACGACTCTGTCGGCGCATTTAACCTCAGCTTCATATTAGGTTAACCAATCCATTCTCAGAATCAGATCAAACTCTGTAAAATTCATGACAATAGAAATAGCAGGGAACCGATAACAGGAAAAAGAAACAAGAACCCCACAAACCCAACTAAGATCGAGGGAACCCCCCACCGGATTATGGACAGTCATGGGTGTTTTGAGATTTTTCAAATTCAAATTCAGTTTCTTAACCGCATTCTTTGCAACAAAGCTTCGCGACGCGCCTGTATCAAACAGTACTTTAACTGGGATGTTTTTGACACTAAGCGTGCCTTCTAAAACATCTGGCCTTCCCTGGCTAGCCGAGGGTTCATAAGTTTCTGCTACTTTATTTACCTGAACCACTTCAGATTTATCTGATAACCAACAATCCCGCTTTATATGACCAGCCCGATGGCACAGATTGCATTTCCTAGTGTCTTGCAACTTGTTCTTGGATTTAAATTTATCCTTCATTCGTTTCTTCAAGGGTCCACAGTTTATTGCCAAATGCCCTGGCTTCTTGCAGTTATTGCATATTGCAGTCGTTACGGGTCCTTTCTCAAATATAACATTTTCCCGATTTAATCGAGGCTTCTTTTTGACTCCAGATGTCGTGCTTGACTCTGGCCGTATACTTGTCTCTGGGCTATCAGTTTCAGTTTTCCTTTTGTTGCTCGAACTGACTTCCTCTTCGTCATCAAGAAGGCCTCGCTTATCTAGATCTTCATACTGATAATCCATATATATCATTTCAGAAAAAGGAAGCTTCACATGCCCCATTACACTGTTCTGGTATTTTCTTTGAAGACCATTAATAAATCTCAGATTCTTCCTCTTTGGATCTTGAATTAGATGAGGGGCAAAATGAGAAAGTTCATTGAATTTCTTATGATATTCCGGAATGGTCATATCTCCTTGTATCAGATAATAGAATTCATCACATAACCACTCATTTGCTTCTGGAGGAATAAATCTTTCACTGAAAATCTCTTTAAATCTATCCCAGGTAATATTACCTTCTAGATTATCCTTAATAATCGAATCCCACCAGAACAAAGTTCTTCTTTGAGTGCCCAAGATACCAGTAATCTTTTCTGGTCATCACTCACCTTTAAACCTTCAAAGATTTTCTCAGCAAAACGAATCCAAGCTTGTGTTTCCATAATGGATTCTTTTCCCAAGAATGGTGATCCACTTAGATTTCGATACCTTTTTACTAGAGCTTCAATATCTGGTTCCAACCTACCTCTTCTACTTATGCCACTCATTTTTCAATGTCTGCAAATAGCAGACCAAGTGTCAGGTCAACAGAAAAGATATTATAAAACATAGAAACATATACTTGAATGTAAATGTGTCTACTGAGGTGTATTTCATTCTGCTATACTCATACTAGGATATTTCTGATCCTATCTGTAATGAGTTCTTCGTCCTAGAACACTACTGGTTCTATTTCTGACGAGTTCGTTAATATGTTATATTCCAGAACTAAGCTTAACCAATGCTATGATACCACGTTTGTGATGACCCCAAACCTCGTACGACGGTGGCAAGGGTAATCTTCGGAATATAACACATAAACAGATAACAGCAGAACAGAAATAAATACACCAGATAATGTACAATAGAATACACTGGATAAACATAATCATCAAAGTTACATAGAAGACAGGATCATACTTAGTACAAAGTACAGTTCATCTTTACATAAAATGTCTACAGCAGAAAAGAAAACATAATATGTACAACAGGTGTTGAACAACGTAAAAGAGATAAATGATAGAATTCATCTTCAGCTCTAGCTATCCAAAAAGAGCCTGCTAAAACCTAAATACAAGGTTGCCCGTGTAGAAATAGGGGTACCCGAGTGTGCAAGTGAAACAAACTACGAGTCAGTCATGGGACTGGTATGAGAAATCTACGCTACTTACTTTATAATATGGCCAATCACAGGACCACGCCACTTTCGCGGAACGGGTTTACTCCATCGGATTGCCAGTGCTTCAAAACAAGTAAATCTTTTAAACATCGCAATGCTTTTTATAAAAATGAAGCCATTATAAGACTCAATTCCCATCACACAATGCAACACAAACCGGAGGATAGAGTTTTACCTTATAATGGCCAAAATATGCTTGATACAAATAAAACAATAGCATTTGATATTATTACTAGTGTTTATATGTTTCAAAAACAATTTCAATCATAAGTATCAATCATAGACGGCATTAATGCCCCATACCACTATGTCGCCATATATAGGTATACAATCAAAACCGCACGATGTCGTATTTGGAAATTGGATTTCCGTCATGAACCAAGGCAAGGGATCGTCCTTACCGCTTCGAGACGCTCTATCCCGTGTCTCAGGTCCACTCGATGTGGATAAAAATTCCTGAACACTGCGTTTCTGTAACACCCCACCTCCGCCAGGGTGACTCTTGCAAGCACTCTGACTTTGGAGGGGCGTTTGAATCAGGTAAACATGCATAATGATATATCAAGGCAGAACAAGAACATATGTATATATGTAAATAGAGTAAATAACATAGATAAAACAGCGGAAGATTTCAAACCATTTCAAAAACAAGTCTGGTACAACATAATGTCAACTTTCCAAATACACAAGTCTAGATAAAAACAACATTTCTGAAAAACTAAAATACATAAGTACTATCCCCAAAATAAGTGATAACCATAGCTAGCTTCATGTCAAGACCGTACATGAGCTAAAATCCCACAAGCAAGCGATCAGAAATCCAAGCTAAGCTCCAATATTCCCTCCCTGAGAACCTGGGGGGGAAACGGAAGAAAAGAGGCGAAAGAAAAACAGGTCAGTCAAAAAGACTGAGTAAGCCCTACTACAATCAATGTAAACTGATAAAGTTAACTGGCATGAGAAGCAGGGATGAACATAAGGATAACAACATACTAGCATGATGATTAACTAACAAGGTAGATAAAGGTGTCATCGCATAATCAAGATTAAGGTTTTGCACCACAGGTGTACTAGCAAACTAACATGACTTGAATAAACAAGTATTGATCCCTTGGCCCAAGCTTTGGCCCAATAACATGAAGTGACCCTAACACGAGGTCCAATAACATGAAGTGACCCTAACACGAGGTCCAATAACATGAAGTGATCCTAACACGAGGTCCAATAACATGAAGTGACCCTAACACGAGGTCCAATAACATGAAGTGACCCTAACACGAGGTCCAATAACATGAAGTGACCCTAACACGAGGTCCAACCAAACGGTCTAGTCGATCGGCTCCCTAAGCCTAACTCGTCACGTGTTGGTGTCAATACGGCCCAAACATAATTGTAGTCAGACTGTGCAGGGTCTCCCGTCGGGTGTATCAAGCCCTAGGGTGGCAACCCCTGGACACCATAAACATAAGTGCACAGTCTCGATCTACTGGTACCCGTGCATGCTTTCCCCGGCTTCGGACTATGTGCACGACCATGGTCCGCCCGGAACTACACCGGCGTACCCTCTGCCGTCGCTTTTGGTCACTTACCTCCAGTCCAGTAATCGTGCCCCCACCCTAGCGTAGTCCCTAGGGCCATAATGATACAAACTTGGGATTACTGCTGGAGTGGACCCCCATTGCTAGGATTTTTCTAGTGGGTTAAGTACGGTTTAACCCTCTTGCTAATCATGGATTAACTTGGTTAAGTGTAACGATGAGTTCACGACTTAACCCCGATTAATCTACCAAGCCCAAATTGGTTAAGTATTAAGTGGACCATGACTTAACCCTAATCATGAGGCATTAATTAATTTAATGCGCCTTAACCTCTCACATTAGACTTTTTTGCGGTTACTAGTTAAGCCGGGCGGATCCGGGTAGCTTTACACCACAACTTGGTCTAACCTCGGGTTCAAGGTACAACATGACCAACTTCTCACATTGGGTCCTATTGTTTGTAGCAACTAGTTAAGCCGGTCGGTTCCGGGTAGGTTTACGCTACAAACTCAACCCAACCTCGAGTTGGTCACACTTATATTTTCTAAGTGTCATGTCTATCATGTTTCCAAAACATGTTACAAGTTTTCAAGCATTTGGGTAGACCTAACTTAATAGGTAAATTCCCAAAGGGTAGACCTAACTTAATAGGTAAATTCCCAAGCTTATGTTTTTATGTCTTTTAAGTTTACCCAACCCCAAACGCAATCCCATCGCTTACATATCGCAATAGCGCATAAAGGATAGAAAGAGGGAACTTGGCATAATCATGACATAAAGGTGTTGAAGCCACAAGTTCAACATGGTGGCATACGAAATGTACATGTGTTCATATACTTGCATATTACATTTTTAGGCCACAAAAGCATGCATAAAACCAAACTTAGCATATTGGTGATACATGGTGATAAATGACATGTAGAAATGGCCATAAGTTCGCATTTAGCCTCACATGCAAGTTATCATAAGAGATATGATAACTTACATGTTGCCAAAATGCAACCTTTAGCATAAAGCTTGAAGTTTTATGTCCATATACACAAGATAAGCTTGCATAACATGATAACATGAACAAAATGATCACCCCAAACTTGCATAACATACATGGCAAACTTGCATATCATAACATAGCAAACTTGTATAACATAACATGACAAACTTACATACAAACTTGCATATCATAACATGATAAACTTGCATATCATAACATGGCCAACTTGCATATAAACTTGCATATCATAACATGATAAACTTGCATATCATAACATGGCAAACTTGCATATAAACTTGCATATCATAACATGATAAACTTGCATGTCATAACATGGCAAACTTGCATATAAACTTGCATATCATAACATGATAAACTTGCATATCATAACATGGCAAACTTGCATATAAACTTGCATAACATAACTTGATAAACTTGCATATCATAACATGGCAAACTTGCATATAAACTTGTACATCATAACATGATAAACTTGCATATCATAACATGGCAAACTTGCATATAAACTTGCATATCATAACATGATAAACTTGCATATCATAACATGGCAAACTTGCATATAAACTTGCATAACATAACTTGATAAACTTGCATATCATAACATGGCAAACTTGAATATAAACTTGCATAACATAACTTGCATATCATATGACAAACTTGCATATCATACATTTAACTTTAGAGTTTAAGTATGAAAGTAGAATAGGGCTTACAATGCTTATGAAGACTCAAATGAGTATAAGCAAATATAAGATTGAGAATAGCCCTTATGAAATCAAATAAACCCCAAAAATGCAAGCTCCAAATCACTAAAAACCCTTGCTTTATGATGCAAATATAGAAACTTGACTTGAATGCAAGCTAATGATGCTCATACAAGCTTGAAAACACTTGTATGCATAGAAAATCTCATAGAAATTTATTTAGGAATTTTATGAAGAGAGTGGAGGCCATGAGAGGATTGATTTTGCCATAGTTTAGTTGTATGAATGAATAATGATGATTTAGGGTTAGGTTAGGGCCTTATTTATAGAGATTAGGACTAGTTCTAGCCTTAGGATTAAACCCTAGTTCCAATCTCAGCCCTTAAAACCGAATCTGGCCCCCAAACTCAACACAAACCCAAAATGGTGCACCAGGCAAAGCTGCCCGGCTGGACCAAGTCGACAGCCAAGTCGACAGGGCTGTCGACTTGGGTCCAACCAAGTCGACTCCCAAGTCGACAGGCCTGTCGACTTGGGTGCTCTAGCGGGAATTTTCCCGCCTGGCCCAATCTTACCCTAATCTCCAATTTCAAACTTGAATTTGAAATCTGTTTTTACTTTGGAATTTTCTGAAAACTTCGTTGGGCCTTAATCGGGTCATACGGACTCCGATTTTCGAAAACTCGGACTCTATTTCGCGTATTTTTCCGAGACGAACGCAATGGCATAGCCCGTTTCCCTTGATTCAGATTTTAGAATTAAATTCTGCCTCGATTTATGTTATAACAGGTTATTGAAAATACGGGTTGTTACATTCTCCCCTCCTTAAAGGATTTCGTCCCCGAAATCTTCAAGTTAGGAAGAACGTATCCTACCATCCAACATCCATCTACTCAAAACATCATCCACGAGCAATCATTGTCCTTACAAGATTCTAAATGTTGTATGAACATATGCAAAGGTGTGTGTATATGTACTTATCTAATGCAAATATCATCAATGCAAATTATGTTAGTGAAATGAATCCATATGTATGCAATTCCTAACATAATGTATAACATCTATATGTGTGCACATAACATACATCCATATGCAACATCCATGTGATAACACAAAAATTTTCATCCATGAATAAGCATAAACACTCATGCATATGCAATATGAGGAGTGTGTGAGCCGATCTAGTGCCTAATGTGTATAATGCATCCACGAGTAACCACTTGCAAACACTTGCAACCACTTGCAAACATCAAGCATAACATGTTTCAAACACATGTTTCATCCAAAGGGTTTCTACCTAAGGTTCTCATGACAAGATTAACACGATAAACTAGATAATCAAGACAAACATGGATAGCAAAAGATATGCTACAAAGAGATCGGGAAGATAAGCAGGATATACTCCTTTCTGATTACAAGAAATCCCTTCCTAACCTAACCCATATTCTATAAAAGCCCAAAAGGTTTAGTCAACCTAACGGACCCCTCCAAACCCTGACATGTATTACTAGCCAATAAGTCATACCTCCTGACAGAGATAGGACCGAGAACGGGACCGAGAGGATATACGTAAAAAGATAACATACGAGTAAGTTCCACAGGAAAACAAGGATCAAGGATATGCTCTTAAAAAGAGATATGATGCGCGTATCTAGCCTTCAGTCTTAACTCCACTATGCTTTGACCGTCTTTTACTTCATGATTCCTTGGCTTCTTAACTCTTATTTCCCAATATGAGTTGGAACCCATTTCATTATCGCCTCTCATCTTCCTCTTTCACTTACTCTTCTATCATTCTTGGCTTAAACATAACTATGACCTCATGGTTTCATGCAAGCTTTCCAAAATTACCTAGTGAATCCTGGATCTCGTTTACTTACCATAAAGTATTCCATGCAGCGGAACTTTTCTTGGAAATACCAATCCACGTTGCCAATTGCTCTTACCAACGTGACTTTCTATAACTCATGCTTGAGCGAAATGAACCGTCCGCCTGTGAATGATAGGTCGTACTTAGATTCAGTTGATTGCCCATGACTTCCCTTAGACTATCCCAAAACTGGCTAGTGAAGATTGAGTCATGGTTACTAACTATACTTTAGGGAACCTCACGCAACCGCTTTATTCCTCGAAAGTAATCCTTTGCTAGCCATGATGCAGTCCTTTCACTCTTTACCGGAGTGAAATGAGCACTCTTCGTGAGTCTACCTACTATGACCCCCATGCTCGTATTCCCTTTCTTGATCTAGGCAGTCCATCCACGAAATCCTTCGTGATGCTTTTCCCTCTTCCATTGCGGGGACCTCCAATGGATATAACAGCCCACCGGCTTCTATGACTCGGCCTTTAACCTGTTGGCACAACATGCACCTTGAGACAAACTCGGCCACCTCCTCGGGTGATGTGCATCTTCAAGAACCTTCTTTCTCTCATCGCGTCTTAGCCATCCCTTGTCATCTATAGCGAGGTGACTTATCACCTCGCCTCGATTCAACTTGTCCATGATCTCGACTAACTGCGGGTCTTCTTTCTGCGAAGTCCCTAATTGATCCAGAAGGGTAGGTCTAAACTCAAGGGACGCTAACTGACTAATTAAACTGAGACAACTTCTTACTTCAATTGTCCTCGTCGGAGCTTTTCGGTTTTGAACCGCGACCATTTTAACAGGATCCACCACTAAGCCTTGCTTAGATACTATATGCCCAAGGAATCTAACTTCCCATCTCCAAAAGTGACACTTGGAGAACTTGGCCTTCAACTGATGCGCTCTAAGCGTATTCATCACCTCCACGAGATGCCTTGCGTGCTCTTCCTCATCCTTAGAGAAGATCAGAATATCATCTACGAAGACCACCACAAACTCGTTCAGGGACTCCCTAGACACCCTACTTATCAAGTCCACGAAGTAGGCGGGTGCATTAGTCAAACCGAATGGCATGACCAGCCATTCTAAGAATCCATCTGGAGTTCTGAACACAGTCTTGTCTATACTATCTTCAGCTGCCTTGAGCTGATGGAATCCAGTAGCAAGATCAAGAGAAAACAAATGTTCCTACAAGCTGATCGAACAAATCATCGATCCTTGGCAATGGTTGTCTATTCTCTTCGTTTAACTCACGATAATCGACACAAAGTCGAAGAGAACCATCTGCCTTGGTAGTAAATACTACAGGCGCTCCCCATCCAGATATACTTCGTCTAATGAAGTTCTTCTCAAGCAACTCCTTGACTTGCTTTCTTAACTCTCATCTTGCGGGGCCACGTGCCTAACCGGCCACGTAACTGGCTTGGCATTATCAACCAGATAAATGCGGGAATCAATCTCTCGCTTAGGGGTAACCCCCCCTTCACTTCACCCAAGATATCAGGATATTCTCGGACCACCCTCACCGATCACAAACTATCGATAGACGAGTTGAGGGATTCAAGACAACACAACATGACGGGACTCATAGGGTTACTAGAAATTTGCAGGGTATTACCGAGGCGAGTCATGAGCCTCTCAACCCTATGCTCAAAAATCAAGAATGGCTCCAAAACTGGACAACCAATCCATGCCCAAAATCAACCCATACCCCATGAAACCGAGAATATAAGCATCACGCGAGAATTCTATACTCAAGATAGAGACATTCAAATCCACGTAGTTAATAGACAAATGGGCGGAACCCCCAATTGGATTTGAAACACACACGGGATCATTAACTAGACTAGTACTTAGGTGCAAACTTTCAACTAGATCGGACGAGATAAACCATGCGATGCACCACAATCAAACAAGGCACGAACTGAAAAATCAGAAATATATACAAGGCTTTCAACAGAAATACTACCTCGATCGGGAACTGGAGCGGTATTGAGAGCATGAACTTGCCCTCCTGAAGGTCCAGCACGCTGAGTCTGACCCTGGCCTTGCCCTTGCTTCTTCGGGCAATCCCTAGTGAAGTGTCCCATTTCTCCACAGTTAAAGCAAGTGCCCTTCCTTTTCCTGCAATCTTTGTTTAGATGAGTCGAGCTTCCATAAGTAAAGCACTTCTTTTCCTTCTTATCTTTAGACTTCTCCTCCTTCTTTTTCATTTCCTTTTTGGGCTCCGTTTCCTTGTTTTGAGACTTATTCATCTTGACCTCCTTCTTGTCACTCCTATTCTCTTCATTGAGTAGGGCCATATTCACCAAACTCTCGAAAGTTGCCCCCAAGGGTATATGAGACATGGCTAAACCATGTAATGGCTCGTTTAATCCTAGAGCAAAGTATAGGGCCTACTTCTGAGCTGTGTTAACCAAGTCCAAACCGACCCGAGCCAGTTGATTAAACTTATCTATGTATTCCCTAATAGTCATGTCCCCTTGCTTCAGTGATAGGAACCTTAGTCCAAACTTTCCCCGAAAGTCATCCCAAGTCTCAATTGGCCTAGTAGCGGTGGTGACCACCCACCAACGTGCAGCTTCTTCCTTTAGCAACCACACTGCTAATAAAACCTTCTTACGGTCATCTATATCAAAGAAGGCAAAAAGATCTTCGGTTTCTTTCAACCAATTCCTTGCCTCTACATAAGTCTCGGTTCCAATGAAATTCTTGCAACCCATCGCCTTGAGGTCTTTGCAAATCTCCGCGAAATCCTTTTGTGGATGCCAAGGGGGAGGAGGAACATTAACTACTGAAGGAGGAGGAGGAGGGACATCTGCGGGGCCGGCTTCGGTCGCCCTAGCCTCCAAAAGTTTCCTATACCAAACAGGTACGTGTACTCCCTCCGGAATAGCAAAGTTATCGGCCATACTGAAAATGAAGAAAAAGACAGATTCAGAATGGAGAAAAACGGAGGAATTTTGCTGATGGCTTTTTGGGGAATAGCCTTTAAAATAAACTAAACTTTTCTTTGGAAAAAACTTTATACTTGGTTTTGAAAATAGTTTTCCAAAAGTTTTCTAAAAACCTTTTTGTTCCTTCTCGTAAACCATATGCTCTGATACCAAATGTAACACCCCACCTCTGCCAGGGTGACTCTTGCAAGCACTCTGACTTTGGAGGGGCGTTTGAATCAGGTAAACATGCATAATGATATATCAAGGCAGAAAAAGAACATATGTATATATGTAAATAGAGTAAATAACATAGATAAAACAGCGGAAGATTTCAAACCATTTCAAAAACAAGTCTGGTACAACATAATGTCAACTTTCCAAATACACAAGTCTAGATAAAAACAACATTTCTGAGAAACTGAAATACATAAGTACTATCCCCAAAATAAGTGATAACCATAGCTAGCTTCATGTCAAGACCGTACATGAGCTAAAATCCCACAAGCAAGCGATCAGAAATCCAAGCTAAGCTCCAATATTCCCTCCCTGAGAACCTGGGGGGGGGGGAAACGGAAGAAAAGAGGCGAAAGAAAAACAGGTCAGTCAAAAAGACTGAGTAAGCCCTACTACAATCAATGTAAACTGATAAAGTTAACTGGCATGAGAAGCAGGGATGAACATAAGGATAACAACATACTAGCATGATGATTAACTAACAAGGTAGATAAAGGTGTCATCGCATAATCAAGATTAAGGTTTTGCACCACAGGTGTACTAGCAAACTAACATGACTTGAATAAACAAGTATTGATCCCTTGGCCCAAGCTTTGGCCCAATAACATGAAGTGACCCTAACACGAGGTCCAATAACATGAAGTGACCCTAACACGAGGTCCAATAACATGAAGTGACCCTAACACGAGGTCCAATAACATGAAGTGACCCTAACACGAGGTCCAATAACATGAAGTGACCCTAACACGAGGTCCAATAACATGAAGTGACCCTAACACGAGGTCCAACCAAACGGTCTAGTCGATCGGCTCCCTAAGCCTAACTCCACGTGTTGGTGTCAATACGGCCCAAACATAATTGTAGTCAGACTGTGCAGGGTCTCCCGTCGGGTGTATCAAGCCCTAGGGTGGCAACCCCTGGACACCATAAACATAAGTGCACAGTCTCGATCTACTGGTACCCGTGCATGCTTTCCCCGGCTTCGGACTATGTGCACGACCATGGTCCGCCCGGAACTACACCGGCGTACCCTCTGCCGTCGCTTTTGGTCACTTACCTCCAGTCCAGTAATCGTGCCCCCACCCTAGCGTAGTCCCTAGGGCCATAATGATACAAACTTGGGATTACTGCTGGAGTGGACCCCCATTGCTAGGATTTTTCTAGTGGGTTAAGTACGGTTTAACCCTCTTGCTAATCATGGATTAACTTGGTTAAGTGTAACGATGAGTTAACGACTTGACCCCGATTAATCTACCAAGCCCAAATTGGTTAAGTATTAAGTGGACCATGACTTAACCCTAATCATGAGGCATTAATTAATTTAATGCGCCTTAACCTCTCACATTAGACTTTGTTGCGGTTACTAGTTAAGCCGGGCGGGTCCGGGTAGCTTTACACCACAACTTGGTCTAACCTCGGGTTCAAGGTACAACATGACCAACTTCTCACATTGGGTCCTATTGTTTGTAGCAACTAGTTAAGCCGGTCGGTTCCGGGTAGGTTTACGCTACAAACTCAACCCAACCTCGAGTTGGTCACACTTATATTTTCTAAGTGTCATGTCCATCATGTTTCCAAAACATGTTACAAGTTTTCAAGCATTTGGGTAGACCTAACTTAATAGGTAAATTCCCAAAGGGTAGACCTAACTTAATAGGTAAATTCCCAAGCTTATGTTTTTATGTCTTTTAAGTTTACCCAACCCCAAACGCAATCCCATCGCTTACATATCGCAATAGCGCATAAAGGATAGAAAGAGGGAACTTGGCATAATCATGACATAAAGGTGTTGAAGCCACAAGTTCAACATGGTGGCATACGAAATGTACATGTGTTCATATACTTGCATATTACATTTTTAGGCCACAAAAGCATGCATAAAACCAAACTTAGCATATTGGCGATACATGGTGATAAATGACATGTAGAAATGGCCATAAGTTCGCATTTAGCCTCACATGCAAGTTATCATAAGAGATATGATAACTTACATGTTGCCAAAATGCAACCTTTAGCATAAAGCTTGAAGCTTTATGTCTATATACACAAGATAAGCTTGCATAACATGATAACATGAACAAAATGATCACCCCAAACTTGCATAACATACATGGCAAACTTGCATATCATAACATAGCAAACTTGCATAACATAACATGGCAAACTTGCATACAAACTAGCATATCATAACATGATAAACTTGCATATCATAACATGGCCAACTTGCATATAAACTTGCATATCATAACATGATAAACTTGCATATCATAACATGGCAAACTTGCATATAAACTTGCATATCATAACATGATAAACTTGCATATCATAACATGGCAAACTTGCATATAAACTTGCATAACATAACTTGATAAACTTGCATATCATAACATGGCAAACTTGCATATAAACTTGCATATCATAACATGATAAACTTGCATATCATAACATGGCAAACTTGCATATAGACTTGCATATCATAACATGATAAACTTGCATATCATAACATGGCAAACTTGCATAACATAACTTGATAAACTTGCATATCATAACATGGCAAACTTGCATATAAACTTGCATAACATAACTTGCATATCATATGACAAACTTGCATATCATACAGTTAACTTTAGAGTTTAAGTATGAAAGTAGAATAGGGCTTACAATGCTTATGAAGACTCAAATGAGTATAAGAAAATATAAGATTGAGAATAGCCCTTATGAAATCAAATAAACCCCAAAAATGCAAGCTCCAAATCACTAAAAACCCTTGCTTTATGATGCAAATATAGAAACTTGACTTGAATGCAAGCTAATGATGCTCATACAAGCTTGAAAACACTTGTATGCATAGAAAATCTCATAGAAATTTATTTAGGAATTTTATGAAGAGAGTGGAGGCCATGAGAGGATTGATTTTGCCATAGTTTAGTTGTATGAATGAATAATGATGATTTAGGGTTAGGTTAGGGCCTTATTTATAGAGATTAGGACTAGTTCTAGCCTTAGGATTAAACCCTAGTTCCAATCTCAGCCCTTAAAACCGAATCTGGCCCCCAAACTCAACACAAACCCAAAATGGTGCACCAGGCAAAGCTGCCCGGCTGGACCAAGTCGACAGCCAAGTCGACAGGGCTGTCGACTTGGGTCCAACCAAGTCGACTCCCAAGTCGACAGGCCTGTCGACTTGGGTGCTTTGGCAGGAATTTTCCCACCTGGCCCAATCTTACACTAATCTCCAATTTCAAACTTGAATTTGAAATTTGTTTTTACTTTGGAATTTTCTGAAAACTTCGTTGGGCCTTAATCGGGTCATACGGACTCCGATTTTCGAAAACTCGGACTCTATTTCGCGTATTTTTCCGAGACGAACGCAATGGCATGGCCCGTTTCCCTTGATTCAGATTTTAGAATTAAATTCTTCCTCGATTTATGTTATAACAGGTTATTGAAAATACGGGTTGTTACAGTTTCCCCGCCCTATGGGGCGTCACTGGTCATATCCGACCGCACCATCGGCTCCGAAGAGAACGAAGCAACCGAGACCTCGCTTTCCATCATCCACATAAATAAAATATCCAGGCGTGCAAAACCCAAAGCACCACTCCTAGCTAGAAGGAAACGCATATTCTCCCTGATGTCCTCCTCCCGTTTCTGGCTCATATCGGGGTGTGAGGCTCGCGAAACAACGCTAAACACAAAGCTAGTCATTCAAAGCCATGCTTTTATCATCAACCACAAAGCTCTGTTTTTCAACAAACGCTTTGATCATTTGCATCTTAGCATGCCACAAAGGCAAACCATTCCATGCAACCGATATCCATCAATCACATAGAATGATATCCAATGTCAGACACAGTCGATTTACGAGTCCGTTTTGGGTCTGAACGAAACCGGAGGCACCTTATACCTCGCACATCCGTACAATTAATAAGTACGTCCGGACGGCTACTACTTCAGCCCCTTCAAGGTAGCTACTTCTATCATGAGCATCAGTAGCACCCCTCCATTCGACGTGAAGATCATCGGTCTTGCACCGTCTTCATGTCTTCAACTTTTAATCATCGATCAATTATTTGAAATGAGAATTAACTCGGCCTTTTCAAATAATTCACGTATGTTTAGATGTTCAAATCAATTCATTTCAATGGTTAAATTATCCGACATCAGTAATTCTGTTCTTTAATGTAATATTCACGCCAAACACATTCAACCATCAAATATCAAATAAACCGAGCAAATTCAGTTTATTTCCATTCCATATTGTTTATAATATTTTATCACGATTTATTGCTATTTTTATTTATTTAAAAATAGCCAATTCATTCAAACAACGCTTCAGGCCATAACGCGGCTGTGACGCTGTTTTTCTTCAAATTTGATTTACACATATCTGAAAATATAACCGTTGGATCTTTACAAATTTTATATCATTAGAAAGATCTTTTCAAAAGGAATCCAATGGTTTCAGTTTTGGGAAAATCCGACGGTCGGATCTCCCGGTACAATCGTTTGAAGTTACGATTTCAAAATACGAACTGTAGCGTCGTTATTCGATTTAATTTAATTATATATATATATATGTGTGTGTGTGTGTGTGTGTGTGTGTAATCGATTATGGCGCTGTTTTTCCTCAGATTTGAATTAAACATTCCAAACAATTCAACTATTGGATCTTTACAAAGTGGGTGTCATTGGAAAGATATTTCCAAAGTGAACCCAACGGTTTCGGTTTTGGGAAATTCCGATGGTCGGATCTCCCGCAATAATCGTTTGAAATCACAGTTTCAAAACACGAACTGCAGCTTCGTTATTCGATATATTTTAATTATATATATATAAATATAATTCATTCTTCGATTTCAAAACCATATTCATTTCATATATTTGATAAAAACGATATTTTTATCCAACAGATACTTATTTCAACACATCACTATTTTTAACAGTTCATATATATCATAAAAATGTGATTTTTATTGTAAAACAATTTATTTCAAAACACGATTATTTTATATAGTTCATACATAAGGTAAAAGTGTTATTTTTATAGTAAAACAATTTATTTCAAAACATGATTATTTTATATAGTCTATATATATAATAAAAATGTTATTTTTTTCTTTCAAAGAATTTATTCAATTCATGAACTTCATTCAACACATGAATTTCTATTCAACACATGAATTTTTATTCAACACATGAATATAGTTTCAACACATGAAAATAATTCTAACACATGAATATTATTGAAAATTTCGACAGCATAATGGCAGGGTAGTTAAAACCGGCACCGTCCCGAGTACGACTCGTCGCTCTACCTTAAAGCCTCGCAGCTTTTGACAATGGAGATTTTCAATATCTAGTTCATACGCAGACGAATTTTCCCATATACTAATCCTATTGGGATTTCAACCACAATCAATCATTTCAAATCAACCATTCATGATATTCACCAAATTTCACATCAACCAATAAACCACACAATATCACAACCAATATATATCGTCCATGGTCTGTGGACGAGGGGAGTATATATATATATATATACACATATACATATATAACTATATATACATATATAACTATATTTCGATTTCATTTCAATATCATTTCAATTCATTTCAACGCATATATTATTTTTACAACGCATATATAACTTATACATCAAACATACAACTTATACAACGCTTATACATGAGGTGTACAACGCTTATATAACTCATACTTCGACTATATAATTTATACATCATTGTTTCCATATCGTTTATAATTCAGAAATCTCACTTTGGGTTCCACTCCTCCAAAAATTGTAAAAGGCTCAGAAAAATATTCGGTCTCTTCTAGAATGTAGAAGACGTGCACACGAGTCCAATATATCTTGTTTCACTGGATTTCGTTAAAAACGGGAAAGATACGATTTTTAGAAGTTTGCAACACTTAAAAGTGTAAAAATCAGTTCAGAATAGAACAGGTCGTTACCTTAAGAAATTCTTCGAAATTAGGTTTTGATTTTAAACCAAATCCGTTGTACTTCGTCAAGATCAGGATTTACCACTGCGTAGGGCTTGGAACGGCGCGCTAGGAGGGTCCCACCCTTTGAACTCGACGCCAGATCTGGGGAGGGACCAGGCGATGTACGGTCGAACTTCCGGAGGGTGGTTCTCGTCGATGGTTGAACGAGGGGAGGATCACCTGGTATGGATTTAACGAGGGAGGAGAGCTCTTAAAAAAGCTCAACAGGGGTGAGGGTCAACGATGAACAAGGCGGTCGGATTTGAGGAGAGAAGGGAGGACCGTCGTCGTTCGCGTTGTGCGGGGGTTTTTATGATTTTTTTTTATAAAATTAATTTATGAAAGGAAAATTTTGATTGGCCCATACTTTATTTAAATTTAAAAATAGGGTTTTCTAAAACGAACTCCAATCCAAACCCAACGACTGTCGTCCTTAGCTAAATAACCCATTCTGAACACAATGGGATATGTTTCGTAGGCCTAATTGACTGCTACAGTCAGTTATTCTTCAAATTAAAATATAAAACTTCAATATTTGATTTGAACGTACATTTCGATTTGCCGGGGCAACATACTGATCCCAAAAATTCCAGAAAAATAAATCTAGCTATATTTTGACGATACGGTCCCAACAAAATAGATTTCGTCGAATTCTGAGAACGTTTGAAAAATGGCCATTTTCTGGTCGATCCAATTTAACTGAAATCAACCAAACAGATTTTCCTTCGCCACGCTCTCATATTAACTTCAAAAATTATGGAATTTGAAACCTAGAAATAATTTGACATCCCGGATCCAACAAATGTGGTTTCATCGAATTCTGATGTCGTTTGTAAAATGTCTATTTTCAAGGGCTATATATTCTCTATAGCGACCTTTCAGAAAATTCATTTGGCCATAACTTTTGATTCCCGCTACGAAACTTCGATTTTTCAGATTCGTTAGAAAGATATTCATAAACAGATTTAAATATTTTTGGTTTCACTAAAATCCGTTTTATTTTGCACCCGGTACAATCAGTCAAAGTTTGAATTCCAATTTTGAAACTGTCGCACCATTTCAGGCCTTGTTTATAATTTAAATAATTATATTTATTTTCAAACGTCGATTCAAACATACTTTTCGTCGTTATTATTTAAAATAATTTATTTTAAATATTTAAAATCCACTAAAATAGCCAAATTAAAATTTTAAACTGGTTCAGATTTCCCGGATTGTTACATTAAATCATAGAGCTAATGAGTGCATAAAGAATTAAGTATACAATTATGCAAGTAATTATTAATTGGTGGTGATCGTGATGAAATTATGCAAATTAAGGGGACGTCTCATAAAAAATTAAAAACCAGACGTCTGAATTAATAAACGAGAAGTCTGAAAATTGACAGGGTTAAAATAAAAACAGGACAACTAAAATCAGACGTTTGAAAAAACTAGTAGACGTCTGAAAATATAAAGCAGATGTCTGAAAATATACACTGGTTTAAAAATCATTCAACACAGACGTCTGAAACTATTCCCAGACGTCTGAAAACTTCCTTGGGTTAAAAATAACCCTAAATCAAATGTTTGTTTTTCAAACGTGAAGAATCATTCAGACGCCTGAATATGTATTCATTGATTCACCTTTTATGACCAGCTCATTTTGATAAGTTCTAGATGAGGAGATACGTGTATATACACATATTGAGTCATCTTTTATGAACAGGGTCCAACTTTTTATGTTTTGGCATATAGCCATGATTCATTGATTCACCTTTTGAGCATACCACAACATAGAAACCATGTGTACATGCAGCAGTGTCTAGCCTGTACATGAAGCAGCGTCCAACTTTAATTTATTCTATCTCTGGATTTATCTTTTGGTTTTGTGAAAAGTGAAGTATGAAACTGCTGAATGTACTCAATCTTTATTTTATCTTTGGCTTTATATGACAACTTGAATTTTATTATGAATTATTTATGTAGTCATTACTCAACAAAGAGTTTATGGGGACCTTTTGCTATTCCTCATTCAACATAAATCTCGCTTGTAATTAAAAAAAAGGAAATTTTGCATTTAGCCCTCTTCTGAGAACTTATAACAGATACAAATTGCTGGTTTAGGCCTCATTTGGTTATAAACTTCAGTTGCCTCCTAAAATTAACTTCAATGGCCAAAAATCAAAATTTTCCTCTGAAATTAACTTCAATGGCGTCCTCTTATTGTCAACCGCCTCGTACTAGTAAGTTTGCCTAACTCTGTTGTATAAAGTTTGTATGTGTATGTTTAAAATTAAACTTGTGATTAAATTTCAAGTTATCCATATTTAGTTGTGTATCTTAACTGATTACAAACTATGAAGCAGACGAAGTGTGACCAAGCTGAAGAATTTACTCGGTGATCCACTAGGCGGTGCATCTTAGCTCACGGACCTGTTTGGGCTTTCATGCATTGATAGCTTTATTCAAGAGACAAATGTTGCTTCACTTAACGTAATGAAATTTGCAACTACTTACAGTTCAGAAATTTACTTTGAAGCAACTTGTACTATCTTTGAAGCAAATTGTGTAGTGTAGGCAATATACATTTGTGCTGCTGTAGGGAAGTGTTTTCCTGAGGTTATCTCTTTTTCGTTTGCTGGAATGGAAAAAAAGATACCCCCATGAAAATATTTCCCATGTACAGCAACACAAATATATATTACTTGCACTACACAGATTGCTTTAAATATAGTAAAGGTTGCTTCAAAATAAATTGTTGAACTGCAAGGAGTTGCAATTTTCATTACGTTAAGTGAAGCAGCATTAGTCACTTGAATAAAGTTAATAAGCATGAAATCCCGAATAGGTCCGTGAGCCAAGATGCATCCACCTAGTGGATCACCAAGTAAATTCTTAACCAGAAACTAAGTACGTAAAAACCTTCAGCTTGGATATGTTATGTTCGATATGCACCTCGGACACGTTGTTGCTATGTTCGTTATGATATTTGGGTATGTTATTGTTATGTAATTCAGATATGCTATTGTTATTAAATTCGGGTATGTTATTGTGGATGGAAAATATTGTGGATATGGAACTTTAATTATATATGGTTATAGCTCGACAACAAGGAAGACATGCACATGTGAAATAGATGTTTCAGATGTCTGGCTATTTTTCCAGACGTTTGAGAGTACAAAAAAAGCAATCTGAATATCAATTAGACGTCTGAAATTATAACCAGACGTCTAGATTTCTCAACGTCCTAATGTAAAATGTCTAAACATGATTTCAAATGTCTGGATATTTTATCCAGACGTCTGAAAGTGTTCTCTGACAAAAAAAATTATCTGTAGAAAAATACAGACGTCCGATATTTTATCCAAACGTCTGGATTTTTTTGTGAGCCTAAAATATTAATCCTGAAGAAGTAGTCAGACGTCTGAGTATTTTATCCAGACGTCTTATTTTTTTTCTGGGCCTATAATATTATACCTGAATAGATATGCAGACGTCTAATATTAAATCCAGACGTCTGGATTTTTTATTTGGCGTAAAACAATGAGTTAAATAGACACACCAAGATAAAAATCACAAAATATACCTGAATACAATCCCATAAAATGGCATTCCCTAACATAGCTAGTGATATATTACCCAAGTATTCCTTCGCAATCTTCCCTAACATAGCCAAGATCCTCGGTAGCATCATCAATCTCCATATCGGTTTCTTCAAGATTTCCGATATCCATGCTAAATTCATCAAATGAGTCATCTGTATCTACTTCATGAAAAGTTCTTGACGGTGCCCTCATCACAACATACCAATTAGAATCATCATCTTCCCTTGAATAGAAAATTTGTTTTGCTCGAGATGCAAGGATATATAGATCTTTTGAAAATGAAGCTTGATTTTGTTGTAAATTGACAAGGGTAAATCCATCTTCTACCTTCGCACCATTTCCTAAATTTTTTCAATGACACTTAAAGACGGAAACATAAAAGGCATGTTAGTCTAACAAAAATATATCGGTCAACATCCCATGATAAGTACCACTTGGGAAATATCATTTGCGCTAGCCCTACAAATGGTGGTTGCATCATAAGTGACTCCACTATTTTGAGTTTTTCTCTTAATATCTTTTGTGTGAAAACGTTCTCCATTAATGATATAACATGTACAAGACAATACACTACTCCTTGGACCATAGGCAATCCATTTTAACATTGTGTCGTGATCGTTCACATCATAAGGTATCTGTAAATGAAAATATTATTTATGTTAGATCTCGATAATGAAGCTTTTCAAAATTAATGAGAATATACTTTAAAATTCAACTCACCTTCTTCTTAATACAATCGGCAAAGTTATTTGTGTGGGTTTTCCAAAGTAAGGTCGCATTTTTTTCTATGCACTTGTTTGAGTGTTGCAACTCGTGAGGATGCAAACTATTGTAAAAGGAAAAAACATATAAGTTGCACTTTAAAAATAATTGAACAATAGAACAAAATGCACTAGTCACTTACTCTACAAATGGTTCCACTATAGCCATATTCATTAGCATAGCCAAATGCGTAGCTTGTTTCTCATTCTCGGACAGTGTAATTATTTTGCAAGCTGAAGTTGGTCGTCCTTCAAGTATGACATCATTTTCATAATCTTCATTTCGGTCTTCCTTCTCTTCTATTTTTCCTGATTTCTTTAAGAAGTCATTAAAATATTTCATGCACTCCTCTGCAAGATAGGATTCTGCAATATACCCCTCAGGCCATGCAGTGTTTCTTAAATAATGTTTTAGTGTCTTCATGTATCTTTCAAATGGTTACATCCAATGAAAATGGACCGGTCCACATAATCTGGCTTCTTTTCCAAGATGAACCGTCAAGTGTATCATTATATCAAAGAACGAAGGTGGAAAATATTTTTCAAGTTCACATAAAATTAGAATAATCTCATCATCAAGATGTTGTAGTTTTTCTCTATCTATAACACGTTGGCATAATTTATGAAAGAACAAACATAAACGAACTATTGCTTCCCTTGGCTTCTTCGGTAACAATCCTCTTATTGCAACCGGCAACAACTGTTGCATTAGGACATGATAGTCATGTGACTTCAAACTACTAATTTTACAATCCTCCAACGATATAGAGCTCTTGAAATTCGAGCAATACCCATCAGGTCCCTTAAAATCATACAGTCTTTTACAATTTTTTTTCTTCAGATTTGGACAATGTATATGGAGCAGGTGGAAGATATGTTTTTGTTCCACAAGATTGTACATAAAGGCCACGTCGAATTCCCCTGTCTTCTAAATCTTTTCTACAATTAATTCCATCTTTTGATTTGTTATCATGCAGCATCATGCTTATTACGCTTTCACTAACATTTTTTTCTACATGCATAACGTCTAAATTATGACGCATTGGCAGTTCCTACAAAAATCAACAATGTTAAATTTCATTACTAAAGAATTGTATTATTGATCAATGAAAAATAAAAACTAACCTCCCAATATGGTAAATCAAAGAAGATTGATCATTTTTTCCACCTTGATAGCTCTATATTCACAAGATCACCATCTTCACCTCTATTTATTTTTTTTTTATTTTTTTTCTCTTCCTGCTCTCCTGCTTAATTTGTTTCTTCTTACCCTTCCCATTCTTGCTATTATTATTATTTACATTTTTTATTTCTTTCCCAAAATTATTCGGAAAGTTTTTCAAAATAGCAGAGATGTTTCTTCCAGTCAAAACTCTAGGACTACGACCATTTTCTACAGTATTATCAAACCAGTTTTTTATTTCTCAATGAATCTGAAGGGGGTAAAAATCTCCTATGACTCATATAACCGATCTTCCGACTATATTTCAACCATCGATGGTGAGTATTGATACCGCATAATGGATAACCATTTTTACCTTTCACACAACATCCAGCAAGATTTCCATACGCTGGAAAGTCATTTATCGTCCATTGTAAAATCGCTCTCATGTTAAAAAGCGATCTACTAAAGGCATCATAAGTTTGAACTCCATTACTCCACAAATGTTGCAAGTCTTTAATTAATGGCTCCAAATATACGTCAATATCATTTCCTGGTTGCTTTGGACTAGGAATCAACAATGTTAAGATGATATTTTCATTTTTCATGCATAACTTTTGTGAGAGGTTGTATGTCATAAGCATCACAGGCCAACAACTATATTTGGAACTCATTGTCATAAAAGGATTAACACCATCGGTAGCAAGACCAAGTCTAATATTGCATGGATCAGCTGCAAACGATTCCCATTTCTCATCTACTACATTCCATCTTATTGAATCCATAGGATGACGCATTTTCCCATCATTGCTTTTATTACTAAAATGCCATCTTAAATCTTCTGCCGTATTTTGAGATCTAAACATTCTTCTAAATCTAGGAATGATTGGAAAATATCTTAAACTTTAATCGGAATGCCATGCATAATTTAATTGGTACCTTCATTCTTCTTCCATCTTGACACACCACATTTAGGACAACTTTCCAAATCTTTGCACTCTCTTCTAAAAAGGCAACAACCATTTTGACAAGCATGAATTTTTTCAAAACCCATATCGAATATTTTGTGAAACTTTTTTACCTCATATAATGTTTTCGGAAGTACATTATTTTTTGGCTACAATAATTGTTGCACATTTAGAAGTTTATCGAAGCTGATGTCAGATAAACCAGTTTCACATTTAAGATTATACAAGGCGAGGATGGCAGATAATTTTGTTTGATCGATACAATCAGGATACAACGGGGCTTTTGCTTCTTCGAAATTCCTTAACAAATCATCCTCTCGTTTTTGTGCGCTATCTTCATCTTTATTATCATCGAAAAAAGTATAATTGATGAAATCTTCATTTTCATAATCGATAGCTTCAAATAAATCATGTTTGTCATCGGACTTAACATCTATGCTTATATTTATGTGCTCACCGTGACAATACGACCTACTTGTCTTATACACGATCCATTCCTTTTATAATCAGATGCTCAACTACCACCTTCTCATATTGATGACTAAGATTTTGAAACTTTGCGCAAGGACATAGAGTTTTTTCTACATTTCCAGAATTTTTCATAGCGGTATCCACAAACTTCCAAGCTCCTTGCTTATACTCACTACTAGTTCTTTGAAAAAAAAATATCTTTTAGCTTTCGTCAAAATATAGGATATGATTTTCAAACTACATTTATGTTGAGAATTATGTAGTTACCTGTGTAGATTCACCCAATTTTTATCCATCATCGTCTACTACATAAGCAAGCAAATTTCTAAAATTTGAAGTAATAGTCTATTGTTGAGTACAATCAAATTAACAAAACTACTAAAATAAAACAGTGATACTAAATGAGACGCAACAACTTATAAACTGCTCATAACACAGTCAACATTTTCAGCAGGCATACCAGATGTTAGAAAAAACTGAACATCGGCTAATCAATGAAAAGGATAAATTAATCAAGGCAATGCTTACAGCGACTTAAGGACGACGAAGACTGAACGAGATCTATGGGTTCGACCTCCACTGGAATAGAAATTCCTCCACTAGAACCGATTGCCTTCCGTTATGACAACCGAGAGACCACAAGCAACAGTGCGAAGTGACTGGAGATTCGAGAGTGAGATGTAGACCAGGCGGACGACGAAAATTGGATGGAAAATTTGTAATTGAGAATTTAAAATTTTGGGGAAATATTAAGGATTCGCGGCCGATTTTAGTAATAGTGGAGGGAAGTGAAAATTCATTCCCGCTTAAATTTATCTCAACGTTTTAAGATAAAACCAACGTACTCCTGCTTGATTTCTACAGCAAGGAGACCAAAACGCTGTGAGTTGCAATTGTTGATAACTCCTTTTCTTGTAGTGATATTTCTAAGAGAATGGAGTGCACACTCGTGTTATTCTTGCAAGGTTTTCAGATCTAATATGGCAAACATCAAAATCTATGTCATTTCTATATAGTTAAATCACTATGAGGGGAAATCTCTTATGTTTGCTATTCTTTTATTTAGTAGTATTGATTTGGATATATATGCCTAAAAGGATTTGAGATTCCTACGAAAACATTAAAAATGACAAATTACCCACTACAAGAAAAGCCGCAAATAGCTGCAGATTTTAGCAGTGGAAAATTTAGTCATAACTTAGCGACGGATTTTCGTGAAATTGCAATGCTTTAACGTCATCAATTTTTCATCGTTGAATTCCGTTGAAATTTAAGACAGTTTACTTTCATGTATTTTTTGAAGTTATTTTGCAGCAGATTTTCAAGGGATTTGCAAGGGACTCGTATGCTTTTTCATCATAAAATGTTTTACTGTTATGTTTTTACTAAGTAATCGATAATTAAAAATAAATTTTAAATACTTAATGTTAATAATATTATACTAATAACAAAAAACAAATAACTACTATTAATAGTAAATAAATTCAGTAGTTGTTATTGATTAAACAATAATTACTAAATAGTTAATAATATAGATAAGTAATCTTTAATTACCAACAATAAATAAGTAATTTCTAATAATTAAGAAGTAAAATTTATTATCTAATATCTAAAATTTAATAATTACAATCGACATGTTTTAAATGTATTAATTCAAAAATTAAACATTTCGTATTTTCAAAAATAAGTACAAAGTTTAAATATATACTTTTGAAGTTTTCATAATTTAAAACAAATCTAGATTTTTGTAAATATTTCATACTTTCTATTGCAAAAAGCTTGTTTTTAGCAACTGTGCTTCCCTTCCAGTTGCAAAAAATTACCTTTAGCAACTGCGCTTCTTTAACAGTTGCAACAAACATGTTATTTGCAACTATGTTTTCAAACATGTTGCAAAAAATATCTTTTGCAACTTTTTTCGCCACTTGCAATAACCGTATTTTTTTTACAACTGGTAAAGCTAGTTGCGAAAAAACATACTATTACTAATTATTAATTACTATTAATATTTAATAATTATTAAATAATAATAAAATTTAATTATTATAAATAATAATTAATATTTAAAAATAATAAAATAAATATTAAATAATAATAACTGAATAATAATAAAAAACTAACAGATAATAAATAATAATTGATAGAAATACAAATATGTATAAATAATAAATTCATAATCAGTAAATAAATGATGATTGATTAATAATACTATTTAGGAGTAGTTAATAATTTATAATAATCTTTTGTATGAATTTAGTTTATAATTTGTGTTTGAAAAATGTATTTTTATGAATTAATTAATTATTTGTTATTAGTAATTGTTAATATTGATGTTTTTAATCTTTTTAAGTATTTATTTATTTATATTAAATTAATGTTTAAATGAAATAATTTTTTCTTAAAAATGATGCTTTCATATATGTTTAAAAATAACAACGGATAGTCTTTAAGTTTAACTATTTACAACTATCATCATATGATAGTTGCAATAAACATTCATCTCTAACATTTTCTGACTAGTAAATTAATTTTAATTGTACCACCGTAACTTACATTTCCGGCTTTACATTTTCCCCAATATCGCTTCACATTATCTTGTTCGAACTCGACCACTTCACATTGTACCCAAATACGACTTTACATTATCTTGTTCGAACTCGACCTCAATGGTTCCTCCTTCTATAACGCTATACCTTTAACTCTTCTCCCTTTTGATTTTTAATAGATACTATTATAAAAAAAATTTAAAAATTGGTACACTTTATTAACTTGAAAGAAAAGTACATAGCAAGGTTAGCACTCTAACCTGAGTTACATATAAAAACAAACATAAATTCGAAATACAACACAATAACTATAAAAGTAAACAATGAAAATACGTCCCATGATGAGGTCTGAGAATCCCACGACAAGTGCTCGACCTGCACTTCAACTCACTAACTCCACTTTCTTTTCAAGTCGCATAACCCTCTTGGTCGTAACTGGACATATCATATAGAAATCATTTTGTAAGCAGCTTGAATAAGTCATGACCATTGCAGCTATTTTCAAAAGCTCATAAGCGCTAAACCTTTGCACTTCAATCATAAAAGAAGCTTCCTTCAACATCAAAAACCCCATTGTGGCTGGTAACTGTTTTAAACCAAATATATGCAGCATAACCTCACGTTCAAAAACAGGTAAACCGTTTGATACAAGGGCACACTATGATAAGGATCCACGTTCTTCACACTCATCAGTTATGAGAACAGTCGTGCTCCATAAGTTCAGCACTCGCGATCATTACAGATGCAACAAATAAATTAGTCAGCACACGTCCGTCATAACTGTTGATCATCTCCATATGATTATCTATCATTATATAGGTTATCTGTCCTGCTACTCAATTTTGATCAAGACACCAAACGACTGAAATTTTTAAATTCGATGGAGAGCAATACCGAAGCACGTCACACAAATTAGAACTTCAAATCCAATTACATATCAGTTAAGCTAAACTTCATCTTCCCAAATTTCAGGCATGAAATTGGAAATGTAATAGATTTCTCCTTTGGAATTGTAGAAGCCCATAGCATGAAAAAGTGGAACCCATGGCAGTAAAAAAAATAAAGACAGATGAACGTCTTCATGATTTCCAATCCTTAATTCCAAGTGCATATCACATGTTTTCCACAATCGTAAACGGGTACACGATGTAGAAAACCCATATTAGATAAAGCCTAGGCATTAGATGTGAGAGCACGAAGTACTGGAATCGCTTAGACGTAGACTATAGTCACGATGATGCCGCTGCGCCGCTTTACCTGACGTATAAGCAGTTGATTAAGAACAGACCACATATTGACCTATATTAATTTTCAGTTTCAAAGGCCTAAGGAAACTTCCAATCATTCCATGAACCAAACATATTGCTACATCCTAAATCAAAAATACGTAAAACCTTGTAATAAGAAGTAGAATATGATGAGATAATGCATTCAAATCAGAAGTCCCTTCCTAATTGCAGAGATTCAAAACAGTTCATCAAATAGCCTTCCAAATAAATTCAACAGTATGTTTTACGTTGAAAAGCATCAACAAGTATATAAATCATGTAAATAAGTAAGCCAAATTCATTCGTGTAACAAATCCAAATACGAACACCCCTTTATAATAGAATCTTACCCATCACCGCCACTGGCGTTCAGAGTAGATACTGGAAATACAAATAAAAGGAGAGATCAGTTAGAGGAAGATGGAACTGAAATATATTCAGTTGCGCCGATAATGTCGAAACCCAAATCCTTGATGGCTTGATCCTCCATATTCGAAGCTAATTCCTAATTCCACTTGAAAATGACCAAAGCGGTAATGAAGATCTTGTACAAGGCGATGCGATGGATTTGGTTTGTAGATGGATTGGAATTTGCTTATGTATTTGTTATCCTGCTTTGTAACTAGGCCATACAAAGCTTAGGAATCGAACATTGGGTATACTTAAGGGTGAAAGACATAGTCAATCGAGGGGAGAAATCCACCGGATCGGGTGTGAGATGGCATATTGGATCGGAGCAGCAACTATCTTCACTTTCACTAAAAATCAAGAGGTCGGGTCGGATCATGGTGTACGGTTCGGTTTCAACTCACTTATTTCGAACCCAGTTGATGAACACTGGGTCGGTTCGGAGTCCCCTTTACCGATCCGATCTGATAACCGCTATCCTGAAGCAGTTATACATCACGTTGCTACAATGCGGTGCGGTTGGTACCCATTAACCCACAAAGCTGATGTGTTGTCTTCATCATGGCACACCCAACTCCGAGATCTGTGAAATGAGACCCACGTGGCGTCCAACTCGCTTGTGTTCTGCACTTATAAATACACCTTAACGTGCCATTTTCAGGGGGCTTTTGGCATTCTAAGCACTCAAACTTCACCAGTAACCATTCTTCTCTGTTTTTTTCAGATTGTGCTCTAAATCCTTGAGTACAATTCTACAAATTTGGAGAGATTGTTGATAGTACTTGTGAGGTTAAGTGATTATATACATTGTACTTGTAATCAAATCATCAATAAAAGAGATAAAGTGGACGTAGGCTCGTTAACACCGAACCACTATAAATCTTGCGTGTTGATTAATTTTTATTTGTTTTTAGATCATAATTCTCTGCAATTTCTGATCACTTGGGTGTTACAACCACTTTTTGGTGCTTTCACTCAGAACTTTCGAATGCTTAACCTTTCGGATTATCATTCTACTTTTTGTATTTTCAAGTCCGAAGAAGATAGTCAACATTTCCACTATTTTTAAAGTTTTCCTTGATTCCAAAAGACTTAGATTTCATAGCTCCAAATAGAACTAAGGAATCGCAAACTTCCCCAATGAATAACGTAAATGAAGATCGGTAGGATTTCGCAAACACTCGTAGTTACCAGGTCACAGGGAGGCGGTTCGGATATGAACCGATCCGGAGGAGGAAACCCGACCCGATCTAGGAGATACAATCTGATCCGATCCGCAGTACTGAATGTGGCTAGTAATGCTCCTCCGACCCGGTGCTTCTCCGACTTGACCCAGTGGTACTACTACAATCCGATCCAAATATAGTCGAAGCTGGTATTTTTACTCGAGCCAATACAAACACTACAACTCTAGCTGCGACAACTAGTAGCCAACCTACTGCTTTTGCGCCCATTTCGCAGATGGATTATTCATGCTTGCTCGATATGTTGGACAGAACTTACGATGCCTTAAAGGCCCAGAGATGTGATCGTGTTGCGATGCGAGAGAACCTGAATGCGATGAATAGGCATATAGATGAGCTTCGTATGCAGAGAACGCCTTCCACGACTCATTGTCTTGCTGTAGACAACTCATCCTCCTTAGAAGAGAATGTAAGACCTCTAAGAAGGCCGCATGAAAGACCTGAGAACCTCAAACAAATGATGTTTGGATCATTGGGATCCCGCGAAGAGGCAGCTCGTGTCTTGGGACCTAATGATCCCAACTTAAGAGAGCCAATGTTCCTAACGATGCGGGGATCTCACGTCCTTCTCAGGGACCAAAATATCACTAATCCTACCCAGCGCCAACTCCTTCAGCCCACTCATCCTGTGAACGACCAAGACCATAAGAGGAAAAGGACTTCTGCGCTAGCCAAGAACCATGGAACATTCCCTAAAGTGGAAACTGAAAAGTAAGAAGGATAAGGAGTGCTGACCCAGAACCTGTACTAACTAATGCTGAAGTAGAAGCAATGGTCCAAATTATGGCTGATAGCAGGTGTTACTCTAAAGAAGACTAGGGAATTGACCGCAGCCACACACCTTTCACTTGGTACATGAACGCCGCAGCAGCTCTTGATGTCGTGAAGTGCAAGGCTTTTCCAATATACCTTGAAGATATAGCACTGATGTGGCTTACCTGGCTTCCGCCTCTATCGATCTCCAGTTTTATAGAGCTAAGTGAGAGCTTCATGAGTTAGTTTCAACTCCACACCCAGAAATCTAAGAGTGTTATCGAGCTATCTACAATCAAACAAGCTCCTGGGGAAACTCTAAAATCATATTTGGATCGTTTTAATCTGTTAGTTACAGAAGTGAATCACCCATATAAATAGACCATCCTGATGGCATTGATAAACGGAGTCAAAAAAGCCACTGAATTCGGGAGATACTTGGCCGGAAAACCACTGGTAAATGGAGAGTTTTTTATGAAAAGGCAAACATTCGTCTGAGGCGAGAGGAGATATATGCCAACCGAAAAAGAAAGTCTGACAAAATCCCAAGAGAGGACATTTAGAGCAATGTCTCCATCAAGCATTCTAGTGACAACGCATGAAAGGTTGAAGTAAATGTCAGTAACAAGAGTGGAAGTAATGACCGCTAAGGCGGGAATGGCGACAAGAGAAATAGGAATCAAAGAAATGATTCTAGAACGGGGTCTCAATTTCAGTCTTTTGAGAACTACATGCCGCTGAGTGAACTTCGGAGAACATTTATTTAGATACCTACAATGCCTTCCAATACAAGAAACCTCCACCCAGAGATTCGACTGAAATAGAGCACGAAACCGGGAAGTTCTGTCAATTTCACGAAACTTACGACCACTCGACGAATGAGTGTCTCTGTCTGAGAGATGTTGTAGAAAAATTGCTCCGTTTAAGGAAGCTGGATGAGTACGAGGTTGCCTCTAAGCGTAGGGGGAAAGGAGGATCTGCTCCGAATCAGAATCAACCTACCCCTAGACCTATCGCTCAACAAAAAGGGAAAAGTACCGTCATTAATACCATTATCAGAGGATCACATCCGGTTGGATTTAGCAACAATACCATGGGGTAGTATGTTAATGCCACTAAGAATTTAGATGTGGGAGGTTACTGTTCACTCGAAGACACTACCCTCGCGAAGCAACTAAAGACAATGACATATGATGTTATTTTCAGAGAGAGGGAAATTCTGGGGGTGGAGAACCCGAGTGTCGACCCATTGGTGATAACTGCTACTATTGGTCCATCTCTTGTATAGAAAGTGTTTATTGATTGAGGGAGTTCTGTTAATATTTTTTTTAAAATTCTTCGATCAGATGAAGTTGAAGGCTAAAGATTTGAAGCCATGCACATGTTGGATTCGAGGCTTTAACGACTCATCAACATCTCCAATAGGAGCAGTGGAATTGTCCGTAGAACTTGGGAAAGGAGATCGTAGGAGAATGTGTATCCTTCCATTTGTTATTATGGATATTGATTCGCGATACAAGGCCTTTTTGGGCAGACCGGCTCTCGTAGAGTTCAAAACCTACATTGAACCCTAGAGTTTATTGTTAAAGTTCCCAACTGAAGCCGGAGTAGGAATGGTCTGTGGTGACCAAGTTACCGGAAGAGCCTTCTACATGGCTGAGTTGAAGATGCTATGCAATGGAGATAGCATAGAACCGAAGGATACCTCCCCTCATGCGAAGGAGGATTCAGCATAGCAAATAAAGGAGATGTTGCCAATAGAGTCGCTAATCGATCTGCTTGAGGATATAGATCCCAGAGAGGATGAAAATCTAGAAAGAAATAGGGCGAAACCTAATGAGGCAACTACAGACATTTCGATTAGTAACAATGGCCCAACAAAGGTCTTGAAGATCAGATCTCACTTAGATCCCTTTCAAACCAAGGAGCTAACCAATTTTCTATAGGCGAACTTGGATGTGTTCACTTGGACCCATGCCGATATGTGTGGGATTTCACCATCAATCATGGGCCTTTCACTAAGCATAAACCCGAAGCATCCTCCTGTGAAGAAAAAGAGGCATATGCTAGGCCCTGAGAGGTCGGCTGCCTTGAAAGAGGAGGTAGAGAAATTAAGAGACATTGGATTCATCAGAGACACAACGTATCCCGACTAGATATCGAACCCCTTTCTGGTCAAGAAAGTAAACGGAAAGTGGCATACGTGCATTGATTTTTCAGGTCTAAACAATGCCTGCCCAAAAGATAGCTTTGCGTTATCGAGCATTGATCAGCTTATGGACTCGACGACGGGACACAAACTTCTCTCTTTTATGGATGCATATTCTGGTTGCAATCAAATACCCATGCATGTGCCAGACCAAGAACATACTAGTTTTATCACTGATCTCGGACTATATTGTTATGTGGTAATGCCCTTCGGATTGAAGAATGCAGGAGCAACATACCAACGATTAGTGAACCATATGTTCTACAATCAAATCGGGAAATCCATGGAAGTTTACGTGGATGATATGCTTCTGAAGTCTAAGCGAACATCCGACCATACAATGGACTTGGCAGAGATGTTTAGTATACTCCGACATTATGAAATGAAGCTTAACCCATTGAAGTGCTCATTTGGAGTGGCATTAGGAAAATTCCTTGGTTTCATCGTCAGCTCGCACGGAACTGAAATCAATCCTGACCAGATTGCAGCGATTAGGAATACTAGATAGCCACGAAAGATCAGGGACGTACAAAGCTTAGTAGGGAAAGTAGCAACATTGAGCAGATTTATTTCCAAGGCCACTGATAAGTGTGTTCGTTTCTTCAAACTGATAAAGCAGGGAAAGTGCAACTTCGAGTGGACCCCAGATTGTTTTGAAGCCTTTCAGATTCTGCTGAATGTTCTGGATAAACCCCCGATATTGTCTAAACCGGTGGTTCATGAAGATTTATTTATATACTTGGCAGTATCGTCGCATGCCATTAGCTCATGCGCGAAGAGGACAAAATTCAGAGACCCGTGTATTATGTGAGCAAGAAACCAGCAACAGCGGAGCACAATTATCCAAAGATAGAAAAACTCGCTTACAGCTTGTTGATTGCCTCTAGGAAGCTTTGCAACTACTTCCAGGCTCACCCTGCCGTTATATACACCGATCAACCACTTCGACAGGTTCTGCAATGACTGGAAGCCACAGGAAGACTGCTCAAATGGGATATTGAGCTGAGCCAGTTTGACCTCAACTTCCTCCCCAGAAAGTCCATAATAGGGCAAGCACTAGCTGACTTCATCGCGAAGTTCACTATCCCCAAAGAGGATGTGTTAGATGAAGGAGCTAAACGCTCAGAACAGAAACTGGAATCTAGCACATGGAAGCTATACATAGACAGTTCTAGGATTGACCGACGGTCTAGCGCCGTACTTGTATTGATAACTCCTAAAAGATGCTCAATTTATTACACACTCCGATTGGAATTTTCAGCTACCAACAACGATTCTATATACAAGGCCCTGATTGTCCGGCTGAGACTCGCTAAAGAATTGAGAGTAGTGACATTGGACATCTTCTGTGACTCTCAAATTGTTGTCTTTTAGGTCCGAAAGGAGTTTCAGGCGAAAGGACCTCGACTTGCTGCTTACCTAGAAAGGGTAGAGGAGTTATTGGACAACCTAGAGCTTTACATCATATCCCAAATTCCACGAACAGAAAATCAGAAATGGATAAGTTGACTAAATTAGCGAGTTCTGATAACTCGAGAGAAACAAAGATTGTCCCAGTCGAGTACTAGCATTGACCAAATGGAAGCTGATCCAATGTTGGAAACCGAACCAGAAAGAAAGTCATGGATGATGCCAATAAAGAACTTCCTGCAAAAAAGAACACTCCTGATGAAAAATAGTGAGAGATGGACTGTAGTTTGTAAAGAATCAAGATATGTTATGCAAGGTGAAGTTCTTTATCGATAAGGATTTTAGGTACCCCTACTCAAGTGTATAGCCCATAATGACGTCAAACGTGTATTGAAAGAAGTGCATGAAGGAGAATGTGGGGACCACACTTGATGCTAAACATTGGCAAAGAAAATATTGCTATATGACTACTTCTTGCATACCGTAAATGGGGATGTAGCTGATTATTCACGGCGCTACGATAAGTGCTAGAAATTTGTGAAGATTCCCAGAGCACCTCCCAGCCAACTCAAGTCCGTGGTGATCCCGTGGCCATTCTCCATGTAGGGAATAGACATCATTAGAAGCCTACCAATCGCTGAAGGTAGGGAGAAGTATGCAGTCGTGGTCGTAGCTTAATTTACCAAGTGGTTTGAAGCAAAGCGTTAACTATGATCATGACAAAGCGGGTGATTAATTTTGTCGTCAAAAACATAATTTGTCGATTTGGTATTCCCAAAGACATCATAACTGACAATGGAACCCATTTCCATAGTACAAAATTCAAAGATTTTTGCCAAAACTACAAAATCAAGAAGAGGTACATCGCAGTAGCTCACCCGCAATCAAATGGACAAGCATAAGAAGTAAACGAAATCATTAAGTTTATTCTAAAGAAGCGATTGAAGCAGGCGAAAGCCATGTGGGTCGATGAATCGCCTTTAGCATTGTGGGCTTATAGTATAACCTACAAATTGGCAATTGGTCATACACCCTTCTCACTTTCATTCGGATCAGAAGAAGTCACTCCGGTGGAATTGGAAGTCCCTCTCACAGGACAACGTATTATGATCGGATGATAAACAGAGCGCTTTTTCTTGAGTCCCTGGACATGATTGAGGAAAAGAGAGATGCAGCAGACATACACGCCTCGAGGCATAGACATCAGGTCGCTCAGTATTATAACAAGAAAGTTCGACCATGGACCTTTGAACTTAGAGATCTGGTTTTGAAATGCGTCTTCCCAACTCCCATTTTCCTGGGTCCGAAATGGGAAGGACTGTATGCCATCCAATAGAAACTTGATAAAGGTGCTTTCAAGCTAACGACCGTTGATGGCAATGAAGTCCCCAGAGCATTGAATGCCTAGCACTTGGGCACTGTTTGACTTAAGATTATACTGATTCTTTTGTTTTGCAAAAGCACGACTTTCCTAGAACAGTCTAGTTGATATAAACAAAAGATTATAAACTGGATGCAGGCTATGATTTAGCCGAACCACTGTAAATATATCTCGTGTTGATTACTTTTCTTGCATTTATTTCTTTATGTCCTGTGATTATTATGATCTTGGCTTGAAACATAGGACTTGAATTGAAATCGAGAGCGAAAACAGCACTCAAACCGACGAGATCCCACCATTTGAAATAAGGTGCAGAAAGGAAGCCGGAGCAAACGGAATGGTCGTTCGTGTGATCAACTCTAACTCTCATGATTCATGAGAGAGTATAAAGGACGGGAAGATGACGTCCATAGGGTATGATAGTGCACCACGATTAAAGACCTCATTGACCACACTGTTACCTGGGAAAACGACAGAGGAGTATAAAGGCGCTGAGAGCAAGTGATGATGAAAATGGGTTCCTACCCTATTGAATGATTGTGGACAAGAATGAAAGTTCAGCCCGCACTCCCTACGGAAGGATTGGGGGCAACCTAATGTCATCCTAATCAATCCGGGACAAGCCCTGGCCAAGCACTTTATTCAAGATTGGTTGGGGGCATACACATACACATCACACCTCTATGTTGTTTGTTACTTAGCATAGTAATGATTTCTTATTACAAATTTTATTGTTTGTAGGGGTGCTGGATTGAAACCTTTTTCTAAGCTTTGATGTGATTTATTGTTTATTGCTTAGAGTAACAATGTTTTGATTACAACAGCATTTGATTGAAATAAACGACAAGCTTGCAAATATTTAACATTACAGGAAAATTACTTTATTTACAAAGTAAAGATTTACACAAAGGGAAGTAATCAAAAATGCAAGGGCTGCACTCGCTACAACAACAGAAGGCCAATGGATAACAAAACCAAATGACTAGACCATGTTTCACTTAGGCTTTAGGGAATACTTAGACTTCTTGGCGGTAAGTTTTCTTTTCTCCTCTCTCTCAGCATCGACGAGGATACGCTTTTTTCTTCTTTTGTCTGAAGGAGGTGCATTTGGATCGGTAGAGGATTCTTGAGCTAGTTTTCCAGTGATTGATCGAGAACAAAGCTTAACAATTAGCCTAGACCCAAAAGCAATTTCTTGAAGTGGAACAATGTTGAGGGGTTCTTCGGATTCTACCTCAATTTTGGCTTTTAAAAGCTCATCATTCTTTGCCTTTCTCTCCGCCAAAGTCATGCTTTCAGTCTCGCCCGAATCCCCAGTCACAACAACATCAACGTCTCCCTCACCTCCGTCGTCATCAATGTCTTTTAAGGCCTCTATCACAACCTTGTCTTTTGGAACATCAGCACTGAACGACACGTTGATTTTGTCAGCGACTTCTTCTTGCTTCTCTTCGGTCTCCTCAGCAGGCTTCACACCTAAAGAACGAGAAGCAATAGCTATTAGCTCGAGGAAGAACATGGGCTTTTCTACTATTTGCTCTATAATACGGCGACAAAATACAATATCGTTAGCAAATTAAGGCGATAAGGTGGAGATACCTTCGAACGACTTGTCGGTAGGAGTAGCAGAGGTTTCAGGGGCTGACTCGGCGATTGGAGATAAGAAAACCGCCTTTGGAATCTCAGGGCGATCAGGATCATACCCTTCTGTTTCAGTAGAGCGAGGGGTAGCAGATGAAGAACTATAGCCAATTTCAAGAGTTTCCTTCCCTTTGGCTTGGCATCTCTACTCCTCCATAACTGCATGGATCATTCTCCTCCCTTCAGCCAAACACTCCACCTCCTCGCCTCTCAAATATGCCCTCATGAGCTCTTCTTCATCGATGGAGTCAACCTTAAGCTGCCGCTTTTCGTCATCAACAATCTAACCCACACATCAATTAGAGTTGCCGGATAATCATTGATCCAAGAAATGTCTCGAATTCGGATCACCATAGCAAAGAGCTCATCATAAGCTCACTATAGTTGTCTAATTCCTTTTGAGCTTCGGTAAATTGTGCACTGGAATCGGCAGCAGACTTTATAGCAATGTTGGCATTCCCTTTGGCTAACACTTCCCTCTCTTATGCCTCTGCTATATTAGCCTCCAGTTCGGCATTCTTCTTTGCTAGCTCTTTCTTCTCCTGTTCGAGACGAGAACAAGATAACTTCGCCTTGGTACTCTCGGACTTAGCATCTTTAACTTGCTTTTTCAAGGCTGCACGCTCCTGACTATGGGAATCAAGCTCAGTATAGTAGCGCTTTTGCAGTTCTTCATATTGTTTCTTATATTTATCGATGTCACGCTGTGCTAAAGCAAGTTGGGCTGGTGCATCCTCAAGCTCTTTCTCTGTGTTCTTTACAGCATTCTCGTTATATCCGGCCATATCCTTCATGTGACTCAAGTCGGGTAACAATTCTTGGATGATTTTGGAATGATTTCGCGAATACTTGTGCATTTCTTTGTATTGTTTGTCCACAAAGTCGATCTTAGCTTTGACTTCATCCACCCAATCTGAAGATACCGGCTTAAGGGTTGGAACAAAAGGCATGTTCCCAAAATGATGATCTAGAAATTTCTTCTTTAAAATCTTCAGCTTAGCCTCATTCTTGGAGTAAGTGTCACAGGCTTCGTTGTAGTGATTTCGATGTTTCGCCACCTGGTAGGCACGAGGGTCGTTTTTCATCTTTCTTGCTCTTTTTCCGAATCCTTGATCTTGTCATGTGGGTCAGAGCGCTTCAGTGGTGGTCTTCCCTGAGGGTGTGATTGCTTCGAGAGAATTGAAGCCTTAAATGGTGGCTTATCCTCTTCACGACGATCCTAATGGCTCTTATGTTTATCAGTGTCTGACTTGCGAGGCGAATGAGAGCGTAAGGAGTAAGCGCTATGTGAATCATAATGCTTCCTGCTATCCCTCCAATGGCTGTCACCTCGATCATACTCTGTATTAAAATCGAACCTAGGCATGCTTGCATGAACATCTTTAAGGGAATAACAACGATGCGGCATATCCCCTCCAAAATTGCATAAGCAGGCATTAGGAATCAGGATTAATATAGTACATAAGTGGTGTGACGTGCAGTGCAATGTGCATATCCTAAGTGATCCCCCTAATGGACAAGAGGCCTTGAGTCAGACTTGTCTGCGTGATCTCCCTAGCTTTTGCGGGAGTAACTTCTTCAGATGTAGGGAAGAAAGGATCCATGCCGAAATATTTGGAAGTAAAATTTTGTCGGGAAGGGGTAGATTGGTCAGACCCGAGTATATGGATTTCCCGAACTGAGTGTTTAATGGAGATGGAGTCTTTGGAGAAGGTTGCCTCTCGGTAACAGATTCATCTTTCAGATTAATGTCTTGTTGCTCATCCCCAATGGGTACGTTTAAAGCTTCATTGGCTTGGATTGGCATTAGAGGACTTTTCGGAAGTGCAATTGGATTCTCCTTCTCAGTTGTTCTTGGGTCTCCCAATTGTAATTCTTGACCGGAGCTTGCATGTTCTTGACCATTCGAACTCTCCCCCTCTCTTGAAGTTGTAGCTTGTCCTTCAGCTGGGGGCACATATACAAAAGCACAACCCCTATGGCCTATACTCCATGTCATAGCAAGCAGGTGATGGCGATGTAGATAGTCACCTACCAGTGACTTTCTGACGTTTAAGAAATTTGGGTCACCATTTAGTAAACGAGTCGGGCGGTCCCAGTATACTTGGTGCTCATCCTTCTTTGGGTTCGCACTACAAAGAACAAGATAAGTTAGCACATTCGCTACAATGATTAAAACGAGAAGGTCAAAATTTGAAGCTTGCTCCCCTAAAACCATCGTCTTGCACATCTAGTCTGATGCTTGATGTAAAACCATTCCGGCTTCACATCTCCCACTTTGTTATATTCTTCATCGACAATTTTCCTTTTTACCACAGATTCAAAATATACGAAAGATAGAGTTTATTTTGTTCGGTGCTTGAAGTGGTAGAAGAAGTTCACATATTCAAATGTGAGATCTACTCCTAAGATTTCCATGTATGCAATATATAACGTATACATATAGGTGTAGGAATTAGGGTGGAGTTGCATGGGGCAATCTGCATTCGTCTTAGAAAGTCGACGTCGAATGGCGGAAACAGAGGAATGGCCCCTACAAAGCACATCAGTCGACTCATTGCTATGTACCCCTCTGGTGGACTATGGGGTCTGTCTGTTTCGGTTGCTACTTTGACTTCTACCCAAGGGATTCCATGTTTTAAGCATATTCGCCTAAGTTTGGGTTCATCGATTATTGAATGAACAAAATCGTTGGGTGCCTTAAGAATAATCGCACTTCCAAATCCGCCAGGGAACGATAATCTCCAACTCCCCTTTCTCTTCCTTATCCATGGGGACTTCACCTCCGGATGATTCTGCATTCTCATGGATTTCTATTTCAAAGTCTGATCCTGCGCTATCCCACTCTAGATCTGAAGTTGATGAGATAGCCTCGAGATTAGGGTTATCAGATGACCCTAGAGCTGTCGTCTTCTCTGACAGTCTTGTTGTGCATCTTCCAGACATGATCGTTGTACTACCCAAGAGGTAGCAAAAATTAGAGTATGGCTGCACGTGCCCCCCGTGTATGTGCGCTAGTGTGTGCCAATATGTGCAGTGCTGAAACTAGATAACATTAAGTAAGCAGAAAAAGCAAGCAACAAATCAATATGCTTTCGACAGTTGATCAGTTATACATTCGTCAAGTCCAAGACATTCAGTTTAGAGGGCTCTATCCTAACTGTCCGCGAATCTATTAGTTATAGTTGAACTTGGTGGAATTATATGCAAGATTGTGTTACAAGTCTGCATTGTCAAAGCTTTAGTTTCAACCCAGGCTAATAGTGTTTAAGTTGTGCATATATTCCACATTGAACGCATCAGATCAGATCGAAAATTCTTGGACTAGCATTTCAGATCGGACCAGATATTTTTGGGCAAGTATGCCGGGTTGGATCAGAGTGACGCTGGAATCACATAGTGAATCGGAAGAACTCAGCCCGACCCGATACGCTTGGGTATGCTCTACTCCATCCACTTGACATTTCCAACTTCACCTCGTCCAATCCGCTAATACCTTTTCTCCTTAACCTATATTCTTCTTTCCCCTTCCATATCACTGAAAAACTTATCTCCATAATTTCCTTTTGATCAAGCTCGAAGGCACCCTCATGAACTCGTATTCTCGGCGCTGGGCTTATATTATCAACACTACCACTTCTAGGCGACAATGATGTCACCAACGACAGCGGAGGCAAACCAGAGGACCCCAGCATCAGTGCCGACGTTGACATGGGTAAGGTTACACAAATCGACATGAGTTTCGAGTATTGCTTAATCAAAATTGAAAGAAGTGAGATTTCGCACTCACCTGTAGATTTTAATTCGAAAATTGAGTGAATTTACTAAACTTAGGAAGCTAGGGTTTTCGGTGGAAATTGGGAAAATCGGCAGTAGAGAAATAAGAAGAAGAAAGAGGGGGAGAGTAGTTTATATAATGGATCAAAAGGCCTATTCGTATTCCCTGAAATGATAGCCCAATCCGATCTATCAGCTCCAAAACAAAGGTGGCTCGAAATACAGTCGGTTCGAACATATGAACGGGTCGAATATTATCGATCCAACCCGTTGTTCAAACTCCGATCAGACGATATAAAAGTGAACTCGGGCAAGGTTGGAAACAAGAAAAATTCATAGAAGTTACCCATGGTCGCATAAATATGTGAATGCAGACATATAGGACAATTTCATCGAATTGAATACTTATAACTTTTGAGACAACAGAAGTCAGAGAATTTACCTGGAAACTCGTTTATGTCCTGGTTGAAAACTCCAGTTCGATGAAATCAATGGAAACAATGATGAATCACGCCTCCTATTTATACATGACACACGAATTAGGAAACACAATTTCACCATACATCGCGACTCTATAGACAGAAACGATCACTGGTTATCACCAATTCAAAAACAAACAGGTTGACTATTTCGAAGCACGTTCTATCCCCAACAAAACGTACTTCGAGGGGGTAAAATGTTAGCCTGCTTTGTATCCAGACCATACAAAGCTTAGGAATTGAACTTTGGGTATACTTAAGGGCAAAAGACAGTCAATCGAGAAGAGAAATCGGCTGGATCGGGTGAGATAAGGCATATCAGATTGAAGCAGAAACTATCTTCACTTTCACTAAAAACCAGGAGGTGAGGTCGGAACGTAGTATACAGGTCGGTTTCAACTCACTCACATACAAAGTTTTCGAACCCAGTTGATGAACTCTGCGTCTGTTCAGAGTCCCCTTCACCGATCCGATCGATAACTGCAATCCCGAAGCAGTTACACATCACGTTACTACAAATGTGGAGCAGTTGCTACCCACTAACCCACAAAGCTGATGTTTTGTCTTCATCATGGTGCACCCAATTCCGAGATATATGGGAGGGAGCCCACGTGGCATTTGACCCGCTTGTGTTCTGCACCTATAAATACACCTCAACTTTCCATTTTGAGGGAGCTTTTGGCATTCTAAGCACTTGAACTTCACCATTAACCATTCTTCTCTGTTTTATTCAAATTGTGTTTTAAATCCTTGAGTATAATTCAATAAATTTGGAGAGATTGTTGATTGTACTTGTGAGGTTGAGTGATTATATACATTGTACTTGTAATCAAATCATTAATCAAAGAGCTATAAAGTGGACGTAGACTAGTTAACGCCGAACCACTATAAATCTTGCGTGTTGATTGGTTTTTATTCATTTTTAGATCATAATTCTCTACAATTTCCGATCAGTTGGGTGTTAGAACCACTTTTTGATCTAACAGTATCATAGATCTGGAATTTTTATCAACGATGCGATTCAGGAAAATCTTAGATCTGGTTTTCAGTGGGGATAATAAGTTGAAATTGAAAGTAGCTAATCAATGAAGAGATCATTTCGTTGCATTTTTTTGAAATTATTAATAGAATTGGCTTGAAACCGTAAGGTGCTGTTCTGTTTTCAAAAGGGGATTGCCCTTCCTCTCTCCATGCTTTTTAATTTATTAGTAAATTAGAAATATTGTATAATCAACTATTAGTAATTATATAATAAATAAAATTAACATTTAATAATTAGTAATTAACAATAAAAAACTAATTTTTATAAAGTGATATTTATAATTAATAATTCAATAATTAAATAATAATTAATAATAATTTGCAAATAATTAATAATGAAATAAATAATAATAATAATAACTCATAATTAAACAATAATCAAATAAATAATTAATATTTTGCACATCCATTTGGAAGCCGACACACATTCCGTGTGGTGTTTTGTTCGATGGTTGAGCTGGTCTGTACGACATCACTGATCTCTAATTCGATACAGATGAGTTTTCAAGTGTGTTAAAATACTGTTCACTTGTTCGAATTGATCAACGAACGTTGTGTACAATATTATTTTATTATATAATAAAATGCCAATTTTTTACAAATAAATAAACTATAACCATGTGTGTACATTAATTTGGATTTAACTTTACTGTATAACTTTTAGATCCAAGAAACTGGAATTAAACTGTAACACCCCTAACTTCCACATCATGGAAGCCTGTGTGAAGTGGGTACTTATATAGTAGAGTCCATCTCTTACTAACGCCGAGGCCTTTTGAGGAACAAAACCCCATACCTATACGGTGACTAAGTTGGGGACAATATCTTGCGTGAACGGAGGTGCGGGCTGTTACAGTGGTATCAGAGCCAATACCCAGCCGGAATTGTGACTCTTCTGTGGACAACAGCGCCTGGGTGAGGTGTTTGTGAGCTCATCTCTTACTGACGCCGAGCCATTTTGAGGAACAAAACTCCACCCCTGTACGGTGGCTAAGTTGGGAATAATATTTTGCAGGAACGAGGTGCTGGATATTACATAAACTCAACTTCGCAACAACTCAGTCGTGTCATCTTACCCTCGTCCACGCTCTGTCCGTCATCCAACCCTGACAGCAATCCCTAATAGCCGACAAACCACGTTGCCTTCCAGATCGATGGCGAGCGATCTCAAGATTGGTGGCGACATACCACGTTGCCTTCGGCCTTTCATCTCCTCCTGACCCGGCCATCCTGCCCTGTCCTTGATCCAAAGCATTGGTTCTGCTCTACAGCCGAGGCCTACCTATATACCTTTGCACAAAGCTCCAACCGCCACTACATCAGTCCACTGTACCTCCGTACAATTAGCCTCCTCCTCCTTTCCTGGGAAGTCCGCCTCCACCTACTACATCCGCTTGCTGCTCCATGTCTACCTCCATTTGAATTGCCATCTCAACAGCAGGTTTCATATTCTAATGCTCGATGTCCACAACATGTTCATGCCTCTAGACGATACTATTGATAGTGTTTGTGCTTGCGCCATCTCCCGACCCTGGAGGCGGTTCGATAAGTTTTTTATTTTACTTTATTTCAGTCTGAACTATGATTTTTGTATTATTATGTTTAGCAAAGCAATTAATGGAGTCTGCTCTATAAGTAGTATTTAATTTTGGAAACACAGTTAAAAAACATATGATTGTATTCCTTATCCATTTAAGTTATATTACATGGAGTAGTTTAAAGCTAACTGAATCAGGTTGAGGTTAGGATGGATTTATACATTACGGCTTTTGATCATGGAAATTGTTGGGACCAGAGTGGAAGATTGAGATAAGTACAAATGAAACTTTTGCTGTCATTTTATTTGGCTTTGGCATAAAAGAAGCACTTGAATGATTGGCAAACTGATCAGGTTATGGAAGTTCTATCAACTTAATAGGTTGTGGAGTGGCGGGTTGAGTTGGGCTATGGATGTGTGTGAAATGGGATGTGAACAGGATCTTGTCCATGCGCACATTTGTTTCTTGCACTAAGCTGAACTAGTTTGGTTTAGTTGTGATTCATTCTGAGGCTTGACAGAAGCAACCACTTGTATTTGTCACGGTAGCTGAAACAATAACATTTTTACGTTCATTTTCCTTTTGCACTATCTCTTTATCTCGTTGTTTCTTATCAGCCACTTGCATCTCTTTTTTTTTCCCTTGTTTTTATTAACATCATCAGAAAATCTTCTTATAACAATATTGCATCTTTCCTGCTTATCTTTTCTATTTTCACTTCCTCTTTTCTCACTTAAAACATTCCTAGTACTCACTGTATCATTTTTCATATCCAAATACTTGTTTTCTTCATCCTCTATATCAATAGATTCACTTACTAGCAAATTATTGAAGCATCTATCGGTTTTAACATGTGCGTTGTACCATTTTTCATTATATTGTTGTTTATCTATATCCCACCTTTTGTCTTACTTCTTATACATTATTGATTTCATCTTCATCATAGTTCATAAGTCAACATATCATTAAGTCAACATAATCGTTAAGCCAACCCCAATTCATTGAGATTATGCATTAAGCTGATGATGATGATAAGGCAAAGTAGAATTGTCTGAATCAAGATTAACAATAGTAAGGTATTTGGCTAAGTGTGTGTAACTTTTTCTGTCCCTTTAGTTGATTTGTTTTCTAGGTTTTTCCTCTAAAAAAGCAGGGTGTTTGATTCAGAGAGGAGATTGTCAACAACCTTTTGAGGTCCTTCCCTGTATTCCCTTTGGGTAAGTATTTTGGGATTCATAATTTTTTTTGCTTGATTGTTCATTATAAACTACAACGAATGCTATAGCTTATATGATTTAAATCATATGTTTTTTATTTACTTATTATGATCATATTTCAATAAAAAAAATAACATTATTTCAACTGCATTAGAAATTGAAATAGAATTTTTTTTATTTGGTTAACAGCTTTTTGTGTGAAGCCATAATAGTTGTAATATCAAAACGTCAACCAAACACCCACAAAATTGCATGACTTAAAAAGTATTAGCAACTAGTAATAATATAGTTGAACACTAAATTTTGTATAGTTATTTCTATATTATTTTTGTACAAATAAAGTTGTGGGATACAAACCAGTTTTGTTTCTACATAATGTTAATTGGCTCTTTCGTGTTTGTGCAGTATGCACTTACTGATAAAAGATGGGATGTGCATGTTTTAGTTCAGTTTTGTTTAATTTTACAATTAAATTTTGTTTATTTGTTAGCCCATATTTTTGTTCATTTCACTTTTGGTTTAGTCATGCAAGTTCCACGGTTTCATTTTGCATATTGCGTATCTATGTCCTATATTTTTATGTAAATGCAAACACCTACCTTATTAAATTAAGTAAATGTGAAGTGCTAACATCTTTGTATATGAAGAAAATTGATTTACACATCATGTTTATTTCATTGAAGGTTAACCATTGTTGTAAATTAAGCACACAAAAATGATAACAATGTTACAAATTAATGAACAAGTGAACTGTTGCATAATTGATTTTATGGGAATGCCATTACAGGATCGAATGCAAAAACTGTTGTTTTGTACCCCTTGGGTTGTTCTTTATCTTTTTCAAATTTTCGTCAATGTAATTATCGCTGTTCTTCGCTTAGTTAATTGCAATATGATTGATTGCATTTATCACTATGTCCAATAAGGATTTGTATTCATAACTTTTGCACTTGACTTGCGTTGCACGTCAAAAAATAGTATCTATTAAATAATAGTAAAGCATAAGAATTTCAAGCTCTCTCCTTAATTTTCTCAATTCTCTCAATTCCCCTTAATTCTCTCAATTCTTTTAATTCTCCTTAATTCTCTAAATATACTTTTATTAAATTAAAATAACACAAATATTTTCAAATTGAAGCTTGACCTATCTCTGCATATTTCCCTAAAACTTTGCATATTTAAACGCTGCAACATGCTATCAAACCCGGTTTAAAGTCGGCTTCACATATTCCTGTGTATTTAATTATTCAAAAACCCATGGAGTTCTATTTTTAAACCTACGTATAAGTTGGAAAAAAAAATGCCGACTTTCCAGCTTAGATTTTTTTTCCAACTACTGCCTCATCCTGGTGTAGAAATATTCCAACCTTATCATAGGTATATGACATTCTAGAAAAATCCCCTGGATTCACCACTCAGTATAATCATTCACATTCATCACTCTTTCATCTTCAAGCTTTCCTACTACTCAGCTAGCACTCTCAATCTCATATCCACTGCTACTTTCCATCAACCTTACTTCAGGTAGCTTCTTTATTTAGCTGGAGGTATATTATGTTGTATTAGGCGGCAAGAAAGGGAACACGACAAAATTTTCTTCATGCTTAATGGTCCTTAGGCACGGTTTAAATTATTAAGCTTGAGGTATGTTGAGACTTTTTGATATTAAGCTGAAAGCCTGGAAATGTTATTTGAGCAATGATAGTCCTGAGACCATAATTTACTGTTTGTTATATCCATTGCTATTCATGTATCTCCTCTAAATATTCTTTGTTTAAAGTTTATAGTAAGCTAAGTAAAAACTTATTTTCTTTGTTTAAAGTCTGTTTTCAACCAAGTACAAAATTTATGGATGCAAACATACTTGCTGACAGCTTCGCTAGCAGATCATTTTACTATGTTTCTATTTCATATGTATCAGACAGAAAACTCATGGTATCTGCTTTTGTTGAATAGCATGCAAAATGCTTGAATATATTTTATTTTTATCCTATTTTATTTGTATAGCGTGCACATTAATAAGTCAAAACTTGGATTACTTTTCTTGGAGGCTTAACAATATATATATATATATATATATATATATATATATATATATGTGTGTGTGTGTGTGTGTGTGTGTGTGTGTGTGTGTGTACACACCACACACATACACACTTAACATACATACATTAACAGGCATGGTATAAAGATTCCAAAGGTACAAAATATATGGGTATGGATTGAAATTATAATTCTGGTGAATTAACATTGACATCGAGTTACAAGTAATTTGAGAACATTTGAATCATTCTGTGCAAACCCAGAACTGAGAAAGTAATTTGACTGTAGGCTGATTGATACACAGAAACGGGATGGACCGGTTTCAGATGCTGGTCTTCGTGTTTCGAAAGCATTGGCTAAAGGAAGCATACAACAATTCATTTGAGACATAGGCACAATGTGGTTACAGGAACAACAAGCTTTATGCAGTTACTGTCCATTGTAATTGGGAATATAAAACCCGTATTTTAAAAAAGTTGTCTATCACGAGGCTTGCTTCAAAAATACGCTGTTGGTAGAGAAGCACATAACTGAATATGGACCTTGCTACATGTGAATTTACGGCTTTGCTTTTCAAAAATCCGTCATTGGATGTTATATTGACGAAGCATATGCATGGCTTACTCCCATATTGTCTAAACTTACAGACTTCAAAGAGTAAAAGATTTAATATATAGCTCTTTTACACATTTAACTATTTATTTGGATATATAAGTAACAGCTTCATTTTCAAGAAAAGGTAACAGCTTAATATTTATGTTTATTGTATTTAACCATATAGTGCCAAATTCCATCCATAAGTAAGAATGGAGTTAAAAAATATATATTTATTGACAGTTTAAATAATGAAATTTTAAAATATTACTTTTATGTTCAAGTATGTGATCATGCAACGATGTGATAAATTTTCTACAATATAGCTAAACTGAATCTTGAACATCAAGAACTTGAATTATCATGAATTCACAAATAAGAAAGATTGCTTCCCTCAGCATAGACTATGGAGTATGGAATATAATGAAGAAGGTGCGTTATTTTTTTTTTAATTCAATTTTTTATACTAATTTAATGCGACTTCATATCACTCAGTAATTGCCAGTGAAATTACTGGTTTGCAGAACCTTATATTACAGATTCAGGAATACATGGGTCATTAATTATGCCAAAATTGGTAATCTGTCACAGCTTTTAGCCTGTGTTATTAGTTGCAGCTTTTATATATTCTTTATTGACGAGAAAGATTTTTTTAAAACCTTCTGAATATAACTGAATGGAAACACATGTTTAAGTTTTCTTCTAAATTTGTTTAAATATATCTTTATTTTCTTTATTTTTAACTTATATTTATACATCTAAGTTTTAGTAGAATCAATTTATGAAGGTCCAATATAACAAATAGAAGTAAATTATTAGTTACCATCTCTGAGATGTAAGTAATATTTCTACAATTAGATTATATCCATAAATACCGTGTTTGTCAATACGTTAAGATTTCTTAAAATTTATTACCTTTAATGCATGTGCACATAAAATTTTCCTAACTGATAGTCCTTTTAATTAGCTTTTACATTTATGATTTATATGTGGCAGTCATAATGGTGGAGGGCACAATCATATCATGATAACAATATTTGAGAAGTTGATTTTTGGTATTGAAGATGACATAAAAAATGCAAATTTAACAGCAACTGCAGTTGGATTTAGAAAGTCATGCTATATATATATATATATATATATATATATATATATATATATATATATATAAATCTCTGTTTCATGGGATAATAGAATTTATGAGATTTTATAACACATATAGATAATTATGTCATTTAATGCTTAATATAATACATTTGTAACATTGTGCCTTTGAAGATGCTGGTTCTAAAAATTTGTTGACTTTCCTTTTTGTAAATTATTTATTAAATAATTTTTTTATGCCTTTGATGAAGCCTTTTCAAATGCCTTTTATAATTTTATTGACTAACATAAACCAAAATATTTATTGATGTACCTAAACCTTCTGTATAGGCTGTCCCAGCGGTTTTCAAGTTGAAACTAGGCAGGTATGAAGTGGAGCTTTTCATTACCTCTATGCATAAGATATCAATATCTGTATTTGATGAATGCTTTGATATACTCCGTCTTTCATGCACTAAAGATATTTTCGGTTTATTGTATTTGACGAGAGTATCAACGTTTGATTCCAGATGTCATTTCAACGTTTGTACAATGGTGATTGTGTTACTCCATTGGTTATGGTATGTTGTAAACGTTGTAATTGTGTTTGCTGGCTTATATCTAAAATGGTAAAATATATTTATCATGCATGGCATTATAAAATTCTACATTTAACTAAAAAGTACCAATGTTAAAATTATCATAGTTAATTACAAAACTCACCCTAATTTCTCATATGTTTTACATTTTAGTTCTTATGTTTAAATTAATTACGCAATCTTAAGTTTAAAATAATAAGATAATGTAATTAAACAATATTCATTAGTTCGGATGACAATATGAAAAATTCAATAATATACTCTTTTAGTTTTGAAATACCCATACATTTTTTCTCAAAAAACATGCTTTAAAAATATTGTCACTTTTAGTTTCACCCAATCTATGAATAACTAAAGTAGTTTTTTCTTATAAAAGTCCATTTGTGCAAAAGAAAATAATGTTTATAGAAACATGAAACTAAGTACAAATTTAATTTTTGAAATAAAACAGAAAATAATAGCAAAAAATATTAGAAAAAGTATCAACAATTCTGTTATGCATTACAAAAACTTGTTTTTTTACAACAAAAACCTTAATTTTAACCTTTTACCGAGCTATCTCAATTCTCTTCTAATATTTTATATTTAACTTCATACAATATAGTTAATCAAACATCGTAAAACTTTAATTAAATTTAATAAACTATTAGTTATTGACGTGTTAAATAAATCATTAAACAAAATGAGATTTTCAATATTTGCACAATATATTCATATTAAATAAAGGGTACAAAATTCATTTGGATATACAACTACGTCAATCACATAACATAATTATATACGTAAACAATAATCACAAGTTTAATTTATGATTCATCTGTATCGATACGTTAATGCATTATACTGTAAAATTCTTATTTTAACTAAACTACGTACCTTTTGAAATTTTTATAGTTGCTTCAGAAAACCGCCTCAATATCGCATAATTTTGTATATTTACATCATATATTTTCAGTTAATCACATAGATGTTGATTTTAAATTATTCGAATAATTTAATTAATAATCATTTACTAATTTATCTAATAAATCCTTAAATGTGATGGTTTCAATATGTACATGATACTCATATATATCAAAATAAGAGAAAGTTTATAAAGACACAAAATTTTGGTATAATTGGTGACACAGTTAATCTCCATCATTAGATCACCCCCTGAATTATACCTCTCCATATAAGGATAAAAAGATCTAACGGCTCAGATCCCTTGTGTTACCAACTATAATTTTGTGTCCAAACAGTCGCTCTCTTAAAAAAAATCAAGTGAATTTTTCATTTTAATATAAAGATATATAATTTGGATATCGTATATGGTATACATGAGTACGTAACATTGATAAAGATAATTTATCATTCATTTATCTCAATAAATTTATCTATATTGCAGAATTATGTTTTTAACTTTAAATATCCATATTTTCGTATTTCTATAGTTATGTGCAACTTCATCGTCTTTTTACTAAATTTTTATGTTTAGATCCAATGTATTTTAATTGCTTACGAAATCTCGAATTTAAATAATCTATATATCAGTCATATATGTGTAGGCTTACATATTAACAAAAATCACAATAAAAAATTTGTGTTTAACTGCGTAGATGTATAGATCACATGCATACATTTATGTAAATAAAAAATAATAATAAAGTTAATTGGTAAATTAACTATCATCGTTTATGTACATAAACAATAAATTTATTACACACTGCGTTATATATAAAAAAATTAACTTCAAATAACTCTACAATAAGACATATATGATTTTGTTATAAAATCCTTCTCAATTTATTCAGATTGTTTACACTTGAGATAATATATTTTAACTAATTACATAATTTCAAAATTAACATATTTTTAATAGAAAAAAAATAATATTTTTTAATATATCTAAAATAATTAGAATGTGTTAGTTTTAGCATAAACACTTATCCACAGTAGTAAGAATAATAAAATTATTTTTTACTCCAAACAAGTAAAAGTTACATAATACATACCTTATATATACAACAACAACAATAATAATTTATAGTTTTTTTATTTTTTCAGAATTATCATATGTTATATAATAAAGTTCCAATTTTAACAATAAAATTCTAAGCATTATATTTTATAACATTATCGTGTGCAACGCACGGGTTACACACTAGTTCTTTTGAATTTTATGAAGTAAGAAAGTTTGATTTACAACTTTTCTTTTATAGCAAAATACAATATGTGGATAAGCTGTGTCCATTAGAAATAACAATATGTATTTATAGTGAGATGGTACAATTACGGAACTTATCTAATCTGGTACAATTGTTACTAAGCTAACATATAATTGTGTGTTCTAGGCTTGATAACTATACAATGATAACAGTCTTCTTTAGTGCATTGACTGTTTAGTGAAAAATGAGTCCATAGGTAAAGGAGAAGAAACAAAGCATTTGTTAGGAACAAGTGCGTACCTGTGTTTCGCACACAGGTTGTAGCTATTTTTTGGTTTCCTATCATCATTATATATTGGTTTGCCTTCCTGTAGGACCAATTGATTTTTCTGAAAGATGTTTAAATTTAACCAAACTCTATGAGCTAAAAAGGTCAAATCTTAGCATTCCCTAACAATTTTAAGAAACAATATATTATGTTGTAGCACTATTATGCAAATATCAAAGCGATGCAGAGTCCACCCTTCGCAAATCAAATTGTAAAATAATACTATATATTACTTGCTCAATACCTACAAAGCCATTGATTTACTATAAATTATAGCTAATAAATATTTTAAAAGCATTGTAACTGTCAACAACAATTTCAATGTCACTGTCATTTTGAGAACCTCAATGTAACGACTTGCCTTTCGACCGATTCAAATCGGTAAATAAACCAACTTAAACCGCTCGAAACGACAGATTGTTATTTGGCTTACAGGGTTTAAATAGAATTAACACAGAATCACAGAGTACAATAATTGCAGCGGAATAAAATTTTATATAAATATCAGAGTTTGCAAATTTTTGTATAGCGGAAGAATAAATGAAATATATACATAAATTTGCTCAAACAATTTTACTGTTTATCGATTTTAGTGCGCGCATGCATCTCAACGTTTTCACATTCTCTCCAACTTTGATAGCTGAATACTTTAAATCTATAACACTCAGATCTGACTCGAGCATTTCATGCAAAACACAAAACACAAAACACTTGAGTTAGGATTAACTTTATTCAAGTAAATCAACTTCATATAACCAATAAATTATAATATTTAAACCTAACATGAGATTTAAAGTTACTGAAATAGATCCAAGCTGCATATGTTACAGTTAGCTAAAGTAATGCATGTACACATTTATTTCAGATGACAAAAACCAAGTATGAGATAGGGCAAGAACAAATTGGACAACCCAGCAACAAAAGCAAATGATACATTCAAGCAACATGGTCAAGAATACAAGGCACAATAGGGTAATGTTCATGTTCACGGCAAAGGGAAGTAAATGACAAATATTATTAATCAATATCTTGGGACACACAACAAACTAAAAATATATATACCAATTATGACATGCAACAAACACTATTGCATATATATTCAATTATTTTGTACTGTTAAATGCAATTGCAACTATAGTGTGTGTGTGTGCGCGCGTATGTCTGTTTTTATATATATATATACATACATATATATATATATATATATGTGTGTGTGTGTGTGTGTTTATATATATATATATATATATATATATATATATATATATATATATATATATATGTGTGTGTGTGTGTGTGTGTGTGTATAGCAAATCTGACACATGTACTAATAAGTATGATTCAAAGCTAATACATGTACTCAAAGGTAAATTTCAAGGATGCATCATGCATTGTAAAATAAGGAGGAGTATATGTACAACAAGTGCATGGCATCATGGTGTCAAAATAGTAGATGATAGAGTACAAAAAATAACAACGGAAGCTTTAGACATGATGAAAACACACAAAATGACAAGCCAACATAAGGCGGCATCTCTTACATGGAAGCAACATAAGTGGCAGGAAATTAATTTGCAGAGCAACATATATGTATTCCATTTTTTTGTTTTTGAAAATAACAGCAAATCAACTATCATATTCTTTAACATTGAGGTAAAGAAACTTGTACAAAATAATCATGCGATAACTCACCTTTCTTGGATATGATGAAGGCACGCAACAAACATGGATAATGACTAATCCTAATCAACAAATTTAAAACTAAAAATCTTTCTTTTCTTTTGAGAAAGAGGATGGACAAAATTTAAGAATATATCATAAAACTTTTAAGGAAGAGGAGGCTGAATTCTTTTATTTATTTATTTATTTTTGAGATCTGAAGATTGTAGATATAAAGAGAAGAGAGAAGAAAAGGGGAAATAAATAGAATAGTTGTATTTCTAAATGAATTTGAATGATAAATAGAAGAGTAGAGAGGAGAGAATAATTGCATAAGTTATTTTCTCGATATGCCTCTTTGTATTATGCAAGTTACAAACAAAATAAATGTGGCTGACTAAGTGACTAAGGTGGAAATACTTATTTCTCATTCAACAATCAAAAGTAAATAACAAAGAGAAAGTGACTAAAAGGAATAAAATGAATGCTTGATTTATTTTCTCTAATTGTTAAGTTGTGCAACTTTTTAAATTTCAAAATACATAATATTAAATATCATAATTTAAGGAATCTATTCGGTAGGTAGGAAAGAATAAATAGAAGAGAAATATATGTACATAGAGGTGATTTGTTCTTAAAGAAAAAAATGTTGGAAAACAAAAAGGGGAAAAGAGAAACAAAGGGATGTAAATATAATGAATGAAAGCATGCAAATGAAACATGATGTGAAATATAGAATGAAGGAAAGAAATTAATAAAATAAAGAATAATAAATAAATTGAATGAACGAAAAAGATGAATGCATGCGTAAAGAAAGAAAATAACTTGCATTAAACGTGAATGGAAAAAGAAATTATGCATAATTTCTTTTTCTTTGTAAAGAATCAATTAGGAATCGTTATTTTAAAATTGAAGAAAAATTGCATGAGATCGAAGTGAAAAGGGAAAGAAGAGGAGAAGTAAATATAATGCAATATTTATGAAAGGATAAATAAGAAGAATGTGTCAATTTGGAAGGAGATGAATGGTGCAGTATTAATGAAACAATGAAGAGAGGAGGACACCAAAATAAATGTAGCTATTCACATTTCAAAATAAATTAATGATGGTCTGAACATGTAATCCCTGTTTCAATTTCTACACATTATATTTTGAAAAGACAAAGAATTAATTAAAGACAATGGCCAAATATATATATATATATATATATATATATATATATATATATATATTTATGTTGTTAGAATTTATTTCATGTAAAATCTACACATTATTTTCAATCAAAAATTCAGTAGAATTTAATAAATTTCATTAATAACAACAAAACTTTATTTAAAAACCATGTTTATATTCAATAATTAAATTAAATTCAATAACTTAAATGGTCGAAATTTATGGGATGTTACAATCTCTCCTACGTAGAACTTTTCATCCTCGAAAAGGAGAGGTTAAAAAATATGTGCATACAACAAAATACATACTAATACAAAATTTAGTTTAAACAAAATAAAAATAGGTTTTAAATTTCAAAATTCCATAAAACTTAATTTATCAAAATTATTTCTTAATAAAACTTAAAGTTAAAGGATGAAATATCTTCTTTGACTTAAAATCCCAATTTCATTTTAAAATTATTGAAATACTATATATTTCTTTTATATCGAATTATACTCGCTTAGGAATTTTTAAAACCAAAAATCATTTCGAAAATTTAAAATATTTCATGATAAACGACATAAAACATTTATGTCCCAAATCGAGAGGTTTCTCCCAGTGATAGGGCCTCTAGGCACGGCATACACATGTATCGATATAACACTAAGTGTCTCCCAGCTAACATCCAGACTCGGTGTAACGACCCGGGTTTCCGATGCTTGAATAGTCGACATTGGGATTTATGTCGAGTACTCAGCATCGCGGAAACCCGATCGTTACACTCGGACACCGAATACAGAGCGCAAAGTATATATCTCGGTTTTCATCCAGACATCGGACACCGTATATACCTTATTCATAAACACAAGATAAGTATCTCCCGGCTAACATCCAGACATGAACACCAAATACAGGGCGCGAAGTATATACCCTGGTTTCCATCTAGACTCGGACACCGTATATACCTTTCTTTAGTCACCGGTTACTCGAATCTCAGAAGAAAAAAATCATTTCATTTCATTTCCCGAAGTTACAAATTATTCCGTAACAACAATAATTTATAAATATTTTCAAATCGTATTATCTTTGTTTTTCAAACACTTCAAAATATCGGGATTTCAGGTTGTCGAATATTCTTTGTTTATAAAACACTTTACAAACCATTTTACACATTTCAAATAGTTGGAAAATCAAAAAAATTCAATTTACAATACAATTTTTCTTAAATCAAGTATCATACAAATTCAAACTTTGCAAATATTCAAACCATAGGCTTTAAAACCATATCAATCTTTCATGAAAATAATTTCAAATCATTTTGAAGCATCATTGAAATAAAATTTCCAACAATTTTACATTAGTTGATATTTCTAAGAAATTCATGTCGCCATAAATTTTCCTTTCAACAAATGGAATCAAATTTTATCCATACGATTTTCTTTTCATCTTTTCAAATTAAGTAAGCTTTTCAAAAAATTTTATGCTTCAGAAAATCGTTTATAATCTATACAAGTCATATCAATCTTCCTTTAGATCAAATTGTAATAGGAATAGTTTCAAAACACTTCTAGAATTCCAAATAAATTTCATATTCTCATAATATAAAAATTTCAATAGCTTCAATCCATTATCTTAAAAATCATTTACAATTCATATAGTCAAATATCTTTCTTTTACAAACATTAGTTCAAAATATATCTCAATTCAAATCCTTTACACGACAATATAGGATTTTTATTCATTCCTATTTCAATATCAAACCATGTTTGTAAAGGTTACATTTCTTATATTCGCGAAAATCCCTTGAAATATTTCTATTCTAAATTACCATCATGCTTCCGTTATGCTACTCCGATTTGGCGTATACAAGTTTCAAACTAGTATTATTTCAAATATTAATTCAAAACATTAGAAGTTGACTTCAAAATCTTAGGAACCAATCCTCAAAATTATCATTTTAAAAATCCAATTTCCTTGCATAAATTGGATTCTATATTTCATATGCTTTCAATTACGATGAAAAGCTCATTTCTTGAGGTTCTGTTAGCATAATATCTTGGACAAATTAAAGTTATCAAGTTTGAATTCAATCATGGTTTATTTTGTCACATGGCACAAATGGGTATACATACATGGATCTAGTCAGTTTCCATGTGCTCAAAATAGAAGTTCAATATCAAATGAGCATCAAAAGGTATAATGTTTTGAATCAAAATACTTGGCCAAATTCATACGATACAAGGTATGAATGACGTTATTCAAGAACAAACGGTTCGAACTTAAATGATTAGCCTAGGCCAAGACAGGAAAGTCAAATGCACATAAGGATGCAAGTATCAACAGTTCAATCATGAGATACTCGATCTTATTTCCATTAATTTTTCACTTGAGTAATTCTTACCTCAAAATTTCATTTGCGTCATAAGCGATCATTTGTTAACTAACTTCCATTCAATTCATTCTTATAGTTTCAACAGTATTCTCCCTCACTTGGATATTCGTTATAATCTATACTATATTATAATTACCGAGTTCGAATAGCAGGCCTCACAAGCATTCTCACTATCTAAAGCTCAACGGTCTCCAAGGCTCTTTCTTCTGTACGCAGCTCTTACATTTCTTTTTTTCCTCAAACCCTACCTAATCATGTCTTCCCCCGATTTATGCCTTCCACCCCTGTCGTCATTAACATTTCCACATATCCATGCCGTTAACCTTTTCGCCTCCGCATCTCCGTCCGATCTGCTACCAGCTGCTTTCGCCGATCCACTCGATCCACTTGCGAACGCGTAAGCTTCAACACCCCCTTCGACTTTCCTTATCCCATAGGCCGAGGTAAATTTTCCTCAAGTTTTCAAATAATGAACATAAATTCACGTGTTCTTATTATAGTTAATACTTTTTGATTAATCTCTCACAAAAAATCTGACGTCCAATTTTTATTTTTATTTTATTTTTTTATTTTGATAATCTTGGTATGAGCAAAGCCATAGTTTTTTGAATTTATTTTTTACCTTCGCCTAAACCAATTCAAAAACACAACCTGATGATGAGGACATTTAGTGCCACTTTGCTTTTGAGATTATTTAAACCACATTATGTCAGACGCGATTATTAAAAAATTGTGTTTTTTCCTATTCTTCGTTAATTTTGGTAATGGTGGAATTTAGTTCCAGTTCGTTAGCTGCTCTCAGCTGAGAGGTTCAGAAACAAGTGTTCATCATATCACCTGCGCGTAGCAACATAAGGTACGCTCTGTCTTTCTAACTGAGCCATTGCGAATCTGGTGTATGATTATAGGGATAAGCATGGGTCAGGTACTGTATTCTTTTTTCTTTCTACTTCAAATTTAAATTTTGTTTTAAACATTAATCTTTCAGACTGCACAAATTTCAATCACTGCTAGACATCAGTGGTGCTTCTCATTGAAAGTTGAAACTGTACATTGCCTTGGTATCAACATGACAAATTTCTTTGCCATCATCTACACCTCAGATTGCAGGTATCAGCCAATTCTCACTCTACCTCATCAATACCTATTTGTCTGTTATGGTGGAAAAAAAATTCATATATAACTATTGTGTGAATTTTAACATACCAGCTTCCTGTCTTAAATTGAAGCACTTGAAACAATGACCGTTATCTGGAATCTAATGATATTTGGTTGAATGCATGTCATTTAGTTTTTTCTAATAAATGATCACTGTTTTGTTTATTTGAATTATTGTTAATGATGATATAATATTTTGAGTTAATAATAAAAGTTTATATATTACTATATTTGAAAGAAATATAGTAATTTCTATATAATACCTTGAATTCAATTATGTTTTCTAATCTTAATAATACTGTACGTGTAGTATAAGTAAATCAAACAAATTGCTATATGAAATTATAATATTTTAGTGAACCAACATTGTCAAACTAGGATTCATTGTTACCTATGGAGTTACATTATTTTACGAATGAATGAATTAATCAAGAAAAATGATAAAACAGCCATATATCCAACTTTGTCATGTTGTAGATGATTTCTTAGCTCTTTCAATACCTACAACTGTATTGACAGATTTCTTTGCCGTCATCTACACGTCAGACTGCAGCTCACGGCCACTTCTCACTCTACTTCACCAATACCTATTTGTCTATTATGGTGAATTTTTTTATATATAATTCTTCTGTGAATTCTAACGTACCAGCTTCCTGTCTTTAAATTGAAGCACTTGAAAAAATAATCATTATCTAGAATCTATTCATATTTGGTTGAATGCATGCTATTTAGTTTTTTTTTCTTAATACATGATCACTGTTTTGTTTATTTGAATTATTATTAATGATGATAAAATATTTTGAGTTAATAATAAAAGTTTATATATTTCTATATTTGAAAAAAAATAGTAATTTCTATATAAAACTATATAATACCTTGAATTCAATTATGTTTTCTAATCTTAATAGTACTGTACATGTAGTATAAGTAAACCAATAAAATTACCATATGAAATTATAATATTTTAGTGAACCAAGATTGTGAAACTAGGATTCAGTGTTACCTATAGAGTTACATTATTTTATGAATGAATCAATCAATCAAGAAAAATGATAAAACTGCCATATATCCAACTTTGTAATGTTGTTGATGATTTCTTAGCTCTGTCATACCTACAATGGTAAACACGTTCCATCTGCATATTATGGCCTTTGGATATAATTTATGCAATGTTTTATATTGTACCGCAGTGAATTAGATGATATTTCTCCTAACAAGGCATTTAAATAATAATAAAAATATGAAGTTGTATGATGTGATGTGCCAAACAATATACATTTTGTATTATTTTAATTTTTTTATCCCTTCTTTTGCTCATATTTGCGTTGATCATGGAAAGTTAAATAGAGGAGATAGTAAGATATACCTCTTTAATTAAGTAATTTATATCTTGGTTAAAATGATAAGAAGTGCATTCATTACTGATATATAAGAGGAATTCGCCTAATAGCCTATTATGTATTTTTTTTAATGCTAAATGATTATAATAACTTAGCATCCTTAATTTCTTTGTGCATTAATGTCCTTCTCAATGTTTTCGAATAAAACAATATATTAAAAGGATTTGTTGTGCATGGATGATTTTAGGTTCATGGTATTTGTCATCTAAGTTACTATGATATCAAAGAACATGTGTTTTCTAAAATATATAGTGATGGTTACACTTTTTATTATTGGCAACACATTAAGTTCATGAGCCAACTATATGAATTGTTTAAAACAAAATCAAGTACTAGATAATGATAACTTTCAAATAACTGTGTAATATTGGCCTAGATGTCTTCTCAGTAGGTTAGTATTTGGCAAGTAGATAGAATTGTACCTAAAATAAAAGGGAAAAAGTATGTCAGCAGGTTTGGCCATGTGACTCATGCCAGTGCCGAAGGTGAATGAAAATCTGCATCCATATCTATACTATTTTATAATTGGTCTGTATTACTTCTTGGACTCTCAAGGCATCCACGTAGATTTTAGAAACGAACTGATGCTCTTCTCTGTAAAAAACTTCTTTCTGCTCATGCTTCTCCGATATTAATATCAGATTTCCCTTCCTTTTTCAATTTCCTCCCTATCCCATCTAATGCCCGAATCTAATTTCAATTTAAGATGCTGTCAGTCAAATTCGCTTTCAAGATTCAAGCACTATTTTCCCATCGTTGATCATTTTTTGGCATCCCTACTTCACCCAATCGCCAGTGGCTGCTTTTCTTTCCCCAGTGTCATCGGCAGCTTCAAGACATGTAAAGGACGTCGCACTTAGGTTTTCCTCTCTGTAGTTTTCCATATGCTTCCTCAGAGGCGGAGCCGGGAATTGTGATTGCTCCGGGCTATTGTAAAGTATGTACTCTATGGGATATAGAAAACAATAGAAAATAATTTACAAACTAAAAGTAGCTAGCATATTATATATTGGTTTAATGAATACTTTGTTCAATGTCAAAACTATAATGCATGTAATATTGATATGGTTCATTTATAAGCTGAATGAGTGCACAACTTTAATGTCTAGATTGTTAATATATAATTATGCTCCAAATGAATGACCCGGGCTGTAGCCCAGGGTACTACAGCCATAGATCCGTCCCTGTGCTTCCTATACCTTTTAAAATTGTGGGTGTTTCTTAGATATCGATTACTGACATAAAATTTTCCAGGTTCAAGGTTTTTTTGTTACTACGAGTCTACGAGTTGGGTTTATGAACTTGGTTACTGAGATGAATCTTTTATAAGTTTGGTCTTTATTATTTTACAAATTGGGTTTTTATTAGTTCAACATATTAGTTTCTTGATCTTCGATAGAAAAATGTATATGCCTTTGAAGTAACAATCAAAAAAGGGCTGCTGAAATGAGCAAACAGTTTTTGCATAGGACCGGTTCATGAAAATATTAGTGGAGTAAAATGACAAAAGAACAGTAGAGGTTTATCTATATCACTAACATCAGAAACATAACCAGAAGAGGGGAAACTGGCGTAGGAGATTACCTGATGGCATAGAAGATTACTTGATTACATAGGAGATGACTGAACGCTTTATTCCAATAAGCAACTTCTATTTTTTTTGCTATGATTTTTGGTATAAAGTGGTAAATTTATTTACTAAATGCACATCAGAAAAGTGGTAAAATAGCTGATGTCGTTATACAATAACTACAAAATCGTGAAGAATCACTGTTCAAGTACAATGTGATATAATAGGGCAACATATGCACAAGTAATCATTGAGAATTCATTTTTAACTAATACAACCGGATAAATAGTAAACAAATTAATTGGGACTGCTATGCGTATATTTTTTTCTCCTTGATTATTTCAGAAATATGTTGATTAGGACTGCTGATAAACACATTGTCCATACTTCGAAGTACTTCTGTTTATTTGGTAAGCATGACCGTTTCCACTCTTTGAGTATTCTGCATGCTTTTGTCGGTGTCCAATTATGTTCGAAAAATGACAAGTTGGTGAAGTATAATTATATACACTTTATACTCTTGCACATTTAAGCGACCACAGGTTGAACTTTTGCAAATGATTTATATCTTGCAACTCATTTTCAGCAAGCTCTCCACCAGGCTACTGATAACACGTGTAGTCCATGTCTATGACTAGATTGTCGATTACAAAGCCTTCACTTCCATAGACACTCCATTGCAATTTGCAGGTCATGCAAAGTTTAATATGCGTTCCAGTGCATAGCTGCACATGTCAATTGATAGTCTTCATAATCATCATGCATTGAATATTTCCCTAAATTGTTGAGTAGGCTTTATCCGATGCATCTCAAGAAGTTGCAGCGTGTTTAATGGCAGTTTAGCTTTGTAGTACAGCTTGCACTATTTCATTTCGGGTTTGCGCTTCAGCCAGCAGTAATGTATTTAAGACTCACTCTTTATATGTTCTTATTAATGCACTCCATGGCAGCAACATTTATAGTTTTCTTCATGATTTTCATAGTGGGATTTCTTCTTGCAATCAGCACATGAGATCTTGCACATACTTCTCTTTAGGCTTTATGGATTCAAGCAAGATGGTTAATTCAAACTAAAATGTTTGTTTATATCTTGATTATTGTGCTTTTCCTTTTGTTTTCAATTATAGGAACTTGGAGAGGATGTCATATGTTGTTATTTGTACTAGATGAAGCAACTAAATTCATAAGAGGTAATATTATTAAGAAAATGTCATTGTTACATGCTGTGATATAAGTGCATAGTTAACTATTATCTCTGTCATGATGTCATAAGTTAACCAACGATTGAAGTACAAGCCCTGTACGCAGCTCTTACATTTCTATGAAAGTACAGCAAATCATCGGCTCTCTATAGGTTTTCCACACGGACACTATCACTTAGATCAAAACCAAGAGAAGAAGAAAAGAATAGTGCTAGCCGCCATTCTTATTAGGGTTTTTTTTTGAAAGCACCTATGGAATTGAATACAGTCAATCCATATGGATATTTAAGAATAATTAAATACTTATGACTTTTGCTGTTTGAAAGATTATTCTTCTTCTAATCCAGTTCTACTTTTTTTTCACACTTCTGTGGATTCTGATATTTTGAATCCTTTGCTTTTCTAACTTTAGAATTTAAAAATAGTTTTGACTGCTAGAATCCTTGATCGTTTACTAAACATAAAATGCTAAGTCTATGAATTTTTTTCCCATTCTCCAAATTACGAATATTAAATATCTTTTATCATCATAAATATTGAACTCAAACTTTTAGTGCTTAGCACTATTTATTTTATATGTAGTGCAAAAATGATAAAACAGATTTAATATCCATTATAATTGCATTGTTTTTCTTACTAGAAACACTATATTTTGTATGCTTAATTGTTCATGTTACTAAAAATTAGATGCACTAATTTTGATATTACGGTAAATGGCTTTTGGTTCTGACAGCGTTGAATCAAAGTTAATGGAAAAAATGTATGATTTTAGAACTAAAAAGTTTCCCTTATTTAAATTTTACATTAATGCACATGGTATACTAGGTATGAATTTGGCTAATAACCGTTTCCATGTATTGCCTGAAATTTTGTTGGTTACTACAAGGGAAATGCAGTAACTTAGAAAATTCATCCACGTAAGAGTTTAATTTTATTTAAGATAATACTTTTGTTTTGTATATGTTGCGGAAAAGTTCATTCAAAGGTTTATTTATTTGAAATTAGAAAGAAATGTAATTTCATAAATTCATAAGTTATACGTGTAACTGGAACATCCTTCTCCTTTTGAGATTAAATAATCGTTGACATGTGGATTTTTACTGTACTTGGCATTTTTGGTTTTCCTTTACATAATAGAAAATGAAAAGAACCTTAAAACCCTTGGAAAAATTCATTTACAAAGCATATTAAATAAAAAGGTACTACAATTGTAAATAATCTTTTAATTTAAATATTTTTCTCAATAAGTGAAAATATTTTTTGTATAACTTTATTATGGCACGAGTATTTTTTTTATACAAGTGTTTCATTAACTACAATGAAAAGACACCACACCATATGTCAAAATGCTGCATATTCAATGAAAATTTAATCATCACATTAAGTAAATATAGGGTTCACATGGTGTTTTTCTAGGTCTAGGAATTGTTCTTTTTTTAAACTATGTATCATAGGCTTAAATTACCAATTTGTTGCTTTTTCCAGAAGCTTAAACGCAACTTGTGTGTCTATCCTAAGTTCAACCAATTTTCCATTTGGGTCGATTCTTCTCTTAACAATTTTATCAAAAACACATTTCCAAAAATCACCCGTTTAACATCTGTACAAAATCATCTTTGTATCTGTAATAAATAAGTTTAACTTCATTAATAATGTCTATTCCAAGATATAGTAAGCTATGCTTTATAAAGTAATCAAATATGATTTATACACGTATACATTTCCTTAAAGACTGAAAGGTTACGTGACTATTCCATCATTTACATTCATATACTTAAGTTATGTGTATAGTCATATTTAGACATTCATCTGATGATTTATTTGAAGGAATGTAATGATCTAAACTCCAAATCAAAGGCGTTGTGGTAAGTAATTCTACACTTCCACCTGTGAAGTCGCAACAAAGGGTAGTAGAGATAGAATAGAAGATGTAATTGGCATAAAAGTTCGGTGCAAGGAAGTTTTAATTAAAAAAAAGTATGACTTTATGTTTACATTTAATAACTTTTTACCTTCCTACTGTTAAAAGTAATTTGGTTTTTGGAATTAGAAAAATAATTCATTTTTCTGACCTTTGGCTTTCTTCTTGATTTTCCATATTACATTTTTTGAACTCGAATATTATCTTGAAAAGGGGTCATCTCCTTTCACGCATTTAATTTGAATTTAAGAGTCCTCTATAATTACATGTTATTCCTTTCTATTTTTCTCTTATAAATTATCATTTTAGTCATAATGTGGGTTCTTTTCTTTTGTTTATGGATGGATTTACCAGTATAAGTCAACTTTGTAAATCTACAAATCGTCATGGTTTGCTATCATGGAATTTTTATTCAAATTATTTTATCCAATACATCATTTGTTCACCTATCAGCGGCTTAAGTACATATTTAGATATCGAAGTCTATAGTTCGGAATTTGAATGAGGTTTTGATACACACACTTTTATATATATATATATATATATATATATATATATATATATATATATATATATTCGAACCTTCGGAGTATTAACAAACATGGCAACTTAATTATTTTAGCTATTTTTCAATTAAACAGTATGGTTTTAATTTTTTTGCAATATTCAATTTTTTCCATTCATTGATTATTTGTTTCCTACTGAAAAAAGGGTTTAGTTCTGTTCATTTCATATGTACTTTGTTCATTTCATGTGTATCCCATTATTTCCCTTAAAATTTGGGTCTGCAATATGAATCAAAGCTGCTTGAATGATACTACTTTGTTCTTGATTGTTGGTTGACATGGTAGTATTACTGCCCTAATTTAAAAAAAAAATGATTTCTGTTGTATATACTTTCTTTTGTCAGTTTGGACAGTTTCAATTTTAATTCAGTTTATTTCCTTTTTTAACAGTTCAGTAATTTTGCTGGTTTAAATTATTTCATTCCCAATTTGAACAGTTTTGCAATTTTATTATATCTGATCCATTGACTGCTCATCCTATTAAATCAATTTTTCCCTTCTCCATTGACTGCTCATCCTATTAATTCAGTCTATTAAATCAATTTGAACAGTCTTGCGGATTCCCTTTACGTTTTTGCCTGTTTCTAAAGATTTATTTTCCAATTTAAATGATATACCTTGAAAAATACCTGCTTATGCAAACTTATCTATATTTAATAGTTAATATGCCAGCTGCAATGGTTTTGTTTCATTTATTCCTGATACCTTTTCTCTTCTTACTTGATTTTCTAAGAATTTTATTTCCACCTTCAAGTAATACAGCCTGAATAAATCTGTCTTTGCAGACTCATTTACATTTTACTCTGTTTTCCTTTAACAAAATGGAAAGATTTTAGTACAAAAATAATATGCTCAATTGATTTGCTAACTTTCTTATTACAATTTTGTTCGCACATCACATATTATTAAACATGCTCCATTAAATCAGTTATATTATTGAACATTAGCAACATGGATGTTATAAGTTATTTGTTTTAATTTCTTTGTCAAGTTAAATAACTCTCTACAGGCAAAGTTGTTTCGTCTTCTAAATTTCATGCTACTGATAAGAATGAATAACTTACATTTGACATTTTATTTATTCCCCCATTCTCATATTTTAGGGAGCTCTTCACATCTGCTCCATCGCCTATTGTATGACACGTTTTATTGTTGCAAATTCACATTCGTTGGTATTTTTGTAATAGTAAGGTTGTCGCTTTTTTTACAATGTTTCTTTTAACTATTTTGAGTATGTGCTACGTTATATAAATATCACATATTTTTGATATAAACTTAAAAACAGCAGTGAATCAAGAAAATATTATGATGAAATATTGATAAAATTAAAAACTGAAGAGCCATTTGAAACAAAAAGGCTTTTTTTCTTTCATATTTATTCTGTTTATATTTGCACTAGAAATACATCTAAGGACGTCATACTAAGATATTTTGTTAAAAGCTCAGAAGTTGTTATTGAGAGTACTGATTTAGATAATTTAATCCTATTGCTTTGATTTTGACAATTTTATCCTACGTATTGTAGTACTTTTTATTTTCGAAAGCAATAAGAATGATAATTATAACCCTTTTGCAAAAATAGTATTTCATCATTTGTATATTCTTTATGTTTTTGTGTCATTTTTTTTTTAAAAAAAAATTATCTTTGTCATGAGCATAGAAATTTCCCCAAATACGAAGTATCCAGTTTTCAAGATAAATAGAGTTTGATTGCACGTTCGTGCTTGCCAATGTTGTTGAAGTTTATTGGATAAATTTTGAATGATCGTCGAAGAAGATTTAACGTGAGTCTCATAGTTATTTGCATTGCATATATGTATTTTCCCCCTTTATGCATGTGATTGTGCTAACATCTTAATAGTTTTATGGTTAATAGTGTATTAGCAACACGTACCAAAAGCTATTTTGATACTTTATGAAATCTTCAGAATTTTACCATGTTAAACATGAAAATATAGAAGCTGAATGTATCATGGGTGAAAAGGAATTTGAATATGTAGAAAAGTGCAAACAAAAATGCAGAAGCACATATGCAGCTTAACACATTCATGGAGTGCATGAAATCTAAATTTCTAATTATTTTTTCCTTATAAAAGGCAATTTCAAGTTTTGGGAAGAAGTAGCTTATGCTCATTATGTTTTTTTAGTTATTGTTAGCTCTAAAATTAGGTATGATGTATTGTGCATGGAATTTATACTTTCTTTTTACTGTATACAGGTTATATATAAAATGAGTTGAAACATCCATTGCGATAATCCATCATTTGTTTGAGATGTAAAAATTAAAACAACAAGATATTCTTTTCACTCTTTTTTGTTTACTTGCAGATTGAATGGATCATTTATGCTAGCCTCTTCTCCATGGCTAATTCTTTTCCTTAATGGTAACAATGTTTTTTTATTAGTTAACTTAGTGAAAGATCAAACCTTTCGCGTATTGTCACCTGTTAGACATTGAGCCTTTGAAAGCATCTAATCAGTTCAGCTGAGGCCATCGATCAGTTTAGAGAGTGACTAAACCTTTTATTCACATACGCAACATTTTTATAGGTACTGTATTCTTCATTAATGATGGTGAGATTTGTTACTGTCAGTTGCCCTCAAATTTTGTTAGGGAAGTTTCATGGTTGGTTAATTGATTACAAAATTTCCCACTTTAACCTATGACCACTTTTGTTGAGGAAATTATGTTATTACAAAATTTTCTGATTTAGCCTATGACCATTATATCGAGATTTTTTTTTTTTTTTTTCGATGGTTGTTACTTTAATTTTGATTTGGTTAAATGAAACTACCCAATTTTCTGTTGCTTACTACTAAAATACATCACCGTTGAAAAGATTCTGGAACAATAATTCCATAATGCATTGGCATCAATAATAAATAGAAATTTAGGGAGTACATAGTTTTTACTCAGTAAAAGATCAAAGTATTCTAAACTTTATATATTTTTACTGTTTGTCTAACTGGTTATATAAAATCCTTCTGTTAATATATCAAGTGGTAAATTACATCAAACATTTAGTAGAGAAAACATAATACGAGGCAAATATGTATTGTGGAAATATTTTTTGATGCTGTTTTTATACTCAATTTTCAATGTTATGGGATCTTAAACTGGCATAGCTTAACAACAGGTATGCTCAAGTGCTACAGCTGCTGATGCTCACATATTTAGATTTGACCGTGATGCTATCCAGATTAAAAAAAATGGAAAGTTTGATCTTTATGGGAATCTACAGTAATGGAATACTTGGCTAAGATTAAAAGCTATAGCAATCAACACATTATATCATAGGACTGTGTCACATAGTTCATTCTTTTAATTATTATCTCATGTACAAAAGAATGACGTATGTTAAAATTTGATCATTGAATTGTGTGGATTTTTCTTTCTTTGTCCTGTTAGAAATTTAGCGTGGAGGATTTATTTGTCATAAAAGACAAGAGTTACATATAGCCAAATATTTCATTTTCAACTTAGATTTTTCACGAAAGATGTAACATATAGATTGATATTTGTTTGCAATTATCAAGGATTATGGATATATGGAGCTTGATACATCTTTATAATACTATTGGATATCATGTTCCAAGCTAATTGAGCGCTACATGTTATTTTATTCCTCGGTTTGCACGTGTGAAATTATATTTTTTTGGTCCTATTCCTCCATACAAGCAATTCTATTAGGCGTTCATCATGAAATAAAGACATAAAATACCATCGTGCATTACTCGCCATTTCTACCCTATTTTCACAACAGTACATTATTTGTATTTTCTGTCTTTTTACAATTATGTCTCAATTATGTTGCAAACTTGAATGCATAAGTTATATATTTCTATAAATTCTATCACATTTGAATATGAACAAAATTTAGGGCATTGTCATTGACACTTCAAATATTGTTAGGGGGAGACCAATCTTTCTTTTTTTTAAAAAAAATTGTTAAGGGGAGTACTAACGATGGAGTAGCCCCTTAACAAATAAATGTGATTTTATATTATTATCCATTTAGCCTCTTAACAAATAAATGTAATTTTACCTTAACAAATATTGCAAGAGCGATAGTAATTTATTTTTTTGATTTGCATATATCGTTTTTTTTAAACCCTAAAGGATAAGCGTTTTCGGAGGAATAGGATCGAACTATATATATATATTGTCGACATAAATATGCTGAATTTTATAATTACGAAGGAAATGCACCGAAATAATTATTAATTTTTGACATATCACTGTCGAATACATACATAATTGATTACGTGCTGCATTCGGTGCAGTAGTGACGAACTGCATATTTTAATTCGGTTTTGTTTGTCGTATAAGTTTTTTTTTAATCTAATTTGAAGGGGCAATCCGGAAATATTGAGTAGTATGAAATAATATGTTTGTGTAGCCCTTTAACAATTTTTCAAAGAGTGGAGTGTTTTTAAAAAATGATCCCCCCTTAACAATAGTTGGAGTGTCATTTGATGGAGGAAATTATGTTCTGATGCCAATTGAAATTGAAAATAAATCTACATTATTTGGGTTCAGTACTATTATTTGTCAAGTCCTTAAGAGGTATTTGTTAATTCCATTGAAGTAGGAAATAAAGTGAATAGTTTGATTAGTTAGGCTTAAGAAAAATGCCATTTTTACTTTTAGTTTCCGTTTACTCTCTTAATTTTGCTGAATTGGAAAGAAATTTACTAAAATACAAAATGTTTATTTAAGGTTAATAATTTCTTTTTTGAATGAAGTCCTCTTAAAATTGGTCACCTCTTATTTAAAGTGTAGTACCTATAATAATGCCCAAAACTAATCATACAATACTTTTAAATTTGACATATGTTTGATTTTGATTTGTTCGTACTTCCTTTAGAACCCCAAAACATAAGTGGAGGAACTATTGTAAAGGAGCAACTATTTAAACATAGAATTAGATCAAGTTACCTTGATGATTGACCTTTTTTCAATATGGAAGATGGAAATTTGAAAATAATCTAATGATGTAGATCCATCATATCGTCAACTTTGTTTATATTATATATTTAAATAGTCTTTCTTATTAAAAACACAAAAGAGAACAATTATCGGTTGTGAAGTGATGTATGTTATAATAGAGGTGTGAAGGTATGTATGTATTTATATTTGTCATGTTTTAATGTTAAAGAGTACGGGAGTTGATTGATCACAGAGATGATTGAAAAAAGCAGAAAATATTTAGAATATTTTTGCAAAAGATAAGTGAATTAAAAAAAAAATCATATTGGTGATACTAAGAAAAACTTATTAATAATGCAAAAATGGAAGGAAGAAAATAATTTTAATGCTAAAATTCAAAAGTTAAGACAAGGGTGTTTGTTGTGTTTGTTTGGATGGTGAATTTGCTGAGGGCTCCAATTTTGATCAGTGCAGTCTGGAGCTGCACATTTTATGCTTCTACTATCGAGCTGCGACACCCATTTTTTTGGAGGGTCCATAATATGAGAAATTAAATCTGTAATGATAATAATAATATGAAGAAATAATTAAAAGATGAATAAATAATTTAGTTGTAAGAATTACCCGAGAGAGGTTTGATTGATTAAGCATGTAAAATTTTAAAAAATTAACTAAATGGATAAAGATTAATTTAACTACTATTATTGTTGCTTGGTTCCTTTTGTGTTGACACCTTTTATGCACTATAGATTTTTATATTATTTATAAATCAACCTTCATGTACTTCCTTCTGCTCGATATTTGATCACGCGAATGATTGTTATCAACCTATTATTCATAACAAAACAATCAATCATTTCAATCGAAAATATTATATATATATATATATGTGTGTGTGTGTGTGTGTGTGTGTGTGTGCGCGCGCGCGCGCCACTAAAAATATTGATTTTCTTTCAACCACCATGAACTTATGATATCCGACCATTAGTAGTAGATATGAAAAATCAATGTTTAAACTCACTTTGATAGTAGATGATGGACAGTCTTCAACTTCTGCTGACAATATGATATTTCATAATTTTCCGACTGTAATGACAATTATTATAATCGAAATAGCAGGTATATAGCAGTTTTATTCAAAGGTTTAATTTGATATGTTGCCTTTTAGGTTATTACCAGGAACTAGGTGATCAAATAATACACATATGCAAATATGGAGAAGATAACTAAAATCTCATAAGTTATTGTTTAGGCGCACACTTTATTGTATCTTTATTGTGATGTATGACTCTTTTTAAAACAATTATTAAAACAAAGCTTACCAAAAATATACACCTTTCTTTTAGAACCTTAAATTTTAATTACCAGTAGTACTCCATTAATTCTAAATATATAATATAAAAATATGCTCTTACACTTATTTTCAATCAATTATTTTAAACTAATTATTTTGCCAACCCGTGTGCGAAGCACGGGTTCGCACTTGTTTGATTAAATACTGCTGTTAAAATCTGAAATATGGGGTAATATTCTCAGCATATCTTAAATATGATTACTTAAAAAATAAACTTACTTACGTACTCTTTCAAAATGTCACTTTCTACTCTTTAAATGAGATCCACTTCTAAAATATATCTTTCGGTTATTGACAAAATAGTTTGATTTGCGCTTGTCACTTATTATCCAAGTTAAGTATGTGTTTAACTTAGCTACCTTATTCCCAAAATCTATCAAAACAGTTAAGTATTTCTCGACGTCTTAACTGGAATTATATAGTCGTCCCACTTTCTAAACTCAAAAATAATACTGATGATGATGCATCAATCACCAGAATCATTCCCAAGAGACTAGAATGTGATTCTATATCTATCAAGTATATATTGGACTTCGTATATACGTTAGCTAGGCGTATTTGCAAAATCCTTACATACTTGACAGTCCAACCTCGATGTCAAATAAATATTCGCAACTATTTTCATTGCACTTTAATTCCTTTCCAAATCTATAATTTCATACTAATGGCATTCTTATATAAATCTTTCTATATATATGCTTTAGAAAACTTTTATAACGAATGTCCATAAAATTTCCAAGTCATGCTACCAACACAATGTTCTATTTCTAAATTGATTGAATATTTAACGTCATTTTACAAATCCAAACTCATATTCTCTAATCAATCTTGTTATTAAACATCATATTGGATTTGTACGTCACACGTATTGTCCTTCAACTAAATCTTTATACCAACCATTCGAACTAAATTCATTTGGATGTTTATCAAAATATTTAAGTAAAATAGTAATTTAAAATAAAAATAAGTTTGAATAAGAAAATACGATAGAATGTTTATATAATATAGGTTAAATAGTTAACACAAAATGATTTAGGAAAATAATTTAAGTAAATATAGTAGGTTGATTTTAAGAAACATATAGTTTTGTATAAAATAGATGTGAATAATTTTGTAAAACAAATTTTGTATAAACTAAGCTTAATATAAAAAGTTCAAGTAAGATGAAGAATAATTACAATATGTTACTTATAATGAAAGAAATATTAATTTAAATCTGACCGAGTCAAATTCAGTACGGATTCAACTCATATTTTGTCAATCGTTCCATAAATCGAGTACCATCAAATTCCGCTTCATCAAGTTTCAAAATTTTACCAAGTTTCAAGATATTTCTGAAAATCCATACTTAGTTTTCATCTTGATTTTTTTTTCACTCAACAAAAATCCCTTTTTAAACAATGGTTTTTGAATTAATCACGGTCCTTACATAGGTCGTTCATATATAGGTTTCGAAAACTCTCATTTTAGTTATCTTGAAATTTTTAATCAGTCTTGAAATCTTCTTTTTTCTTTCTACACAATCCCTTTAACATTAACTGGTCGGTTTCAAAATATTTGAAAAAAACGATTCCTAATTCACCTTTATTTATTTTGATAATTTCGAAAAATTTGACGATCGATTTCGGAAACCTTTACCGCAAAGAGCTTTTTCTTTTCAAAAATATTTTCTTTAAAACATTTAATTTTCAAATCTTCTTCAGAATGTTTATTTTCACAATCTCTTCCAAAATTTTATTTTACTCGAAATTCGCTGATTCTAGCATCATTTCCACTCATTCTAAGGTATTTCTACTTTATCTCTAATGAGTTTGTAAACCCAATAAGCCAATCTTTGTACGAACCAAAGCTCTAATACCATCTATGGTGTCTGTCCAAAGATGGCCACCACCGGTATCTCAGACGCTAGTTTTACAGCCAGCCTCTCGACTGCAACAGCCAACCCCAACCGGGACATGTAGGGGTAAGAGTCAAAGCTTCGCCACAGATCACAACGCAAGAACCCCCTATCATGCACAACAGAAACTAGCTCTGATACCAACTATAACGACCTGCCTTTCCGATCGCTTCATGTTGGTAATTAAACTAACTTAAACTGCTTGAAACGATAGATTATTATTTGGCTTACAGGGTTTAAGCAAAATTAACACATAATCACAAAGTACAATAATTGCAGCAGAATACAATTTTATATAAATATCAGAGTTTACAGAATTTATGTACACCAAAAAAATAAATGAAATATATACATAAATTTCTTCAAACAATTTTATTGTTTGTCGAGTTTAGCGCGCATGCATCTCCTCGTCTTTGCATTCTCCCTAACTTTGATAGCTGAATTTTTTAAATCTACAACACTCGGATCCGACCTGAGCATTTCATGCAAAACACAAAATACGCGAGTCAAAGATCAACTTTATTCAAGTAAATCAACTTTAATTAACCATGAAATATAATAGTTAATCCTAACATGAGATATAAAGTTACTAAAATAGATCTAAGTCACATATGTTACAGTCAACTAAGGTACTGCATTACATATATATTTTAGGTGACAATAACCAAGTATGGGATAAGGCAAGAACAAATTGAACAATCCAGCAACAAAAGCAAATGATACATTCAACAAACATGGTCAAGAATACAAGGCACAACAGGGTAATGTTCATGTTCATGGCAAGGGAAAGTAAATGACAAATATTATAAATCACTATCTTGGCACACACAACAAACAAAAAATATATATAACAATTATGACATGCAACAAACACTATTACATATATATTCATTTATTCTATACTGTTAAATGCAACTGCAACTGTAGTGTGTGTGTATATACAGCAAATTTAACACATGTACTAAAACACATGTACTAATAAGTATGATTCGAAGCAAGTGCATGTACTCATAGGTAAATTTCAGGTGTGCAACATGCATTTTAAAACAAGGAGTATATGTGCAGCAAGTGCATGACATCATGGTGTCAAAATGGTAGATCAAAGATTACACAAAATAACAATGGAAGCTTTAGACATAATGAAAATACACAAAATGACAAGCCAACATAAGGGCAGCATCTCTTGCACGACAGCAACAAAAGTGACAGGAAATTAGTGTGCAAAGCAATATATATGTATTCCAGTTTTTTTCTAAACAATAAATCAGCCATCATATTCTTTAGCATTGAGGTTAAGAAACCTGTATAAAATAATTGTGAGAAAACTCACCTTTCTTGGATATGATGAATGCACGCAATAAACATGGATAAGGACCAATCCTAACCAACAAATTTTAAATTGAAAATCTTTCTTTTCTTTTAAGAAAGAGGATGGACAAAATTTAAGAAGATATCATGAAACTTTCTGGGAAGAGGAGGCTGCGTTCTTTTATTTATTTATTTATTTATTTTCGAGATCTAAAGATTGTAGATACAAAGAGAAATGAGAAGAAAAGGTGGAATGAAGGGCATAGTTTTATTTCTAAATGAATTTGAATGATAAATAGAAGAGTAGAGAGAGGAGAAAATAAATGCATAAGTTATTATCCCCATATACCTCTTTGTATTATGCAAGTTACAAACAAATTAGATGTGGCTTACTAAGACTAAGGTGGAAATACTTATATCTTATTCAAAAATATATAACAAAGAGAAAGTGAATTAAAGGAATAAAATGAGTGCTTGATTTATTTTCTCTAATTGTTAAGTTGTGCAACTTTTTAAATTTCAAAACACATAATATTAAATAACATAATCTAAGAAATCTTTTCAGTTGGCAGGAAAGAATAAATAGAAGTGATATATATATATATATATATATATATATATATATATATATATATATATACATAGAGTGATTTGTTCTTAAAGAAAAAGAATGTTAGAAAACAAAAGGGGGAAAGAGAAATAAGGGGATGTAAATATAAAGAATGAAAGCATGCAAATGAAACATGATGTGAAATATAGAATGAAGGAAAGAAATTAAAAGAAAAAATAATAATAAATATATTGAATGAACAAAAGAGATGAATGCATGGTTAAAGAAAGAAAATAAATTGTATTAAACATGAACGGAAAAGAAATTATGCATAATTTATTTTTCTTTGAAAATAATTAATTGAGAAAATGTTATTTTAAATTGAGGAAAAATTGCATGAGATATAAGTGAAAAGAGAAAGAAAATGAGAAGAAGGAAATACAATGCAATATTAATGAAAGGATAAATAAGAAGAATGTGTCAATTTGGAAGGAGATGAATGGTGCAGTATTAATGAAACAACGAACAGAGGAGGACACTGAAATAAATGCAGCTATTCACATTTCAAAATAAATTAATGAAGGTCTAAGCATGTAATCCCTGTTTCAAATTTCTACACATCTTATTTTGAAAAGACCAGGAAATAATTAAAGACAATGGCATATATATATTGTTAATTTTCATAAAAAGAAATATATATTGTTAGAATTTATTTCATGTAAAATCTACTTATTATTTTCAATCAAAAATTCAACAGAAATTAATAAATTTCATAAGTAACAACAAAAATTAATTTAAAAACCAGTTTTACAATCCATAATTAAATTCAATAACTTAAATGGTCGAAATTTATGGATGTTACACTCAAGCAGAAGTTAATAATTGTATTAATTTCTATCCATGTATTAAATTTAAATAGATTAATCGTTAGTTATGAATAACTTATGTTGGCATTAACACATGACTACCATTAAAGAAAGAAACATGAAATTGAAATAAAGTCGTTGCTACCAACCATTAAGACATACAAAATGGAAAATAGTGTTGAAGAATCAAATAAGCAATGTAAAATGTCCATGTTACAATAAAATAGGTTGTGTATTTAATAAAGCATGACTGACTCAAGTTTTAAAAAAGACAGTTCAATTCAGAAAAGGAAGATCTTGTGTTGTTCATCATTGGACTAGTGAACAAAAGAGTTAGATGTAAACAAAGCAGCTAAATGGAGTGTTCACACAGTAGAATGCTAGCAGTTAGCAGGGACTTGAGAAACGTTAGCCAATATTCTAAGCTTAATTTTTGTTTGATATTTGTAAGCCCAGCAAAGGCCAACAACATCATATCCAAACTCCTATTTAGTCCATTGCCTTCGACTTGTTCCTGTCATTAAATTCAGGCAAAGAAGTTAGTTGTGTAGCATTAGATGGGGCAAGCTGACATATATAAAGAATTTGTTTAAACTAAAACCATGTTACACAAATGATGCCGCTTAGCACCGAAAAATGAAATCATATTGCATGAGCTGTAAGTTATGGCTTGTTATTAGTTAATAAAATCATCTTTGTTTGTGATGTTATGTGCTTGCGTATACATTTCAAAAGTTGGAGCTATAAAACATTATCCTACTTTATCTGATGTACCTATATTAGAAGCTGATCATGGAAGGAAATTTGCATAAAATTGAGCAGATCATTCTGAAAATGGAAAGGCCATTATTCTTGGATTGCACGTTATCTTTTACCACTTGAGTATAATCTTAAGCTCGCAATCAAAATAATTATTTAAAAGCTATGGTATATGTCCGTTTCAATTGTATCTTTGTATACCCTGTAATATTTTCATGTATCATGGTCCTATGTAATTTTAAAACCCAAAATAATGATATTAAATAGTTGAAAAATCATATTTAATAGTCAAGAATAGTTCACGTATTTGGTCCTCGCAGCTATGTAGGATTTGGTTTGAAATTAGATATAGTTTTGAAGGGTTTCAAAAAGTTGAACAATTTATGCTTCCAAACTGAAGTAATTGTATTTCATTACCAATACATTTGAGTCATTCAATAAATTGATATATATATATATATGTATATGTATATATATCCCAATTTATATCTTTAATATAGTTATCTTGAAAGAATATGTATTCTTGTAAATAATATTCATTAAATGCAAGATTCTAAAAAGTTAATGTTTCTAACCTTACTGTGAATAGAATTTGCATAACTATTTAAAAATTTATAGAAGTCCTTTTTTTCCATAATATTTCACATAAAAGACATTCAACTCTTTTAGTCATTCAATACTTTGGTTGAAAAGTTGAAATACATAAACTGGGGTAAGTCTTGGCTTAGATACACTTCGAATATTTTCTTAAGAAAAGAAAAACTCATAAATATTAATGCCTAACATGAAAAAGTTAAAACACATAAAATGTGTTTATATATGAATCAAAATTTATTCATAAATAATAATATGACTCATAGTTCAATTATAGATGTCATTTTTCATGGTAATTTGATATGTTAACCTTAACTTATTTATTTTCTGTAAGCAAACTTAAAGTGAAAACATGAAAACTTATTCGTTGCATGCTAAATTTATTGTTATTGCCACACCAAAAGTGGATATGAGAAGGATAATCCAATTGTTTTTTATTTTGGTATTCAACGAACAAACAAATTTTTTTATACCATGTTCAGTGCGCCCTCGTCGAATTACAAACATAAATTTGGAATAACCCATACAATTTCAATCCTAACTTTGGGAGCACCTACCAGAATCCCCTTGTGACGACAAGGAATTTCGCTCGATCTGAATCAGTCGTTAAACCGATCTAGACCGTTCGGAACCCCTGATCGTTTTGAGAACAGGACAAATCAGAACGCAGACGGAAGAACATTTCATTGCTATTACAACAATTCCATCAGATACTAGAATATACAGAGTATAATGAATAAATTACATTCGATAAATATCAGAGATTACAATAAATTACGTAGCAGCGGAAAATAATATAAAACACAACTGAAGATGATATACGGATACAGAGCTTTTCGGATATCATTCCAGCTGTAAACCAGGATCCTGTGAATATAAATCTGCAAAACCAAAACTACTAGCTGCCCGTGCGGAAAATAGGGGCACCCAAAGTTTAGGTTAAAACAATAAACTCCAGGTCAGTCATGTGACTGGTGTGAGAACTAAAACAGTTATTTAAAACTTGACTTTAAAAGAGAGTAATTCAAGGGACCACGCCGTATAACACGGAACGGGTTTCCTCCCAAGAATACCAGTGCATAGAATAAACAACGCAATGCTTTTTTGAAAAATGAAGTTATTATAAGACCCAGGTCCCATCACACAATGCAACGCAAGCCGGAGGATAGGGTTTTCCCTTATAATAGCCAAACATGCTTGGTACGTTTAAAACAAATCATTTGATACTATAATAAGTGTATAGCGTCAAAACATTTTCAATCATAAATATCAATCCTAGGCGGCATGGGTACCATCTATTATGTCGCCATACTAGGCTCTACAAATAAAACCGAAATATCTCGTATTGGAAATTGGATTTCCGTCATGAGTCGAGGCAAGGGGCAAGCTCCTCTCCGCTTTCGAGACACTCTAGCAAATGTCTCAGGACTACACACTCTGGGCAATCCTGGATGCTTCAGGGCCCGTCCTCACTTACGTTAGAGGATTAATTATGCCTGAACACACGTTTCCCGGTCCTTACAGACCTAAAATCGAGGTGCCTCATCCAACAACCACATAGGTGAAAAGTATATACATGTCAGGGCTGGTAAGTCACTGACACCACCAAAGCTAGAAAGAAACGTCATGCTCTCCCTGCAGTCCTTATCCCGTTTTTGACTCATACCGAGGTGTGAGGCTCGCGAATTCGCGTTATACACAAAGCTACGCCACGAAGGCCGTGCTTTGATCATTAACCACAAGACTTTGCTTTTCAACAGAAGCCTTGATCCATGCAACTCAGCATGCCACACAGGAAATTCATGCCATGCGATTGATATCTATCGATATATAACCTCTAAGCTCGTACGTCTCAAGAAGGGCGTTAAGCAAGAGAATAAATTCTCCGCCGCCAAACAGATATATATTTAACAGAAATCAATCAACACGGAACAAAATCCAATGTCAGACACACAATCCATTTACAAGTTCGTTCTGGGTCTGAATGAAACCGGAGGCACTTTCCTCGCATATCCATCCATCTCCAAGTACGTCTGGACGACCACCAACTATTTCCATCCTCTTGGGTGTACAGCCCAATCAGGATCGTCAGTAATTATCCAAACAATGTGAAGACTTCCGGTCTTCGACCACCGTCTTCATCTTCGACATATCGTCGAATCGGTTATTCAGAATGGGTATAAACCCGGCCTTTCCGAACAACCCGCGTATATTAAAAACAAATGTTACATAAACACAACATACGCCTCATTCCAATTCATCAGCAACTAACCGTAAATCAACAAGAGAACAATTTCCCAAATATTAACCCCGAAGACCGAAACCAACATCAGATCAATACCAGGAAACCATTCTTCTTAGCTAACCTACCGCTAGTTTCTAAATTTCATATTCTTAGGGAAAGGTTCCCATTAATTTTATCCAAGATAAATTCTTTAAAATTTATTCTTTAATCTTCCTTTGGATGTCATTTCGAACCAAATTATGGTTTTTCCAAACTAGTCGAGATTAGCGAACTGTACCGAAGTAATTATTTATTTTAATTCCCATTCCCAACCTATTCATCCCATGAAGAAAAGCTGGTAATACTCCATATCTAATACCACGGTGTTATCGGTAAAATTAATTACCATTTCACGTTCAAATCTAATTAAAGATTTAACTATCGCTTTGGAGCAAAACTGGTAATACTCCATTCTCGCTCATTTGCCAAATTTGATAATTTAAATTACCAATTCACATTTCAATTGAATTGCAGATTCATTAAAACTCCTTTTACTGGGTCAAAGAACTAATGTCATTCAAAACACAGTTCACGACAAACCCAAATCACATTCTATTTATCATCGGGTTAAAGAACAAGTGTCATTTAAAAACACCCTTCACGATAAACCCACGAATCAATTCTATTTAAAACCCATTTCAAATCAAATTTATTTATTTAAAAATAAACGGGTTTAATTCTAGTTCAAAACTAGTTCATTTCGATAAAAATCTATTTTTATCTTTTCAAACATGGAGTTTTTCATCCCAATTTTTCCCAAATCATTTCTTATGATTTTACACAAATTATTACTATTTTTAATAATTTTATCAAGGCCCGTACAGTCGATTTCCATCAACGGCCATCGAACTGCACTTACAGCGACCTTTTTCAAATTTGATTTGGACGTATCACCAAATCCAACCGTTAGATTTAAAATTTCTAATATTCATTAGAAAGCTCTTTTCGATACGAACCCAACGGTTCCGGTTTTAGGAGAATCCGACGGTCGGATCTCCTGTAATGTTCGTTCGAAGTCAATGGTCGAAACTCGCGAACTGCCGCGGCGCGACGCTTTCTATTCAGGCCATTATATTATATATATAATATATATTTCGTCGATTTCCTTTTAAAACGAATTTTCTAATTCGTTTTAATTTCGTTTTCAAAACAAATTCAACTTCCTATTCAATTTCGGATCAAAATTGAATATCCCATATTTTTCGTTTTAAATTGATTTCAATTCGAATTCATTTCTATTCAATTCAATTCAAATTGGTTTTCTATTCGATTCAATTCAAATTGGTTTTCTATTCGATTCAATTCAAATTGGTTTTCTATTCAAATCAATTCAGATTCGTTTCCTATTCAAATCAATTCGGATTCGTTTTCTTTTCAAATCAGATTCGTTTTCTATTCAAATCAAATTCGTTTTCTATTCTAATCAATTCGGATTCGTTTCCTATTCAATTCAATTCAAATTCGATTTAATTCAATTTGAATTGATTTCTATTTAATCCGAATTCAAATTCACTTTCTATTCAATTTGATTTTTAATCTAATTTAATTTGAATTTTATTTCAAAATATTAAATTTTGAAATCACTTTTCAATATTGATTGTATAACGAATAAAATCGATATAAATATCGTTCACGTTAAAATAGCGCAACTCTAATCAACACGGCTTTATATATTTCAATAATTCTGTTATTCTATTCAACAAATGAATATTTATTTTTGTCAACACACGACTAATCTCAACGGATGAGTACTGTCCACGTGTGACTATTTTTTTATTTAATATATTTCGTTCAACACATGACTAATCTCAACGGATGAGTACAGTCAACACATGAACCTTTATTTTATAAAGAAGTAAATTTTATTATTAAAATATTTCGTTCAACACATGACTAATCTCAACGGATGAGTACAGTCAACACATGAACTTTAATTTTATAATATCCTTTATTTTCTAAATTGGAATGAGGCCCAATCAATTACCATATAACGTTAATTATATGGATTCCATACACACATGTATAAAATAGCAGCGATAAATAATCAACCATCATCCAAAGTGCACTACACTGTATAAGCATCAAATATAGATATCTAATGCTTATAACAGCCTGTCGATCCATCGATCGACATACAACTAATTATTGGGATTAGTGTATGTCATATATTATCCCAATACCCGTGTGGGGTTTCAAACAATCAAACACAGATTTTATTTGTGCAGTTGGGCGATGTGTAAAATTTATCGACCCAATCAATATCAGTCAAATCAGTGTATATAAACAAATCGGCCGATTTGTTTATAATTATCTATTTATTCACTTTCACGTTAAAAATTATATTTTTTAACGATAAAATATTTTTAACTATATAAATATTTTATTTCCTTTCAACACATTAATTTATATTATCGATTTAACATCAACAACACAAACAATTTCACAACACATCAATCAAACAAACAAGTCATCCATGGTCTGTGGATGACGGGTGTCGGGTGCTACTAAACACCATCTGCATCCTAGTATAGATATATAACTAGAAAAGGAAATTTGAGTGAGAAGTTCTCACCGATAGCTATTCCAACTTCACGACATTTCCTTTATAGAAATCATCGCCGTTCTCTCCTTTTGTCACTTTCGTTGCCCGTAGCCACTACATATGTAAAAATCGAATTTTTACTTTGCTATTCAATATATAAAAATCGAATTTTTACTTCGCTATTCAATATATAAAAATCGAATTTTTACTTCGCTATTCAATATATAAAAATCGAATTTTTACTTCGCTATTCAATATATAAAAATCGAATTTTTACTTTGCTATTCAATATATAAAAATTGAATTTTTACTTTGCTATTCAATATATAAAAATCGAATTTTTACACCGCTACTATATTGATAAAAATTCTATTTTTATCACGCTATTTTCTATATAAAAATTTCGCCTTTCTATTTCTAAAAATCTCATCTTTTTAAATATAAAAATTTCATCTTTTCCTCTTATAAAAATTCAAATCTCTTCCTATTTCACTAATCAAACCTTTCGCTATTTTAAAAATCATAACTTTTTGTATTTTTAAAAATCATTACTTTTTATTGCTAACTATATGGTAAAAATCATATTTTGATAACAGTGTTCGTATCGATAAAGATTATATTTTTATAATTCCTACTATGTAAAAATCATATTTTTATCCTTCCACAAGTTTGAAAATTATATTTTTAACCCTTCTACATTATAAAAATTATATTTTTATCGAAGTAAAAATCATATTATAATTTAAAAAATCATATTTTTCTATGACTGACACTTGCATTTTTTTATCATTGAAATCTAAATCAAATAATAAAACAATAAAATAAAATAAAATAAAGAAACTTACAGTTGGATTTTATAAGGGGGGGGGCTGTTTTGCGCAAATCGAGGAGGAGGGCTTAGTGGTCGCGGTCATAGGTGGCGCCTGAGGCCGGCGCAGGGGCTCCGGTGCTGTCTGTGGTGGAAAGGTGGAGCTCTCGCGCGGTGGGCGCGGGCTTTAGGGTTCCTCGTTCAGGTTTGGACGAAGGACGAAGGGTGAGACGGAGGGGGTTTGCCGTCGTCGCGAGCAGGAGGGGAGGAGGGGCTGGTCGTCGACGGTGGGAGGGGCGATGGGAGGAGGAGGCGAGATTTTGAGGAAGTCGGGTTTTTTTCTTCTTTTCTGACCTAATCGATTTTGAACGGGAAAGGTAAAGGGGGGGTCTGACGTGGATAAGGAGGTAAGAGGGGGAGGAGATTTTAATTTATTAATTTATTTAATTTTTAATTCCAAAAAGGTACTTTTATTTTCGACCTCGAAACGAGGCCCACCGCCTGTCGTCCCTAGCTAATTACCCCCATTCCGAACACAATGGGACATGTATCGTAGGCTGATTCGATCGTTACAATCAGTTTCCATTAAAATTTACATTTAAATCATTATATTGAATTTTAAACGTACATTTCAATTTACCGGGGTCACATACTAACTCGAAAAATTCCAGAAAAAATATTTTCTAGCTTCCTATTGATGATACGGTCCTAACAAAACTAGTTTCATCGAATTCTGAGACCGTTGGGAAAATGGCCATTTTCCAGTCGATTAAAATCAACTAAAACTGGTCAAACGCGTTTTCCTTTGCCACGCTCACATATTGATTCGAAAAATTACGAAATTTGGAATCTAGCAATAATTTGACATCACGGATCCAACAAAAGTGGTTTTGTCGAAATCCGTGGTCGTTTGCAAAATTCCCATTTTTAAGGGCCTGAATTCCATAACGACTATTCAGAATTTTCAACTGGACATATCTTTTGATTCCCGCTATGAAATTTCGATTTGTCAGATTCGTTGGAAAGATATTCTCAAATAGATCCTATTATTTTTGGTTTCACTAAAATCCGGATTGTTTTGCACCCGGTACATTCAATTAAAGTTTGAAATCGAATTATCGAACTACCGCGCCATTTTCAATTCCTTTTATAATTATATATAATTATTTATATTCTAACGACGACGCGTATAATATATACGTTCGAATTCTATTCAAAATAAATCTTTCGTCGATATTATTTAAAATAATCTATTTTAAATGTTCAAAATTCGCTAAAATTGCCAAAATAAAAATTTTAAACTGACCCAGATTTTCGGGTTGTTACACCCCTCATATCCAAATTTGGGTGCCAATAACAATAACCTTTTATAACAAATCTAGAATATATGGTAGGTTGTTGTAATATATATGAGTGAATATGCATTTATCACATTCTATTTAGTCCCACATCATGGGAATAACTCTAACATCAGCTTCAAAGCCTATATATAAAGGAGCCAATGTAATAGAAATGTGTACACTTGAATCAATAGAAATAAAGGTCTCTCCCTTATCTCTAGTGTTCTTTCTAATGGCTTCTCTGGTATTATATGTTCTGGTTTATTTTATAACACGTTATCAGCACGATGTCTTCAATATTTTTTTTAGTTTTTGTACATTGCCTTTTTATTTTGCCTATGATGGTCTATTCTATTATGGTACATCATCAGTAGTTTTTTTTATGACCTATTCTATTGGAAACCTTGTCATCTGTAAGATATTTTTTTATCATTGCGCAACTGTATATATAAGATCCGGTGTTGCACCAAATAGATACATAGTAATTTCACTCTCCTTTATCTCTCTAAACGAAAAGATCAGTACTTTTGCCATATTTCTACTTCTGTTCAACAAGGTAAATGAGAACCTTTGCCTAGTTATTAATCACCCTGTGATCACGTCTCTATAATTTTTTTTTTCTTTCATACATATATTACCACATACCATACTCCATGATCTAACATGCTATCTTTTATATGCTAATGCTCATGTCCTAATTTATACTGCATACATGGAAAACAATTAATGAATGGATTGTAACAACTTGTTTTATTTTACCTTCTATTCTTACTTGTTGTACCATTCATAAATGCATTTATTTTTTTAGCATCACAACTAGTGATTTTGCCTTTAATATTTAAAGTCTTAGACATTCCATCTTACACATGTGGATTATTTAGCATGTATGCATATCGCTGGTTCTATTTATTGAGATGACATGGACTACTATTTACCCGTTAATTTATTATTTATTCTATCATTGTAATTTTTTTTGTGTAATTCACAAAATATCGAACATTGCTAAGCTTGAATTGAAGGCTCTAGACATATCCGAGGACAATTATTTGTCATGGTTACTGGATGCTGAGATTCATTTACAATCTCAATGCTTAGGGAATGTCATTAAAAATGGTAATTATATGTCCGAGCAGGATAAAGCAAAGGCTCTAATATTTTTAAGACGCCACATCCACAATGATCTAAAATCAGAATATTTAACTGAAAAAGATCCTCTCCACTTATGGAACTCCCTGAAGGAGCGTTATGACCACCAGAAGATGGTCGTACTTCCAAAAACAAGGCAAGAGTGGTTGAACCTGAGGTTTCAAGACTTTAAAACTATAAGGGAATACAATTCCACTATTTTTAGAATTACTTCTAAATTGAAATTATGTGGAGAAAATGTAGATGATGCACAAACATTGGAAAAGACTTTCTCAACATTTCACGCCTGGAATATACTCCAGCAGCAGCAATATCAAGAGCGTCATTTTACAAAATATTCTGAATTGATTGAACATTTGTTAATTGCTGAGAAAAATAATGAATTGCATATTAAAAACCACTCCTCAAGACCAACTAGTTCAGCTGCATTACCTAAAGTTAATGCTAATTTTTCCCACTCGGAAGGGGTCGTGGCAGAGGTAGAGGTAGAGAATGTGAATGTGGATACAACCTCAGCAGAGGTGGTTATAGTGGTTTTGGAGGCAACCAAACTACTGATTTTAAAAGGCAGCAAAAGAATAATGAGTCTGAAAATAGTAATAATTCAGCTGTAGAAAATAAAAAGCATTATAAGGAAGTTTGTTATAGATACAGACTCACTGGTCGTTGGTCAAGTACTTGTAGATCATCAAATAAAATAGTGAGAGAATATCATAAATCAAAAAATATTGAGATAAACAATACTGAGGGATTGTCCGATAATACTAACCTGAAGTTAGATGATTTCTTTGAAGACGATGATGGAAATTTATCCAGCGATGAAAATTTGAATGCAGTATTCAAAAATATGACCAAACTAACCAATAAGCAGCCTAAAGCTTACTATGTGATTTTTATTTAGTTTCATTTCCTTCCAACATGTATTAGTTTGAAACTTTTGTTTATTTTCATTTTTTAGTTTATTCTTATGGAATTGCCAAAATAATGTGTAATGTTGGACATGATAAGTAGTTTATTATCATGGACATTTATTTATATTTATAGGTTATTTCAGTTCTTAACTAGTTGTATTGCTTTTAATTATTATGGTATGGATCGACAATGTTTAAGTGATGATAGTGGAACTACTCATACGACATTGAAAAACCCGAAGTTTTTCTCTGAATTATCTGAAAATATTTCATATAAAGTTTCAACTATAGTTGGTTCATCCAATATAATTGAAGGGTCTGGAAGAGCCCATATAGCGTTACCAAATGGTATACATATATTCATTCGAAATGCGCTATATTCAAGCAATTCTAAAAGAAATTTTCTTAGCTTCAAAGATATAAGAATGAATGGATATTATATTGAAACTATAAATGAAAACAACAAAGAATATCTTTGTGTTATTTCTAAAATTCAAAGCGAGAAGCTCATTTTAGAAAAATTTGGTACAATTTCAACTGGATTATATTTTACCAAAATTGGCATAGTTGAATCTCATTTTTTAAACATGAGCCAGAAGCTCACGGATACAAAGAAATTGATTCTTTGGCATGATGATTTAGGTCATCCTAGATCAACTATGATGCGTAAAATTGCCAAAAACTCAAATGGGCATGATTTACCAAGTGATTACATGTGTACATCATGTGCACAAGGAAAATTAATTACTCGACCTTCATACAGTAAAATCACCTCTGAATCTCCAGAAATTTTACAAAAAATTCAAGGTTATATGTGGTCCAATTGATCTCGCTGGTGGATCATTTAGATATTTTATGGTATCAATTGATGCATCAACTCGTTGGTTACACGTATGTTTTCTTTCTATAAGAAACATGGCATTTGCCAAATTACTTGCTCAAATAGTTGAATTAAGAACACACTTCCCTGATCATCAAATCAAATCAATACGACTAGATAATGCATGAGAATTTACTTCTCAAGCATTTGATGATTATTGTTTATCACTGGGAATTGAAGTTGAACGAGATGATCCAAACTCCTCCGTGGGGGAAAGAACGAATTGCTTTGAGAACACGACAAATCAGAACACAAACAGAAGAACATCTCATTGCTTATTATAACAATTCCATCAGAATACAAGAATGTACAGAGTATGAATAAATATTACACATCAGAAAAATATCAAATATTTAACTTACATTACATAGCAGTGGAAAATAATACAAAAAACAATTGAAAGAGATAAACAGATACAGAGCTTTCCAGATATCGCTCCAGCTGTAAACCAGGATCTTGTGAATATGAATCTGCAAAACTAAAACTACTAGCCGCCCGTGTGGAAAATAGGGGCACCCAGAGTTTAGGTTAAAGCAATAAACTCCAGGTCAGTCATGTGACTAGTGTGAGAACTAAAACAGTTATTTAAAACTTTACTTTAAAAGAGAGTAATTCAAGGGACCACGCCGTATAACACGGAACGGGTTTCCTCCCAAGAATACTAGTGCATAGAATAAACAGCGCAATGCTTTTTGGAAAAATGAAGCTATTATAAAACTCAGGTCCCATCACACAATGCAACGCAAGCCGAAGGATAGAGTTTTACCTTACAATAGCCAAACATGCTTGGTACGTTTAAACAAATCATTTGATACTATTATAGTGTAAAGTGAATAAAAAAACCTTCAAATATAAATGTATCAATCATAGACAGCATAGTGCCCCATCCCACTATGTCGCCATATTAGGCTCTACAATCAAAACCGAAATATCACGTATTGGAAATTGGATTTCTGTCATGAGTCGAGGCCAGGGGCAAGCTCCTTACCGGGTTCGAGACACTCTAGCAAATGCCTCAGGATTCCCCGCAGAGAACCCTTGGAATCGGCTGGGCCGGTCCTCCCTTACGTTTGAGGATTAGTTATTCCTGAACACACGTTTCCCGGTCCTATCGCACTTATCCATCGGCTCCGAAGAGACCGATATATTTGAGGCGTCTCGCATTCCAACATCCACAAAGGTATAATAATCAATGATGTCAGGGCTAGTAAAACGTTGACACCACCCATAACTAGAAAGAAACATCGTGTTCTCTCAGCGGTCCTTATCCCATTTTTAACTCATACCGAGGTGTGAGGCTCGCGAATTAACGCAATTCACAAAGCTACACTGTATTAAAGTTGTGCTTTTATCATCAACCACAAGACTCTGCTTTTCAACAAAATCCTTGATCACTGCATCTCAGCATGACACACATGCAATTCATGCCATGCGACTGATATCTATCGCTGAACTCGTACGTCTCAGAGAAGGCATTAAGCAAGAGAATAAATTCTCCGCCGCCAAAGAGATATATATTTAATATAAATCAATCAGCACAGAATAAAATCCAATGTCAGACACACAATCTGTTTATAAGTTCGTTCTAGGTCTGAACAAAACCGGAGGGACCTTATTCCTCCCCTATATGTCCAATACAGGGGAGAGGCCCTCGCATATCCGTCGATCTCCAAATACGTCTAGACGATCACCACTTATTACCTCGGCTTGGGTGTACAACCCAATCAAGACATCAGTAATCATCCAAACGATGTAAAGAACTCCGGTCTTCAATCACCGTCTTCATCGTTGACCTATCGTCGAATCAGTTATTCAGAATGGGTATAAAGCCGGCCTTTTTGAATAACTCGTGTATATAACAAAAAAAGTGCTATAAAACACAACATACGCCTCATTCCAATTCTGAATATTCTTTTATTCAAATATTCACATACTTTGGGAAAGGTTCCCATTAATTTTATCAATGACAAATTCTATTCTTTAATCTTCCTTTAAATTATCACATTTCCTATCAATCTAATTAATGATTCATTAAAACTCCACTTGGTTTTAATCTTCCCAAAAATCAATATTAATGATTATTTAACCTAGGAAATCATATTCTGTCTTTAACTGGGTTAAAGAACTAATGTCATTTAAAACACAGCTCACGATAAACCCAAATCATATTCCATTCCATCAGCCTCTAACCGTAAATTAGCAAGTGAACAGTTCTCTAAGTATTAACCCCAAAGGCCGAAACCAACATCAGATCAATACCCAGAAAACCATTCAACTTAACTAATCTCCATTTAGTTTCTGATTTTCTTAACTCCATTGGGTCTAAGAACAGTATTACTAAAGTTACCATTCACGACAACCCAAAACCTCATTCCATTGTTAATCGGGTTAAAGAACAAGTGTTATTTTAAAACACCGTTCATGATAAACCCAAATCACATTCCATTAGTTATGGAATCTTCACGGAAAAATAAATCAATATATAATCGATATCAATTTCTGTATCCGACCAATAATATAAATGGAATAACGACAAAGCCTTTTAAATTCCATATGTATTAACAGTCTTCCTCAACAGAAGTTCACTTCGATTATTATAAATCAAATTCCATTCAATTCCATTCAATTCCATTCAATTCCAATTTAATATATTAAATTGGAAAACTTTACGTTGGAAAATTCCCATTAAATCTTAATAAAAAGATTTATAAATTCCAAATCACATTTCACTGTAAATTGGTTTAAAGAACGAATGTTGTTAAAAACACAGTTCACAACAAACCCAAAATCCAATCAGTCTCTAACCGTAAATTAGTAAGAGAACAATTACCTAAGTATTAACCCCGAAGGCCGAAACCAACATCAGATCAATACCCAGGAAACCATTTAACTTAACTAACCTCCAGTCAGTTTCTAATTTTCTTAACTACATTCGGTTCAAGAACAGTACTGTTAAAGATACCATTCACGACAAACCCAAAATCCAATTTGATATTAAATACAAGGCTCTGAATAGAAAATATATCGGCTTATATTCAATATCAAATTCTGAAACTAACAAATATTGTATTGGAATAACGATATATATATCTTCCAAATTCCTCCATAATACCCGTATAATCACGAAATCCAATATCAAAATATTCTGAAGATAGTTTCGATTCAAATCCATTCCATTTAATATGCTGGAGATCTTGGTTATTTTTGAAACCATTTCAAATCCAATTTATTTATTTTAAAAATATTGGATTTATTATTCTATTTCAAAACTAGTTCATTTAGATAAAAATATATTTTCATATTTTCAAATATAGAATTTTCATCCCAATTCTTTCCAAATCATTTATTATGATTTTACACAAATTATTGATATTTTCAATAACTTTATCAAGGCCCGTACAGTCAATTTCCATAAACGGTCATCGAACTGCACTTACAACGACCTTTTCCAAAAATTGATTTGGACATAATTCCAAATCCAACCGTTAGATCTCAAATCTCTCATATTCGTTAGAAATCTCTTTTCGATACGAACCCAACGTTTCCAGTTTTAGGAGAATCCGACGGTCGAATCTTCCATAATGTCCGTTCGAAGTCAATGGTTGAAATTCACGAATTGCCGCGACGCGACGCGTTCTATTAAGGCCTTTATATATAATATATATATTTCGTCGATTTCCATTTTTTAACGTATTTTATAAAATCGTTTAAATTTGTTTTCAAATCGATTTCAACTTCATATTCAATTTCAAATCAAAATTGAATATTCCATATCATCGATATATAAATGATAGTATTTTCAAAACATTAGACTTTGAAATCATTTCCTTTTCGATATTCATTATAAAAATGAATAAAATTGATATAAATATCGTTCACGTCAAAATGACGTTAATCTAATCAACACGGCTTTATATATTTAAATATATTCGCGCCCATCCCAAATCGGACATCACAATAAGATTTTGATCTTTTATTGAATGTTATTTTAAAATATTCGTCATTTTAAAATAATCGTTATTTCAAAATATTTATCCTTTCTGAACTGGAATCAGGCACAGTCAATTACCATATAATTTGATTTATATGGATTTCACACAACAAATGTGTATAACAACAATAATAAATAATCAACCATCATCCATAGTGCATTCTACACTATATAAGCATTAAATATAAATATTTGACGCTTACACAGCCTTTCAATCAGTCGATCGACATACAACTATTTATTGGGACTAGTGTATGTCATATATCATCCCAATAACCGTGTTGGGTTTCAATCAACAAATAATGAATTTTATTTGTGCAGTTTGGCGATGTGTAAAATTTGTCGTCCCAATCAATATCATTCAAATGTGTGTACATAAACAAATTGTTCGATTTGTTTATAAATATTTATTTCATTCATATACACGTTAAAAATTATATTTTTAACTATAAAATATTTATTTCCATTCCACATCACACAGTCAATTTTCATAACACAGTTAAACAAACAAACAAGTCGTCCATGGTTTGTGAACGATGGGTGTCGGGTGCTGCTAAGCACCATCTGCATCCTAGTATATATTTTAACTAGAAAAATAAGATTAAAGTGAGAAGTTCTCACCTTTGGGTTCCACTCCATCGTTCTTTCCTTCTGAACGGTATGGATTCCGTTTTGATTTCCGTTAGTTTCATCGCACCCTTTTTCACGCTGTTCATAGTAAAAACCGCATTTTTATTATTCAGATTTATATATAAAAATCATATTTTTACATCATTACTTCCTATATAAAAATTATATCTTTATAACGCTAACCTCTATATAAAGATTATATTTTTATATCGCTTCATATAAAATAAAAATCATATTTTTCTCTTGCCATTCTCTATATAAAAATCACATTTTTATATGTAAAGATCGTACTTTTATATCTCTACTACATATATAAAAATCGCATTTTTATGTTCTCTATCATATAAAAATCGTGTTTTTATAACCTCTACTATATAAAAATCATATTTTTATTATCTCGCTATATGTATAAAAATCAAACTTTTATACGCTATTCCTATAAAAAAATCTAATTTTTCTATTCGCTATTCCATTATAAAAATCTAATCTTTTTGCTACAAAATTCAAATCTCTTTATTTTAAAATCATTCATATAAAAATCCTATCTTTATTGTAAAATCATTCATATAAAAATCCTATCTTTATTGTAATTAAAAATCGAATTTTTATAAACAATATATTAAATAAATTAAAAAAACTCACTTCTTTCTTATGGAAGAGGCCGGGGTAGGTGGCGGGGTTCGCTGGCGGTCGGAGGGTGGCGTCCAGTGTTGTGGGGCTTTGAAGCTTCGATTGGAGGGAGAGAGGAGGGCGCGGAGGAGAGCGGAGGGGGGTCCGCTTGAGGCGCGACGCCGACGGGGGAGGGGGGGGTGCGACGGGTTCAGGAGCAGTTTTCCTATTTTTTTTCTCTGTTATGTTTTGAACGAGGGAGGATAAGGAGAGAAGGGGGTTGACCAAGTGAATAAATATTTAATTTTTATTTTAAATCCAAAAGTTACCTTTTCATTCGAACCCCAAATCGGACCCACCGACTGTCGTTCTTAGCTAATTACCTTCATTCCGAACACAATGGAATATGTATCATAAGCTGATTCTATCGTTTCGATTAGTTTTCGTCAAAATCAAAATATAAATCTATATATTGAATTTGAACGCACATTTCAATTTACCGGGGCCACATACGGACTCTAAAAATTCCCGATAAATATTTTCTAGTTTCGTATTTATGATACAGTCCTAACAAAACTAATTACGTCAAATTTGGAGACCGTTTGAAAAATGGTCATTTTCTGGTTGATCCAAATTGACTGAAACTGTCAAAACACGTTTTCCTTTGCCACGCTCACATATTGATTTCAAAGAATTTTTTTGGAATCTACCAAAAACTTGACATCCCGGACCCATCAAAAGAGGTTTCGTCGAAAACGAAGGTCGTTTGCAAAATTTCCATTTTTAATGGCTATATTTCCAGAGCGACTATTCTGAATTTTCAACTGAACATAACTTTTTATTCCCGCTATGAAATTTCAATTTTTCAGATTCGTTGGAAAGATATTTTCAAATAGATTCAAATATTTTTGGTTTCGCTAAAATTCGGTTTATTTTGAATCATGTACATTCATTTGAAATTTGAAATCGAATTTTCAAACTACCGTGCCATTTCCAGTTCATTTTATAATTAAAATACATATTTATTTTCTAACGTTGATTCAAATAAATATTCACGTTCTAATTCTATTCAAAATAAATTTCTCGTTGTTACTATTTAAAATTATTCATTTTAAATGTTCAAAATTCGATAAAATTGCCAAAATAAAATTTTTAAATTGGTTCGGATTTTCCGGGTTGTTACAATCTCCCCCACTTAAAATCTTTTCGTCCTTGAAAAGGACTGGAGCTGAAAGTTGTTTTACAAATCAACTCAACTTTCATTATTTTCATGATGGCTTAAGTTCTTCAACTTTTCAGTTTCTAAGAATTTTCCAGTTCTTCCAAAATTTGGCTAACACCCTAAATTTTCGAAAAATTTCACCATAACCTCCCATGTACGGGTGCACCGGGAAAATTCCGAAATCGCCATACAGGCCTCCCCAATCCAAAAAGAAAAAGAAACAGCCAAGCGGCTATCCAATCGGCTCATAAAATCATCAAAAACCCTAAGAAATACAATAAACATGTACCTATTTGTCAGCAAACAATTTTATTTCTCTTCTCTAGCCTCTTTGCTATGACTTGTTCAGTAATCATGTATGTACCTATATGCAAATGCGATAAATTTTCAATACAGTTCAATATTTGGTTCAATTTGGCCAATGGTTCAAAATTTTAGTTAGTCACCCATAATCAAACAAACACAACCAGCAATCAATCAGTGAATTAACGTTTCGAATTCATAATTTTGATATATATATATATATATATATAGAAAATCATGTTTTTGATGCCAAATCACAACAAATAATCCTATATAGTTTTGGTGCTCACACCAGTCAATTGGAAATCTATAGATATCCCACTTTCGAAACTCGAACATAAACTACTGATGCTGACATGTCAATCACCAGTACCATTAGAGTCATCTCCGGGCGACTAGAGTGTGATTCTGCATCTATCCAGTATATTAAAACTTCGAATACACGTTTGTAAGGCGTATATGCATAATCTTTATATACTCGATTGTCCAAATCAATATAAATAAAATATTCAAATACGTTGAATAAGGTTTAAATTTTCAAAAAAAAAATGTTTTCTTTCTTTTTTTAAATATACTCTTTACACTCGTTCTAGGATACTACTGATCCTATCTCTAACGAGTCATTCTCATTGGATACTGCTAATCCAATCTATGATGAATTCTTTCGTTTAGTTCTAATGTGTCTTGTTCTCCGAGCTCTGTAAACCAAAGCTCTGATACCAAAATGAGACAACCCGAACTCCCCCGTGAGGGAAAGAACGAATTGCTTTGAGAACAAGACAAATCAGAACACAAACACAAGAATATTTCATTGCTTATTACAATAATTCCATCAGAATACAAGAATATACAGAATATGAATAAATATTACACATCAGAAAAATATCAGAGATTTAAATTACATTACATAATAGTGGAAAATAATATAAAACACAACTGAAAGAGATAAACGGATGCAGAGCTTTCCAGATATCGTTCCAGCTGCAAACCAGAATCTTGTGAATATGAATCTGCAAAACCAAAACTACAAGTTGCCCGTATGGAAAATAGGGGCACCCAGAGTTTATGTTAAAGCAATAAACTCCAGGTCAGTCATATGACTGGTGTGAGAACTAAAACAGTTATTTAAAACTTTACTTTGAAAGAGAGTAATTCAAGGGACCACGCCGTATAACACGGAACGGGTTTCCTCCCAAGAATAGTAGTGCATATAATAAACAGCGCAATGCTTTTTGGAAAAATGAAGCTATTATAAGACTCAGGTCCCATCACACAATGCAATGCAAGCCGGAGGATAGAGTTTTACCTTATAATAGCCAAACATGCTTTGTACGTTTAAACAAATCATTGGATACTATTATAGTGTAAAGTGTATGAAAACAACTTCAAATATAAATGTATGAATCATAGACAACATAGTGCCCCATCCCACTATGTCGCCATACTAGGCTCTACAATAAAACCGAAATGTCACTTATTGGAAATTGGATTTCCGTCATGAGTCGAGACCAGGAGCAAGCTCCTCACCGGCTTCGAGACACTCGCGCAAATGCCTCAGGATTCCCCACAGAGAACCCATGGAATCGGCTGGGTCGGTTCTCCCTTACGTTTGAGGATTAGTTATTCCTGAACATACGTTTCCCGGTCCTATCGGACCTATCCATCAGCTTCGAAGAGACCGATATATCTGTGGCGCCTCGCATTCCAACATCCACAAAGGTATAATAATCAATGATGTTAGGGCTAGTAAAACACTGACACAACCCATAACTAGAAAGAAACTTCGTGTTCTCCCAACGGTCCTTATCCCGTTTTTAAGTCATACCGAGATGTGAGGCTCGCGAATTAATGTAATACACAAAGCTACGTTGTATTAAAGCCGTGCTTTGATCATCAACCACAAGACTCTGCTTTTCAACAAAAGCCTTGATCACTGCAACTCAACATGCCACACAGGCAATTCATGTCATGCGATTGATATCTATCGATATATAACATATGAGATCGTACGTCTCAGAGAAGGCGTTAAGCAAGAGAATAAATTCTCCGCCGCCAAATAGATATATATTTAATAGAAATCAATCAGCATGGAATAAAATCCAATGTCAGACACACAATCCGTTTATAAGTTCGTTCTAGGTCTGAACGAAACCGTAGGCACCTTATTCCTCCCCCATATGTCCACTACAGGGGAGAGGCCCTGGCATATCCATCGATCTCCAAGTACGTCTGGACGATCACCACTTATTACCTCGGCTTGAGGGTATGGCCCAATCAAGACATCAATAATCATCCAAACGATGTGAAGAATTCCGGTCTTCAACCACCGTCTTCATCGTCAACCTATCGTCGAATCAGTTATTCAGAATGGGTGTAAACCCGGCCTTTCCGAATAACTCGCGTATATAATAAACAAGTACTATAAAATACAACATATGCCTCATCCCAATTCTAAATATTCTTTTATTCAAATATTCACATACTTTAGGAAAGGTTCCCATTAATTTTATCAAAGATAAATTCTTTAAAATTTATTCTATAATCTTCCTTTAAATTATCACATTTCCTTTGAATCTAATCAAAGATTCATTAAAACTCCACTTGGTTTTAATCTTCCCAAAAATCAATATTAATGATTATTTAACCTGGGAAATCATATCATGTCTTTAACTGGGTTAAAGAACTAATGTCATTTAAAATACAGTTCACGATAAACCCAAATCATATTCCATTCCATTAGCCTCTAATCGTAAATTAGCAAGTGAACAATTCCCTAAGTATTAACCCCGAATGCCGAAACCAACATCAGATCAATACCCAGAAAACCATTCAATTTAACTAATCTCCAGTTAGTTTCTGATTTTCTTAACTCCATTGGGTCTAAGAACAGTATTATTAAATTTACCATTCACGACAACCCAAAACCTCATTCCATTGTTAATCGGGTTAAAGAACAAGTGTTATTTTAAAACACTATTCACGATAAACCTAAATCACATTCCATTGATTATGGAATCTTCATGGAAAAATAAATCAATATATAATCGATATCAATTTCCGTATCCGACCAATAATATAAATGGAATAATGGCAAAACCTTTTAAATTCCATATGTATTAACAGTCTTCCTCCACAGAAATTCACTTCGATTATTATCAATCAAATTCCATTCAATTCCAATTTAATATACTAAATTGGAGAACTTTACGTTGAAAAATTCCCGTTAAAACTTAATAAAAAGATTTATAAATTCCAAATCACATTTCACTATAAATTGGGTTAAAGAACAAATGTCGTTAAAAACACAGTTCACAACAAACCCAAAATCTAATCAATCTCTAACCGTAAATTAGTAATAGAACAATTCCCTAAGTATTAACCCCGAAGGCCGAAACCAACATCAGATCAATACCCAGGAAACCATTCAACTTAACTAACCTCCAGTTAGTTTCTAATTTTCTTAACTACATTCGATTCAAGAACAATATTATTAAAGATACCATTCACGACAATCCCAAAATCCAATTTGATATTAAATACAAGGCTCTGAATAGAAAATATATCGGCTTATATTCAATATCATATTCTGAAACCAACAAATATTGTATTTGAATATTGATATACATATCTTCCAAATTCCTCCACAATACCCGTATAATCACGAAATCCAATATCAACATATTCTGAAGATAATTTCGATTCAAATCCATTCCAATTAATATGTTGGAGATCCAGGTTATTTAAAACCATTTCAAATCCAATTTATTTATTTTAAAAATATTGGATTTATTATTCTATTTCAAAACTAGTTCATTTTGATAAAAATATATTTTTATTTTTTCAAATATGAAATTTTTCATCCCAATTCTTTCCAAACCATTTATTATGATTTTACACAAATTACTGATATTTTTAATAATTTTATCAAGGCCCGTACAGTAAATTTCCATAAATGGTCATCGTACTGCACTTACAACGACCTTTTCCAAAATTTACTTTGAACAAATTCCAAATCCAACTGTTAGATTTCAAATCTCTCATATTCGTTAGAAATCTCTTTTCGATACGAAACCAACGGTTCCGGTTCTAGGAGAATCCGACGGTTGGATCTCTCGTAATGTCCATTCGAAGTCAATTGTCGTAATTCATGAACTACCGCGGCGCGGCACGTTCTATTCAGGCCATTATATATATATATATATATATTGTTGATTTGCATTTTTAAACATATTTTATAAAATCGTTTAATTTTTTTTTTCAAAATGATTTCAACTTCGTATTCAATTTCAAATCAAAATTGAATATTCCATATCATCGATATATAAATGATAGTATTTTCAAAACATTAGATTTTGAAATCATTTCCTTTTCGATATTCATTATAAAAATGAATAAAATCGATATAAATATTGTTCACGTCAAAATGGCGTTAATCTAATCAACACGGCTTTATATATTTAAATATATTCGCGTCCATCCCAAATCGGACATCGCAATCAGATTTTGATCTTTTAATGAATATTTTTTTAAAATATTCATCATTTTAAAATAATCGTTATTTCAAAATATTTATCCTTTCTGAACTAGAATTAGGCACAGTCAATTACCATATAATTTGATTTATATGGATTTCACACAACAAACGTGTATAACAACAATAATAAACAATCAACCATCATCCAGAGTGCATTCTACACTATATAAGCATTAAATATAAATATTTGATGCTTACATAGTCTGTCAATCAATTGATCGATATACAGCTAATTATTGGGACTAGTGTATATCATATATCATCCCAATACCCGTGTGGGGTTTCAACCAACAAATAATGAATTTTATTTGTGCAGTTGGGCAATGTGTAAAATTTATCGTCCCAATCAAAATCAGTCAAATGTGTGTACATAAACAAATCATTCGATTTGTTTATAAATATTTATTTCATTCATATACATGTTAAAAATTATATTTTTAACTATAAAATATTTATTTCCATTCCACATCACACAATCAATTTTCACATAACAGTTAAAGAACAAAAATGTCGTCCATGGTTTGTGGACGACGGGTGTCAGGTGTTGCTAAGCACCGTCTACATCCTAAAATATATTTTAACTAGAAAAATAAGATTAAAGTGAGAAGTTCTCACCTTTGGGTTCTACTCCGTCATTCTTTCCTTCTAAACTATATGGAGTCCGTTTTGATTTCCATCAATTTCATCACACTCGTTTTCACGCTATTCATAGTAAAAACCGCATTTTTATTATTCAGTTTTATATATAAAGTTCATATTTTTACATCGTTACTTCCTATATAAAAATTATTTCATTGAATGCTAACCTCTATATAAAGATTATATTTTTATATCGCTTCATATAAAATAAAAATCATATTTTTCTTTCGCCATTCTTTATATAAAAATCACATTTTTATATATAAAGATCGTACTTTTATATCTCTACTACATATGTAAAAATCGCATTTTTATATTCTCTATTATATAAAAATCATGTTTTATAATCTCTACTATATAAAAATCATATTTTTATTATCTCGCTATATGTATAAAAACCAAATTTTTATACGCTATTCCTATAAAGAAAAATGGAATTTTTCTATTTGCTACTCCATTATGAAGTTCTAATCTTTTCGCTACAAAAATCAAATCTTTTTATTTTAAAATCATTCATATAAAAATCCTACCTTTATTGTAAAATCATTCATATAAAAATCCTATCTTTATTGTAGAATCATTCATATAAAAATCCTATCTTTATTGTAATTAAAAATCGAATTTTTATAAAAAAATATATTAAATAAATTAAAAAAACTCACTTCTTTTTTATGAAAGAGGACGGGGTAGGTGGCGGGGTTCGCTGGCGGTCGGGGGGTGGCGTCCATGTCCAGCGGCGGCGCAGGAAGGGGCTGGAGTGGCGGTGTCCGGTGTTGTAGGGCTTTGAAACTTCGATTGGATGGAGAGAGGAGGGCGTTGAGGAGAGAGGAGGGGGTCCGCTTGAGGCGTGAGCCGACGAGGGAGGGGGGGAACGGGTTCAGGAGCGGTTTTCCTATTTTTTTCTCTGTTATGTTTTGAATGAGGGAGTATAAGGAGAGAAGAAGTTGACCAAGTGAATAAATATTTAATTTTTATTTTAATTTTAAATCCAAAATTTACTTTTTCATTCGAACCCCAAATCGAACCCACCGACCGTCGTCCCTAGCTAATTACCTCCATTCCGAACATAATGGGATATGTATCGTAAGCTGATTCGATCATTTCGATCAATTTATGTCAAAATCAAAATATAAATCTATATATTGAATTTGAACGTACATTTCAATTTACCGGGGCCACATACGGACTCTACAAATTATCGAAAAATATTTTCTAGCTTCTACTGACGACATGGTCCTAAAAAACTAATTACGTCAAATTTGGAGACCGTTTGAAAAATGGCCATTTTCTGGTCGATCCAAATTGACTGAAATTGTCAAAACACGTTTTCCTTTGCCACGCTCACATATTGATTTCAAAAATTACGAATTTTGGAATCTACCAATAACTTGACATCCCAGACCCAACGAAAATGGTTTCATCGAAAACGGAGGTCGTTTGCAAAATTTCCCTTTTTAAGGGCTATATTTCCATAATGACTATTCTAAATTTTCAACTGGACATAACTTTTTATTCCCGCTATGAAATTTCAATTTTTCGGATTATTTGGAAAGATATTTTCAAATAGATTCAAATATTTTTGGTTTCGCTAAAATCTGATTTATTTTGAATCCTGTACATTCATTTGAAATTTGAAATCGAATTTTCAAACTACCGCGCCATTTCCAATTCCTTTTATAATTAAAATAAATATTTATTTTCTAACGTTGATTCAAATAAATATTTGCATTCTAATTATATTCAAAATAAATTTCTCATCATTATTATTTAAAAATAATTCATTTTAAATATTCAAAATTCGATAAAATTACCGAAATAAATTTTTTAAATTGGTTCGGATTTTCCGGGTTGTTACATTGAACATCTAGTAGCTCATGTTCATACTCAAAATGGTCTGGTAGAATCATTAATTAAGAGCTTGCAACTTATTGCAAGACCTTTACTGATGCAAACAAAGTTGCCTGTTTCAGCTTGGGGAATTGCAATGTTGCATGCATTTAAATTGATTAAAATTAAACCAATGACTTATCATCGATTTTCACCATCATAGCTTTTAACTGGATCCCAACCGAATATTTCACATCTACGAAAATTTGGTTGCGCTGTGCGTCTACCCATTAGTCCCCTACTGTGTACTAAAATGGGTCCTTAAAGAAGGTAAGGAATTTATGTGGGATTTGACTCAGCTTCAATAATTCTTAATCTTGAACCTCTTGCAAGTGATGTCTTTCTTGTAAGATTTGCAGACTGCAAATTTGATGAGTCAAATTTCCAGCCGTTAGGGGGAGAAAAGACCGTTCCAGTAGAACGGCATGAAATTTCATGGAATAATCCCTCTATATTTCATTTGGATCCACGTACCAAACAATGTCAATACGAGGTACAAAGAATTTTGCATATAAAAAATATTACAAACCAAATGCCAGATGCATTTAATGATGCTGTGAAAATAACTAAATCTCATATTCCAGCAGTAAATACACCAGCTAGAATTGAAATCCCCGAAGGACCAATAGCAGCAAACAAATATAAAGCTATACAAAAACGTGGAAGACCGATAGGTTCAAAAGACTTGGCGCCTAGAAAAGGAAAGTCTAATGAAAAATCATCAATTAACAAACTTCTTGAAGAGGTTGTAAGTGATTCAAAGGATAAATCGAAAGAAGATTCCAATTCTCCTAAAATCGTTGAAGGAACTATTATCCCAGAAGAAATAATAGAAGCCTCCGAAAATAAAATGGTACCTAATAATAATGAGATCTCGATATTTTATACGAATTATGGAGAAATGTCGGGTCGAAGTAAAATAACAATTGATGATGTATTCTCATTCACAGTAGCTACTGAAATAACTAAAAGCCATGACTATAATGATAATAATGATAATGAACCAACTAGTATAAGTGAATGTCAAAAAAGACAAGATTGGCCAAAATGGAATGTTATTCAGGTTGAGCTAGATTCACTTCAAAAACACGGTGTATTTGGACCAATAGAGAAAACGCCAGAAGGCGTTAAACCAGTCGGTTATAAATGGATATTCGTTAGAAAACGAAATGATAAAAATGAAGTTGTGAGATACATAGCAAGGCTTGTTGCACAAGGTTTCCTGCAGAGACCAGGTTGTGACTTTAAAGAAACATACTCTCCTGTTATGGATGTCATAACATTTCGATATTTAATAAGCCTTGTAGTTTCTAAGAAGCTTGATATAAGATTGATTGATGTTGTGACAGCTTATCGATACGGTGAATTGGATATCGATATTTATATGCAAATCCCTGATGGATATAAATTGCCTGAAGCAAAATCAAATTCAGTGTATTCATTAAAATTGAGATGATCATCATACGGTTTGAAACAATCCGGAAGAATGTGGTATAACCATCTTAGTGAGGATTTAATAAAAGCTAGATATAAAAACAATCTGATATGTCCATGTGTCTTTATAAAAAAAATCGTTAAAGGGATTTGGTATTTAAGCGGTATATGTTGATGATATAAATTTGATTTGAACTCTAGAAGAGATCAAAGAAACAATAGATTATCTAAAATAGGAATTTGAGATGAAAGATCTTGGCAAAACCAAATATTGTCTTGGCCTACAGATTGAGCATAGTAAAAATGGCATACTAATTCATCAATCAAATTACATTAGAAAATCCCAAAGCATTTTCAAATGGATAAAGCATATCCAATGAGTACACCTATGGTTGTCAGATCACTACATATCAAAAGGGACCCTTACCGACCAAAAGAAGATTATGAAAATGTACTTTGTTCAGAATACCATATCTTAGTGCAGTTGGTGCATTATTATATTCAGCACAATGCATGAGACCAGATATTGCATTTTCAGTCAATCTTCTAGCAAGATATAGTTCTGCACCAACTAAAAGACACTGGAATGGCATAAAACATATCATGATATATTTGTGAGGAACCACAGATTTAGGCTTGTTTTATTCTAACATAGGAAATAATCCTTTGATTCTAGTTGGTTATGTTGATGCAGTTTACCTTTCTGATCCAGATAAAGCAAAATCACAAACTAGATATTTGTTTACAAACAACAATACAACTATTTCATAAAGATCTACAAAGCAAACATTGGTAGCAACATCATCCAATCATTCTGAAATACTAGCACTACATGAAGCGAGTCAAGAATGTGTTTGGTTGAGATCATTAATTGAACATATTCGAAGCACATGTCAACGTCCCTCAACTACAGAAAGATCAACTATTATTATTGAAGACAATGCAACATGTGCAGCTTAGATTCAAGAAGGATATATCCAGGATGATAGGAAAAAACACATTTCTCCTAAATTCTTTTTCACACATGAGCTTCAAAAGGACAATAAGATAAAAGTGAAGAAAATCCAATCTCAAGAAAATCCAGCAGATATATTCATGAAGGCACTTCCAAAATCAACATTGCAGAAGATGATATATAAAATTGGTATGCGGCGCTTGCATTACCAAACTATTTAAATAATACGTTACGAATCAGGGGGAGCATATATTATGTTGTAATGTATTCTTTTCCTTCACTAATATTTTTCCCACTGAGTTTTTTTAAGTAAGGTTTTTAATGAGGCATTATTTTGACCCAAAAGTATCAACCCTCATTGGAACATTATCAATATGTTACTTAGAGATGAAATAAAAATTGCACTCTTTTCCTTGTTTATGATATTTCCAACAGGGTTTTTCATAAAAAGGTTTTTAATGAGGCAATTAATCTTATCATCTTTACATACGCATATTCAAGGGGGAGTGTTGTAATATATATAAGTGAATATGCATTTGTCATAATCTATTTAGTCCCATATCATGGGAATAAGTGTAACGACCCAAGATTTTTCGGCCCCGAAAATCGACATAAATACCTTTACCGTAACTCATGCCGACTCTCCAAGCACCGAAAACACTGGATAGTTATTAGAAAGAAATTAGAGGGTGAGATAAGAAAGAAAGAAATATAAGAATAGAAGAAGAAGAGCATAACACAGAGTCTCACATCGCAGCGGAACAAAATATAATACAGAAATAAATCTTTATTGAGAGATTTAAAAATACTTACAGTATCAGAGTACATCATACAATGGAACAGTTATAATAACCTATTCCCATATACAACACAGCGGAATAGTAGCTATATAATATCATACGTCTGAACATCTCCAGCTCGTCTCTGGACTTCACAACATTCGATAACCTGAACCTGTACACCCCGGGCTAACCCAAGCATTTACAAAACACCGGGTCAGTCTGGTGAACCAGAGTGAGATAAACTCGCACAGTACTAAGGGTAAATCATCCAATCATGATTTTAAAGTTCGAAAATCTTTTCCAAAAGAAAAGGGTAATCGTAAGACCAAATCCACACATAAACATAGACGGTTTTTACCTTACGATAACCCAAAACAGTTTTGAAACCAATATCTTCTCTGATATTATAATAATGTATAGAACCAGGTAAATAGAAATCTAGTAGAACGCTTGCATCTCACGCTCTACATATATAGTATACAATCAAAACCGCGGGCGCTTATTGGAGATTGGATTCCAACTATGAGAAGGTATGGGACCACCTGCCGATCGTGTATCTCTAGAGACGAATACACTGGGTTCAACAAGAACTTCTTGCAACCCGGCCCTCACATGACCGACCACTCATTTCGCTTGAGTGTATCGAATGTATATCACCGATGATTGGGATCAGCAACCGTCTCCCGAAAAGGGACAGCATCGAAACATAGATTTAAGAAGCAAATAGGATTTCCTCTAGATAGGTGATTATACACCCTAATGGGAGCGACCCACATAGCCATGCTGCCTGCCCGATTTTTGTCATTTCCCAATTGATGAGGCTTGAGGTCAGAGTTTATTTTTCTTTGAAACATCTGATCACCATTCACTTTGAATGCCACATCGTCAGATCCGTCAGATATCACTAATTGACGTCCACAAAAATACTCTAGCTGGAAGCTAAGAGAACGACAATTCTCCGCCAACAACTATAGCACGTTTGAAGAAATCAACGTACGTGACCCTTTGGAAATACTCTGTCAGACATCCGTCCATACAAGTCATCCAGGAACAGGATGAACCGAAGGCACTCTCCTACTGCATCCAATATAGGAATCACCCCATAGATCAGTAGCGAAAAGTCCTTGCAACCCATAGATTCCAACCACGACAGAATCACATCTTATCTCTGCTTGCCAAGCAGAGAATATTAGTGGTTCTTCCGTTTATGAAAATCCATGGTCTTCAATGCTCTATCTAGACCATCTTCTGATATCTTCACGTATTTGTTGGTCGGAATGGTTTTCGAATATAAATTCGATCCCGGTCTTTCCATACCAACAATCGTATTGGACAGGTTGATAGTCGGTGATTTAACTATCAAAATAAATAGTGTTTCAATCATGACAAACAAATGAGTTCACTGGTTCAGTATTCAGCATCACTTGGCCCTTATATTTAAACCAAACTAGTTCACTTTTGCTTAATTAAAACTTCTAACTTTTAACATCTAAAATACACGATGCTAAATCCTTAATCAATATACTCATGCTCTCAAAACCATTTTATTTAAAATACTTGGTAACATAGCTTATAACCCTTCTATTCTCAATCCCTTTTTCTTATCCCAAATATTAAGTAAATATTTATTCGCTTAAACTACTCTTTATAACTTTGTTATAACACTTCCGGGTTTTAAATATAAAACCCTTTCATAAACTTCTTCCACCATTTCATTTGATTTCATTTCACTTCGATTACCTTTGAAAAGTAATTTTCTAAATTATTATTAATAAAAATAATAATTTATTTCAATCATTAACTACATTAGTAGTTAATTTCTTTATTTACTAAAATAAATAGTAAATCCTTTTTAAAACCTTATTTTAAATTTAAAACAATATTCACTAAACCATTTTAATCAACACACATCAATTCGATAATCAATTCCAATTCAAACTAGTCGATTTAATTAACTCAAAACTTGATTATCTCATTAACTGATTCTAATTAATCCTCACTTTAAATTAATTAAAAATATAATTAATTTAAATAATTCCATTAATTGTTTTCTTTACAAAACAAGAATCAAAGTTTAACCACTCAATTTATTCCTCATCATTGTAGAGCTGATTAACATTAGAATTTACTTTATAAAATAAATTATTAACAAATCAAAATTTTAAACAAATAAAATATTTATTTATCTCTCTTTAATACTTTTATTCAAAATAATACATTAAAAAACCTATCTCCAATTATAACTAAATTTTATAACTTCATCTTTATCGATTCACCTGACGGTGGATCAATATCTATAAAACGATTGATTTTTATAGGCCATACGCTGTCAAATACTAAACCAATAGCACCCATTGATTTAAACACAACACAGGTTGAATTCATAGTCAAAAATCAATAATCTACTCAATCACCCAAACAAGACAGTTCATATTTGATAATATGAAATATTAATATATTTGAGGAATCCGGTTGGATCCCTCCAACCTGTTATTCCCTGTATTCAAAGCGGTTATCACAAACCAGATCATTCAGTTTCATTTTTAATGAATAACGGCCATTTATCAACCCACAAGCAATACAACCAATTCAACAATTTAAACACGTTTATTTTATAAACTTGACCAACCAAGGTGAGTTACCTTTATTGGAACCAATCGTTAAAAATAACGATTTGGTGTTTCACTAAAATTAAACAACGGTTTAATTTCATCATTTAAATCAACAGGTAAATTATAACTAGCAAACAGTCAATAATTGGCAAGCAGAGCACACAAAATAAAAACCCAATTTATATAAAATATAAATGGGAAACTGAGTGAGTTTAACTCACCTCGAGTTAATTCGTTTTCTAAAACGGTTCAGTTCCGATAAAATTAAACAGTTGTTTAATTTAACTGTAAATTCTCACTATATCCAGCTCTGTTCAGAATAGTTCCAAGATGTTGAGCTTATCGTCGTGATTCCAACACCAGTTATTTTGTCATATTCTGATCATATATGATTTATTTATTAATAATTTAAGTAAATATAATTTAATTAGAAATTAATACTTAATCACTATGTAATATAACTAATTACATTTTAACTGTTCAGCAATAAGGATATGGACCGGTCGGTTATTCTCTTTCCAGTCTCCCCCGTTTCTGAACTGCACCATGAATCCCCTGAAACAATTCGCGTTTTAGTTAATACAATTTAATTAAACTCAGTTATTTTCTTTTAATTACTGTCGTCTTACGGTTAACAAAGAGAAGCCGATCCCTTTCTTCCACTCAGCTCTAGGCTTCTTCGTTAAACCAATGAGCTCCCGCTGTTTCATGAAACAGACCACCTGCTCTTCGCCCTTTGCATGCTCCATCGTTTAAACTGCTCATCGCACTTCCTTCATCACAAATACACGCACCGCGTTAACTCCTCATAGCTGCGCCTTCCACCGACGACCGGAGTGCCATTAGGGAACGGCGAACGCAGCGCCACGACCCCCTCTACAATCGGCCAAAAGGACACCTGCTCCCGCTTCTCCAATCACCGACAAATAGTCCCCGAACTCATGTTCTCTCACGCTCCCACTAGTGATCACCGAACTGTGCTCCAGCCTCACCACCGGAGAACCATCTAAGGTCCCCACCCCATGCCCTGTTTAACCATCCAACTGCTTGCGTCCTCCCATTTCCGTTCTGCACCCTTTCGCCCTTTTTTTTCGGTTTTAAAACTTGCTGAACAAATTGAGGAAGAAGGTCCGTATTTATAAACGAGGAGAATGACCAGGATAAGAACGATGTCTTCATCACTTAGTACAACGCAGGGTAGCTGGAAGAAAATAGGGGAAGGGGTTTGTAGAGTGTTTTCACCTTTGACGTTGATGTTGAAAGAACAACACAGCTAGGGTAGGAGGAAGAGGGTACTAGCTATTGCCTGTGCATTTCTATTGCTTACGCATGAAGGATAAGAAGCATAGGTTAGTCTTGAATATAAAATATAGGCTCTAGTTACTTTGATATGAAAATATATACATAACAGGGACAACGTGCTCCCATGTGAAGGCACAGATGATAGAAAACCGAAATGGATAGCTGAGATTTTTGATGTGATAACTGACGATGTCTTCTCCTTTCATTGATTGAAACAACTCATATAAGTCTGTGCGTTGATATTTTATTTTAGCGAAACTTTGCACTGAAGTAATCAGTAAAAACAACCACAAACGACTTTTGTTTACTGATAAAAAAGCTATTCTTAGTGTAAAAAGGTATTTCGGACCCAATGGGACAAGTTTCGTCGAAATCCGAGATCCTATGAAAAAAATTCCCTTATAAAACCAGAAATGAACACGCGTTTAATTTTTCCATGGTCACCAGATAAATCAAATCAACTTGAAATTTTGAAATTCTATAATAATTCTTCGATACGAACCCAACGGCACTAGTTTCATCGCATTCTGAGACTGTTTCCCCGGTAGGCTGTTTTTACGCGCACCGCGATGCCCTTTTTTAACGCTAAATTTCTCGGCCTCCAAAAATAACAAACTATATACCTATCCTGACTCTAATCGACGATACGAACTCAACGGGCTGTTTTCGTGGCCTAATTCGATCGTCTGCTCAAGTTATACCCACATATCTCTTTATTTATTTAAATACGCGTTATAGGAAATGAACGGGCGTTTATGACTACTGTAGCCACATACGACATCGATTTGCCATGCCGTTCAACACCGTACAATAATTTAACGTTACGGTCCCAATGAAACTGATTTCGTCGAAATCTGAGATCGTTTGCAAAATGGCCATTTTAAAGGCCGATATTTAAATAATGATTTCCACAACGTTTTTTTCAAATTTTGATTTGGCCATAACTTTCAAACTATACAACAAAATCTAAAATTTTCTCTTTCATATGAAAATTATCGTCAATACGGTTCCAACGTGTCTTGTTTCATAGAAATCCGACTTATATCGGATCCTGTATATCCAGTTGAAGTTCAAAATTCGAATTTACGAACTGCACGCCATTTTCAAGCTCGATTTATAATTATATAAATATATATAACGTTCGAACTTCGTTTGAATAACAAATTAAATATTAAATTCCATCGATATTCCAAATAAAATATTTAAAATAATAAATTAAATTAAATATTTGACGGCAAAAACACGGGTCGTTACATTCTTCCCCCTTTAAAATAATTTCGTCCTCGAAATTGCAAAGGTAGAAAGTACTTTATAAACCCATTGATTTCAAATCTAATTTATTATAAATCGAAAATCAATTCAATATCGTAAATAAATATTTTCAAAAATATTGAAAATTTTCTAATACCTTAAATTTTCGAAAAATTTCGCCAGCACCTCCTTTGTACGGCTCAATCGGTACAACTACAACTCGCCTTTCTAGGCCTCCTCCAATCCAAAAGAAAATAAAACAGCCAAGCGGCTTGCCAAATCAGCTCATAAATCTCCAAACCCATATAAAAATAAACGTGTACCTTTTTGTCGGGCATATCATTATATCCTTTCCATCTACTGCCCTGTCAGCCTATACAAATGCATTCCCAAACAAAATTCCAATTTTATCCTCAAAACCAAATCCTTCACACATCCAAGCCAAATCCCATTCTTAACTCCATTTGCATTCATTATCAATTTGTACTCTTAACTTACCAATCCAACACCATTTCAGATTTCTGTCTCACCTTTCAAAATCTGATATATTATCTCCTGATTCAATTTCCAGTTAATTGGTTTCAATTCAATTCATATTAGCTTTCCCAAGTTCTATTTAATTTGTTTTAATTCATGCTATCTCTGCTGGGAGTTTTAAACAGTTTAGTTTTTATAAAATAAAATATTTCCTTTCTGGATTCAAAACAGCTTCCTTTTTCCAAAATAATTCGAAAACAAAATCTTTGGTAGTAATCCGTCACTTACAACTCGAAAATGAACACTGATGATGTGACCAGCATCCTCAGAGTTATCTCCCAGTGATCAAAGTGAGTTCAATACTATATCACTTCAAAACTCCAATTTTAAACACTTTCATTTTGAATTCTATTTCAAAATAAAATTCACGATGCTTGTAAACAATTTAAAATCTCTCAGGATTTTAAAATTCTCATATATTCAATCCAAGTTCATTTGCAAACTCATTTCCCACTTTTTGGGAATTTTAATTCCAATTCTGATTTTTATTTCAGATTTAATAAATCTGCTTTTATATTATACGAATTCTAACTGGTTATTTATATAACCATTTCAATTATAATCAACCAACACATCCAATATATTATAATTTTTCCAATATATATATTTTCTTTATATCAAAATATAATTTGGGTAAATTATTTCATTACCCACTTTCAAAACATACTGTGTCGGTTTATCATACTTGAGTATTTAGAAACCCCTTTCGATACAGTGGATCAGACTGATCGACCAGAACTCATAAACAACTCAACTAATAAATCTCCACAATATAAAACAATTTTTATAAAATCTACAAATACATTCACTCGTATATATACACTCAACTCAATGTAGGGTATTGCTAACCCCATCTCTACTGAGTCACGCCACAGAGCCAAGGTAATTACTTAACCTTAAGCTCTGATACCACTGTAACGACCCAAGGTTTTTCGGCCCCGAAAATAGACATAAATACCTTTACCGTAACTCATGCCGACTCTCCAAGCACCGAAAACACTGGATAGTTATTAGAAAGAAATTAGAGGGTGAGATAAGAAAGAAAGAAATATAAGAATAGAAGAAGAAGAGCATAACACAGAGTCTCACATCGCAGCGGAACAAAATATAATACAGAAATAAATCTTTATTGAGAGCTTTAAAAATACTTACAGTATCAGAGTACATCATACAATGGGACAGTTATAATAACCTGTTCCCATATACAACACAGCGGAATAGTAGCTATATAATATCATACATCTGAACATCTCCAGCTCGTCTCTGGACTTCACAACATTCGATAACCTAAACCTGTACACCCCGGGCTAACCCGAGCATTTACAAAACACCGGGTTAGTCTGGTGAACCAGAGTGAGATAAACTCGCACAGTACTAAGGGTAAATCATCCAATCATGATTTTAAAGTTCGAAAATCTTTTCCAAAAGAAAAGGGTAATCGTAAGACCAAATCCACACATAAACACGGACAGTTTTTACCTTACGATAACCCAAAACAGTTTTGAATCCAATATCTTGTCTGATATTATAATAATGTCTAAATACAAGTAAATAGAAATCTAGTAGAACGCTTGCATCTCACGCTCTACATATATAGTATACAATCAAAACCGCGGGCACTTATTGGAGATTGGATTCCAATTATGACAAGGAATGGGACCACCTGCCGATCGTGTATCTCTAGAGATGAATACACTGGGTTCAACAAGAACTTCTTGCAACCCAGCCCTCACATGACCGACCACTCATTTCGCTTGATTGTATCGAATGTATATCACCCACGGTGGGATCAGTAACCGTCTCCTGAAAAGGGACAGCATCGAAACATAGATTTAAGAAGCAAATAGGATTTCCTCTAGATTGGTGATTCTACACCCTAATGGGAGCGACCCACATAGCCATGTTGCCTGCCCGATTTTTGTCATTTCCCAGTTGATGAGGCTTGAGGTCAGAGTTTATTTTTCTTTGAAACATCTGATCAACATTCACTTTGAATGCCACATCGTCAGATCCGTCAGATTTCACTAATTGACGTCCACAAAAATACTCTAGCTGGAAGCTAAGAGAACGACAATTCTCCGCCAACAACTATAGCACGTTTGAAGAAATCAACGTACGTGACCCTTTGGAAATACTCTGTCAGACATCCGTCCATACAAGTCATCCAGGAACAGGATGAACCGAAGGCACTCTCCTACTGCATCCAATATAGGAATCACCCCATAGATCAGTAGCGAAAAGTCCTTGCAACCCATAGATTCCAACCACGACAGAATCACATCTTATCTCTGCTTGCCAAGCAGAGAATATTAGTGGTTCTTCCGTTTATGAAAATCCACGGTCTTCAATGCTCCATCTAGACCATCTTCTGATATCTTCACGTATTTGTTGGTCGGAATGGTTTTCGAATATAAATTCGATCCCGGTCTTTCCATACCAACAATCGTATTGGACAGGTTGATAGTCGGTGATTTAACTATCAAAATAAATAGTGTTTCAATCATGACAAACAAATGAGTTCACTGGTTCAGTATTCAGCATCACTTGGCCCTTAAATTTAAACCAAACTAGTTCACTTTTGCTTAATTTAAACTTCTAACTTTTAACATCTAAAATACACGATGCTAAATCCTTAATCAATATACTCATGCTCTCAAAACCATTTTATTTAAAATACTTGGTAACATAGCTTATAACCCTTCTATTCTCAATCCCTTTTTCTTAACCCAAATATTAAGTAAATATTTAATCGCTTAAACTACTCTTTATAACTTTGTTATAACACTTCCGGGTTTTAAATATAAAACCCTTTCATAAACTTCTTCCACCATTTCATTTGATTTCATTTCACTTCGATTACCTTTGAAAAGTAATTTTCTAAATTATTATTAATAAAAATAATAATTTATTTCAATCATTAACTACATTAGTAGTTAATTTCTTAAATAGTAAATCCTTTTTAAAACCTTATTTTAAATTTAAAACAATATTCACTAAACCATTTTAATCAACACACATCAATTCGATAATCAATTCCAATTCAAAATAGTCGATTTAATTAACTCAAAACTTGATTATCTCATTAACCGATTCTAATTAATCCTCACTTTAAATTAATTAAAAATATAATTAATTTAAATAATTCCATTAATTGTTTTCTTTACAAAACAATAATCAAAGTTTAACCACTCAATTTATTCCTCATCATTGTAGAGCTGATTAACATTAGAATTTACTTTATAAAATAAATTATTAACAAATCGAAATTTTAAACAAATAAAATATTTATTTATCTCTCTTTAATACTTTTATTCAAAATAATATATTCAAAAATCAATCTCCAGTTATAACTAAATTTTATAACTTCATCTTTATCGATTCACCTGACGGTGGATCAATATCTATAAAACGATTGATTTTTATAGGCCATACGCTGTCAAATACTAAACCAGTACCACCCATTGATTTAAACACAACACAGGTTGAATTCACAGTCAAAAATCAATAATCTACTCAATCACCCAAACAAGATAGTTCATATTTGATAACATGAAATAATAATATATTTGAGGAATCCGGTTGGATCCCTCCAACCTGTTCTTCTCTGTATTCAAATCGGTTATCACAAACCAGATCATTCAGTTTCATTTTTAATGAATAACGGCCATTTATCAACCCACAAGCAATACAACCAATTCAACAATTTAAACATGTTTATTTTATAAACGTGACCAACCAAGGTGAGTTACCTTTATTGGAACCAATCGTTAAAAATAACGATTTGGTGTTTCACTAAAATTAAACGACGGTTTAATTTCATCATTTAAATCAACAGATAAATTATAACTAGCAAACAGTCAATAATTGGCAAGCAGAGCACACAAAATAAAAACCCAATTTATATAAAATATAAATAGGAAACTGAGTGAGTTTAACTCACCTCGAGTTGATTCGTTTTCTAAAACGGTTCAGTTCCGATAAAATTAAACAGTTGTTTAATTTAACTGTAAATTCTCACTATATCCAGCTCTGTTCAGAATAGTTCCAAGATGTTGAGCTTATCGTCATGATTCCACCACCATTTATTTTGTCATATTCTAATCATATATGAGTTAGTTATTAATAATTTAAGTAAATATAATTTAATTAGAAATTAATACTTAATCACTATGTAATATAACTAATTACATTTTAACTGTTTTACAATAAGGATATGGACCGGTCAGTTATTCTCATTCCAGTCTCCCCCGTTTCTAAACTGCATTATGAATCCCCTGAAACAATTCGCGTTTTATTTAATACAATTTAATTAAACTCAGTTATTAGCTTTTAGTTACTGTCGGCTTACGGTTAACAAAGAGAAGTCGATCCCTTCCTTCCACTCTGCTCCCGGCTTCTTCGTTTAACCAATGAGCTCACGCTGTTTCATGAAACAGACCACCTGCTCTTCTCCCTTTGCATGCTCCATCGTTTAAACTGCTCATCGCACTTCCTTCATCACAAATACACGCACCGTGTTAACTCCTCATTGCTGCGCCTTCCACCGATAACCAGGGTGCCATCAGGGAACGGCGAACGCAGCGCCACGACCCGCTCTACAATCGGCCAAAAGGACGTCTGCTCCCGCTTCTCCAGTCATCGACAAACAGTCCCCGAACTCATGTTCTCTCACGCTCCCACTAGTGATCACCGAACTGTGCTCCAGCCTCACCACCTGAGAACCATCTAAGGTCCCCACCCCATGCCCTGTTTAACCATCCAACTGCTTGCGTCCTCCCATTTCCGTTCTGCACCCTTTCGCCCTTTTTTTCGGTTTTAAAACTTGCTGAACAAATTGAGGAAGAAGGTCCGTATTTATAAACGAGGAGAATGACCAGGATAAGAACGATGTCTTCATCACTTAGTACAACGCAGGGTAGCTGGAAGAAAATAGGGGAAGGGGTTTGCAGAGTGTTTTCACCTTTGACGTTGATGTTGAAAGAACAGCACAACTAGGGTAGGAGGAAGAGGGTACAAGCTATTGCCTGTGCATTTCTATTGCTTACGCATGAAGGATAACAAGCATAGGTTAGTCTTGAATATAAAATATAGGCTCTAGTTACTTTGATATGAAAATATATACATAACAGGGACAACATGCTCCCATGTGAAGGCACAGATGATAGAAAACCGAAATGGATAGTTGAGATTTTTGATGTGATAACTGACGATGTCTTCTCCTTTCATTGATCGAAACAACACATATAAGTCTGTGCGTTGATATTTTATTTTAGTGAAACTTTGCACTGAATTAATCAGTAAAAACAACCACAAACGACTTTTGTTTACTGATAAAAAAGCTATTCTTAGTGTAAAAAGGTATTCCGGACCCAATGGGACAAGTTTCGTCGAAATCCGAGGTCGTATGAAAAAAATTCCCTTATAAAACCCGAAATGATCACGCGTTTTTAATTTTTCCATGGTCACCAGATAAATCAAATCAACTTGAAATTTTGAAATTCTATAATAATTCTTCGATACGAACCCAACGGCACTAGTTTCGTCGCATTCTGAGATTGTTTCCCCGGTAGGCTGTTTTTACGCGCACCGCGATGCCCTTTTTTAACGCCAAATTTCTCGGCCTCCAAAAATAACAAACTATATACCTAACCTGACTCTAATCGACGATACGAACTCAACGGGACTGTTTTCGTGGCCTAATTCGATCGTCTGCTCAAGTTATACCTACATATCTCTTTATTTATTTAAATACGCGTTATAGGAAATGAACGGGCGTTTATGGCTACCGTGGCCACATACGACATCGATTTGCCACGCCGTTCAACACCGTACAATAATTTAACGTTACGGTCCCAATGAAACTGATTTCGTCGAAATTTGAGATCGTTTGCAAAATGGCCATTTTAATGGCCAATTTAAATAATGATTTCCACAGCATTTTTTTCAAATTTTGATTTGGCCATAACTTTCAAACTATACAACGAAATCTGAATTTTTCTCTTTCATATGAAAATTATCGTCAATACGGTTCCAACGTGTCTTGTTTCATAGAAATCCAACTTATATCGGATCCTGTATATCCAGTTGAAGTTCAAAATTCAAATTTACGAACTGCACGCCATTTTCAAGCTCGATTTATAATTATATAAATATATATAACGTTCGAACTTCGTTTGAATAACAAATTAAATATTAAATTCCATCGATATTCCAAATAAAATATTTAAAATAATAAATTAAATTAAATATTTGATGGCAAAAACACGGGTCGTTGCAATAAGTCAAACATCTACTCCAAAGCCTATATATAAAGGAGCCAATGTAATGGAAATGTGTACACTTGAATCAATAGAAATAAAAGTATCTCCCTTATCTTTTATGTTCTTTCTAATGGCTTCTCTTTTATTAAATGTTCTGTTTTATTTTATAAATTAATTATTTTAATGTAATTTCTAAATGCTTAAGCAGTGCCAAGAGGAATCAAACACATGAGGAATGCTAGTGTTATACTTCTTAAGCCTATTAAGGAGGCCTAGGCTCTAGTCTTAAACCATATAATGACAGAGCAATCGATAAGTAGGAGATTTGATTTCCAGAACATACTAATTCATGAATACTTATTTTTAAAAAATAAGCAAGACTGACTCTTGCAGTAAACTAAAATCCACATACTGCTAGCTAATATCAGTTTTATCTAAAACATAGTATAGCTGATTTCAATATCTTTGTGAATGTAAGTTTTATTTGAGATATAGTACAGTTGATTTCATTATGTTTATTAAATTGGTACATGATATCAATAACTTTAATACCCAAAACCAGACTATAATATAATGTCCCTTAAGCTAATTAATAAAATAATGTCCTTTATGCTAAATGCATTTGGCATTGTTTATGAACATTTCATCTTGATGCAAGTTTAATTCCTGTATTGTGCTTACTATGTAAAAGGTACGATCTTCCAAATGGCAAAATTTCAGTCTAAACATTAGAAAAAAACATCTTTTTATTCTTTGAAAATAACAACATTGAACAATTTTCAAAGGATACAAATTAATGTATGATTATAAATTCAACTTCTCTAACTATTCCTAATGGCCTAGGTATTTAAAAGCATAAATGTTGGCTTCACTAAATCTATTACCATGCATGATTTTTATGTTGCACCATTTCAATCAATCCAGTTTGCATTATGCTTTAAGCCGACTATGTGTTATATTTTTCTACTCTTTAATTCAAATTGGCACAATTTGTCTCTATTCCATTAATATATTATTGGTTTCTCTCTCATTTACAAACATTACACTTGGATTCGTTCTGCATGTTTAATTTTAATTGCATTTGTACATCAGTTCTTGCACAATAAATTTATTAATAATAACCAAGCACTTTTCAATAAAGTTACCTTTATACATATCGATAGTCTTAATCGCGTTATATATTATTTTTCTGTCGCTATTAAGCCATTTTATTTAACATACTACACAAAAAACACTGAACCTATCGGTCATAGGAAAAGGCTTGCTAAAATTGTTAGCTTTGCCAAAGAAAATTACCTATAAAACCACATTCTGATCATACTAACTTCCTATAACGCCGGATATGGTCGAAGTAAAGCATACATATACCTACATACATATATACTTACATACACATTTGTATGTTTGTATGAAGATGCTCAAATTAGATACATTTTGAAAATAAAAATAACAATTCAGTATTATTTGCCATTGATAGTTATAGTCCACTAACTATAGTATTTATGCAATTTGATACTATGTAAGAATTAGAAAAGCAACCAATCCTTAAAAAATGCATTAGCTACTAAATATCTAAAGAGAGAATTTGATCTCAAATCATATTGGTAATTCTCCATATCCAGTCTTATTCTTCAAGATTAGAGTGACCAAAATTTTTAAAGTTAAGAAATTGACCATGAAAGAGAATATTTTATGTTTTACCTGCGTAACTTCCTTTTCACCCTCTAAAGTCCCTATTTGCTTTATTTCATTCTATTTTTTGGTATGAAATTTGTAATGACCTGGATTTTTGACCATTCAAATCGACAATGATCAGCATATGCCGACCTAAACGGGTCGCAAATGCAGGTAGTTAATGGGGAAAAAATATAAGAAAGGAAGAAGAAGAGACAATCATAGAATCTCATAGCGAACGGATAAATATAATAACCCAAATAACAATTCAAAGGAAGTTGAAATATATATATTTGACTATAATATATAATGATTATCAGAGTTACACATACATAGATATATACAACATGGCAGTGGAAAAAAAGTGCAATGGAAAAATCACATGCATAATAGATGTATACCAAATCTTCGTCTTCGTTCTCCAAGGCAAGGTAATCTTTGCTAACTGCAACTTCTACTGGCTCGAGCGTATTGCATAAAAAGAAACACAGCAAACACCTTCATCAGAAATAAATCATTCCCATATTAGTCAAATTAAAATATGAAATAACATGAGTGTTATGGGTGTCGTAATCTAGAGAAATTTTATAGGAATTTATCTGATCACGCCGCTAACGCGGAATTGGTTTACTCCATGTGAATTCCCGTACATAAAATCCGCAAATGGTTTTGAAAAAATAAATCTATCATAAGGTCGTCCCACATCACACAATACAAGCGCACACCAAATGGGCGAGTTTTGTCCTATTATGACCAAAAACGCTTTCATATGTGAAAATATTCCTTTAATACTAATATTAGTGCATAGTGTTGAAAACCATTTCGCAAATAAATATATTAATCTTAGCAAGCATAGTGGTTATGCCCACATACATAATTTACAAACAAAACGAAAGGCTCGTATTGGTTATTGTGTAACAACCCGGAAAATATGAACCAATTTAAAATTTTTATTTTGGCAATTTTGATGAATTTTGAATATTTAAAATGAATTATTTTAAATAATAATGATGAAAATTTTATTTTGAATATAATTAGAATGTATATATTTATTTGAATCATCGTTAGAATATAAATATTTATTTTAATTATAAAAGGAATTGAAAACTGCACGGTAGTTTGAAGGTTCGATTTCAAATTTCAAATGAATGTACAGGATTCAAAATAAACCGGATTTTAGCGAAACCAAAAATATTTGAACCTAATTGAAATTTCTTTCCAACTAATCCGAAAAATCAAAATTTTATAGCGGGAATAAAAAGCTACGCCCAGTGGCAAATTCAGAATAGTCGCTATGGAATTTTGGCCCTTAAAAATGGAAACTTTGCAAACGACCTCCGTTTTCGAAGAAACCACTTTTGTTGGATCCAGGATGTCGAATTATTGCTAGATTCTAAAAATCGTAATTTTATGAATCAATATGTGAGCGTGGCCAAAGAAAACATGTTTTGACAGTTTCAGTCAATTTGGATCGACCAAAAAATGGCCATTTTTCAAACGATCTCCAAATTTGATGAAATTAGTTTTGTCAGAACCGTTTCGTCAATACGAAGCTAAAAATATTTTTTGGGAATTTTTAGAGCCCATATGTGGCCCCGATAAATTGAATTATGCGTTCAAATTCAATATATAGATTTATATTTTGATTTTGATGGAAACTGATTGAAACAGCCGAATCAGCTTATCAGACATATCCCATTGTGTTTGTAATGAGGGTAATTGGCTAGGGATGGCGGGCGGTGGGTTGGATTTGGAGTTAAAATGTAAAACTAACATTTAGGAATTAATTTATTAAATAAATTATATAAATACCATTATAACCTCCCCTAACCCTAATCCCTCCAGTCAAAAATATCGAGCCCCAATTTTCAATTCGAAAAACCCGCCACCCTCCTTGTAGCCGCTGCGTCCGTCGCACGCGCCACCCTGCCTAGCGCCGCCCCTCTGGTGAACTCCGTCGCCTCCTTCTCCGTTCCTCTCTCCTCCTACCCAAACCACCCCCAAAACCCTTGTTCCATCTACCACGGTCTGTCGCCGCCACCAACGGGGACCACCGCCGCCTGAGGCCCTGACCGCACCACCAACCACCTCCCATGCACCATCTCCTCTGCCTAACAACCCCTCCATCCCCTCTGAAGGAGATTACCGTGAGTTTCCCTTTTATAAATTAAATTATCTTGATTTCGATTTTTTTTTCTTTTTCTTTATTAAATAACATTGGTATAAGATTCATATTTCTGCAGAGATAATATAGATTTAAAAATGTGATTTTTATTTGATAAAAATATGATTTTTATTTAGCAAAGATATGATATAAAAATTGGATCTTTCATATGTATGAAGCGACATGAAAGTTTATATTTTTATAATTTGAAAGATAGGTTTTTTATAACATGAAAGATTTGATTTTTATTCTATGAAAGGCATGTTAAAGATTTGATTTTTGTTCTATGAATGGTATGTTAAAAATATGATCTTTATATGAATAACGAGATAAAAATATGATTTTTATATTATATAGATAATAAAAATATGATTTTTTATATTATATAGATAATAAAAATATATTTTTATATTATATAGATAATAAAAATATGATTTTTATATTATATAAGTAATAAAAATTTGATCTTTATATATGTAGCGAAGTAAAAATATGATTTTTACTATGAACAGCGTGAAAAGGAGTGCAATGGAACGACCTGAAATCAAAACAAAATCTAAACTGTTCAAAATTAAAGAATGATGGAATGGAACCCAAAGGTGAGAACTCCTCACTATAATTTTCTTTGTACAGTTATTTATTTTATAATTGCATATTTGAACTGTTTCTCGTCGTCCACAGACCATGGATGACTTGTTTGGTTTGGTTGGTTAGATTATTTGGTTGAAATTGGTTGTTTGGGTGAAATGAATTGGTTAGAATTGTTATATGTATATGGCGCAAGACAATATCAAGAAAGGGGTAAAGCTAGACATTACCCGATTTTGATATCGCGCCGTTATGCCGCCAAAATTTTCTAAAATATGTTAGAACAATAAAAATATCATTTTTATTGCGTAAATGAACCGAATAAATATTTTATCGTTAAAAATATAATTTTAATGGGTATATGAATAAAAGAAATATTCATTTACAAATCAGACGATTTGTTTATGTACACCCATTTTACTGATATGGATTGGGACGATAAATTTTACACATTGCCCAACTACACAAATAAAATTCATTATTTTTTGATTGGAACCCCACACGGGTATTGGGATGATACTGGACATACACTAATCCCAATAGTTAGTTGTATGTCAATCGATTGGTTGACAGAATGTTATAGGCGTTAAATAATTATATTTAATGCTTATACGGTGTAGAATGCACTCTGGATGATGGGTGATTATTTATCACTGTTGTTGTATGCATGTATTGTATTAAATCCACATAATCAAATAATATGGTAATTGATTGTGTCTGATTCCAGTTCAGAAAGAATGAATATTTTAAAATAACGATTATTTTAAAATAACAAATATTTTCAAATAATATTCAAAAAAGAATCAAAGTATGATTTTGATGTCCGATTTGGGATGGACACGAAAATATTTAAATATATAAAGCCGTGTAGATTAGATTAACGCCATTTGGACGTGAACGATATTTATATCGATTTTATTCATTTTTATAATGAATATCGAAAAGGAATTGATTTAAAAATCTAATGTTTTGAAAGTATTATCATTTATACATATATCGATGATATGGAATATTCAATTTTGATTTGAAATTGAATATGAAGTTTAAATCGTTTTGAAAAAGAATTTAAAACGATTTATAAAATACATTTTAAATTGAAATTGATGAAATATATATTATATACATTATATATACAATATAAGGGCCTGAATAGAATGCGCCGCGCTGCGGCAGTTCGCGAATTTCGACCATTGACTTCGAATGGACGTTACGGCAGATCAGACCGTTGGATTCTCCTAAAACCAGAACCATTGGGCTCGTATTGAAAACAACTTTCTAATGAATACAAGAAATTAGAAATCTAATGGTTGGATTAGGAATTATGTCCAAATCAAATTTGGAAAAAGTCGTTGTAAGTGCAGTTCGATGACCGTTTATGGAAATCGACTGTACGGGCCTTGATAAAATTATTAAAAATATCAGTAGTTAGTGTAAAATCATAGAAATAATTTGGAAAGAATTGGGATGAAAAATTCCATATTTGCAAAGATTAAAATATATTTTTATCGAAATGAACTAATTATGAACTAGAATTATAATCCAATATTTTTAAATAAATAAATTGTATTTTTGAAGTGGTTTTAAAAATAACCAGAATTTCCAATTTATGAATTGGAATGGATTTGAATCGAAATTATCTTCGGAATATTTCGATATTGGATTATGTGATTATACAAATATTGTGGAGGAATTTAGAGATATATATATCGTTATTCCAATACGGTATTTGTTGATTCCAGAATTTGATATTGAATATAAGCCGATATCTTTTCTATTCAGAGCCTTGTATTTAATACCAAATTGGATTTTGGGTTTGTCGTGAATGGTATCTTTAATAATACTGTTCTTAAACCCAATGGAGTTAAGAAAATTAGAAATTGACTGGAGATTAGGTAAGTTGAATGGTTTTCTGGGTATTGATTTGATGTTGGTTTCGGCATTCGGGGTTAATACTTAGGGAATTGTTCGCTTACTAATTTACGGTTAGAGACTGATGGAATGTGAATTGGGTTTATTGTGAACTGTGTTTTTTAACGACATTCGTTCTTAACCCGATTTACTGTGAAATTGATTTGGAATTTATAAATCTTTTTATTAAAATTTAACGGGAATTTTCCAAAGTAAAGTTTTCCAATTTAACATATTAAATTGGAATTGAATGGAATTCGATTTGGAAATAATCGAAGTAAGCTTCTGTAGAGGAAGACAGTTAATATATATGAAATTTAAAAGGCCTTGTCGTAATTCCGTTTATATTATCAGCTGGATATGGAAGTTTATATCGATTATATATATCGATTTGTTTTCCATGAAGATTCTGTTGTTAATGGAATGTGATTTTAGGTTGTCGTGAATGGAATCTTTAATAATACTGTTCTTAGACCCAACGAAGTTAAGAAAATCAGAAACTAACTGGGAATTATTTAAGTTGAATGGTTTCCTGGGTATTGATCTGATGTTGGTTTCAGCCTTCGGGATTGGTTAATACTTAGGGAGTTGTTCACTTGCTAACTTACGGTTAAAGGCTGATGGAATGGAATGTGATTTTGGGTTTATAGTGAACCGTGTTTTAAATGACATTGGTTCTTTAACCCAATTAAAGACAGGATATGATTTCCCAAGTTAAACAATCATCAATATTGATTTTTGGGAAGATTAAAACCAAATGGAGTTTTAATGAATCTTTAATTAGATTGAAATGATCGAGAATGGAGTATCACCAGTTTTGCTCTAGGCGATAGTTAAATCTTTAATTAGATTTGAACGTGAAATGGTAATTGAACTTGCCGATAACACTGTGGTGTTAGATATGAAGCATTACCAGTTTTGCTTCATGGGATGAATAGGTTGGGATTGGGAAATTAAACAAATGATTATTTCGGTAAGGTTCGCTAATCCCGACTAGTTTGGATAAACCATAATTTGGTTTGAATTGATATTCGAAGGAAGATTAAAGAATAAATTTAAAGAATTTATCTTTGATAAAATTAATGGGAACCTTTCCCAAAGTAAAAGAATATTTGAATAAAGGAATATTTTGGATTGGAATGAGGCGTATGTTGTGTTTTTATAACACTTGTTTATTATATACGCGAGTTATTCAGAAAGACCGGGTTTATCCCATTCTGAATAACTAATTCGACGATGTGTCAAGGACGAAGACGGTGGTTGAAGACCGGAGGTCTTCACATCGTTTGGATGATTACTGATGTCTTGATTGGGCTGTACACCCAAAACAAGGTAATAAGTGGTGGTCGTCCAAACGTACTTGGAGATCGATTGAATATGCGAGGACCTCTCCCCTGTATTGGACATATGGGGAGGAATAAGGTGCCTCCGGTTTCGTTCAGACCCAGAACGAACTTGTAAATGGATGTGTGTCTGATATTGGATTTCATTCTATGTGATTGATATACATCGATTGCATAGTGTGAATTGCCTGTGTGGCATGCTGAGATGCAAATGATCAAGGCTTTTGTTGAAAAGCAGAGTCTTGTGGTTTATGATCAAAGCACGGCCTTTGTGGCATAGCTTTGTGTATAGCATTAATTCGCGAGCCTCACACCCCGGTGTGAACCAGAAACGGGAGACGACCTCAGGGAGGACATGCGTTTCTTTCTAGCTAGGAGTGGTGTCAACATTTTACTAGCCCTGACATTTTACTTATGTGGATGATGGATTGCGAGGCGCCTCCATTATATCGGTCATTCCGGGGCCAATAGCTTGATCGGGATATGAACAGTTTACGCCCCATATGGCGGGGAAACACATTGTTCAGGCATTTTAATCCACTCCGTGTGGACCAGCCCTACCGCTTCAATGGTCGATGCGTTCTGATCCCGAGGCTTGGGCTAGAGAGTCTCGAAGCGGTGAGGACAATCCCTTGCCTCGGTTCACAAATGGAAATCCAACTTCCAATACAACATTTTGCAGTTTTAATTGTAAACCTATATATGGAGACATAGTGGTATGGGGCACTTATGTCGTTTATGATTGATACTTATGATTAAAATCGTTTTGACACTATACACTTATAGTCATAGTAAAATATGAAATTTCACATACCAAGCATTTTTGGCTATTTTAAGGTAAAAACTCTATCCTCCGGCTTGCGTTGCATTGTGTGATGGGACCTGAGTCTTATAATAGCTTCATTGTTCTTTATTTAGCATTGTGCTGTTGTTTTATGCACTGGTATTCTTGGGAGGAAGCCCGTTCCATGTTATACGGCGTGGTCTCTTGATTTACCTAACTTTAAAATAAAGACTAATAACTGTTTTAGTTCTCACACCAGACACATGACTGACCAGTAGTTTATTGTTTTAACCTAAACTCTTGGTGCCCCTATTTTCCGCACGGGCAGCTAGTAGTTTTGGTTTTGCAGATTTATATTCATAGGATCCTGGTTTACAATTGGAATGATATTCGGAAATCTCTGTATCCGTATATCCCTTTCAGTTGTGATTTGCATTATTTTCCGTTGCATTGTAACTTGTAAATCTCTGATATCTAGTAAATGTGTAATAATTATTCATACTCTATATATTCTTGTATTCTGATGAAATTGTTGTAATAAGCAATGAAATGTTCTTCTGTTTGTGTTCTGATTTGTTGTGTTCTCAAAGTCAGTTCGGGACTTCCTTCACGGGGATGTTTGGGTTGCTTCATGTTGGGTTTTTCCAATATGATGGTTCCTAACACAAAAGATCAATCGAGGACACGAAGCTAAGTATCTCTCGGTTAACATCCAGACATGGACACCGAATATAGAGCGCGAAGTATATATCCAGGTTTTCAGCTAGACATCGAACACCGTGTATACTTTATTTTCCCTAGGTTTTGCAAGTAGATCTACAATCGAAGCTTTCAAGTTTCAATAGAGATTTGTATATATAAAACCTAATCGCTAATTTACCATCAATCTGGGGTGTGAGGTTCGTTGAGATCACGATATACATAAAGCTACGCTTCAATAAGCCAAGCTTTGATCATCACTAGTTCATTTCATAACTCGAGTATGTTACATTGTCAATTCATGACGTATCAGTGATTTCTATCAATACATAACCTGTAAGTTCATATATCTTAGAGACGAGAATAATCTATTGCTACAAATTCGATATATATTAACAGAGACCAGTGCTACGCAGCCAATTTCAATGTTAGACACACAATCCATACAACTCCGTTCTGGGTCTAAACGGAACAACAAATCCGAAAAACTCTAAATATATACTTATAAGCTCGTATCGGGTGATCGGCCCAAACAGGACATCAACAATCAATCCGAATAATTCGATGATTCTCAGTCTTTACTTATCGCCTTCCAAGTCTTTGATTTTTTTACAACGTCGTATTATTACTTGGAATGGTTTTTCGAACATATATTCGATCCGGATCATTTCGGATTTCCCTTTTAAATCTCCTTTCAAATTATTATTGATTCAGTTATAATCAAGGTTGGATTTATTCCAGTTTACATAAACCCCTTTATCGCTTTGATCCCTTTCGTGAAATTCAATATTGACTTTCAAATCTTATATTTCAAAACATAATTCCTTTATTCCTTACCATTTTCATAAGTTTCCAAAAATTAACATATCTTAATTTGGTCTAGATTCCATTCCCAAAAATTCAAACAATTCATATTTTAAAATATGTAATTCTTGTAACAACCGGGATTTTCAGAACCAATTTAAAATTTTTATTTTAGCTATTTTAATGGATTTTGAATATTTAAAATGATTTATTTTGAATAATAACAACTAAAAATTTATTTTAATCAAAGTTACAACATATAAATTTATTTTAATTATAAAACGAGCTTGAAATGGCGTGGTGGTTTGAAAATTCGATTTCAAATTTCAAATGAATGTACGAAATTCAAAATAAATTGGATTTCAGTAAAACCATAAATATTTGAATTTGTTTAATTATATCTTTCTAACGAATGTGAAAAACTGAAATTTCATAATATAAATTGAAAGTTATGTCCAGATTAAAATTCAAAATAGTCGCTATGGAATTTATATATATTTTAATATAATATAAAGCCCTTAAGAATAGCCAGTTTGCAAACAACCTTCGTTTTCCACAAAACCACTTATGTTGGATCTGGAATGTCAAATTATCGCTAGATTCCAATTTTCATATTTTTTTTGGAATTAATATGTGAGCGTGGTGAATTTAAACGTGTTTGGTCAGTTCAGTTTGAATTTAATCGACTAGAAAATGACCATTTTTCAAACGACCTCCAAATTCGACGAAATTAGTTTTTTAGGACCGTACCATCAAAACATATCTAGATTTATTTTTTTGGAATTTTTGGAATTAGTATGTGGCCCCGGTAAATTAAAATGTACGTTGAAATCAATTTTGAACATTATATAGATTTATATTTTAATTTAAAGAAAACTGATCAAAACAACCGAATTGGCTTATGGGACATATTCCATTGTGTCTTGAGTGAGGGTATTTGGTTAGAGGCGACAGTCGTTGGGTTCGATTTGGAGTTTGAATAAAATTTTAACTTTTTGGAATTTAAAATGAATTAAATATAAAATTATATAATTCCCCCCTCCATCCCTTTCTCTCTCAGATTGAGATAAAGAAAAAAGTCAGTGTTGCTACAGCCGCTTCCTCCCCTTCCCCCACTGTAGCACCCGCCGATGGCGATCCCTTACACCCGGCCATCGCGCCACCCCCTCCCCTTCCCCCTCTGCTCCTCTTCCTTCCCCAATTCAAAGCCCAAACCCTCTCCCTACCTAAAACAGCCACGCCAGGCCCCACCACGACAACAGGTGACCACCGCGACCTTCCCCTTCCCGCCTAGACCTCCGGCGCCACCTCCAGCACCCCCACCTCCGACCACGACCCCTTTTTCAACAAAAATCCAATTTTTATATTTTTCAGTTTTGCAAAAACACCCCTGATTTGTTTTAGCCAATATCTTCCAAATCGAGCCCCTATGGACAAAACTCCACAATGCCAAGGTCGAAGAGGACGATTTCTCTTCGATTTAAGTATATGGAAGTCAGATTTGGGATTGCGGAGTTGTTCAGAAAACCCGTCCAAAGTCTGCTGTCGAAATTATGTCTTTTCGCGATTTCTGGCGAAATGGGCCAATTTCGGAAGAAAGGCCACTAGGCGAAAGTTGTCCAGAATGGCGTGCTTAGGTTAGAAAAAATGACGGTGTGAAGATTGGAGCTTGTTTGCAAATTATGGGAACAGAACAGCGAATCAGAACTTCAGAAAAGCATGGCGGAGTGGATCCCAAAGTGAGAACTCCTTCTCACTCTAATTGTTTTACAGTTAAATATATACTAGGATCTAGACGGGGCTTAGAAGCACTAGACACTATTTATTGTAAAAACCATAGTTGTTTGTTTGGATTGTATTGTGTAAATTTGGATATTGATTGATTTGTTTGTTTGGATTTGATTTTGAAGTGAATTGGATTGAAATTGGTTTGTGTATGGCGTGAGCCAGTGTTAGGATAGTGGTAATGCTAGACATTACTCCGATTTCAATATTGCGCTATTATAATGTCAAAATTTTCTGAAATAAATATTTATTCATTAAAAATATAATTTTTAATGTGTGTATGAACTGTATAAAATATTCATGTGTTGAAATAAATATTTTATCATTAAAAAAATAATTTTTAACGTATATATGAACGACATAAATTTCTCCTGAAATGAAAATAAGTATTAATTTACAAATCGGACGATTTGTTTATGTATACCTATTTATCTGATACTGATTGGGATGATAAATTTTACACATCGCCCAACTGCACAAATAATATTCAGTATTTGTTGGTTGAAACCCCACACGGGTATTGGGATAATATTTAGCGTATACTAATCCCAGTTGTTTAGTTGTATGTCAATCGATTGGTTGACAGACTGTTGTAGGCGTTAATTATTTATATTTAATGCTTATGCAGTTGTGTAATGCACTCTGGATGATGTTTGATTGTTTATCATTGTTGTTATATACATGTATTGTATGAAATCCATATAAATAACATTATATGGTAATTGACTATCTATGATTCCAATTCAAAAAGAACGAATATTTTAAAAAAACGTATATTTTAAAATAATGAATATTTTAAAATAATATTCCGTAAAGGATGAAAATGTGATTTTGATGTCCAATTTGGGATGGACACGAAAATATTGAAATGTGTGAAGCCGTGTTTATTAGATTTGCGTCATTTTAACGCGAACAATATTTATACCAATTTTATTCATTTTATAATGAATATCGAAATGTAAATGATTTCAAAATATAATATTTTGAAAATATTATCATTTAAATATTATAATGATAAAGAATATTCATTGTTGATTTAAAATTGAAATGAAAATGGGAATCGATTTTAAAACAAATTTATAAAATATATTTTGAGCGAAATATATATATATATATATATATATAATATAATGGCCTAAATAGAACGCGCCACGCCGCGACCGTTCGCGAATTTCAAACATTGACTTCGAATTGATATTAAGGGAGATCCGACCGTCGGATTCTCCTAAAACTGGAACCGTTGGGTTCATATCGAAAAGAACTTTCCAACAAATATAAGAGATTTGAAATCTAATGGTTGGATTTGGAATAATGTCCAAATCAAATTTGGAAAATGTCGCTGTAAGTGCAGTTCGATGACCGTTTATGGAAATCGACTGTACGGGTCTTGATAAAATTACTAAAAATATTAATAATTTATGTAAAATCTTAATAAATGGTTTCGAAAGAATTGGGATAAAAAATTCCATCTTTGTAAAGATAAAAATATATTTTTATCAAAATGAACTAGTTATTAACTAGATTTGAAATCTAATAATTTTTAATAAATAAATTGGATATATATAAAGGATTTTAATAAAACCAAAAATTTTCAATATATAAATTGGAATGGATTTGAATAGAAATCATCTTCGGAAAATTTCGATATTGGATTCCGTGACTATACGGATATTGTGGAGGAATTCGGAAGATAAATATATATCGTTATTCCCCATACGATATGTGTTGGTTTCAGAATTTGATATTGAATATGCCGATATAATTTCTGTTTAGAGCCTTATGTTTAATATCAAATTGGATTTTGGGTTTGTCGTGATGGTGTCTTAAATAACACTATTCTTAAACCCAATGTGAAAAGAATAAATCTTTTAATTAAGATTATTAGAGTTTCCAATAATATTTAGTAATTGGAATAAAATGGAATGTGAATTGGGTTTATTGTGAATAGTGTTTTTAACGACATTCGTTATTTAACCCAATTAACAATGAAATGTGATTTGGAATATACAAATTTTTTTATTAAGATTTAACGGAAATTTTCCAAAGTAAAGTTTTCCAATTTAATATATTAAATTGGAACTGAATGGAATTCGATTTGGTAATAATCGAAGTGAGCTTCTGTGGAAGAAGACTGTTAATATATATGGAATTTAAAAGGCTTTATCGTTATTCCATTTATATTATTAGTCGGATACAGAAATTGATATCGATTATATATATTGATATGCTTTTCCGTGAAGATTCCATAATTAATGGAATTTGATTTTGAGTTTATCATAAACTATGTTTTAAATGATATTGGTTCTTTAACCCAGTTAAAGACAGGATTTCATGTCTAACTTTGTATTTCGAGCTGTATTGTTATCTCTACTAAATATATATTTGTTTGGTGGCGGAGAATTTATTCTTTTGCTTAACACTCTTCTCTAAGATGTACGAGCTTAGAGCTTATATAGTGGCAGAAATCAGTGGTACGGTGTAGATTGTCGATGTGGCATGTTTGTGTTTCCAAAGTTAAATAATCATTAAATAATGATTATTGAAAGACTAAAGCTAAGTGGAGTTTTAATGAATCTTGAATTATAATGAAATGAGAATGTGATAACTAAAGTTATCAAATTTGGGAATTGATCGAGAAAGGAGTACCATCAGTTTTACTCCAGGCTATAGTTAAATCTTTAATTAGGTTTGAATGTGAAATGGTAATTAATTTTACTGATAACACCGTGGTGTTAGATATGGAGTATTACTAGTTTTGCTCCATAGGATGAACAGGTTGGGATTTGGAAATAAAACAAATGATTATTTTGATAAGGTGCGCTAATCCCGACTAGTTTGGATAAACCTTAATTTGGTTTGAATTGATATTCAAAGGAAGATTAAAGAATAATTTAAAGAATTTATCTTTGATAAAATTAATGGGAACCTTTCCCTAATGATGTGAATATTTGAATAAAAGAATATTCTGAATTGGAATGAGGCGTATGTTGTGCTTTTATAGCACTTGTTTATAAGATACGTGAATTATTCGAAAAGGCCGGATTTATACCCATTCAGAATAATTGATCCAACGATAAATCGATGATGAAGAAGGTGGTTGAAGACCGGAGTTCTTCACATCGTTTGGATGATTACCGATGTCTTGATTGGGCTGTACACCCAAGACAAGATAATATGTGGTGATCGTCCGGACATACTTGGAGATCGATCGGACATGCGAGGTCCTCTCTCCTGTATTGGACATATGAGACGAGGAATAAGGTGCCCCCAGTTTCGTTCAGACGCAGAAATAACTAGTAAATGGATGTGTGCTTAACATTGGATTTTATTCTGTGTTGATTGATCTCTATTAAATATATATCTGTTTGGTGGCAGAGAATTTATTCTCTTGCTTAACACCCTTCTCTGAGACGTACGAGCTTAGAGGTTATATATCGATTGACATCAGTCACATGGCGTAAATTGTCAATGTGGCATACTGAGATGCAAGTAAACAAGGCTTTTGTTGAAAAGCAGAGTCTTGTGGTTGATGATCAAAGAACGACATTAAATAGCATAGCTTTGTGTATAGTGTTGGATCTAGATTAACCCTAGAGGGGGGTGAATAGGGTTTATCACAGTTTTTAACTGAATTAAAAATCTAACGAGATATCTAATAATAAACAGATCACAGAATATAGCAGAAACGAATGCAGTAAATAAAGCACACATAAATGTATCCAGCTTCGGCAAAACCCTGCCTGCTGCTGCATTTTTAAGGTTTCTACTAGGTGATAGAACAGATCCCGCATTCAAGACCATGTACACTCGCAAACCCTGCTCTTATTCTAACCCTACGCACAAAACTGTAGACTGGTCTAATCCCCTAGATCAAATTTCCCCTGATTACAGACACGTAAACAGTAACCCTAGTTTTTACAGACTAGTAAACTTCCAGTTAACACACTAACTGGTTTCTTAGAATTTTACAGTCTCTAGTAACTGTTTGTTTGTTTTGCAAAATTACAAAACAAAATATAAAAATAAGAAAACTAAAATTAAAACCCTAGGAAATAAAGGAGTTAAAAGGATAAGGGGTCATCCCCCTTGTAAAACATGGCTTGGCTGGCCATTTTTAACTTGGTGCGCCCTTGTTTTTATTTGTCCCAATCTCTCTTTGCTCTAGGAAGAAAAATAATGGCGGTGGCATCTAGGGTTTCCACAATCTGCCCCAAATCATTCTCGATTTCAAATTGAATTGCTTTGGGTAAACTCTGATGCTCGAATTCACTAGTTTGCTTGTTGATTGATTTTGCTTGGGCTTCTGATCGAAAAACGGTAGCTTTCTGAAATTTCTTTCTTTTAATTTCTTGAAATGATTTTGTAGGTTTCGATGCTTGCCTGTGATGATGTTGGTGATATTTATAGGGTGAATAAGTAACCCTAAAACCGATTCTCTGATTTTTTTTTTCGTGGCATGACCGATTTGAATTGTGTTGATTTCCCTTTTTTATTCTTTGATTGAAAAATGATTCTCGACTTGAAATGATCTTGCATGTATTGGTGCCTCGTTTTAATTCATAATTTTTCCATGATTGTTTTTACTGATTGAATCAAAATAGGAAAGAATTAACATGATTTTCTAGATTGAATTTGTCCCTTGCGTGACTTATTCCATAAATCGATTACAGAATTGCTTTCTCTAAAACAATTTAAAACTGGAAACTATTGAATTATCTTGCCAAATTTGTTGTTGTGCTCAAAACACTGAAATCCCATTATTTATGTTTCCCCTATGAATCTGGATGGTCTCATTTACATTGTTGAAATGTAACTCTTTCCATATATGTATTGATAACAGAATTTCCAAAAAAAATGTCTTTGATTTTACAATGCTTTCTTCAGCATTGAACTACAAGTTTAATTTCTGAAAAAAAATCTTGCCAAATCAGTTTTGTTAAATTCTGGAAACACATTTTCTTGGCTTTGCCATCACACATGCATTCTTTCAGGGATTTTTGAATTTGAACTTCCTGTTGAATACTTGCAAAAAAAAAAAAAAAAATTGTCCCGTTGTGGTTTCTGGAAAACAATTTGAAAGTTTGAATGCCAATTGATTTCTTACTTGTACTTCTGGAATTCAAAATGCTTTGAACACTCGAAATATTTATGCTGAATTTTCGTTTGTGTATATTGGCACCACCATACTACTTATGCTGAAGTCTCTAGCTTGTTCCTATGCACACAATGTAGTACTGAACCACTATGCTTTGTTATGTCCATATGCACTGATTATTGTTGTGTTAACCTTCATGCTGCTTCATTATAAACCAGACTTGTAGTGGCTTTGAGCTTGCTCCATTTCTAAGCTGGCTTTGTCACCATGTTTGTATCCAGACTTGTGAATACATGCATGCATCTTGTATTGGCCTGTTTCACCAATGTTTGGTTATGTACTCATTGCCATGTTGAGTTGTTTTCTTCCTGTTTTGATTGCCTTGCCATGTCCATGATATGCAGACATGATTGTATGCTTTTGCCACCCTGTGTATCATCTTCATACCATGAATTTTTTTTACTGCTTCTTGTATATGTTTACTGCCTTGTAGCTATTGTAGTTGCACAAATTCTTGTGTACTTGAACTTGCATCCTCTTGAACTGCTAATGTCATATAATCATTCTTGTCTTGAAAGAATTGGCTTAGCTCATGTCATGTCACTTGTGCACCTTCATGCTACTTGAATTAATGTTGTTCTTTGCTATTCCATATTGAGCTTTTGCTGAATTTGTGATGTTCTTCTTTGGCTTGTTTTAGATACAATTGTACCTCGACATGCTGTAGTCATGCACCTTTACTGTTCACTTCTTGGCTGTTATGTATTTGTGTACTGCTGCTTGTAGTGTACACATGCACTGAGTCGAGATGGTCCACGTGGCTACTCCTCAGTTGCTCGACTGATTGGCGAGGCAGTGCACATGTGTATATATACACGTGTGTATATGCAGCCATCAGACAATATTTTCTGTCCCTGTACTATACTAGGCACAGATGAATCAGAACAAGTCACGAAAAATGATGAGAAACACACCAGAAATCTGAGGCAAATAAAAATTTAAAAATTAAAACTTATATACAGATGTATTCAGTTTTATTTCTATTGCAGTGTACTATGTGTTTCTGTTTCATGTGATAGGTAAGAGGATGAGACTGGACTGAAAGCTGTGAAGATAGAAGACAAGAACAGTGTGTGTAACAGTGAAAATGACTGTATTTGAGTATGTGAATGTATAATTGAAAATGTATAATTGAATGAGTGTTGTAGGAGCTATTAATGAAAAAGAATATTGTACTGATATTTGTAATAAACAAATAAAATATTATTTTATTGTTGTCAAACAAACTTGTCTATTATATTCAGTTTATTTACAAGTACAATATTCTGTGAATGTATATGAAATGTGATGTGTTCAAATAGTGGAGTTATAAAAAATTGTACTATTTGAATATTTGAAATATAACATTAAATAAAATACTGTGTGAGTGTATGAATGTCTGTACAGTCGTATTCTATTTAAATATTATATTTCTGTCTGTGATGTATATAGAACAGTACAGTGACAAACACATTTAAAATAATATTTGTTTGTTTGTTATCATCAAACAAAAATCATATAATTGTGTATACAACACTGTTATATACAACAATCTCTCCCTTTTGATGATGACAAACAAATAAAAGATTTTGAGAACAATAAATGTGTTTGATAGTAAAAATTGAACTCCCCCTATTTGTCATCTCCCCCTACAATAGACAACTCTCCCTATAACTGTGCATGAGTGAAATAAATTTTCAAAATTAAGAATATTTATAAAATATTCACTCATAAATCAAAATCTAATCCATTCTCCCCCTTTTGTTATCATCAAAAGGATACAGAGTTTAAAATACAGATGAAAAACGACTAAAAATATAATTTCAGCTTAAGAGGAAGAATGGTCATCATAAATCTCAATCAGTCAAACAAAAATCATAATAAAATGAGAACTAGTGTCATATTTCACATTGAAGAGAATGACGAATTTACGATGAATTATATAATAATGAGGAGAGTTACAAAAAATATATGAATATTTCCCAATTATTTTCAAAAGCATTTTATAAATTGAAGCACAAAAACAATGATGGATTTGGAATATAGTTATAATTTCAACTCAAGTGACAATATTGTATAATCTCAAATCCCAATGCCTATCAATCAACAAATCATAATACGTCATAAGATTTCAACACATTTCACAGATTAGAAAGATGGATTGATAGGCTGATTTTTATACACCGAGGAGAATTTCAGAATAATTTCAATTTATAGCACAATATTTCCTTTTTCTTTTTATTTTATTTAAGAGCACACTGACCACGCATAACCAGAGCTTGGATTTTTAAATGAGGTCAGTCACAACTTAAATTATAAGTTGTCTCATAACCATGCATAACCAGAGCTTGGATTTTTAAATGAGATTAGAGACACACTTATGTATTAATTATATATTTTATTATTTTCATCTTTAAATAGAAAAACTCCTCGGTATATACAACCAATATGAATGACTAGAAAAGTGGTGGGTACAGAAATGGACTGTGAAATAAATTTCTAAATTAATTATATAATGAAATATGCTCAACTGTATCGGGATCATTGAAAATTTTCGATTATCACTAATTCTGAATAATAACATAGTCCAATTTCTATCATAAATATTTCCACTGTTTATTCAAAAAGATTTTATAACATATTAACTCTCCACATTAATATAAAATTATCATGGATGGCAGAATGATGATAGATAAAGAAGATGGTCGTGAAATAATTGCCAATTCAAAGATATTATAATAAATATTCAACCATCATGAAATTAAAAATAAAATTTCCTCTTGTTGTGAAATATATTGCAGTTACAATTCATCACAATTTCGAAATCTATTAATAATTTTGATGAATTATGAGTACAGTTCAATTTGGATATAGATTTCAATTTTTGAATGAATAATCAATAAATAATCTTAAAATTGAAAATCAATTACAGGAGGGATATGGAGATTTATACATAACAAGAAGGAAAAATTTGTACAGGGCAAAAAAAAAGTGTGTGGATCTATACAAGGTGAAGATTAGAATCTAAGATGAGTGAGACAAATATAAGGCACTTCTGATACCACTTGGTGTCCCTATTAATGAGGATTATAGTCACACTAGAGATAAACCATGATATCATAGACAACAGAAATTTAAAGCCTTAGCAGACAAATTTAGCATAGAGTAGCAGACAGATAAGCAGTTATCTAAGAACAGTATTAGAGCAGTACAAAGACAGTTTCCAAGTAGACAAGACAAGATGATGGTCACAAAAAAAATATTTCATGATCCCAGATTAAAAAAATATACTTTATTTTAAATCATTTGAAGAAGTGTGAAAGTATTAGGATTTAACGAATCAATCGTACCAGATTATATTTCAGATTCAAAATTATGTGTGAGATTCAATAAATCAATAATTTCAAATGATTTCAAACAAACATATATTCAAATCAAATAATCATGAAATAACAGTGATATTTATGACCATATTTTCAAAAGAATTTTCACAAATATTTTTTACAAGTATAAAGAATATTCAGATCATTTACATCTAATTTGAAGGATATTCATGATCAAGAAAATTTATTTGAAATCACTTAAATCAATGTTAAGTTTTGAGATATATTGAATCAATCACACAAGATTAATAATTTCAAATTTAAGAGGTGTGTGATATTCAAAATATCAAGGATTTCAAATGATTTCAAAACAAATAATTTTCAACCATACTGATCATGAATACAAAATGAATTTCAAGATGTATCACAGAGATTCAGTACAATTAAAAATATCCAAGCCAATTTGAAAAATAATGAAATTATCATAACTGATAATAGCAGAGTGTTGTAATGAGTATACTATTTCAAGATTTTCTAAAATGAATTAGAAGAAACTCAAAACAGCAAAGGTGTGTGAAATTCCATTTAATTTTCAGATTTTCATATTTAGAATTCAAATCAATAGTGTTCAGGATATGACAAAAATACATCAACACTGTTATGAATTCATAAAACAGAAAATAAACTTCAAAACAATTGCAGATATTTAAATTCAAGATCTGGAAATAATTAAAACATCAGAGTTCTATTCAACTAAAGAGAATTCCCAGAAAATTTGAGTTCTGCAATTTGAAGTTTAATGAATCCCAAAAAAGTTACAAAGATATGACGGTGACAAATCAAAAACAGAAGAGAAAATGGAAATAAACAGAAAGGGTAGAAGGAGGAATAAAAAAACAGAGGAAATTTACAAAGATGAGTTTAGAGATTATACCTGAAATCAATGTAAATCAGAATCTCTAACTCAACAAATCTTGGCTAAAGAAACTGTGAATGATATAGAAGTATAGACAGCTTTGTTTCACATTTCTTTTTGCACAGCAGTTCCTCAGCCTCTTCTGGTACCTAACAGTTTAGGAGATTGAGTGGTCTAACAAAATTAGTAAAACCACTTACAGTTATGTTAACATCTTTTGGTACCCAAATCTGTTTGTATAACATCCCATTCGAATTTATCTTTGTGCCTTTAGGAACCCAAACTTGTTTATTTTTTCCAAAAAACATTTTATTTCCTTTTGGGGTCCACATCTGTTCAACTGGATTGTTATCAAACCAGCTCTTGTCTCGTTTGTGATTTTAAAACCTTTTGGAATTTTCAAAATTCAGATTTTCAGAAAGACCCTTTCTAAAGCAATTTAAAGGATTTTTAAAATCACAAGAATTCAAATTTTCAACATCATTTGTTTTCCCAAAACCAAGACCATGTTTATTTCCAACAGAAATTTGGTTTTCAACAACATATTCAAAGATTTTTCACCATCAGAAAATTTACTCAAAATTGTTTCAAGTTGTTGAATTTTAGTTTTAAGATCACCGTTTTCCTTCACTAAATCTAAACAACGATTTTTAGTGATCTTACATATTTCAAAATCAGATTTCAAAACCAAATTTCCATCTTTAAGCAATTTAATTTTGGTTTGGGACTCAGCAATCTCAGATTCAAAATATTTTCGACTTTCAGATTCAAATTTCTTGAAAATTTCAATTTCAGCTTCAAGCTCTTTGAGAATCAAATCGGATTTCAATAGATTTTCTTTTTCAGCAATTTCAAATTTGGAATTTATATCAGTTTTAAAATTTTCAAATTCCTTTTGTAGAAAATTGTTCGAGCTTGATAACTCAATTTTGTCCTCTTTCAAGATCAGAATCTTATTTTTAAAATTTTGAATATTTTTATTGAGATGAACAAGCTTGGTTTCCAATTTCAAACAATTTTTACAATCCGAATTTGAAGAGTTTTTAACACATTCAAGTTGTGATTCCAAATCAACAATTTTGCTGGTCAACTCAGAATTCTTAGATTTTAAAAATTTGTTTTTAGATTGGAGTTTATCAACAGACTTAGTTAGATCAACACAAAAATAAACTAGATCTTCATAAGAGAAATTTTCTACTTCGTTGTCTGTTAAGTCTCCATCAGTTGATTCATCTGAATTATCATCTGTAAGGCCTGTTAAGCATAAATTTGAATCTGAGTTGATCTTTGCAGGTTTTGAGCAGTTGTCAACTTTTTGTCCATACAACACACTGAGAGTTTTCCAAACTTCCTGTGCAGATAAACAATGAGAGACAAGCTTAAATTGATCAATACTGAGACAAGAATAAATAATGTCCATAGCACAAGTATTGATAACAATATTCTTTTTATCTAACAAATCTACTCCATTAATAATAATATTCCAATATTTAATATGAACAGATTTTAAATAAATTTTCATTTTTAATTTCCAATTTAAAAAATCCGTTCCATTGAAAATAGATGGAATATGACTGGACTGACTCTCTATGAACTGATAACTAGGGATCACCTTACTCTAGAGTTAAACAGAATACCTGCTCTGTTACCACTTGTTGGATCTAGATTAACCCTAGAGGGGAGGTGAATAGGGTTTATCACAGTTTTTAACTGAATCGGCAAAACCCTGCCTACTGCTGCATTTCTAAGGTTTCTACTAGGTGATAAAACAGATCCCGCATACAAGACCATGTACACTCGCAAACACTGCTCCTATTCTAACCCTACGCTCAAAACCGTAGACTGGTCTAATCCCCTAGATCAGATTTCCCCTGATTACAGACACGTAAACAGTAACCCTAGTTTTTACAGACTAGTAAACTGCTAGTTAACACACTAACTGGTTTCCTAGAATTTTACAGTCTCTAGTAACTATTTGTTTGTTTTGCAAAATTACAGAACAAAATATAAAAACAAGAAAACAAAAACTAAAACCCTAGGAAATAAAGGAGTTAAAAGGATAAGGGGTCATCCCCCTTGTAAAACATGGCTTGGATTGCCATTTTTAACTTGGTGCGCCCTTGTTTTTATTTGTCCCTGTCTCTCTTTGCTTTAGGAAGAAAAATAATGGCGGCAACATCTAGGGTTTCCTCAATCTGCCGCAAATCATTCTCGATTTCAAATTGAATTGCTTTGGGTAAATTCTGATGCTCAAATTCACTGGTTTGCTTGTTGATTGATTTGCTTGGGCTTCTGATCGAAAAACGTGAGTTTTCTGAAATTTCTTTCTTTGAATTTATTGAAATGATTTTGTTGGTTTCGATGCTTGCCTGTGATGATGTTGGTGATATTTATAGGGTGATTTAGAAACCCTAAAACTGATTCTCTGGTTTCATTTGCGTGGCTTGACTGATTTGAATTGCGTTGATTTCCCTTTTTGATTCTTTGATTGAAAAATGATTCTCGACTTGAAATGATCTTGCGTGTATTGGTGCCTCGTTTTAATCTCTATTTTAATTCAGAATTTTTGCCGTGATTGTTTTTCCTAATTGAATCAAAACAGGAAACAATTGACATCATTTTCTAGATTGAATTTTTCCTTGTGTGATTTATTCCATAAATCGATTACAGAATTGCTTTCTCTAAAACAATTTAAAACCGAAAACTATTGAATTATCTTGCCAAATTTGTTACTGTGCTTAAAACACTGAAATCCCATGATTTATGTTTCCCTTATGAATCTGGATGGTCTCATTTACATTGTTGAAATGTAACTCTTTCCATATATGTATTGATAACAGAATTTCCAAAAAAAATTGTCTTTGATTTTGTAATGTTTTCTTCAACATTGAACTGAAAGTTTAATTTCTGAAAAAAAATTATCGCCAAATCAGTTTTGTTAAATTCTGGAAACACATTTTCTTGGCTTTGCCATCACACATGCATTCTTTCAGGGATTTTTGAATTTGAACTTCCTGTTGAATACTTGCAAAAAAAAAAATTTGTCCCGCTGTGGTTTCTGGAAAACAATCTGAAAGTTTGAATGCCAATTGATTTCTTACTTGTACTTCTGGAATTCAAAATGCTTTGAACACTCAAAATATTTATGTTGAATCTTTATTTGTGTATATTGGCACCACCATACTAATTATGCTGAAGTCTCTAGCTTTTTCCTGTGCACACAATGTAGTACTGAACCACTATGCTTTGTTATGTCCATATGCACTGATTATCGTTGTGTTAACCTTCATGCTGCTTCATTATAAACCAAACTTGTAGTGGCTTCAAGCTTGCTCCATTTCTAAGCTAGCTTTGACACCGTGCTTGTATCCAGACTTGTGAATACATGCATTCATCTTGTATTGGCCTGTTTCACCAATGTTTGGTTATGTACTCATTGCCATGTTGAGCTGTTTTCTTCCTGTTTTGATTGCCTTGCCATGCCCATGATATGCAGACATGATTGTTTGCTTTTGCCACCCTGTGTATCATCTTAATACCATGAATTTTTTTTACTGCTTCTTGTATTTGTTTACTGCCTTGTAGCTACTGTAGTTGCACAAATTCTTAGGCACTTGAACTTGCATCCTCTTGAACTGCTAATGTCGTATAATCATTCTTGTCTTGAAAGAATTTGCTTAGCTCATGTCATGTCACTTGTGCACCTTCATGCTACTTGAATTAATGTTGTTCTTTGCTATTCCATATTGAGCTTTTGCTGAATTTGTGATGTTCTTCTTTGGCTTGTTTTAGATACAACTGTACCTCGACATGCTGTAGTCATGCACTTTTACTGTTCACTTCTAGGTTGCTATGTATTTGTGTACTGCTGCTTGTAGTGTACACATGCACTGAGTCGAGATGTTCTACGTGGCTACTCTTCAGTTGCTCGACTGATTAGCGAGGCAGTGCACATGTGTATATATACACGTGTGTATATGCAGCCATCAGACAATATTACCTGTCCCTGTACTATACTAGACACAGATGAATCAGATCAAGTCATGAAAAATGATGAGAAACACACCAGAAATCTGAGGCAAATAAAATTTTAAAAATTAAAACTTATATACACATGTATTCAGTTTTATTTCTATTGCAGTGTATTGTGTGTTTCTGTTTCATGTGACAGGTAAGAGGATGAGACTGGAATGAAAGCTGTGAAGACAGAAGATAAGAACAGTGTGTGTAATAGTGAAAATGACTGTATTTGAGTCTGTGAATGTATAATTGAAAATGTATAATTGAATGAGTGTTGTAGGAGCTGTGAATGAAAAAGAATATTGTACTAATATTTGTAATAAACAAATAAAATATTATTTTATTATTGTCAAACAAACTTGTCTATTATATTCAGTTTATTTACAAGTACAATATTCTGTGAATGTATATAAAATGTGATGTGTTCAAATAGTGGAGTTATAAAAAGTTGTATTGTTTGAATATTTGAAATATAATATTCAATTAAATAAAATACTGTGTGAGTGTATGAATGTCTGTACAGTCGTATTCTATTTAAATATTATATTTCTGTCTATGATGTATATATAGAACAGTACAGTGACAAACACATTTAAAATAATATTTATTTGTTTGTTATCATCAAACAAAAATCATATAATTGTGTATACAACACCGTTATATACAACATATAGCATCAATTCGCGAGCCTCACACCTTGGTATGAGTCAAAATGGGATCGAACTGCAGGGAGTGCATGATGTTTCTTTTTAGCTATGGGTAGTGTCATGGTATGGATCTCAAACATTTATATTTTTACCTATGTGGATGATGGATAGCGAGGCCCCTCGGATATATCGGTCACTACGGGGCCGATGAAAAGGTTTGATAGGACCGGGAAACGTGTGTTTAAGAATAACTAATCCTCAAACGTAAGGGAGGACTGGCCCTGAAGCATCCAAGGGTTGCCCATAGGTGTGATCCTAAGACATTTGCTAGATTGTCTCGAATCGGTGAGGAGCCATCCCTGGCCTCGACTCATAAATGGAATCTAGTTTCCAATACGTGACATTTAGGTTTAAATTGCAGAACTAGTATGGCGACATAGTAGCATGGGATACTATGCCATCTATGGTTAATACATTTACATTTGAAGTGATTTTGACACTATACACTTATAGTAATGTCAAAATGATTTGTTTTAAACGTACCAAGTATTTTTGGCTATTATAAAGGAAAACTCTATCCTCCGGCTTGCGTTGCATTGTGTGATGGGACCTGAGTCTTATAATAGCTTCTTTTTTCCAAAAAGCATTACACTTTGTTTTATGCACTGGTATTCTTGGGAGGAAATAAGTTCCGTGTTATACGGCGTGGTCCCCTGATTTACCTTATTTTTGAAGTAACGTTTTAAATAACTGTTTTAGTTCTCACACAAGTCTCATGACTGGCCTGAAGTTTATTGTTTTAACCTAAACTCGGGGTGCCCATATTTTCCATACGAGCAGCTAGTAGTTTTGATTTTGCAGATATTATTTTCACAGGATCCTGGATTTACAGCTGGAGCTATATTCGAAAAGCTTTATATCCGTGTATCTCTTTCAGTTGTGTTATGTATTATTTTTCCACTGCCTTGTAATTTAAATCTCTGATATTTTTCTGATGTATATTATTTATTCTTACTCTGTTATATTCTTGTACTCTAATGTAAATTGTTGTAACAACAATGAATTGTTTTGTCGTTTGCATTTCAATTTCTCGTTCCCCAACTCAATCCGGGCTTTCCCTTACGGGCGAGTCTGGGTCATCTCAGTCGTGATATCAGAGCTTTGGTGTACAAAGCCCAAGAACAAGACACATTAGAACCAAACAAAAGAATTCATCGGAGATTGGATTAGTAATATCCAATAAGAATGACTCGTTAGAGATAGGATCAGTAGTATCCTAAAACGGGTGTGAAGAGTGTTACTTTTAAAATAAAAATGAAAATGATTTTAATTTTGAAAATTAAATCTAATTATATGTATTTAAGCATATTATTTTATGTTGAATTTGGACAATCTAGTATATGAAGATTTTGCATATACGCGTCATGAACGTATATTCGAAGTCTCAAATATATTGGATGGATATAAAATCATACTATAGTCGCCCGGGGATGATTCTGATAATGCTGCAACGTTATCAATATTTATTTTCAAGTGCCGAAAGTGGGATATCTATATATTTCCAACCGACTGTTGTGAGAACCAAAACTAGATAGATTTACTGTTTGTGATTTGGCATCAAAAATATAATTTTTGACTATATAAAAACTATATAATTGAAAATTTAATCAACTAATTGATTGACGGTTGTGTTGTATGATAATTGGTGCTACTAAATAAAAACATTGGACTAATAAAACAAATAAGAGAATGAAAGGTAAATTTAACCAAATCGAGCAAATATTGAACTAAATTGAAAATTATCTGGAATTGCATATATGTATATGCATATATATGAACAGGTTATAGCGTGGAAGCCAAGAAGAGGAATAAAATTGTATGCCCGACAAATAGGTACATATTTACTGTATTACTTGGGTTTTGATCGTTTTATGAACCGATTGGCTAGCCGTTTGGTTTTTTCATTTGGATTGGTGTGGGCCCTGTAAGGCAAGTTGTGGTTTTAAAAGGTCTCCCCGTACAGAGGAGATTATGGCGAAATTTTTCAAAAATTTAGGATGTTAGCCAATTTTTTGAGAAATTAGAAAATTCTTAGAAACTGAAAAGTTGAAGAATGAAAGTTGAGTTGTTTAGTTAAACAACTTTCTGGTCCGTTCCTTTTCGAGGATGAAAAGATTTTAAGTGGGGGAGATTGTAACAACCCGGATTTTCAGAACCAATTTAAAATTTTTATTTTAGCCATTTTAATGGATTTTGAATATTTAAAATGATTTATTTTTGAATAATAACGACTAAAAATTTATTTTAATCGAAGTTAGAACGTATAAATTTATTTTAATTATAAAACGAGCCTGAAATATCACGGTAGTTTGAAAATTCGATTTCAAATTTCAAATGAATGTACAGGATTCAAAATAAATCGGATTCAGTAAAACTTGAAATATTTGAATTTGTTTAATTATATCTTTCTAATAAATGTGAAAAAGTTAAATTTCATAATACAAATTGAAAGTTATGTCTAGACTAAAATTCAAATTAGTCGTTATGGAATATATATATATATTTTAATATAATATATAGCCCTTAAGAATAGCCATTTTGCAAATGACCTCCGTTTTCGATGAAACTACTTTTGTTGGATCCAAGAATGTCAAATTATTGCTAGATTCCAAATTTCATAATTTTTGGAATTAATATGTGAGCGTATTGAATTTAAAGTGTTTGGTCAGTTTAGTTTGAATTTAATTGACTAGAAAATAGCACCGTATCGTCAAAACATAGCTAGAATTATTTTTCTGGAATTTTTGGAGTCAGTATGTGGCCTCGGTAAATTAAAATGTACGTTGAAATCAATTTTGAACGTTATATTGATTTATATTTTAATTTGAAGAAAAACAGGTTGAAACAGTCGAATTGGCTTACAGGACATATCCCATTATGTCCAGAATGGGGGTATTTGGTTTAGGAAGACAGTCGTTGGGTTCGATTTGGAGTTCGAATTTTTTTTTTAACTTTTTGGAATTTGAAATGAGTTTAATATAAAATTACATAATTCCCCCATCCCTTTCTCTCTCAGATCGAGATAAAGAAAATTAAAAATAACAACATTGCTTCAGCCTTCTCCCTACCCCTCCCCCACCATTACGCCCACTGCTGGCGATCCTCCCCCCTCTCCGGCCATCACGCCACCCCCTCTCCTTCCCACTCTGCTCCTCCTTCCCCAATTCAAAGCCCCAAAAACTCCCTCCACCTAAAACAACCACGCCAAGCCCCACCACGACCACCAATGACCGCCATGACCTCACCCCTAGACCTCCGGCGCTACCTCCAACACCCCCACCTCCGAACCCGGGCTCCCTTTTCAATAAAAATCCAAGTTTTATATTTTTCAGTTTTGCAAAAACACCCCTGATCTGTTTTAGCTAATATCTTCCAAACCAAGCCCCTATAGCCAAAATTCCACAGTGCCAAAGTCAAAAAGCACGATTTTCTCTTTGATTTGAGTGTATGAAAGTTAGATTTTGGATCGCAAAGTTGTTCAGAAAATTTGTCCACTGTCCAAATTATGCCTTTTTACGATTTCTGAGGAAATGGATAAATTTTGGAAGAAAGGCCACTAGGAAAAAGTTGTCCGTGATGGCGCGCTTAGGCTAGAAAAAAAGACAGTGTGAAGATTGGAGCTCGTTTGCAAACTCTGGGATCAGAACAGCGAATTAGAACTTCAGAAAAGCACGGCAGAGTGGATCCCAAAATGATAACTCCTTACTCTAATTATTTTACAGTTAAATATATACTAGGATGTAGACGGGGCTTAGAAGCCCTCAACACTATTTATTGTAACCATGGTTGTTTTTTTGGATAAATTTGGATATTGATTGATTTATTTGTTTAGATTTGATTTGGATGTGAATTGGATTGAAATTGGTTTGTGTATGGTGCGAGCTAGTATCAGGAGAGGGTTAATGCTAGACATTACTCCGGTTTTAATATCGCACCGTTATAATGCCAAAATTTTATAAAATAAATACTTATTCATTAAAAATATAATTTTTAATGTGTACATGAACTATATAAAATATTTATGTGTTTAAATAAATATTTTATCGTTAAAAATATAATTTTTAACGTATATATGAACGGCAAAAAATTCTCCTGAAAAGGAAATAAATATTCATTTACAAATCAAACAATTTGTTTACGTACACCTATTTATCTGATATTGAATAGGACGATTAATTTTAGACATCGCCCAACTGCACAAATAATATTCAGTATTTATTGGTTGAAACCCCACACGGGTATTGGGATGATATTTGGCGTACACTAATCCCAATTGTTTAGTTGTATGTCAATCAATTTGTTGACAGACTGTTGTAAGCGTTAATTATTTATATTTAATGCTTATGCAGTTGTGTAATGCACTCTGGATGATGATTGATTGTTTATCATTATTGTTATATACATGTATTAAATTAAATTCATATAAATAACATTATATGGTAATTGACTGTGTCTGATTCCAATTCAGAAAAATGAATATTTTGAAATAATGAATATTTTAGGTTAACGAATATTTTAAAATAGTATTCTGTAAAGGATGAAAATGTGATTTTGATGTCCGATTTGGGATGGACACGAAAATATTGAAATGCGTAAAGCCGTATTGATTAGATTGCGCCATTTTAACACGAACAATATTTATATTGATTTTATTCATTTTCAAATGAATATCGAAAAGGAAATGATTTCAAAATCTGGTATTTTGTAAATATTATCATTTAAATATTATAATGATAAAGAGTATTCAATTTTGATTTAAAATTGAAATGAAAATGGGAATCGATTTTAAAAAGAATTTATAAAATACGTTCTGAGAGAAATAAATATTAAACATATATATATATATACACAGATATATATAATATAATGGCCTGAATAGAACGCGCCGTGCTGCGACCATTTGCGAATTGCGACCATTGACTTCGAATTGATATTACGGGAGATCCGACCGTCAGATTCTCCTAAAATCGGAACCGTTGGGTTCATATCGAAAAGAGTTTTCCAACAAATATAAGATATTTGAAATCTAACGGTTGGATTTGGAATTATGTCCAAATAAAATTTGGATAAGGTCGTTGTAATTGCAGTTCGATATTCGTTTATGGGAATCGACTATATGGGCCTTGATAAAATTGTTAAAAATATTAATATTTTGTGTAAAATCATAATAAATTATTTGGAAAGAATTAGGATGAAAAATTCCACGTTTCTAAAGATAAAAAATTTATTTTTATCAAGATGAACTAGTTATTAACTGGATTTGAAATCCAATAATTTTACATAAATAAATTCGATATATATAAAGTATTTTAATATAACCAAAAATTTCCAATATGTAAATTAAAATGTATTTGAATAGAAATCATCTTCGTAAGATTTTGATATTGGATTATGTGACTATACGGATATTATGGAGGAATTTGGAAGATAAATATATACCGTTGTTCCCCATACGATATGTGTTGGTTTCAGAATTTGATATTGAATTAAGCCGATATGATTTCTGTTTAGAGCCTTAGATTTAATATCGAATTGGATTTTGGGCTTGTCGTGGTTGGTGTCTTAAGCAACACTATTCTTAAACCTAGTGTGAAAAGAATAAATCTCTTAATTAAGATTACTAGAGTTTCCAATTATATTTAATAATTGAAATAAAATGGAATGTGAGTTCGGTTTATTATGAACCGTGTTTTTAACGACATTCGTTCTTTAACCCGATTAACAGTGAAATGTGATTAGGAATATATAAATCTTTTTATTACAATTTAATGGAAATTTTCCAAAGTAAAGTTTTCCAATTTAATATATTAAATTGGAATTGAATGGAATTCGATTTGGTAATAATCGAAGTGAGCATCTGTGGAGGAAGACTATTAATATATATGGAATTTAAAAGGCTTTGTCGTTATTCCATTTATATTATTAGTCAGATACGAAAATTGATATCGATTATATGTATTGATCTGTTTCTCCGTGAAGATTCCATAATTAATTGAATGTGATTTTGGGTTTATCGTGAGCTGTGTTTTAAATGACATTGGTTCTTTAACCCGGTTAAAGAGAAGATTTCATGTCTAACCTTGTATTTCGAACTATATTGTTGATCTCTGCTAAATATATATCTTTTTGGTGGCAGAGAATTTATTCTCTTGCTTAACACCCTTCTCTGAGACGTACGAGCTTAGAGGTTATAAATTGGCAGAAATCAGTGTTACGGTGTAGATTGTCGATGTGGCATGTTTGGGTTTCCAAAGTTAAATAATCGTTAAATAATGATTATTGGAAGATTAAAACAAAGTGGAGTTTTAACGAATCTCTAATTAGATTGAAATGAGAATGTGATAATTTAATTATCGAATTTGGAAAATGACCAAGAAAGGAGTACCACTCGTTATACTCCAGGCAATAATTAAATCTTTAATTAGATTTGAACGTGAAATAGTAATTAATTTAATCGATAACACTGTGGTGTTAGATATGGATTATTGCCAATTTTTCTTTATGGGATGAATAGATTGGGATTGGGAAATTAAACAAATGATTATTTAGGTAAGGTGCGCTAACTCTGACTAGTTTGGATAAACCTTAATTTGGTTTGAACTGATATTCAAAGGAAGATTAAAGAATAAATTTAAAGAATTTATCTTTGATAAAATTAATGGGAACCTTTCACTAATGGTGTGAATATTTGAATAAAATATTATTCTGAATTGGAATGAGGTGTATGTTATGTTTTTATAGCACTTGTTTATAAGATACGTAAATTATTCGGAAAGGTCGGGTTTATACCCATTCTGAATAATTGATCCGACAATAAGTCGACGATGAAGCCGGTGGTTGAAGACCGGAGTTCTTCACATCCTTTGGATAAATACTGATGTCTTGATTAGGCTGTACACCCAAAAAAGGTAATAAGGGTTGATCCTCCAGACGTACTTGGAGATCGACCGGATATGCGAGGATCTATCTCCTATATTGGACATATGGGACGAGGAATAAGGTGCCTCTGGTTTCGTTCAGACCCGGAACGAACTAGTAAATGAACGTGTGTCTTACATTGGATTTTATTCTGCGTTGATTGATCTCTATTAAATATATATATCTGTTTGGTGGTGGAAAATTTATTCTCTTTCTTAACACCCTTCTCTTAGACGCACGAGCTTAGAGGTTATATATCGATAGACATCAGTCGGATGGCGTGAATTGTCAGTGTGGCATGCTGAGCTGCTAATGATCCAGGCTTTTGTTGAAAAACAGAGTCTTGTGGTTGATGATCAAAACACGACTTTAAATAGCATAGCTTTGTATATAGCGTTAATTTGCGAGCCTCACACATAAGTATGAGCCAAAAACAGGATCAGACTGCAGGGAGTGCACGATGTTTCTTTCTAGCTATGGGTGGTGTCATGGTATGGAGCCCAGACATTTATATTTTTTCCTATGTGGATGATGGATAGTGAGGCGCCTCGGATATATCGGTCACTACGGGGCCGATGGATAGGTCCGATATGACCAGGCAATAACTAATCCTCAAACGGAAGGGAGGATCGGCCCTGAAGCATCCAAGGGTTGCCCGTAGGTGTGATCCTGAGACATTTGCTAGAGTGTCTCGAGTCGGTGAGGAGCCATCCCTGGCCTCGACTCATAGATGGAATCAAATTTCCAATATGTGACATTCCGGTTTTAATTGCAGAACTAGTATGGCGACATAGTAGCATGGGATACTATGTCGTTTATGACTGATACATTTATATTTGAAGTGATTTTGACACTATACACTTATAGTAATATCTAAATGATTTGTTTTAAATGTACCAAGCATGTTTGGCTATTATAAAGGAAAACTCTATCCTCCGGCTTGCGTTGCACTGTGTGATGGGACCTGAGTCTTATAATAGCTTCATTTTTCCAAAAAAGCATTGCATTGTTTGTTTTATGCACTGGTATTCTTGGGAGGAAACCCGTTCCTTATTATACGGTGTGGTCCCTTGATTTACCTTATTTTTTAAGTTTAGTTTTAATTAACTGTTTTAGTTCTCACACCAGTCCCATGACTGACCTAGAGTTTATTGTTTTAACCTAAACTCTGGGTGCCCATATTTTCCACACGGGCAACTAGTTGTTTTGGTTTTGCAGATATTATTTTCACATGATTCTGGATTTACCGTTGGAGCTATATTTGGAAAGCTTTGTATCCGTGTATCTCTTTTAGTTGTGTTATGTATTTTTTCCGCTGCTTTGTAATCTAAATCTCTGATATTTCTCTGATGTATATTATTTATTCTTACTTTATTATGTTCTTGTACTTTAATGTAAATTGTTGTAACAGCAATGAAATGTTCTGTCGTTTGCGTTTCAATTTGTCGTGTTGTCAACTCAATCCGGACTTTCCCTTACGGGCGAGGTTGGGTTGTTTCACTTCTCATATCAAATATCATAATCCTTTCAAACCAATTTATATTCAAAATATAATATATTTCATATCGAGATATCATAATCATTTTAGAGGCAATTCATATTCAAATTAGAATGAAATTTCATATCAATGTCATGATTATTTAAACATCGATTTTTATTCAAAGAGCATATATTTTTATTTAAAATCCCAATATGAATCAATGGTTCAAATCGAGAACATTTCCAATTTAGGAAGAAATTACAAATATTTAAATAACTTGAAAAATAGATGATTATAAATAAAGCCTTTTTTTAATATATATATATATATATATATATATATTAAAATAATTAGAGTATAATAAAATAATTTAAATCACTATGTATATGCACATATATTAAAATGCTTTACCAATTTTTTTCATATAAATAATATAATTTAATTTAATTCAAAACTATAAGTATATAGATAGTTAACAAATTTTAAACCATAGTTGTTCTTTCTTCACATTTCAATAACTTGAGATTTGCTTGATGCCCGTAACCTCTAGGGTGAACAATAGGATTAATTGGCACAAATAAACATACACAACATATATTGAATAACGGGAACAACTTACATTAACGATATTCATTTAGTAATCAGTACAAGACACCCATCACAATCATTTCATCCAAACAACCAATATTATATCGTTTCACTAGTTAACAAATATCGGGGTTTCAGACTAGCAATTAAATTTTGAATAAATAATTTAATGTCAATTCTAAATTAACAGTGTAATTAACTTGTATGTCAATTTAAGCAACCATCAACAAACAATCAGAACCAGATAATCCAATTTATTTCATAATTTAATTTAATAAATATGGGAACAGTTCAGTTAATTGTGAGCGAGAAATTCATTCACCTTTTGTTTGAAGCCCATAGAAAGCTTAAAATTTGACGATCAATAAATGCATCCAAACCAGTGTCATCTTATCCGGAATCTCAATACATTCCAACGAAAGAAAGTTCCCCCACGCTCAGCAAAGTAGAACAACGCACATCACTCATTTTCTACCATCTCTAGTCCAGCTTTGCAAAACATGGCAATAGTTATTCAATTTTTTTAAGTAACACAAAACTCGCGTCACCCTCTGATGTGCAGCTCCCACCCATCCTCCTTGTCATGAACATCTCCTGACATATTTTTTAAACAAAGGATCAGGGAATTTTATAGAAGAAGGGAAAGGAATTCGATTTTAAAAAGAGGGGAATGAGATAGAATGAAGGAATAAAAATACGTGTATATATATAAGGGGTAGAAGCGATTCAAGTAGAATGGAAGAATAAGAGGAAAAGGATGAATCAAATATAGAATGAAACGTGAATAGATGGGATAACATTTAAAGTCGTGAACATGTAAACATTATGCTAACCATAATTTGTTTAAATTCCAAAATAAATTTATTAGTTACAGTATTAATTAGTTAATGTAACGTTAATTTCTATTCACAAATTTTGAAACCAAGCATTCAGAATTAAATGGTAACTAATTAAAATAACTTTCCAATTGAATTTCCATTACAACAAGTTGTTTTATTCATAGAAATATAAACTAGAGTTTTATATTTTTAGTTGACACTATATTAAATTCATATTTGCACACATAAATCCTGGTTCAATCATTTTTTTTAAATGTTATTAACATCCAAATTTGGAAATTAATTTCAAATAAACTTCCAATATAGTCAACCGTTTTAATTTCCATTCTGTTACACCCTTTTTTAATCATAAAATTTTATAATTAATGAAATCCAATACACATTTTACTTAAAACTATACTTACCATGTACGTTACTACAAATCAAATAGTCCTTCAATAGAATTGTAAATTTATTTTTGTTTACGTACAAACTCAAATTCAATTATTTAGTAAATTACAATAATTACATAGCAGCGTTTCGTTTATTTACATATGTCATTAACTTCATGCTAACATGATCTTTATTCATATTAAATTGGAATAAATTTATTGATTACCATTTGAATTCCCTAAATCCATATTGTGTTCATAAATTCTCTTTTTATGCCTCATTGGAATTCAAAATAACATAATGAATCAGCTTATTTTTAAAAAAAATCAAATTGAAATAGATGGACTAATTCAATAAATACAAACACTTGTATTTAATTTAAACGAATAAATTTACATTGGTTTATATTCATCAAATCATTATTCTACACTTAAAGTTTTATTTAGTATAAACGTCGTAACCAGCTACATAAATTGTAACTTGTCCCAAATTAATTTCACTCTTTAATTAAAATATAACATGTATTAACAAATGTTTTTTCTCAATTAATTACATCCAAATCGTTACCAATGAATCACAGTTTAAATTGATTCTTAAATCTCACGTTTTTAATTGCCATAAATCACAATGTTTAAATTCCATTTGACAAGTTTGATTATAATATATTAATTAATGGATTCAAATGAAACTGGTCATAATGTTCAACTCTAAATATTCTTATTTCTGATATATACATATGAAACTAAATAAATGCATGCTAGTATATTTTCTTAACAATTCCAAGTTATGTCCCATATTTAAACTAAAATAAATTTCCTTACCTTAATTTCTTATTTTTGAACCTTATGTCCTTTAAATATCACAACACTAATCCTAAATAAATTTAAATTAGCAAAATTTTAATTATCAAAATTTTAGGGTTGTTACAAAATTATATATGTAAAATTTAGTAAGGTCTAATTCTTCATATGCTCTAAATACATAAGAAAATAAATTAATGCAAAGCAGTAGATCTCAGGTACCTCTGGTGATTGTTAGAAGGAATGCTTGTTTTGGTGTAGCAGTTGTATTGTATATTAGAGAAAAAAAAGAATAAAATAAGAAAAAAGAAGACTAAAATATGGAAAACCTCATCCATTTGAATGCAAAAATGGGAAAACAATTCTACCCATTGATTATTGCCCCTTCCATATGGTTAAGACCCTCCCTTGACATGCAGTCCAATCTAGACGTAGCATAATCCAAGCACTTTATTATGGAACAATTATCTAATAATTTAAATGAAAGGTAGTAAGATTGTATAGCTTTGCACGTTGTAAGACTAAACTATTCAATATTTTCTATTACATACACTGGATGAGATATGGTGCATATTATAAAGCATGTAAAACATATGTAATGGTATTATTAGATTGAAATTCATAATAACCTTAAGTCATGAGTCTTTGTCCATTCATTTCATACATAGAATTATAATATTATTTATGACATTGATATGCGTAATATGATTTCATACACATAACTCGCTATAGAAATAATAATGGTTAGAGTCTGGTAAGTCTGTTGCTTTATTTTCAGACAGTTGTATTACATAAATCATAATTAAAAAATATCATTTTTTGACAAAAAAGCTGATGTTAGTAAATGAGATTAAAGTTTTTTATGATTTTTGGTGATGCAGACCCAAATATAATTCATTATATATTTATATCTTTAATTAATGGTTAGAGTTGATAATTTAATTACTTCTCCACAGCAAAACAATTTTGTATGTACAACTAAATAGTAACCACACAGCTGTAGGAAGAAAAACAGAAGATAAATAAATTACCATCGATGTAGTGGCAAAGAATTAGTCTTAATATCCACTATACTAATTATAGTCAGTTGGAACCTATAGTCGACCCACCTAAAGTGCAAATTTGGTTTCTTTAAAAAAATTTGTGAGTAGTTGAAGGAAATAAATAAATTTAAAAGTTGATTGATTCATATAGTTCAACCCTCGAATAATAAATTGAGTATAGGTGAATACTAATGCTGATGAAAACTTTAAAGCTGATCATGCAATGGTCATGATCATCAAAAGAATTACCAAACAAAAATATACATATTTTGAGTAAAATAGCTTGATGTATCCATCTTTCTTTTAACCAAAAAATTGATTTCAGAAAATTACAAATGAGATTGAAGTTATAGATGACTTTTGATGGTATAAATCCAAACACACTACATTATATATTTGAATCTTAAACCACTGGTTAGAGTTGCTAATTCAAATACTTCACCGCTATGAAAACAAACAATTGGGCATGACTAAATAGTAAACACACAATGTAGGTAGAAACAACCCCCTCCCCAACCCCACCCCTCTAAAAAACAACAACCAAAAAGGAAAATAAAATAAAATATCCTCAATACAGTGGCAAGGAAGCAATCTTAATATCCACCATAATAATTATTGTCAGTCGACACATGTAGTCGAACCACATAAATTGATAAATAAATAAGATTTTAAAACTGCTTATAATCTGAAGTGAGAATGATTTCATTTTCAGCAAGTAAATGGGTACAAATGTCAAAAGAGATACTAGCACATTTCCAGGGTGTACAGGGGTTCTAAACTAATTTTTCAATGACCTGGTAAGGAAAAGAATTCTTGATTATATTATTCTATTCGTTCCAACACTCAGAATATTCATTTAAAATTGTCCTAAGTATGATTTCTGTTTGGTAAACTCATGATAAAGTAAAATGTAATGTTTTGGAAAATTATTACGATTTTATACTAAATAAACAGGAACAGAAATTATCAAATGAAATAACAAATCACCTAATGTTTGTCATTGCTCTTGTTAGTTGGCAATATATAATAATGGAATATCCTTGTTAAGCACAAATTGAAGAATTAACATTCTATAAAATGGTCAGTTGCATTAAAAAAATTGCATGAACGAACATGGAAGTCAAAAAATGAAATTCATGAGGAACTAATTAGATGGAAAAATATGACAACTTGAGTGTAACATTTATGTTTTCCGGTAATACCCCAGATTTGGATATCATTCCAGCTATCGTTCACCAATCATTGTAGCAAAATCACGCCTAATGCTTCCCAATGAGCAAGCAGTTTTTGTGGACTATCTGAACCATAAAATGTAGGTAAAAATTTCTTTGTAAAGGAAATCTATTTTCTACTAATCTAAATCCTTTGAATTTGGTGATATAAGTTCAAACCAAAAGGGAAAATTCACTTTTTAAACAATGCATAAGTTATTTCCTCAAACAAATAAATATGCATTTTCACAACTTCACACAAATAAAAATGCAATTTAACCTTAATTTGCTGCTCTGATATATTTTTGTTACTACCCATCTAGATTGATTAAGTATAAGGAGAAGTACTATATTTCGATAATGACACCATAAAAATAATTATTAGCTAAGAGGATCATCAACAAGTCCTTTTTTGTATAATAATTTTCTAACATTTCCATAGATCGTGGATCGACGGTGCAACATCACAACATATAAAGTCGAAATAATTAGCATTTGGTATCATAAAGTTTAATTTTTTTCTTTACTTATTAAATTGTAATTTAAAAATTGTAGTAACTTACTATATCCACGTAAAGAAAACTTGCACAAATACTTAGAAAGGTAATTTTTTTCTAATCCATGGTTTTAATAAGTTAATCCATTATTTTACTTTAATAAGTCAATCCGCAACTATTTTGTAAGTTAATCCAACAGTGGATTAATTTACCATATAGCTTACAATCGATTTTTGTGCTTCTTGTTTTACCATGACATTACAAAATGCCTCAGTTGACTGGAAAATCGAATGCAGCAAACATATACAAAAGAAAGAAACCAGAAAATCGCAAATCAAATAAAAGTCAATGAATGATCTGAAACAATTCACCATCAGCCTGGATATGTACACAGAGTTGCACTACCAAGCTCCCGTCCTTTCGCAGACCAAAATGAGTAGCATTTTTGATGTTGTGTTGCTTAATTAGATTTACCACATGATAGTTTGACCAAACACAAGGAATACATCAGTCATTTTACAAAGCCTCATAGAATAAATACCATCATTTTGAACCAAATCCAAATAATTAAAAAAAAAATTGTTCTTCCCACGAGTACTTTTTTCTGGCTTAACAAGAGCAGGTGCTATCTCTTTTTGTACTAAAATCGGTGATATAATCCCCTTGGGTTTAGGTGTTGAGACGAAAAAATTGCATTCATCAAAAATTGTAATAGAAGGCGAAATATTTAAAACCGAAGTGCAGAAAGAATATTCGTATTTAGTACATTTTGATCACTTTCCTTCATCATTGGAAATATCTATAGTACACTGAAAACTCAAATTAATTGAAATTTCATAAAACTCTAGTGAAAATTTAGATTTACTGAAAAAGAAGAGAAGAAGACAATAACATACTTTTTTTAGGTGGGTACACTGATTAAAATTAAAATTTTAGTGAAAGTCAATGATCCTATAAAATAGGGTGAATTAACTTACTAAAATTGTGGATTAGAATAAAAATTACCACTTAGAAATCTTAGCTCGTGCACAAATATCAGATTCTCTAACTACTGATGAAGGCCTAAAATGTTATCCTAAACTATATGTTCTTGATTAAGCTGTAACATGATAATAGTAATCTATCAAAATTATATATGACTGTATGTTAATTGTTTTCTTATGTTCACCAACAAAGAAAATGACTTTTATGGAAAGTTTTTCATAACCAAAGGCTGAGCGTCAGAGCATGATTTAATATTACAAATATACTAAAAATAATTATGCAAAATATGATAGATGTTATACACTACCATGGCTTCAGCCATAAGTAAATAAAAAAAGGGAAAAAAATCACAAAATATAACATGATTCCAAAATGAGGTAAGTACAATAATGATAGGGTATTGAAGTTATGATTGAATCTAATAGGCCCTTGGAAAAAACACAACTTGGTTTTGGAGGGTAAGGAACGTAAAGGAGTACCAACACGTATACAACCATCAAAAACTCATTCCAATTATATCATTATTGTTCCAAAAATACAAACAAAAGGAGGGAAAATATCCAGATCAACTTCATTTAAAATATGAAACTCTGTATGCCTTTTCTACAGTTCTAATCACCTAGTCACCCTTATGTTTTGTACCAAAGTTAGGTTGGTCACATCAAGCTAGCAGCTGCAAGATAGTGTTTAGTTATTGTATGAGGGTCGAATCACGTTGAATTATTATATGGAAATTCTACCATTAGCTATCAACTGAACTTGATTTGAATTTTATAATCATAACAGCCTCAAGTAAAATATAACTTATGTAAACAGATAACGAATAGAATATCATACATCATATTTTTTTTCCTGTAAAGTGTAGTGTAAGGGACACTTGCGATAATTTCTGATAACCATCGGTCTAACAACTTATAGTATAATAACCAAATTAACATATATGGATTACACACACTAATCAACCTAAAAACAATTTTAATTAATATCATAAAGGCATTATATCACAAAAATTCATTAGACATAGAAATGATATGTTAAAGACCAAACTCATTTCCAACTAAAAGTAATTTCAGTGGTATATGAATAAAATTGTTTGAAATTTACATTATAGATCAATTGATGGTTCACTATAACTCAAATTTTACATCACTGAACTTGTTTGTGGAGTTTGACAAGAGCAGGGCTAAGAAATATGGAGCAAATTGTTTAACGGATAATCACCTGAAAACTGAGTTTATACCGAGTATGAATTTGTTTAACAACTGTCGAAGTTAGTGATTAAATTGTGCTTCTGAAAGGAAATAATGTACATAGCACACCAGTGCAAATTGCATAATATTTCCTCATTTGCCTCAAGATATTTGCAACCTTTACAACATTTTGATAATAATCATGCATTTATTCTTGCAAAACGACGGTCATGACTCAATATCAGTATTCTAGCAAGGTTCCTTAGCCCCTAGGCTTCATTTGATCAAACACCTACACCGTGGTTTGCTCACTGTTATAACAGTTTTAGTACATTTCAAGTAAAACGACAATAGAAATATAAATCAGAATAGCATTTTGGAAAAAAATAAGGAAATTTTTAATTGCTTCTTTGATAAAGTGATGGAGTTTAATGAGGAACTGGCTGAGGTATTAGAAAAATGACCATTTACCATATGAAATATCTTAGATTTTAGCTTTCATGGTTTCATTAATTTTTTCATGTCAAACTTAAGTTCATTAGGGGTAGTAATAGACTCCACAATTTTACAGTTTCAAGACTTTAATAATATATCAATATATGGTGTGACTTACTTTTTCTCATAGATGGAAAAAAACTAAATGTACGAACGAACTCTCTTTACTATAACGAATTTCAGCAACTGGCATAGGTACAATGAAGACCATGGATATATATTTTTCATGAATTGGTATAGGGTTAGAGATGTCTGAAAATTGTGAAACAACATCTTCTTCAAACACAAAATTTTAGACCTTAATTTAGATAAATTAGCTGATTGAAAAATTGGGAAAAAAATACAATGGCTATGCTATTTTTCTTGAAATGTTTCACATTAACCTGCAATCCATAGGATATTTTTTTCTTGAAACCTTGGAGGCACAAAAAGAAACTCCCTTTATTCCGATTAAGAAGGCATTTTCTATAAAACTGAAGGACATAAAAATTAAGTTGCTAGGACCATTCTGAAAAATATTTTTTGGTTAACCATTTGTGTCACCGTAGTTCAGAATTCTGACAGCTTGGATTTATCTAAAAATAGATCAATTGAATAAAAGTGAAACTATGTTAACCAATGTTGATCCTGATTGCATGATCCTTTAATTTTTGGGGTAATTAACTCATCATAATAGCATATGTATAACTGAAGAAACATACTTTAAAGCCGTAAATGTATCAGCAAATACTATTTTTCTAAACTAACTTTGTAAACTCTTTCTTGTATTCTACGACCTAGTTCAAATGTGAAAGAATGATTATATCCGGATTCTAATGGTAAAATCAACCAAAGTTATCCCAGTAATACTGAGATATAAATGATATAAACATAAAATTATGCCCGTACATGCATTTTTTAGATTTTCCACAATTTACATGATATTTCAACGTTTTCTTATTACATAATTCGATCTTACCATATAATATGATTTAAGAAAATACAATATTCAAAATACGATTATTTATAATATTTCTTCTGTTACCATATTTTAGTCTAAGATCTATTTCAAATGGGAAAGAAATATTATATCCAAGCTGTAATGGTAAATTCAACAAAATTTATCTTAGTGATACTAAGCTAGAAATGATATAAATATAAAATTATTTCCATGCATGCAGATTTTCCACAATTTCCATGAATTTTTAAAAGTTTTTAAATTACATATTCTTAGCTTACCATGTGATACGATTTAAGAAAAGAAAAATTGAAAATACTCATGTTTAAAATAGTGCTTCTATTACCATATTTTTTATTATGGTTACCGAGGAAGAAAATAGTACTTTCTAACTGGTTTGCAATAGAAAAGCATTTCCAAATCAAGGTGTCGACATATAAAAAAGGAGGAAGAGGAGGAGGGAAACATACCTTAAAGAGGGTGACACAGATGAGATTTAGGTGTAAATCTATCTAGGGCTGAGAGATGAACAAGGGGAATAAGGAGTGCTCCACCGACCGATGGACGGGGGTTGGCAGGTAATTTCTTTTTCCCCTTTTCTGTATGGAAGAAAAAAAGCACAGCGTAATGAGGTGGTCGATGAAAATGGGAGAAAGATAAAAGGGGAGAGACAGTTCAAATCTTATTTTTTCACTGTGAAACTCAGGGAGGATATCTGTTTGCAGGAGATGCCAAGCCACTGTCCATGCATATTCAGAGTGGTAAAATTGTTATCCATGAAAGAAAGCTCAACGGATCTTTAAATACCACAGTTTGGAATGATCAACAATTTCAAATGGGTGTTGTTATTGATACTCCAACTATTGTTAAGGGGGGTCATTTTTTAAAAACACTCCACTCTTTGAAAAATTGCTAAGGGGCTACAAAAGCATATTATTTCACACTACTTAATATTCCTGGATTTCCCCTTCAAATTAAATTAAAAAAACTTACTCGACGAGGAAAACCGAATTAAAATAAGCAGTTCATCATCACTGCACCGAATGCAGCACATAATCAATTATATATGTATTCAACAGTGATATATCGAAAATTAATAATCATTTCGGCGCATTGCCTTCGTAAGTATAAAATTTGACATATTTATGTCGACCAAAAAAAAAGTTCGATCCTATTCCTCCAAAAATGCTTATCCTTTAGGGTTTAAAAAAATTCGATATATGCGAATTGAAAAAAAATTACTTTGACCCTTGCAATATTTGTTAAGTTAAAATTACCTTTATTTGTTAAGGGGCTAAATGGGTAATAAGGTAAAACTACATTTATTTGTTAAGGGACTGCTTTCCTCATTGGTACTCCCCTTAACAATTTTTTAAATAATAAAAAATTGACCCCCCTTAACAATATTTGGAGTGTCAATAATAATGCCCTTTCAAACAAGGATGATGCATTTACTAGCACATTAGGCTACGAGTCAAAGTGAGGATATGAAAAATGATTAGTAGGAGCATGTCTTAGCACATATGATGCTGTTGGGTTCAAATGAAAATTGAGGAAAGCTTTTGAGTTGACCAAAAGGAACCAGGTGTGGATGAAACAGTAGGCTGTCATGCAAACAATTGAAGTGAAGTGTATTTGAAAAAATGAGTGCGAATAACACTGATGTGAATCAAGTTTGGATTACCACCAAAGAAAATTGCATAAGGGTTGGCTCATAGGGCACTGGAATTGCACTGGATATGCACCGAAGGCCATGACTGATTATGCACTGGGGTTGAACCAAGTTCCCAAAAAAAATGCTTATACTACAAGAATAATAGATTAAAAAAATGTTACAGAATGGTTACACTACGATACTACAATATTTGTTTGTTGATTTATTACTTTTAAAATATGGATGTTGGTTTATTAAGTTGCAAAATATTGAAAACCCTTATTTTATTATGTATTGGTCCTATTGGAATTCTCTAAATATCTATGTGATAATTATTTACACTTTTTATTTGTTTATTATTTCCTAAATTAACTTAGTTTCAGTCGTGTGTTGATAGATGATTGATTTGGGCATGTATGTATCTAAAAAGTACAACATTAAAACACCAATCCCCACCAAGTATTTCCCCTTCTCTCTCCTTCCACTTACTCTCTCACTTCCCACTCACATTCTTTATTATAAACGAGCGGTGGAAATCAGGGGGCATTTGGGGTGCAACCGAACGCTTGCCTATATATATACACACACACACACATACATATATATATACACACATATATATATATATACATATATATATATATATATGTATGTATATATAGGCAAGTGCTCAATGGCACCCGAAACAATGCAGCACCTTAAAATGCCCCCTGATTTCCACTACATATCCTGTTTTTCTCTCTCCCACTCATTCTCTCACCTCCTATTAACTTAAACTAATATAAATGCTTGGTTTCTATAGGATTTTTTTGGGGTGCTCACCATTTGAGTGCCATTGAATGCTCCTTATACATATATATATATATATATATATATATATATATATATATATATATATATATATATATATATATAGAGGCAGCATTCAATGGCACCCCAAATAGTGCAGAACCCCTAAGTTCTCCCTGATTTCCAACAAATATTCCATTTCTCTATCCCTCCACTCATTCTCTCACCTCCTACTCACTTATTCTAATATATATGCCTGGTTTATATAGGGGAGAAAATGGGGTGCTCACTATTTGGGTTGCCATTGAACGCTCGTCATATATATATATATATATATATATATATATATATATATATATATATATATATATATATATAATGGCAGATCAGATGGGGAATAGGGATAGTTACTACCAATAAAAAGAAAAGCCAAAATACAAACATGGAAATCTATTGTTAATCAAAAAGGGTTCACCGACAAATTACCCAAAAAATATTTTAAATAAAAAATATTTTGTTGCAAATCGCTTGCTAAATAGCAAAGGTTTACCGACAGATATTTATAAATAATAATTTCTAAACAAATCGAATCCGTCGCTAAAACAACGATAGACAAATTTTAAATTAATTCAAAATTAAAATTTTATATTGAGAGAAATGACGGAAAATGGTCGGAGAACTTACGCTAAAATCCATCGTAAAATTCTTCATAAATACCATCTTGACATTTGCCGACCACCTGAATCCACTGGTAATCTATCGCTAAGCCTTATATAGCGACGGATTACCAGAGGATTACGCCACTGCAAAATCAACTTCTTCTTGTACTGACCCAAATTCATCTCTTTTATGTTCATTGGCGAAAATGTATGATCGGTGTAATTTTGTGGATTGTGGTTGTTAAAGTAATGAAGAAGATAACAGAGTTGTGTTATATAAATATTATTTTGGCCAAATTCATAATTCTTATGTTGTGGTTTTCATATACTGTTTATTGTCAAACATTAAGGATTGGGACTTTTGTATGAATCAAAATAGGTTTAAATATCTATTTTTATATATAGATTATTTGAACGTATTTATTTATATAATGTTCCAATATTGATGTTTTACGCATAAACATATCAAAAAGTGGATTTGAACCATAAAATAAAAATTGTAATTATATATATATATGTGTTTGGATGCATTTCACAATTGTTATCTTTTGTTGTTGTAGCAATCAGTCAAGCCTAGGATACAAGTTTTATATGTTATTATTGTTTGTTTCCCATTTAGATATATGTTCATATACATGTCTATAATTGATTGGTGAAATGTGGGAAATTTACTTTTATGCCTTTCTTTGGTTAGAGATTGACATTTCAACAGTTTTGAAACGTTATATTCGAATGTTTAGTATACGTTTAACTTAGGATAATTATTATTTCCATATGTATTAATTAACGTAAAATAAATTCATAATAAATGTGTAGTAAACACATCTAATTTAGGAATGTAGTAATTTGAATTTCAAATGTCCCCTTAGGTATTGGTTTGCATGTGTGTGCACTAATGGCTTTATAAATAGTAATTAATGACACAAAGACACGAGATTAACTATTACTTGTAATACAAGCCTGTCCAAAACTGACCGACATATCCAACATCTACAAGTAAGCCTGGTTAATGTGAGAGGTCTAGGTGTCCTGGGTCATTACAATTAGGGGATTTTTACTTAAAGGGCTTATTTGTTCAGAGTAATAAGTTTTAAGGATAGCAGTTTTGAAAAATTAGTTTTAAGGACAATTATTCTCGAAAAAGATAAAAGCGGTTATCTTTTTATGTTTTTTTTGAGGCAAGATGGGTGTGTAGCATGAACTACACAGCAAAGCGGTTATCTTTTTATGTTATAACTTAAAAAGATAGTTGCTTTTATCTTTTTCCCTTATAACTTAAAAAGATAGCCACTTTTATCTTTTTCGGGCAGAATTGTTCTTAAAATTTATTATTCAAAAGTGTTGTCCTTAAAACTAATTACCCTATAAAAAGAAACAGTTTAAGAAAATTTCCACTTATAATTATTACATTAAGGCGCGAGTTTAAGCCCATTTGTAGTAGAAGTTTTCCTGGAACCACCTTACAAACCCAACATCTACAAGTAGAGGGTTTAATGTGAAAGGCCTGGTGTGTGGGTCTATATTATACATACATACATACATACATATATATATATATGTGTGTGTGTGTATGTATGTATGTATGTGTGTGTGTGTTTGTGTGTATGGGTAGACATGCCTAACTTGAGAAGGTCTCAAGTGGCTGACCTACATAATTTGGGTCTTAACTTGTTAGGACCGGGTGTTCCTAAGATTCACTCCTTAGTTTGGGAAAAAGTAAGGGGCATCCCTTATTAGGTTATAAGGGGTTTTTGGGTCCTCCTTCTCTAAAATAGACTAAATATAATGGTAACATTAAGTAGGTAGTTCTATGCCAGTTTTCTACTTCCTTTAGGAGTTGTATGAGGGATATCTTAGGGACAGATAGGTACCTTATGCTGCATGCAACTATAATTAACCATCTATCTACAGGAAGTCTTAAGTGGCATAGGAGTTCACCCACAATATCACTTAAGTAGTAAATGGGAGTCCGCCGAAGAGGACTTGAATGGAAAACCAGGTTTACCCTAAACCAGCATTTAGTGGAAAGTTACTACTTCTTATTTTACAATCGAGAGTGTGTGTATATATATTGCATTGACGTGGTAGGATGGGGTCTTATGTGGCTAGGGTCTGCTAAAGGGTCTTAAATGATAGGAATCCACCCTAAATTTAATATAGTATATGGCCTTAAGTAACCGAGAATGTCCACCTCGTTGGGTCTTAAGTAATCTAGGATCCGCCCTAAAGTGTTAACGAAGGTCTTAAGTGACTGTATGAATGTCCAACTCAATAATTAGATTGATTGCCTTGTGTGTAGGTTGTTCACATAGACATATCGTGAAAAATATGGCCTGCAAAATATAAGAATAGTTAACCTTCAAACATATGTGGTTTTCATTCACTAGGACTTTATGTTTTGACCTCCCACCTCTTCCCTTTTCTAATTTCTTCTTTGACCTTTCTATAGGCCTCTATTTGGACTTTGATCTGAGCCTCTTTTTCAGCTTTTTCACAAGTCTCTTCTTAGGCTTTGATCAGTCCCTCTCTGCTAGCCTTCTTCTTCGCTTCGACCTCCTCCTAATTGCCCAACATGCAAGCTTATTTATGTTGGACCAAATCATGCATGGTTGGCCCACTTCTCCTGCCAATCTCGTTGGTCACCCTCACCTCTTGGCTATCCCTATGCTTTTCCACCCCAAATATATTCTGAAATTCTTGCATCATTTCGAAAAGGAAGCTCTTATCAATCCTCTCATTTCCAAGCCAACATTGATGTCAAGGTGGCCAAATTCATTGCCCATTAGCCTCTTATATGCCTCAACATCAAATGCGGCTTCGGAAGCCACTGTGGTCCCAAAGCCAATCAGGATCCCCATCCCAAGATTACTTGCACGTCCAAGGGGAAGACATGTTTGTCCATTTCTACTTCTTGTCATCATCTTCTCGAATACTGGAGAGAATGCAAATGTACCTCCTAGCATTTAATGTGTGACCATCATCGACCTAGTGTCTTCATCTATTGGCAAAGAGAAACCTCTGGCGCCCAACCCTGGATGCTAGAAATCATACTCCAAGTCTTTAGGAGCTAGTTTGGATGGTCCACCAAATAACTTGTTGTTGGGAGGAACCTCCTTCGATCTCATGAGAAACAATGAGGACTCAGTAATAATCGCCTTCCCTTTAACTATAGCGGCTCTTTTCGCAGCTTCCACTTTGACATCTTTCTTAAGCTTGTTCTTTCCCTCCACCAATATCCAACCCTCACCTTCGATTAATTAAAAATTCAGTTACCAGCGCCTCGTCATCAATGAAATCATCATACCTGAGAGTAGCCTCATCCTCCAATCGCTTATCCCAAGTCAAAGCGAGCATCCGTGTAATGACCCGGGTTTTTGACGACTTTGGTTATCGACATAAACACGATGATGACTAACCAAACATCAAAAAATACCAGTCATTAATGAAAGAAATTAGAGGGTGAGGATAGATAAGATAGAAACTTAGAATAGAAGAAGAACACAACACCAAAGTAACACGAACCTCATAGCGGAACGAATAACATATAATAGATAACATATCTTTGAAATATAAATCTGTACTTGAATATACATATCATTTTCAAAGCACAACACTTACAACATAGCGGAAATAAACTATAGCTATATGATCCTGAAGCCTCCTTCTCTAGCTCTTCAAGTATATGTAAATCCCGACTACTTGAATGCCCGTACAAAATTGGGCAATCAAGAGTTTAGGGAAAACAAAACAAAATAAACTCCGGGTCAGTCATGGGACTGGTATGAGTAAAACAGTTTGAGCCATTAAACGATATCTCATAAGACCACGCCGTATAACGGAACAGGTTTTTCCCTTATGAAAATCCAAAATATCTTTATATCAAAAACCTTTGATATTATAATAATGTCTATCAACCACAATATAATAATCATCTAGCAGAAACACTTCCATCTCACGTTCTACATATATAGTATACAATCAAAACCGCAAGCACGTATTGGGTAATGGATTTCCAATTATGATAAGGTATGGAACAACCTTTCACTAGTGTACCTCTAGAAAGGAGTACACTGGGTTCAACAAGAACATCTTGCAACCCGACCACACATGACCGACCACTCATTTCGCTTGAGTGTATCGAATGTATATCACCAACGGTTGGGATCAGCAACCGTTTCCCGAATGGGACAGCATCAACAATAGATTTTTATAAATGAAACTCTAGATCAGGTGATTATACACCCTACTTCGAAGCGACCGACTTAGCCATGCTGCCTGTCCGATTTCTGTCATTTACCAGTTGATGAGGCTTTAAGTTACGCTTCATCATCACATCAGATTCACTTCGAATGCCACATTGTCAGATCCATCGAAAATCACTAATTGACGTCTGCAACAGTACATTACGTGTTAGCTAAAAGAAGTTGCTTTTTTCGCTTCCACTCTTGGTACGGTTGGAGAAATCAATATACGTGACCGTCTGGAAATACTCTGTCAGACATTCATCCATACAAGTCACCCAGGAACAGGATGAGCCGAAGGCACTATTCAGTATATCCATCTTAGGCACTGTTATCTAAGATTTATACAACAGCCCTTGCACTTTACTCCGTCTTCAATTATCTTTGGCATATATGATTCGCAACGCTTATGCCAATACAGAGTGGTTCTTTGGATAATAATCCAATCGGTCTCTCTATATTAACAACGTTAAAATGGTCAAAACTTCGATAGTCGGTGAGTTAACTATCAAAGAATATATGTTATTAACACTGGAAAACATTTCCATTTGTTTATTTACATATCACTATCATTCCACAACTATCAGTCCCTGACTGTGAACTAGTAAGAGAACAATTCTCTAAGTATAAATCCCGAAGGCTGAAACCAACATCAGATCGACACTTAGAAAACCATTTAATTTACTAATCTCTAGTCAGTTTCTAATTTCTGTTTTACTCCATTTGATTAACTATGTTTGATTAACTACTCTATTTCGATATAACTTTATATTCAATTAACTCTAATCGACTAATTCTAACTCGATTAATTCCTTTATATAATCCATTACGTTTCTAACACTTAAGTCTTATTTAAAATTCCCTTTTATAACTCTATTTATTTCATAAATAAATAGTTCCTTTATCTTATTTATTTTCTAAATAAATATTCTCCTTTATAATCTCCTATTTATTTTCTAAATAAATATTCTGAAATTATTTCCTTTTATAAAATCGGTTGATTTTATAAAATTCCTTTATTTTCTATATACGTTGAAATATTCCCTTTTACATCCCAGGGTTTCTTATGATATTAAAAATATCGAATAACAATGATCAACATCATTCTAACACACATAATCCATAATAGATTATATAACACATTATATCACAATATATGAAAAACAGTAAAATAAATGTTGAGGAATCCAGTCAGATTCCTCCAACATGTTTCCCTGCATCACAGACGTTAAATGCACGAATATAAAATATTCTATTAAACAGAATCAATATTCGATTAACGATTTATATATATATATATCGTTATCTATGATTTCAATCAATACACAAGCAACTCAACCAATAGTTAACACACAACAATCAGTCATCATTTATCAGTTCTAAATATACATTATAAAAATAGAACTGTTCAGAGTTGGTGAGTTTTACTCACATTGGACGATCATCGTTTATAACGATAACCATCGCTCGATTTGATTTAGATGGACAATTTATTTTTCCATAAATTGTAACGAGCTCAGATTCGCTCCCAGTCAGTTCTATCGTGGAGCCACCGTCCATACGATCCCAACGGATCTTGTTTTGCTGAATTCCGACAGCATACGAAATAGTTATGATATTAAGAAGTTAATGTACATTTTAAATTAAATAAAAACTTAAGTTTTAGTTTCATTGGGCCTCACCCATTATGCCCCGCCCGTCCACACCCTCTTAAAGCCCAGCATCCCATTCCCACCCGTCTTGTTCCTTCTTCTTCACCCAGATAAAAATCCGACTCCTGTTTCCAGTATCACAAACCAAAATTTCAGCTATAAACCGATTTTCCCCTTCAGTTAAAAGCCTGTGCTCCTCATATACAAAGTTCCAATAAACAATTTTCGCAAGCTACTGACCATCCAATGTTGTCTTAAAGACCTCGACTGGTGTCTCCTCCTTCACACAACAGGTAGTGACAACAGTCGCAGGTGAACTCCATCACAACCGAACGCTTGAAACCCCCCTCAACTTCCCTTTCCACATACTTTACTTTCTTCATTCCATCTCCTTCTCCAGTACATCTCCGAATTACACAAACCCATCACCAGAATCCACCGAAGTCCAGCCTCTCCCCATTGATGACCGCTGATATCACCGGACACATCCCCAGTTCAACCATTCTTGTTGTACCAATATCGAACCACGGGTCAGCCCTTCCTATTCGCGACTTCAAATTCACCTCACCTCGCGTCGCACTGCTATGTTACAGCTATCGACACCTCCATTCTTCTCTTCCTAAGCCCTCCGTCCTCAGCATCATCACTTTGAATTAACCCTCCCCAATCAACATTACGTCGCTTACTCATAGACACTGCATACAGTAGGAGATCGACAAAAGAAATCATAAAATCCCACAATATCTATATGAGGATGAACGGAATGACTCAGACAATTTGAAAATGTTTGTTTCAAGATTTATAGTTTTTGTTTGATTTTATCGAATTTACAAGCCACGGTTTTGTTGTGGAAAAAGAAACGCTGGCGGCTATTGAGTGTTGAGCAGGAAGAAAAAAAATAAGGGTTTAGGAGTAGAGGGTATTTATAGTGGATTTTGTTTTGGTTTGTATGGACTTCCCTTCTCCACGTTTTCTTCTTTGCTGGAGAAATTCTGACCGTAGAAAAGTAAGGAAGGTTTTGTTTTATATTATAAAGTTTAACCGTACCTTACTATATAGGATTTCGTTTACCTACGGACAGATATAAAAATACAGTTGCGTCCAGCATTTCACCACGACTCCATATATATATATATATATATATATATATATATCGGTAGGTTAACTCATATTGTGAAACCCAAAAATATCGATTCAGGGTGCAAAACACTCCAAATAAAAAGTTGCTTATTTAATTAATTAAAAATTACCATAAAATTCTAAAAATTAAATTATCTTTATGTCCCTAAAGAACCCAGTCTAAATTCAAAACCGATCTCTAGTTATATCGAATAAACCGTTACGGTCGATAAGCGATTCTATAACGACTATTTTAAAATTTGATTTGCATATATCTCAAAATCTACATGATGAAATCCTGACTTTTCTCTTCCACTAGAAAGATATACTCCACCAGCTCCACACATTTCTTATTTCACAGAAATCCGATTTAAGACGAACCTTGTACATTCAGTTGAAGTTCAAATCGCCAATTTACGAACTACAGCGCCATTTCGAGCTCGATTTTAATTATATTATAACTCTACGTTCAAACCGTCGTTTATATAATATATTCGTTATTCAAATTCAATTCTAAGTTGAATTAAATATTTCAGATGATCCAGTTCACACCATATCGCCATTTCAGCCAATTCTGGTTATTTCAGAATTAAATATATTATTTAATTAATTATTTTAATTAAATATTCCCAGCTATTTAATTAAACCACCATTTAATTCACTATATCACTATTTATATAATTAAATAAATTAATTATAATACCTCAGCAAATGCGGGTCATTACAATCCGAGCGTAGTAATTGACGCACAAGATTTCACGGAATCGAATGACATTGAGATAAAATGCCAAGATTGCTGGCTACATTTCTTTTCCTGTCTCCCTTGAGGGTCTCTTGCTTTGGCTCCGAGCTCCTCTTGCTAGGTATCTATCTCTCTCTTTATTTCAGCTTGCCCCAGCACCTTTCTATTAGATACCTCTACTGCTAACTTTTCATTCCTTTCCTACTCGATATTAGCATTATTTTATTCTAGTTTCTTCCTGAGTTCTTCGCACTCCTTCTTGAGGTTCTTTATCTCCTCATTTTCTTTTTGCAGCATCTGGATTTGCTCAATCAGTGCTTTGTTTTCCTCCTTGAACTTCTTGACCTCCTCATTATCTTTCCACAGTCGAATATTTTCTTTAAAACTTGCCTTATTTATAATTTTCTACTGCACCCACTCGAGCTGAAAGGGAGGCCATCACAGCTTTATGCTGCTCCAGGTTTTAAAGGATCGCTGCATGACCTTCCTTCATCTGTTTGTTGGCATCTTTCGACCCTTTTTTAGCCCCTTGATCTCTGCATCCCAGACCTTAATCTTGTCTTGATCAGCATTAGCCTTGAGCCTCAGGCTATCAATGATAGTGTTCTTCTTATAGATCAGCTCTGAAAGCTTCTTGTCATACCGCATAGCAACCCGATATTCGTTGTGGATATCCCAGAACCTACTCCATAAATCCTTGTCGATGTTCATCGGGATAAAGTGCAGATTGGGCTTCCATAAGGGCTCCTCAAAATAATTGCCCTGGAATTGGCTTATCAAGTGTAACACCCCGTAATTTTAAAAGACATTATAAGGATAAACTAAAGAATACTTAGTTAAATATTTGGAATTAAGTACAATGGACCATACCATTTTGTTCGTCTCGGGATTCTGCTTAGGATAGACTCTGAGTTTGCATAAAACGGACATCGTATAAGGAAGTTATATGGGTTAGAAGTTTGTATATGTATAACCGGATTATATGTATATATATATATATACATATATATATATATCAACCCAAAATTTGCAAAATAGTTTAAATAGAAAGTAGGAAAAACTAGGCGGGAACTAGACCCATTGGGTCTGACTCATGCCTGGACTGGGTCGACCTATGGGTCGACTCAAGGCCACGTGGGTCGACCTATGGGTCAACCCAGGTGAGGGTGGGTCGACCCAACCAAGATCTAGCCGAATTCTTTCTGTTGTTTCTGGATGTTTTTCTGACCTGGTTCGGTTGCTGTAGGCTACATATAGGACAACATTTCTATTGTTTTCTACACCCGAAAACAATGGAGACAATGAAATGCTGCCTCTACTTGGATTGTGAGACGACCCCAAACCCCGTACTGACGGCGGCAAGGGTAATCCGTGGAATATAACACAGAAACAGATAATAGCAGAACAGAAATAAATAAATACACCAGATAATGAACAATAGAATTTACTGGATAAAAGTAATCATCAGAGTTACACAGTATACTGGATCTTACTTAGTACAAATACAGTTCAACTATACATATATGTCTACAGCGGAAACAAACAAAATATGTACAATAGGAGCTGAACAGCATAAAAAGAGATAAATGATAGAATCCATCTTCAGCTCCAGCTATCTAGAAAGAACCAGCTAAACCTGAATACAAGGTTAGCCGTGTAGAAAAAGGGGGCACCCGAGTTTGAAAGTGAAACAAACTACGAGTCAGTCATGGGACTGGTATGAGAAATCTACTCAACACATTTATAATATGGCTAATCACAGGACCACGCCACTTTTGTGGAACGAGTTTACTCCATTGGATAGCCAGTGCTTTGAAACAAATCATTCTTTGAAACAACACTATGCTTTTTATAAAAATGAAGCCGTTATAAGACTCAGTTCCCATCACACAATGCAATGCAAACCGGAGGATAGAGTTTTTACCTTATAACGGCCAAAATATGCTTGATACGAATAAAACAAAGGCATTTGATATTATTGCTAGTGTTTATATGTTTTGAAAACAATTTCAAATCATAACTATCAATCATAGACGGCATTAATGCCCCATACCACTATGTCGCCATATATAGGTATACAATCAAAACCGCACAGTCACGTATTTGGAAATTGGATTTCCGTCATGAACCAAGGCAAAAGATAGTCCTTACCGAATTCGTGACTCTCTAGCCCGAGCCACAGGACCCAGACTCAGGTGGGCCCTTGGAGCGACAGGGCCAGTCCACCGATGTGGATTAAAATTCCTGAACACTGCGTTTCCCCGCCCTTTGGGGCGTAAATGAGCCAACGAATGACTCCATCGGACCCGGATCGTCCGATCAAACCGAGGCGCCTCGCAACAGCAACAACCACACAGGTGAAAAGTATATAAATGTCAGGGCTGGTAGGTCACTGACACCACCCTAGCTAGAAAGAAACGCATGCCCTCCCTGAGGTCCTTCTCCCGTTTCTAGTTCATACCAGGGTGTGAGGCTCGCGAATTCACAAAATACACAAAGCTACGCCACATAGGTGGTGCTTTGATCATCACCACAAGACTTTGCTTTTCAACAGAAGCCCTGATCATTTGCCACTTAGGCATGCCACACTAGCAATTGATGCCATGCGACCGATGTCCATCGATATACAACCTCTGAGCTCGTGCGTTTCAGAGAAGGGCGTTAAGTAAAATAATAAATTCTCCACCGCCAAACAGATGTATATTTAATAGAGATCAATCAACACAGAATAAAATCCAATGTCAGACACACAGTCCATTTACAAGTCCATTCTGGGTCTGAACTAAACCGGAGGCACTAAATACCTCGCAAACCCATCGATCACCACGTACGTCAGGACAATCACCACTCATTATCCATATTTCGGGATGCCTCCCAATCAGGACCTCGGTTACCATCCAAACGAGGTGAAGATCTCCGGTCTTCGATCACCGTCTTCATCTTCGATTACTTATCGTCGATTTAGTTATTCAGAATGGGATAAACCCGGTCTTTCTGAGCAACTCGCGTATATAACAACAAAGTGCAACACTAACATATACACGCATCATTTTAATTCATTAGTCGCTAACCGTCAATCAGTAAGAGAACGATTTCCCAAATATTAACCCCGAAGGCCGAAACCAACATCAGATCAACACCCAGGAAACCATTCGACTTAGCCAACCTTCAGTTAATTTCTAAATCACATCCATATTGTTTATACTATTTTATAACGATTTATCGCTATTTTTATTTATTTTAAAATAGCCAATATATTCAAAACGACGCTTCGGGCCATAACGCGACCGTGGCGCTGTTTTTCTTCAGATTTGATTTACACATATCTGAAAATCTAACTGTTGGATCCTCACAAAATTTACATCATTAGAAAGATCTTTTCAAAACGAATCCAACGGTCCCAGTTTTGGGAAATTCCGACGGTCGGATCTCCCGGTACAATCGTTTGAAGTTTCGATTTCAAAATACGAACTGCAGCGTCGTTATTCGATTAAATATAATTCTATTTATATATATATGTCGATTCTTCGATTTCAAAGCTACTTTCGTTTCATACATTTGATCAAAATGATATTTTTATCTAACTGTCTTCTATTTCAACACTTCACTATTTTTAACAATTCGTTTATATAATAAAAATGTGATTTTTATTGTAAAACAATTCATTTCAAAACACTATTATTTCGTATAGTTAATATAGGGGATAAAATAGGATTTTTTCGTAAAACAATTTATTTCAAAACAGGATTATCTTATACTTTTCATATTGATGTTAAAAATGGGATTTTTATTATAAAACAATTTCTTTCAAAATATGAATACCATTCAACACATGAATTTCAATTCAACGAATGAATATCGATTCAACACATGAAGGTTTTCTATAGTTTATATATGTAGATAAAAATGTGATTTTTATATTTAAATACGAATACCACTCAACACATGAATTTCAATTCAACGAATGAATATCGATTCAACACATGAAGGTTTTCTATTCAACGAATAAATATAGTTTCGGCAAATGAAAATAATTCAAACACATGAACATTATTCAAAATTTCGGCAGCATAACGGCAGGGTAGTTAAAACCAGGACCGTCCCTAGTACGGCTCCTCGCTCTACCTTAAAACCTCGCGGTTTTTGACAATGGGGATCATGCATCTAGTTCGCACGCAGGCAGCATGTATATATTTATTTTATTTCCACAAACTAATCCTATGTGGTTTCAACCAAATATTTCTCAACCACAAACGGGTATTTTTCAACCACAATCAATCAATATCAACCACAAACAATCCCAAACAACCATTCGCTATCAATCAATTTTCACACCAATCACAACCAATAAATATCGTCCATGGTTTGTGGACGAGGGGCGTATATATATATATATATATATATATATATATATATATATATATATATATATATATATAGTAATTCACTTCTATTTCAACACATATATAATTTTTACAACGCATATATAACTTATACATCGAACATACAACTTATACAACGCTTATACAAGAGGTGTACAACGCTTATATAACTCATACATCGACTATATAATTTATACATCGTCGTTTTCCATATCGTTTATAAATTAGAAATCTCACATTGGGTTCCACTCCACCAAAAATAGTAGAAGGCTCAGAAAAATATGGGGTCTCTTCTAAAATGTAGAAGACGTCCACACGGTCACGATGTTTCCTGTTTCATCGAATTTCGTCAACACAGCAAAAAGATATGATTTTTCAAAGTTTGCAACGGTTTTAAACTGTCGAAATCAGTTTAAGTAATATAAACCGTACCTTTCAGTTTTCGTTCCAAACTAGGTTTGGATTTTTCGTCGAATCCGTTGCACGATACAACGATCAGCTTGTACCCCGTCGAAGACCTCCGTGAGGCGCGCCTAGGGGCGGAGTCACGGCCAGTTCGATCGTCGGATCCAGGCGTGGCGGCGAACTAAAGTTCCAAACTTCGAGGGGCTTGTTCTTCGCGATGGTTGAATGAGGGGAGGCGAGGGTTGTCTTGATTTGAAGAGGGGAGGCGGCGCTTCAGAAAACTCCAAAGGGCGGTGGTGTAATTCACCGTGGTTTCGCCGGAATCGGCCTGGGAAGGGATGAACGGGTTTTCGCCGTCGATCGCGATGGGGAGAGAGTGAGAAAGACGGGTTTTCCCCCTTTTTTTATAAATTTTCTGATTGGCCAGTGGAGTTTTAAAGGGGTTTTCGGACACGACCACCAATCTAAACCCAACGACTGTCGTCCCTAGCGTTTTACCCCCATTCCGAACACAATGGGATATGTTTCGAAGGCCCATTCGAATGTTTCAGTCAGTTTTCATTCATATTAAAATATATAACATTCAATACTTAATTTGAACGTACATTTCAATCTGCCAAGGCCACAAACCGATTCGAAAAATTCCAAAAAAATAAATCTAGCTATGTTTTGATGATATGGTCCCAACAAAACTAGTTTCGTCGAATTCTGAGACCGTTTGCAAAAAGGCCCATTTCTGGTCGATCCAATTTAACTGTAATTGACCAAAACACATTTTCCTTTGCCACGCTCAAATATTAGCTTCAAAAATTATGAAATTTGAAACCTAGCAATAACTTCACATCCCGGATCCAACAAAAGTGGTTTCATCGAATTCCGAGGTCGTATGCAAAATGGCCAATTTCACGGGTTATATAAATTCCATAGCGATCTTTCTGAAAATTCATTTGGCTATAACTTTTGCATTCCGTTATGAAAATTCAATTTTTCAGATTCGTTAGAAAGGTATTCACTAACAGATTCAAATATTTTTGGTTTCACTAAAATCCATTTTGTTTTGCACCCGGTACAGTCCGACAAAGTTTGAATTCAAATTTTGAAACTGCAGCGCCTTTTCAGGCCTTGTTTATAATTATATTTAATTATATTCGTTTTCAATTGTCGATTCAAACTCCGTTTTCATTGCTATTATTTAAAATATTTATTTTAAATATTTAAAATCCATTATTTTAGCCAATTAAATTTTTTTAAGTTGGTTCAGATTTTCTGGGTCGTTACAATCTCCCCCACATAAAACTTTTCGTCCCCGAAAAGGAACAAAGCCGAAAGTGGTTTGATTAATCAACTCTACGTTCGATCTGGCTTCAATTCTCCAACTTTTCAGTTTCTGAGAATTTTCAAATTCTTCAAAAATTTGGCTAACACCCGGAATTTTCGAAAAATTTCGCCATAACCTCCTTTGTACTGGGAGGGGTTTGGAAATTTATTGGGCCATATTAGGTACCCAATAAATCCTAATAATCATACACATATTTATAGTGATATATTCTGGTGTTTACAGGGGAGCATGTATTGATAATAACTCCAGAGAATAAATTCTCGTCACCCTGCCCCGTGTGGGAAATAAATAGTCCATGTGCCGTATCTAATAACTAGAGAGACGTGATTATTGTCAACTCCAGACCCGTGTGGGGTTTTTATTAATCTGGCAATTTAATCGTTACAATTTAAATAGTCCATATCAGTCATCAGTTCAACCTGCAAAATATAGTCATCGCCATACAAGCCTCTCACTCGTATGGTAAATCTTCCACCTCGTCACACAAGCTCCAAATGCTTATGTGGTATATGATGAAGTATGCCTATCTTCTGTAGTATGCTATGTAATGTAGTTCAAAATTAATTGTTACTATCCTATGGCGACATTTATTATTTCACACAGAAAATCCAGCACTCCGCATCCAATGGCATTCACAGGAGTTGATATAATAATATTTCGCATCCAACTCATTAAGGTTTACCTATTTGTCGGGCACGCAAATAAAATCTTTACTCAACAGCTAATCCATTTACCTGTTCAAACATATATAATGCACAAGTATATATATTTCTATCTATTTTCTAATCAGTTAAATGTGTGATTCAAATGAATAAATTCTACCATTTGTTCTTATTAATTAAATTAACTATCGTTTCAATAATCTAATTAATCTAATTTACTATCACACAACACAAACAACCAATCCAATTGTTTTCAACTTTTCAAAAATATACTAATCAATTTCTATACTCTTTTTAAAATCATTCAGACTATAGAATTTAAAAGTGCACATCCCTGGAAAGAAAATAACAACAGAGTAGAGAATTAAATGGTAATGCAAAGTATGGTAAAAGTACCTTGCACCGGAGTCAATCAGAGATGTCTACTCGGCATCTGGGATAGGCTTTCTGAATGCTCTCCTCAGTTTCCCAAGTACAATCTCGCGGATCTCCACTCCATTGCACTTTGACTAAGTGAACCTTCTTGTTCCTCAGCTCTTTGGTTTCTTTGCCGATTATCTTTAGCGGATCTCTTCTCACAGCTAGTTCTGGAGTAATTTCAATATCCTGTTGAGCTGCTTCTTCCACGATCAAGTCTGGATCATGAACGTGCTTGCGAAGTTGAGATATATGAAATACATCATGAACTCCAGGCAACCAGTCAGGCAATTTAACCCTATAAGCGAGAGTTCCGATCCGTTCCAGAATAGGAAACGGACCAATGAATTTGGGCGCTAACTTTCCCGTTTTACCGAACCGGATAACTCCTCTCATCGGCGATACTTTTAGATATACATAATCGCCAACAGCGAAGGATATATCTCTTCTTCTTCTTCTATCGACATAGCTCTTTTGTCGGCTCTGAGCGGCGAGTAATCGCTCTTAATAAAATCGACTTTGTTAGCGGCTTCTCGAATCATATCAGGACCCAACACAAGTCTATTACCTGGTTCGACCCAACAAGAAGGGGATCGGCACGGTCTACCATACAATGCTTCGAATGGCGACATTGTTAGACTCGCCTGGTAGCTGTTGTTATAAGAGAATTCAGCCAAATGTATATGGTCTTCCCATGATCAGCCGAAATCTATAACACAAGCCCGCAATAGATCTTCTAAAATACGATTCACCCTCTCAGACTGACCGTCTGTCTGAGGATGATAAGCGGTGCTCAAGTTCAACTTCGTTCCCAGCTCGACTTGAAATGCTTCCCAGAATTTGCTAGTGAATATTGTATCTCTATCACTGACTATACTGAGCGGCACTCCATGCAGTCTAACTATTTCCTTGAAGTATATCTGCGCCAGGCTCTGAGCAGTTCTGTTTGATCTGACAGGTATGAAATGGGCGGTCTTCGTGAAGCGATCTACGATCACCCAAATACTGTCATTTCCTTTTCTGGTCCTGGGCAGCCATCAATAAAATCCATAGAAATATGTTCCCACTTCCAACCAGGAACTTCTAGTGGTTGTAACAATCCAGCCAATTTCTGTTGGTCGCTTTTGACTAGCTGGCAAGTAGGGCATCGGCTAACATATATTGAAACATCCCTTTTCATAGCCTTCCACCAGAATGTTCGTTTGAGATCGTTATACATTTTGGCCACACCAGGATGGATACTCAGCTTGGACTTGTGACACTCGTCTAACATTTCCCTTTTTAACTCTGGGATGTCAGGAACACAAATCCTTCCTTTCAACCTCAAGGTCTCGTCGTTATCTATTTGAAAACATGAGGGTTCGCCTTTCTGAATCCTTTTGATCATATCCTTAATAAAGTTATCCTCCTTCTGAAGAATAGATATTTTGTCAATCAAGGAAGTCGTGATAATAAAGCTGGCGATCGTTACATTCTTTCAGCTCAGCGCATCGGCCACGACATTGGCTTTCCCTGGAGTATATATAATTTCAAAATCGTATGTTGCAAGAAACTCCAGCCAATGTTGCTGCCTCAAATTCAAGTCTTTCTGGGTGAACAGATACTTTAACGACTGGTGATCTGTAAATAGTTCAAATCTCTCACCCAGAAGATAGTGTCTCTAGATTTTCAAGGCGAATACTATAGCCAATAACTCAAGATCATGAGTTACGTAGTTCTTCTCGTGTGGCTTCAGTTGACCGCTAGCATAAGCAATCACTTGGCCTCTTTGCATTAACACTGTGCTGAGGCCTTCTCTAGAAGCATTAGTCCAGACTTTTAAATCCTGGATGCCATCGATGATGGTTAATACTGGAGCAGTTGTTAGTCTTAACTTTAGCTCTTCAAAAGCCTCTTCACTTTCTGGATTCCATTTGAATTTAGAGTGCTTCTTTGTAAGCTTTGTTAAATGACCAGATATCTTCGAAAAGTTTTTAACGAACTTCCGGTAATAGCTAGCCAATCCGAGAAAACTGCGGACTTCTGTGGGGGTACTGTGCTGTTTCCAATTTTGAATAGCTGTGATTTTGCTTGGATCCACAGCAATTCCTTCTTTCGATACGACGTGGCCTAGAAATTTCACTTCATCTTGCCATAATATACATTTGGAAAACTTTGCTTTCAACACATTCTTTCTGAGTATTTCCAGAACCTGTTCCAAATGCTTTTCATGTTCGGCCTTTGACTTAGAGAAGATTAGAATATCGTCAATAAAAACCAGAACAAAATTATTCAAAACCCCTCTGAACACCCTATTCATCAGATCGACGAAGTAAGCTGGAGCGTTGCATAAGCCGAACGACATTACTAACCACTCGTAGAATAAGTCGGGACCTCTGAATGCTGTCATTGGAACACACTCTTTGGCAATTCGAAGTTGATGGAAACCTGTAGCTAGGTCCATCCTTGAGAATACTTGTGCGCCATTTAATCGATCCAACAAATCATCAATCCGCGACAATGGATATTTATTCTTTATTGTCTGTTTGTTCAAATCACGATAATCCACACATAGCCGTAGAGTACCGTCAGATTTTGGGACAAACACCACTGCTGCACCCCAATCAGAGAAACTAGGCCTGATCAGACCCTTCCATACTAGCTGTCGTGTTTGATTGTCAAGTTCTTCTTTTTCTTTCAAGGACATTCTTCGAATAGCGTGAACTACTGGCCTTGCATTCAGAATTAAAGCAATTTTGAAATCTATTTCTCTCTGCGGAAGTAAGCGAACAACTTCCTTGAACACATCCGCATAGTTCTTGACGACAGGAATATCTTTGATGAGGTCAGGAATATTCTCGGTGACTTCAGGGAAATTTTCCATTTGGGCAGGGGAAACATCGAGCTGCCCACAAGTCCTTTCTATTTGATGTCGGGCCTTCACATGGTATGGTTATATAATTCCCCGATTGTGTCTTGGCCTTAGCAACTCTCTTGGTGCATCTAACCTCCGCCTCATATCTGGTTAGCCAATCCAATCACAGAATAAGATCGAATTCATTAAAATTCATGACGATAGAGATAGTAGGGAATTTATAGCAAGAAAAAGAGACAGGCACTCCACAAACCCAACTGAGACCGATGGAACCCCCAACTGGATTTTGAACAGTCATTGGTTCTTTGAGCTTCTTCAATTTCAAATCCAATTTCTTGACTGCACTCTTTTCAATAAAGCTTCGTGACGCGTCGGTGTCAAACAGTACTTTAACTGGAATGTTCTTGACATTGAGTGTGCCTTCTAAAACATCAGACCTTTCCTGAGCAGACGAAGATGCAGGCACTTCTGCCACTTCATTCACTTGTACTGCTTCAGATTTATGAGATAGCGGGCAGTTTTTCGCAATATGCCCAGCATGATGGCACTTATGGCATCCTCTTTTCTCTTGTAACCTCTTACCGGATTTAGACCCATCCTTTACTTGTTTCTTTAGAGATCTGCAACTTATCGAGAGATGTCCTTGCCTATTGCAGTTACTGCATACCGCTGTCGTTACAGGTTCTTTCCCAGATTCAGCCCTTTTCCTCTTGGCACTGGGCTTCCTACCGACCTCATATCTCATACTAGCATCAGGAATATCAGTTTCCGACTCTGCTTTGTCACTATAACAACTTCTTCTTCGTTGCGCAACATTCCTTTCTTATGGAGATCTTCATATTGATAAGCCATATAAATCATTTCAGAGAAAGGAAATTTTACATTCCTCAGTACACTATTATGTTATCTCCTTTGCAGGCCATGAATAAATCTCAGATTTTTCCTCTTTGGATCTTGAATCAGATGAGGAGCAAAGTGAGAAAGTTCGTTGAATTTCTTATGATATTCTGGGATGGTCATATCACCTTGTATTAGATAAGATAATTCATCACATAATCGCTCCGTCGCTTCAGGAGGAGTAAATATTTCTAGGAAAATCACTTTGAATCTGTCCCAGGTGATATCACCTTCTGGATTATCTTTGATGATTGTTTCCCACCAGATTAAAGCTTCTTCTTTGAGCGCCCAAGAGGCTACTAATCTTTTCTGGTCATCTCTCAGCTGGATACGCTCAAAAATTCTTTCTGCAGAGCTCACCCAAGCTTGAGTTTGAATAATAGATTCATTACCCGAGAACTGTGCCCCGTTCAGATTTCGATATCTCTTTAATAGAGCCTCTAGATCGGGTTCTGCATTTCTCCTGTTTCTGACACTCATTTTCCTAGTACTTCTGCAAATGGCAGATCAAGTGTCAGGTCACAGAAAAGGTATTTTAAAACATAGAAACATATACTTCAAATGTAAAGGTGTCTATCGAGGTGTAATTTCATTCTGCTTTACTCATACTAGTATATTACTGATCCTATCTGTATAGAGTTGCCCGTCCTAGAACACTACTGGTTCCATTTCTGACGAGTTCGTTAATATGTTATATTCCAGAACTAAGCTTAACCAAAGCTCCGATACGAAATGAGACGACCCCAAACCCCGTACTGACGGCGGCAAGGGTAATCCGTGGAATATAACACGTAAACAGATAATAGCAGAACAGAAATAAATAAATACACCAGATAATGAACAATAGAATTTACTGGATAAAAGTAATCATCAGAGTTACACAGTATACAGGATCTTACTTAGTACAAATACAGTTCAACTATACATATATGTCAACAGCGGAAACAAACAAAATATGTACAATAGGAGCTGAACAGCATAAAAAGAGATAAATGATAGAATCCATCTTCAGCTCCAGCTATCCAGAAAGAACCAGCTAAACCTGAATACAAGGCTGCCCGTGTAGAAAAAGGGGGCACCCGAGTTTGGAAGTGAAACAAACTACGAGTCAGTCATGGGACTGGTATGAGAAATCTACTCAACACATTTATAATATGGCTAATCACAGGACCACGCCACTTTCATGGAACGGGTTTACTCCATTGGATTGCCAGTGCTTTGAAACAAATCATTCTTTGAAACAACGCTATGCTTTTTATAAAAATGAAGCCGTTATAAGACTCAGTTCCCATCACACAATGCAACGCAAACCGGAGGATAGAGTTTTTACCTTATAACGGCCAAAATATGCTTGATACGAATAAAACAAAGGCATTTGATATTATTTCTAGTGTTTATATGTTTTGAAAACAATTTCAAATCATAACTATCAATCATAGACGGCATTAATGCCCCTACCACTATGTCGCCATATATAGGTATACAATCAAAACCGCACAGTCACGTATTTGGAAATTGGATTTTCGTCATGAACCAATGCAAAAGATAGTCCTTCCCGAATTCGTGACTCTCTAGCCCGAGCCACAGGACCCAGACTCAGGTGGACCCTTGGAGCGACAGGGCCGGTCCACCGATGTGGATTAAAATTCCTGAACACTGTGTTTCCCCGCCCTTTGGGGCGTAAATGAGCCAACGAATGACTCCATCGGACCCGGATCGTCCGATCAAACCGAGGCGCCTCGCAACAGCAACAACCACACAGGTGAAAAGTATATAAATGTCAGGGCTGGTAGGTCACTGACACCACCCTAGCTAGAAAGAAACGCATGCCCTCCCTGAGGTCCTTCTCCCGTTTCTGGTTCATACCGGGGTGTGAGGCTCACGAATTCACAAAATACACAAAGCTACGCCACACAGGCAGTGCTTTGATCATCACCACAAGTCTTTGCTTTTCAATAGAAGCCCTGATCATTTGCCACTTAGGCATGCCAGACTAGCAATTCATGCCATGCGACCGATGTCCATCGATATACAACCTCTGAGCTCGTGCATTTCAGAGAAGGGCGTTAAACAAAAGAATAAATTCTCCGCCTCCAAATAGATGTATATTTAAAAGAGATCAATCAACACAGAATAAAATTCAATGTCAGACACACGGTCCATTTACAAATCCATTCTGGGTCTGAACGAAACCGGAGGCACTAAATACCTCGCAAACCCATCGATCACCACGTACGTCGGGACGATCACCACTCATTATCCATATTTCGGGATGCCTCCCAATCAGGACCTCGGTTACCATCCAAACGAGGTGAAGATCTCCGGTCTTCAACCACCGTCTTCATCTTCGATTACTTATCGTCGATTTAGTTATTCAGAATGGGATAAACCCGGTCTTTCTGAGCAACTCGCGTATATAATAAACAAGTGCAACACTAACATATACACGCATCATTTTAATTCATTAGTCACTAACCGTCAATCAGTAAGAGAACGAATTCCCAAATATTAACCCCGAAGGCCGAAACCAACATCAGATCAACACCCAGGAAACCATTCGACTTAGCCAACCTTCAATTAATTTCTAAATCACATCCATATTGTGTATACTATTTTATAACGATTTATCGCTATTTTTATTTATTTTAAAATAGCCAATATATTCAAAACGACGCTTCAGGCCATAATGCGACCGTGGCGTTGTTTTTCTTCAGATTTGATTTACACATATATGAAAATATAACCGTTGGATCTTCACAAAATTTACATCATTAGAAAGATCTTTTCAAAACGAATCCAACGGTTCCAGTTTCGGGAAATTCCGACGGTCGGATCTCTCGGTACAATCGTTTGAAGTTTCGATTTCAAAATACGAACTGCAGCGTCATTATTCGATTAAATATAATTCTATTTATATATTTATATATATATATATATATATATATATGTTGATTCTTCGATTTCAAAGCTACTTTCCTTTCATACATTTGATAAAACTGATATTTTTATCTAACTGTCTTCTATTTCAACACTTCACTATTTTTAACAATTCGTTTATATAATAAAAATGTGATTTTTATTGTAAAACAATTCATTTCAAAACACTATTATTTCGTATAGTTAATATAGGGGATAAAATCGGATTTTTATCGTAAAAAAATTTATTTCAAAACTGGATTATCTTATACTTTTCATATTGATGTTAAAAATGGGATTTTTATTATAAAACAATTTCTTTCAAAATATGAATACCATTCAACACATGAATTTCAATTCAACGAATGAATATCGATTCAACACATGAAGGTTTTCTATAGTTTATATATATAGATAAAAATGTGATTTTTATATTTAAAACACGAATACCACTCAACACATGAATTTCAATTCAACGAATGAATATCGATTCAACACATGAAGGTTTTCTATTCAACGAATAAATATAGTTTCAGCAAATGAAAATAATTCAAACACATGAACATTATTCAAAATTTCGGCAGCATAACGGCAGGGTAGTTAAAACCGGGACCGTCCCTAGTACGGCTCCTCGCTCTACCTTAAAACCTCGCGGTTTTTGACAATGGGGACATGCATCTAGTTCGCACGCAGGAGGCATGTATATATTTATTTCATTTCCACAAACTAATCCTATGTGGTTTCAACCAAATATTTCTCAACCACAAACGGGTATTTTTCAACCACAATCAGTCAATATCAACCACAAACAATCCCAAACAACCATTCGCTATCAATCAATTTTCACACCAATCACAACCAATAGATATCGTCCATGGTTTGTGGACGAGGGGCGTGTATATATATATATATATATATATATATCTATATATATAGTAATTCACTTCTATTTCAACACATATATAATTTTTACAACGCATATATAACTTATACATCGAACATACAACTTATACAACGCTTATACAAGAGGTGTACAACGCTTATATAACTCATACATCGACTATATAATTTATACATCGTCGTTTTCCATATCATTTATAAATTAGAAATCTCACATTGTGTTCCACTCCACCAAAAATAGCAGAAGGCTCAAAAAAATATGCGGTCTCTTCTAAAATGTTGAAGATGTCCACACGGTCACGATGTTTCCTGTTTCATCGAATTTCGTCAACACTACAAAAAAATATGATTTTTCAAAGTTTGCAACGGTTTTAAACAGTCGAAATCAGCTTAAGTAATATAAACTGTACCTTTCAGTTTTCGTTCCAAACTAGGTTTGGATTTTTCGTCGAATCCGTTGCACGATACAACGATCAGCTTGTACCCCGTCGAAGACCTCCGTGAGGCACGCCTAGGGGCGGAGTCACGGCCAGTTCGATCGTCGGATCCAGGCGTGGCGGCAAACTGAAGTTCCAAACTTCAAGGGGCTCGTTCTTCGCGATGGTTGAACGAGGGGAGGCGAGGGTTGTCTTGATTTGAAGAGGGGAGGCGGCGCTTCAGAAAACTCCAAAGGGCGGTGGTGTAATTCGCCGTGGTTTCGCCAGAATCGGCCTGGGAAGGGATGAACGGGTTTTCGCCATCGATCGTGATGGGGAGAGAGAGAAAGACGGGTTTTCCCTTTTTTTTTTATAAATTTTCTGATTGGCCGGTGGAGTTTTAAAGGGGTTTTCGGACACGACCACCAATTTAAACCCAACGACTGTCGTCCCTAGCGTTTTACCCCGATTCCGAACACAATGGGATATGTTTCAAAGGCCCATTCGAATGTTTCAGTCAGTTTTCATTCAGATTAAAATATATAACATTCAATACTTAATTTGAACGTACATTTCAATCAGCCAGGGCCACAAACTGATTCGAAAAATTCCAGAAAAATAAATCTAGCTATGTTTTGACGATACGGTCCCAACAAAACTAGTTTCGTCGAATTCTGAGACCGTTTGCAAAAAGGCCCATTTCTGGTCGATCCAATTTAACTGTAATTGACCAAAACACATTTTCCTTTGCCACACTCACATATTAGCTTCAAAAATTATGAAATTTGAAACCTAGTAATAACTTCACATCCCGGATCCAACAAAAGTGGTTCCGTCGATATCTGAGGTCGTATGCAAAATGGCCAATTTCACGGGCTATATAAATTCCATAGCGATCTTTCTGAAAATTCATTTGGCCATAACTTTTGCTTTCCGTTATGAAAATTCAATTTTTCAGATTCGTTAGAAAGGTATTCACTAACAGATTCAAATATTTTTGGTTTCACTAAAATCCGTTTTGTTTTGCACCCGGTACAGTCCGACAAAGTTTGAATTCAAATTTTGAAACTGCAGCGCCTTTTCAGGCCTTGTTTATAATTATATTTAATTATATTCGTTTTCAATTGTCGATTCAAACTCCGTTTTCATTGCTATTATTTAAAATATTTATTTTAAATATTTAAAATCCATTATTTTAGCCAATTAAAAAAATTTAAATTGGTTCAGATTTTCTGGGTCGTTATAGATTGAATTAGACTATCTTCTTCAACACCAACTTATATACATATAAGAATCTCTTCTGCAATTATTCTCTATTCTTTAGATCCGATCTCTGCGAATATGTTAAATTTAGATTTAAAATTTAACACTAACCTTGACATGTTTATAAATCTGGATTTGAACCTATGCCTGTTAAGAATCTGATTCATAACTAAACAGTTCTCCTATTACATGTATTCCTCTGTATACCTGATTTGTTGTTCAGTTCTTATATGCCTATTTCTGATATGCCTGTTTCTGCTATCATATGCCTATCTCAGTTATTTTATATGCCCATTTACGTTTTCCTCTCTCTTTCCCTTTTAATTTTTATAGCTCAGACTACCTTCGAGCCTAGTACAGGATCGTTGAAACATGCATACAAAGCAAATTGGGATAAATAGGGAATGATTGGGAATGATAATTTGGGGGCATACCTTATATTATGAACCATGACTGGAATTTAGGGTCATAACGTATACTGTAAAATACGACTAAGATTTGGGGGTATATAAACATGTAAGCTTAATTTAAAACATTAAGCGACACATGTAGTGAGAACTGTAAATAACCTATGTAACCTGTTAATTTGTTGGGGTTAAATAAACCTGTTTATTCTTTAGGGGTTGTGTGAACCTGTAAAACTTAACCTATTAATCTGTGGGGGTTAGGCGAACCTATTAATCTGTAGGCTTAAGCTGGTAAAATTCTAGTTGTTTGGGGGACACAAGTTTAGGGGTTTGACTTGTGTCATCCGTTGTGTGGGACCCATATCAGTCAGTTACCCATTCTGGTATTAAACGGGGACCCTGCACTAGGTAGGGGTCAGGGCACGCATACTGAACTAATTATAAGAGGTTCATCTGAGTAGAGGTGTTCCGATGGCGCGTTCCAACGGAGTCATGTGCATGCATGGATCTGGCCTGCCTGAGAAAACAAGTCGTTGTAACACTAGTAAATAGGTCTGCGTCCTTTTATAGATTGCCACTTTAGGAAGTAATACACCCTACCTTGGGGCCGACACAGGGTATTTACGAGTTAGGGAGTCGATCACTTGGGGGTAGTAATTAGGGTACATCTCGTCCTTTCTGGTCATGTGGGGTACCTTTATTTCTATCTAAGGTAACACCCGTTATTTCTGTTTAGATACTGGTTATTTCTGTTTGGGTAAAACCGGAAACTAGATTACACCTAGAACTGCCATTATGTTCCTGTTGGGATCATTCTGTTTCTGTTAAGCAATTGGAAAACACTTAATCTGGTATACTAGTATTGGTGCAGAGAAAAGAATTTGGGAAGCATAATCTACTCTGTTTATTCTGCTAATCATGTCTATCTTGTTTATACTTGTTATATGACGCTGTTATCTCTCATCCAATTTATATACCTATCATGATACTTTTACTTTTTTATATGCTAAAAGTCACTAGACTCGTTAGACTTTATGTCTGACCCGTTTTTTTTCTTTTCTCTCTCTTCCTTCCCCCAGGTTCTCAAGGTGGGAATGCTTAGGCTTGATTAGGAGTCTCTCTTCTGTTCCTGCTTGGATTTGGACCAGCTTTGATGTATCGCTTCAACTACTTGTCTATTTTGTTATGGCTATTATTGGGGACTATGATTTTACATTTCTGTTCTCTGATGGTTTTTAGTGCAAGACAGATTTTTTGTGAGATTCTGTTAAACTTAATGCATTCTGATAAAGAGAGACATTAACGAACGTAAGGTGTCACATTGGGTACCAGAGCTGAAGGTTACAAGATCGGATAAAAAGTTTTGAAAATTATTTTCAAAAGGTTTCAAAAAGAAAGTATTTTCAAAGAAAAGTTTGTTTTTGAAAAACATATTCCCCAAAGCCATATGAAATATCTTTCGATTCTCTATTTGAATCCCTTTTTCCTTTTATTTTCAGCATGTTTGGGGAAACGAATCTTCCCGAGGGCGTTAAGATACCGGCTTGGTTCCGTAGGTATCTTGAGGCTATGACACCTGCTGGAGTCCAAGGAGACGCCCCTCCTCCTAGCTGTAGTTGTTGTTCCTCCTCCTCCACGAGCGGATAATTTCTCTAAGATATGCAAGGACTTCTGTGCTATGGGAGGAAAGCCATTCCATGGAACTGAGAGCTTTGTGGAAGCTTGGGACTCGCTAAAAGAGACGGAGAATATATTTGGACTTTTTAAGGTTGATGACCGTAGGAAGATACAGTTGGTTGCATCGCAGCTTAAGGATGAGGCTTTATTCTGGTGGGAAGTGACTCAAGCAGGGCGTCCAGTTGATACATGGGCCATTTTACAATAGAGATTTGAGATGAAGTTTCTTTATCAGATAGAAGAGAGTATGCAAATGGAGAAGTTCTTGGCCCTCAAGCAAGAAAGCAAGTTTGTTAAAGACTATGTCAATAAGTCCAATCAATTGGCAAGATTTGGTCTGGAGTTGGTGAATACCCTACACAAGAAACCTTTAAGGTTTGCAAGACATTGAAGCACGAAGAAGAGAAGGATGAGAAGAAAGAGGTTAAGACCGAGGAGTAAGAAAGTGTGGCCTAAGAAAGAACAACAAAAGAAGGGAGGAAAGGACGACAAATCTCAAGGCAAGAAATAGTGTCATGGTTTGGGAGCACGAATCATTTTGTCAAGGATTTCAGAAAAAGGAAGAATGCTTGCTTCAACTGTGGTGAAGTCAGGCACTATACTAAGGAGTGCCCAAAGAGGCAAGGTAAGCATCAAAGGGCAGGATCTTCTAGAGGACAAGTGCATACTCTTGAGGTCAGCGTACCAGATAGAGGTAGGAAAGTTTCTATTGAAGGTTTTATTTCTCGTTCCGATCGTCCAGTTAGGACAATTTTTGATTTTGGCGCTTCTCACTCCTTTATATCTGATTTTGTGGTTGAGTCTCTACACCTTAGTAATAGTATTGTTTCTGATCCCGTTATTGTCTCAAACCCCATTGGGGGCACGACTCATCTGTCTATGATGTGTCGGGGTTTGTGGATATCTGTGTTGGGAGTCAAGTTTGAGTGCGACGCGTATGTGCTTGTTTTCTTGGGCTATGGTTTGATTCTAGGGATGGATTGGCTAGCCATGTATGGTGCCATTTAGATTGTGAGAGGAGGGTCGTAAGACTTTTGTCATGCCGAGGAAGGACTCTCGAGATTTCTTGTGACCCAAAGGGGTCTGTCATGCTTAGTTTCCTAGGATCACTTGATGCATTTGTCGATGATTTACGATCTGTACCAGTAGTTTACGAGTATCCAGATGTTTTTGATGAGGTAAGTAGATTACCTCCATAGCGTGAGATTGATTTCCGGATATAATTGGTGGATAATGCGAAGCCAGTCGCATTTCCTGTGCGCTACATGGCTCCTAGGGAAAGGAAGGAGCCTAGCAAGTAAGTAAGGGAGCTACTTGAGAATGGGTTTATCAAGCGAAACACATCATAATGGGGTTCCCCAGTCGTCTCTGCAACTAAGGTGAATGGCTAGCTTCGCTTATGTGTGGATTCAGGGAGTTGAATAAACTCATTAAGAAGAACAGGCACCCACTTCCGAGAATTGATGATTTGTTTGACCAGCTTGTTGGTGCATCTGTTTTCTCCCAATTAGACTTGGCCACGAGGTTTCATAAGTTGAGGGTGGCCGTGGACAGTATAGACAAGACCGCTTTCAAAACTTTATATGGTTTCTTTGAGTGACTAGTCATGCCTTTTGGGTTGACGAATGCACCAGCATGTTTTGTAGATCTGATGAGTAGGGTGTTCCGGGAGTTTCTAAATAAGTTCGTTGTGGTCTTTGTGGATGACATTCTGATCTTCTCGAAGAGCAAAGAAAAGCATGCCCTACATTTGGGATAGGTTTAGAGGACTCTCGGAGCACACTAGCTTAAGACGAAATTCTCCAAGTGTCACTTTTATGGAAAGGTGGTAAGATTCCTAGGGCATGTGGTCTCCAAGAATGGGATAGAGGTGGATACCGCGAAAGTAGTTGCAGTTCAAGATTGGAAGGTTTCAAAGAATGCAACAGAAGTGAGGAGTTTTCTTGGTTTAGCGGGCTATTATAGGAAATTTATCAAGGACTTCGCAAAGATATTAGCCCCACTCACCAGACTGACAATGAAGAATCTGACCTTTTCTTGGGGCATTGACTTTGATGATGCTTTTCAGCAACTGAAGAGGGCTCTAACAACAGCCCAAGTTCTGACTTTGCTTGATGGGAACAAGGTATTCACAGTATACACTGATGCATGCGGTACAAAGTTTGGTGTGGTCTTAATGCAAGACGGGAGGGTAGTATGCTATGTTAGTAGACAGTTGAGAGTTCACGAGAAGAACTACCTCACCCATGATTTAGAGTTGGTTGCTATTGTGTTCGCACTTAAATCTTGGTGGCATTATCTACTTGGAGAAAGGTTCAAGTTATACACGGACCATAAATCTCTCAAGTATCTGTTCTCGCAAAAGGATCTCAGTCTAAGACAGCAGAGATGGATGGAGTTCCTAGCATCCTATGACTTTGAGATTGCTTATACCCTTGCAAGGGTAATGTGGTGGCGGATGCGTTGAGTAAGCAGAGGATGACTTTGAGTCCTTTATACGTAGAGAGGTGATCGACGGTTTTAGTTGTTAGCAAAAACCATGATTTTATTTTACCGCAAGCGCACGACGTCTGTTGTAATAATTGTGCGAGTACGGGTCAAATCCACAGCGAGCTGTATAATTTACTAATGTTTATTTAAATTCTAGGCGAGTCAGACAAATTCAAGATTAGTGTTTTAATTAAGAAATAAAAGAGAATATGTAAGAGCTCTGAGAATTAAAGATGAAATCTATTAACCTCTTGGCAAATCAATAGATCTCAAGACATTAAAAATAGAAAACAGTAAATACAATGCAAGCAAGAACAAAAGTAAAAATAAAACAAAATAGAGCACAGATTGAAAGGTGCAAGAAGAATCTAATAGGAAGAAATATAATAAAGAGAAGAACAAGAAGAAAACCAAATTTTACTGATGAAGTAGAAGTTAATTACAAGAGAATAGACTAAAAGAAAGTACAAGAAAATCTAAGTTGATGCCTTATTGGCATCTAATTCCAAGATACCTAAACTAATGCTAGGTAGGGGTATTTATAGTGCTCCTTAGATCCATATCTAAAAAGAAGATTTTTCTAAGAGCTTTTATTTGGTCTTCCTCTATTTTCTCCTTCATTATTATTCTGGAAATCTCTTCCTTTTTATTGCTAGGGGCTTCTTGATCTAACATATTCTAGAACTTTTGACTTGATCTTTTTACATATGCTTCTTTATCTAGCTTGTTCCATATTCTTCTAGAAGCTTCTTTCTCTAGTGTATTCTAGAATCTTCTTGAGTTGGCACCTTTTTAGAAGGAATTTCTTCTTCTTCTGAAAATAAAACACCTGCAATAAACACAGCTAAAAGACCGAGTAATACTTTCATAAAATAATAAAATGCATAATTAAGCATTATAAAATTTATATAATTTGATGTTCATCAAATACCCCCACACTAGAACTTTTATTCGTCCTCAAATAAAAACCTAACAAGATTTATTAGCAATACTTTCGTAGGGAATCACAATTGCATTTAGCTTATGCAACAAACCTTTAAACCCCTAGGTGTCACTAGTAGGACGAGTTGTGTCGTGAGGATTTTCAGCGGATACTACCCACAAAATCCCAATGCAGCATGTTATTAATGCAACTATATAAATGCAAAATTGTATGAAAATTTGATGAGTCGGTTTATTTTAAACAGTCACAATATTGTAGTGAATAAGTGTTCTAGTCAAAATTGAGAAATTTATGATTATCACTTAGCAACAAACTTCAAAAAAAAAAAAAAAAAAATCAAGTTTCCATCACATCAGACTCTTACTTGCTAATATTTTAAGTTTGATTTGACGTGATTGTCAAAGTTTGCAAAGTGATAATTCTATTTTCTCTTGTATAACAATTTCAAATTGATAAAACTAAAGAGTATGCTTTGATTTCATTCACCTACCCTCTCTTTATTATTTATATGTTTACTTAATGATAATTTTTTTCCTTTAACACAAACACCTAACTCATAAACCAAGGTACACTATCCATGCACTGCCTTTCGGGCTTAAGTGAGAATAGAATAGAGCTTGGCGGATAGTGCAAATTGACTCTGATAATGTCAGTATAGGTCAGTGATCCTTAAGTTCCCAACTCATAATGAGACCAAGGTATACCTCTCATGCACTTCCTTTCGGGCTTACGTGAGAGTGGGACAGAGCTTGGCGGGTGTGCATACCAACGCTAGGTGTACAAGCAATGTTGGATACCCTTGGTTTATTAATTATCACTATCATGATCATTATAATTACTTGCCAAGAGAGGATAATGCAAAATCATCTTAGCACCTCTTCATTATATAGATTTGAAAATTATTAACTTGTTTATTTTAGTGATAACACTTTTCAAACAATGATAATAAATAACCAACTCCATAATTGCCACCTATGAATCAGCCAACATATTAGCTTACTATTATCATGTGTGATTTAAACTTTTCATCTTATTTTCCATCTGAAGCTAATGATTCAAAAAAAATCCATCAAATGAATAGTACAATATATCTATTCAACTGTGCCTATTCTAAAATAAACCAAATTCAAATTTTTTATTTAAAATAAATGCTTTGATCTAAACGCACATGCCTAAAATAAATGTGATTTTACATGCAAGAAAAAAAATGAATGCAACTAAAAAAATGAGTGCAGCAATATAAGTCTCCCCCACACTTAAATTTAATAGCGTCCTCACTGTTCATAATGTTTTCTAAACTTGAAGGAAAGTACCCATAAATAGATGCAATGCAAAATGATTTGTAATATAAAATGCAACTTCTCGATGTACAAAAATGGATTATATATGAAATAATATGTATGTTTACGATGAATACGGTGTAGAGACTTCCACCATCTTTTTCTTCTACCTTTGGTTTTTGTATTATGTGTCCCCCCCCCCCCCCCCACACTGCGCTTAGGTACATTTTCTAATAACAAATTTGTAACGTCCCGCCAATTTGATTGTTTTAATTTGGAAATTAAACCAACCTAAAACGACCAAATCAACGGATCGTTATCTAGCTTACAGAGTTTAGAACAGAATCAACACAGAAATACAGAATAAATGATAACACAATATTGAACAGCGGAATAAAACTTTTATTTATAAATCAAAATTTTTGAATACAAAGATTTCTCTATGTAGCAGAACGAAGATACAGTTTGAATACAAAGGAAGACATTTACTGTTTCAAAATCTTCAGAGTGCGTGTCTCCTAGAATCCCCAGCTTTGCCAATCTTCGAATCCTAAGCTGTAATCTGTAAATCTGAAGTGCTTGGATCTGACCTGAGCGTTACATGAAAAAACATAAAAACACTTGAGTCAAGATTAATCATTTGTTCAGGTGAACTAACTTCAATAGAAACTAAAATATAATAGTTAATTCTCTCATCAGTCAACATGTCGAATACAGTGTGCGGTGTAAGTGCTATATTTGTTTTCAAATAGTCACGGAAGCCTGCACGTACACACGTGTGCACTGCCCCAGCATCCCATAACCAACAAATAACAAGTGCCATGAAGTCCATACGTGCTGCGCGTATAAATAGCAAAACAGTGCAGCAAAAATAGCAAGCAACAAAAAAAAGTGGTTTTAAAGGAAAACCAATCAACAGTTTTCATACATCAGGTAAGGGTCAAATTTTGCAAGCACCTATTGAACTAGTACCACTAGGCTAGCAGCAGTACGGTGCACAAGGTAATAAATCATTTACATGTGTACAAGAATACTAGTAGGTCGTGCAAGTTATAAACAATGCAAAATAAAGTGCACAAAATCCACTTTGTGATGCAGCAGCTGAAACGAATTGGATTATGTAGTCATGTATCCAAACCAGGAAATATGCAATAACACATAGAGGCAGTAGGGAAACACAAGTGGTGCGCAACTAGGCTAATAACATGTTTAGGTCTTTACTGAGATGCAAGAACCTACCCCTTATCCATGTTTTAGCATCAGGAACACAATCGTGTCAACATTTTGGATAAGTCAGTGGAGAAGAGACATAATGCCACCTTCAAAATTGACTTAAGTATGGGTACACACATATATAACTTAAGGTGCGTAACCCATCTCCTCATGAACAGAACAGGTTTTATAAACTCGTGCAGTTGCGTCAATTTATCAAAACAAAACTATATGTAATAATAACAAAAGGATATGCCTTGGTTCATTTACACAAACAGGGGTATCAGGTTAAATCAAGTTCCAAGTGCATCAAAAACATGGTACATGTCCTACTGTTTGTACATATCTATATATAGTGTTGGGTGTCATATAGAATTTTTCCCTAAACAATCAACCTGTAGTTGGCCCTCTCATCCACAGTAGTTTTTAACATTAAACACAGCAAGTAACATATGCAAATTAACTAACGCGTGGCATAGCAGTGGATATATATATATATATATATATATATATATATATATATATTTCTAACAAGATAACAAGAAGTTGCCAGGTTACTAGATGCTTGCAGGTGCAAATTTTCCTATTAAAAGTCATAAGTTTTGTATAAAATAACAAGTGAACCAATGCGCTTTTATTTAAACAAGATAAATATGAACAACAACATAATATATATATATATATATATATATATCATTTCTGTTTTCACACAAGCGCAAGATAGTACAATGTTGAACTTATAAGCATGGTAGGTGCTGCAAGTTCACAAGTATTTACCCCTACATCTACAAGTGATGTGCAGTAAAACCAGATCAACTGTGTATTATATCTATAAGTTCACCTATATTTTTGTACTGATATTAAAATGGTAAATTTTATAACTAACTGATTGCATTTAGTAGTTGTTTATTCCTGAATAAGAGAATATGAACATGGTACTTAATCTGTTAAGCTAATCCATACTTCCTTTACTTTAATTCTAGTGAAGAACAACATTGTAAGCTACTGTAAGTCCATGGTCGTCATATTATAAAAGATTTTATATCGTATGTATACCCTATAGGCACACACAATAAGACAAGTCATGTCAGCACGTACCCAAACGTTCTCTGACCATGTTACCGAAGGCGTAATGCACAAGTTTATGTGTACATCTAGGGGGTAAGTTTCGAAATGAGACTGCTCACATTCACCTTGGGTTATATAACATGAAGAGTGACCATGAAGAGATCCAATCTGGTATATTATTAAGGATGCACAATTATGCATATATTCTTTATGATATACGAGTGCGGCAAGCAGGTAAATGCACATATTCAGGGTGCAAAAGAGTTTATTAGATTTGTCGCAACAGCTCACGCCACGTACCACCCGACTTTAGTTAAATGAATTAACATGTGAAAACCCTTTTCCCTTTGATAGATTTCACAAAGATAGTTATACTTATTACCAGATGTACATATCACATAATATGTAGAATCTGCACCATTAAGTGACTTCCTTTTTATTCTTTCAAAAATTGCTACCCCAAGATTTTGACATGTGTGCTCAATTATCAATGGTATTGCTTCAGGATAATACTTTAATTCTCCAAAAACATAACAGTTTCAGGTTTAACTAGGCAACAATGTAATACTAATAAGGGTAACATTGTTCCCTCAACGTAGGCAACAAGTACTAATGCATGACATTAACAGAGTTTGAAATGTGGTTCAACAGTTTACAAAAACTCAGGCAGCAGCAGGTTTGTTGCTCATTAGAAATTCCAGATGATCACACAATAGTAAAGTCGAAGTGTTTACCAAGGGTTTATTCACGTAAAAATTTGACTTAATAGAAGTTTGAAGTATTCATCTTTTCCGTCACAACACTAAAAATCAAACCAAATCAGAAAAAAAATTCTACAAGCAAGTCAAACTCAAAACTAGGATTAAACAAGCAGATCATCCCAAGCAACCAATACAATCAACTATTATATTCCAATTTAAATCGAAATCAATTTACTTGAAAACATGATTAATCGTGAGTGAGATTCTCACCATACAGCTGTGTTTCCTTAAACCAAAGCGAAGAATGGAGGAGGCGAGGGTCCTTGACGATTTGTGGTGTCTTCTGGCTTTGATTGGAGCTTCGGTCTCACTAGAGTAGGAGTTGGCACTACCGCATGGCCTCGATTTGGGTGCTTGCGATTTTTCTTCGAATTGGGAACAATGATTTCGAGTAGGGTTAGAGGAAAAAGGGAATCGGCCATTATCAATCGAAAAGGAGAAAACGTGATTTTGATCGCTGAATGAATTAGAGGAGAGAGCGTGATTTATAAAAGAAGAACCCATAGGTATCAAGTATTCGTGGGAGACAAGGAATCGGTAGTGTGCGTAGGAAGAAACCAACGTTTAAATTTACTTTATTTATTTATTTATTTATTTACGATTCCTTAAACCTTCTACCGCAAAATTTGTTGATGTTTAATTTTTAACCTGCCACAAACCAACTCTAATCGTGAAGAAATTTTACGTATCATCACGCCTCGATATTCTGAATTCAAAAAAAAAAAAATATTTGGTCGAGTCCTGACTTTGTTTGTATAAAGATGTTATTTTTATTTATTGGCTTACTGACTCTCTCCCGTTTGTCCACACAAAAAGACTATGTTTGTTTCCGCATTGAATGTTAAATTTAGATTCCTTTACACATATATCTAGGCCACTTCACGATATATCTCAACAATTAAAATTCCAAATTTTTTTAAAGTCAATAACGTTTTTATTTTCAAATTCAACCGTTCATATTTTTCTCGTTGAATTCCAAATCTAATTCAAATACTCAACAAAAATTCAATTCATACACAAGCAACATACTTGATTTTCAATTTCTAACTCCAGTATCAATATAAAAATGATCATCAATAATTAAATTTTCAATTAATTTCACATTCCAGTTGGCGAAATTTCTGGGATGTTACAATCTTCCCCCCTTTTAAAACTTTTCGTCCTCGAAAAGAAAAGGTCGCTACAGTTATACCAATATAGACTTCAAATTTTCACATTCATGTGTATTTTTTCTCATAACTAATTTAAATATTGATATTTAAGTCATCGACCCTCTTTGTTCTTTATCATATTCAATTCACTCAGAAAAACAAATTTCTCATCGAAACCATTCCTCAAACTTCCAATTCTGCACACATTGGATTTACGCATCTTAACTCGTTCCAAATTTCTTTTATTAACCTCATCTGCCAATATTTACCCATCAATCGTTTCACAAGTTCAACTATATCACTAGATATTCAATCCATTAAATCTTCCCCAACACTCATTAAAGAGTGTAATTATCATTTTCTTTTCAAGTCACAAATTGTCGATTTGAAAATTTTGAAATTTGAAATCTTTATAGCTTCTATACATAAAATATTGGCATTATTACTACAAAGTTCTTGATTTGAAAATACTCCAAAATCCTTTACCTTAATTTATTGAGCCAGATACGATTTAAATTTCAAACTATTGATTTGAAAATATTTTATAACTCGAAGTTTGACAAGTCTATTGTCGTTTTCACAAATGTTAGACATACGCTGGCCAGGCGCACGACTAAAATCTCCAAGTACTAAATATCCTTATTTCAACCTCCAGTGAAAATATTTCAAAAATTCTTTTTTTTTTAAGAAACAAATACGACAAGTACCAATATGATTTTGATATGTTGACTTTTCATGAATCGCAAATACACAATGGTTTCGTCTGGGTCCCCCAGAAAACATCTGTATCCGTAGGAAATCACTTCCCTGCGAATTTCGTCATGGACAAATCAACAGAAGATATTTAAGAATCAAAAAACAGTCTGAGGTCATTGAGCGTTATTTTCTCAATCTCAGGATCACGAAATCAAATCATCAAGTGAAATTAACACATGTCACGAGGACCAATCAAGTTATGAAGACAAACTGTTGCATTAAACAGGTGGCTCACAATCACTAAGATATCTCAAATATTCGCATGGCTCATCATAGTACCTTTAGTAACTCTAATGGTTACATCTCTTTCACTAGTAGAAAATTTACCATGTGGACTGCAGGTACACAATGGTTACGCCTGGTCCCCCAGGAAACATCCATACCCGTAAGCCTTCACAGCTTTGCGGATTACGCCCTTATAATTCGGCTGTAGATCGCAGCAGTCACAATGGTTACGCTTAGTTCCCCTAAGAAACATCCGTCCGCCGTAGGCTATCTGCAGCCCTGTGAGTTTTGCTACACGGTCGAATTCCAATGACTCTAGATTGCAGAGATCACAATGGTTACGCCTAATTCTCTCAGGAAACATCCGACCGCCGTAGGCTATCTGCAGCCCTACGAATTACGCTAACAGTCGTGCTTAATGGCAACTCATGAGTTTTATGTCCGGACAACCAACTACCACCAGCAACACATCTAAACTAAGATCGAAATTGAAAGGGAAAGGAAGGTACTTTCTTTATTTTGCTTTGAAAATATATAATACTATATACATATAGTACTTCATTTCATACTCATCCTAATTCATATTTATGTCAATTTACATAAGATTTTCTTCTCAACCCATATTTGCAAACACCTTATTCTTATATAAACTCTATTGTATAAAATTTCATTTCAAAACGATTGCCTTCCAAATCAGTAGCCTCTGAATTTGCTATATTTTTATACACTGTTCATAAAAGTTTCAGAACTTCTACATCTAGTATTCAAGATTGAATATCCTCATATTTCCAATCAAATTTCAATTTCTATCTCTTACTCAACTTCGATATCTGCTATCTTCTGCTACTTAAATTTCCGAATTTATTTATTATAAACCAAATTCTCTTCCACTTTCCAATCGCTAAGTTCATCACTTTATTCAAATCTTTATACTCTCAAAATTTCAGAATTTTTCTTCTTATCGCCAATTTCTCCATCACGCATTACCACTCCTTCACATTCACATCCTTTGACCGTAAATTAGCAAGCGAACAACTCCCTAAGTATCAATCCCGAAGGCCGAAACCAACATCAGATTAGCACTCAGGAAATTATTCAACTTAATTATTTTCCGGTCAAAAATTCAATTTCCTTAACTTCATTTCTTAATTTCTTATAAAATCATTGCTTATGAAAATTTTTGAATTCAAATTATGAATCCATTTTTCTTACGCTCTACCGTCTTAGTTCTCGATGTGCGGCCTTTTATTCTTTGGTCCTTGCCATTCTGATTTATCCAAACTTGTTAGTTCCTCACGATCTTTTGAAAAACATTTCGAATTATCTTATTTATTTACTACAATTCTAGAGAATTACTTATTACCCTTGGAAAACATTTCCATATATTCGCACATCTTTATTTCCTACAGAAAATATACTTTATTCTCGGGGGAAACATTTCTAAATTCGTCAACTGGATTTAAACATCCGTCAAATAAAACATTGTCACTCTCCTTCAACTATTGACGCATATTAACTTACTGTACTTAACCAACTCCTGTTATTGAATCTTAGCCATTTCTCCTAAATTAGCAGCATTACCATATAATCATTTAACGCTTATGTCTCTCATTTTTTTGAATTGAACTGATCTTTCTTTAGATGAAAAACAGAACACATAACAAACACCAATAACCTGATATCTCTATTTCAAAGAAAAAAAATAGATAAAATAATGACGTCTACCACAAAAGTGCATATTGCTCAAAAGTAAATTTCTTCTTTTCTCTTCCAAATCGGGTAAATTGATATGCTAGGAGTTGTACTCACCTTAACATTTACTGCTTCCATAATCCTAAACTACATTTTATAAACCAAACCCTACTATAATGACCCGGGATTTTGTCAACTTTGGTTATCCGATATACAACACATATCGAACATCCAAGGATCGAAAATACCGGTCATTAATGAAAGAAATTAGAGGGTGAGGAAAGATAAGATAGAAACTTAGAATAGAAGAAGAAGAAGAACACAACATCAGAGTAACACGAACCTCACAGCGGAACGAATAACATATAATATATAACATAACTTTGAAATATACATCTGTACTTGAAATACATCATTATCAAAGTACAACACTTACAACACAGCAGAATAAAATATAACTATATGATCCTGAAGCCTCCTGCTCCAGCTCTTCAAGTATCTGTAAATCCCGACTACTTGACTGCCCGTACAAAATTGGGCACCCAAGAGTTTAGGTAAAACAACAAAATGAACTCTGGGTCAGTCATGGGACTGGTATGAGTTAAAAAGTTTAAAACAATTTGAACAAGTAAACGATATCTCATAAGATCACGCCGTATAACGAAACGGGTTTTTCCCTTATAAGAATCCAAATTATCTTTATAACAAGACCTTTTGATATTATAATAATGTCTATCAATCACAATACAATAATCATCTAGCAGAAACGCTTTCATCTCACGTTCTACATATATTGTATACAATCAAAACCGCAAGCACGTATTGGGTAATGGATTTCCAACTATGACAAGGTATGGAACCACCTTTCGCTAGTGTACCTCTAGAAAGGAATACACTGGATTCAACAAGAACATCTTGCAACCCGGCCACACATGACCGACCACTCATTTCGCTTGAGTGTATCGAATGTATATCACCAACGGTTGGGATCAGCAACCGTTACCCGAATGGGACAGCATCAACAATAGAGTTTTAGAAGTAAATGAAACTCTAGATCAGGTGATTATACACCCTACTTTGGAGCGACCGACTTAGCCATGCTGCCTGCCCGATTTCTGTCATTTACCGATTGATGAGGCTAGAAGCTACGCTTTATCATCACACCAGATTCACTTTGAATGCCACATCGTCAAATCCATCAAATCACCGATTGACGTCTACAACCATACGTTATGTGTTAGCTAAAAGAAGTTTCCTTCTCCACTTCCACTCTTGGTACGGTTGATGAAATCAATGTACGTGACCTTTCTGGAAATACTCTGTTAGGCATTCATCCATACAAGTCATCCAGGAACAGGATGAACCGAAGGTACTATTCAGTACATCCATCTTAGACACTGTTATCTAAGACTTATACAATAGCCCTTGTACTTTACTCCGTCTTCAATTATCTTTGGCATATATGATTCGCAACGCTTATGCCAATACAGAGTGGTTCTTTGGATAATAATCCAACCGGTCTCTCCATATTAACAACGTTAAAATGGTTAAAAACTTCGATAGTCGGTGAGTTAACTATCAAAGAAAAACAATGTACAAACAACGATATTATTTCCAGGTGGAAATTCTATCAAATCAACCATCATTTAACATTTATCTCCTTAGTTCATTTTTCTTCTCATGTTTCCCTATATTCAACATTTCTTATTTTCTAAATTTAGAAAATATATGTTATTACCATTGGAAAACATTTCCATTTCTTGTTTTCTATATCAGAAAACATTTCTGGTTCTTAATTGGAAAACATTTCGAAAACTCCTTTATTGGACTTAGACAGATGTTTAAACAAACCATCGCGATGCCAACTCAAACCATTACGCTTATTGACTAAATTCCTTTAACCCACCTTCACTATCGAACCTTAACCATTCCTTAGTTAAAAATGTAGTCAATCAAGTTGGGGTAATACTACCTCTCAGACCTTAACTGAACAACGTTTCTAACCTTGAAATGGACAAAGTTCACCTTTTAATTCTTTAACAAACTTCCTTACGTAACTCTCTTTCGAATCATCTCTATTCGATAATTCTTTCCTTCGATAAGGTATATTCGATAACTCTATTCAATTTACTCTATTCGATTAACCCTTATCAATTAACTCTATCGGACTAGCGCTATTGGATTAACTCTATTGGACTAACACTATTAGATTAACTCTATCGGACTAACGCTATTGGATTAACTCGTTTCACTTAACTCCTTTCGAATAAACTATATTTGATAACTCCTTTAACTCTATTCGAATAAACTATATTCGATTAACTCAATTGATTCTATCCGAATAAACTATATTCGATTAACTCCTTTTACTTCTATTAGAATAAACTATATTCGATTAACTCATTTACTTAACTCAAATCGATTTAACTTTATCGATTAACTCTAACTGGTTTAACTCTACGGTTTAACCTAACTGGTTTACCCTAATGGTTTTACTTTAACTGGTTAACCCTAACCGATTAACTCTTTGTCCTTATTCAGTTTCAAACATCGATGTTGAAATCGATTCTTACTTCTTTATATAAGCCCTGACTTATATATTCTATTTATCCAAATGATAAATATTTTACTTAATTTATAAATCCTTATTTATAAATTAATCTTCTTACTTTATCTGTTAAAAACATATTTCCCTTGAATATTCGCTTTATATTAATATTCTGATTATACTTGTGTGCGAAACACGGGTTTAAACTTACTTAGTGTAAAATTCTCTTTTTATACTATTCTATTCTTTTTCAAGTATTCCTTTATAACCTGTTTATCTTCTAAACAATATTCCTTTATAATCTATTTGTAAATGGTTTTACAAATATTTTCTCTTTAATAACTTATTTATTTTTCTAAATCAATATCTCTTTCAAATTCTATTTGTAAATGGTTTTACAAATATTCCCTTTTCTACTCTATTTGCAAATAGTTTACAAATATTCCTCTTCTATCCTATTTGTTATATCCTATTTATAAATATTCTATTTATAAATATTTCCAATTTATAAATATCCCATTCATAAATATTTCCTATTTAAAATATTCCACTTTATAAATATTCTCTATTTATAAATATTCCACTTTATAAATATTCTCTATTTGTAAATATTCCACTTTATAAAACCCTTTGATTTTATAAAAAAAAACTATTTTCAATATCCATATTTGAAAATTCCCTTCTTATCACTCCAGTATTTCTATGGTACTTAACCCATCAAAACACGATGACCAATATTGTCCAAACACATATAATCGCCAACAGATTATATAGCACATCATATATTCAATTATATGATAACAATAAAATAACTGTTGAGGAATCCAGTTGGATTCCTCCAACCTGTTTCTCTGCATCCACAGATGTTACACAACAAAATCAACATCACTTTCAGTTCCATATGATATATTCTGTTAAACAGAATCAATATAGAAATTTAACTAACTAACTAGCAATTCAATCAAACAGACAACACAAAGTCAATCAACCAATATTTAACAGTTCTAAAAATACAACATGAAATTATAAACTGTTCAGAGTTAGTGAGATTTACTCACATTGGACAATCATCGTTAATAACGATAACCATCGCTCGGTTTGATTCAGACGGACAATTTATTTTGCAATAAATTGTAACGAGCTTCGATTCACTCCCAGTCAGTCTCATTGTGTTGCTCCCGTCCATACAATCCCAACGGATCTGACCATTCATGATTCTGATATCGTATGAGATAATTATCGCGTTAAGAAGTAAATACACAAATTAAAACTAACTTAAGTTTTTAAATAATTACTTGGGCCTTTACCCATTTAAATTCGGCGGCCCACTTCATCAAACCCAGACCTGACTTCTGTTTCTCCTTCCCCAAATATACTTGCCGTGACCTACTGCCACAAAGGAACCCAACCATGAAATCATAAAATCTCATTATCTCCCTTCTTCCATGCTTTTAAATTCAAACAAAAATCATGAATATTTATCTCGTTTGATCCTCCTTCTCCTCGAACTCCTAGGGTTGAGCTCGAATCACCCCAGCGAATGGCGATGCTCGCCTTCCCACTACAGGTACCGATGTCTTCTGCCGAGAATCCCTCCTGAACTTCAACAGTACATGCGCCTCCTCAACCCTGAATCAATGCCACAATCGAGAACCTCTATCGTCGCCTCTATCTCCCGATAACCCCAACCCTAGCTCACGAATGTCAACACATCAAACCCCAAAGGACGATCGAACCCAACAATACTCATACAGACTTGAAGTGAATCTCAAGGGGAGCAATCATATTTGTTTCTAGATTTTAGGACTTCTATTTTATTTATTATGATTTTTCCATTGGAATTTTCCTACTGTGTTTGGCTCTTACGGGTTTATATAGGTTTGAATGGGTTGGTGAAGTTTGTGGTTGAGAAAGAATGTTGCGTGGCCTCCCTATTGTCCAAGAAAAATGTTGGATATTTTTTTCTTTTAATAATATATTTTATTTTATTGATTTTATGTTTGTTTCCGGTCCTTAAAAATCCCCACGATCACATGCGATGTCTAAAAATCACGAAACTGAACATGTAGATAGAGTTCGACATTACAGTCCCAATGAAACTGGTTTATTCGAATTCCGACTTCGTATGCTCACACAGCGTATTTTTAACTGTAAGAATATCGACTGTTTTTCACTCTAAAAATCCGTACGACCACAAAGTGTCTCTAAAAATCACGAAATTTGGAATCTAACAATAATTTGATGTTACGGATCCAACAAAATTGGTTTCGTCGAATTCCGATTTTGTTCGCAAAAGTGGCTATTTTTAAAGCTCTGAATGACCCATTTAAATATATAAATATATTTAAATATAATTAAATTAAATATAAATAAATTTATATTATCGTATATATTCACTGTGGAAAACCATACAACTCTAGAATATTCCTATATGAATTCCTAACTCGATATTTCAAATCTGGGTCAACCTGATATTCGATTTATATTGAAATTCCTTTTTAAAATATAAATAATTCCTTTAGAAATTATAAAGGAATTCCACAGCGACTTTTCTGAAATTTGATTTGGACATAAATCAAAATCTACACGACAAAATCCTGATTTTTCTCTTCCACTAGAAAGATATACTCCACCAGCTCCACACGTTTCTTGTTTCACAGAAATCCAGCTTAAAACGAATCTTGTACATTCAGTTGAAGTTCAAATCGCCAATTTACGAACTACAACGCCATTTCAAGCTCGATTTTAATTATAATATAATTATACATTCAAACTGTCGTTTATATAATATATTCGTTATTCTAATTCAATTCCAAGCTGAATTAAATATCACAGATGATCCGGTTCACACCATATCGTCATTTCAGCCAATTCTGATTATTTCTGAATTAAATATATTATTTAATTTATTATTTTAAATTAAATATTCACCATTATTTAATCCAACGACCATTAAATTCACTATATCACTATTTATATAATTAAATAAATTAATTATAAAATACCTCTGCCAATGCGGGTCATTACAATCTTCCCCACTTAAAATAATTTCGTCCTCGAAATTGCTAAGGTAGAGAACGACCCTATCGATTTGTTAGAACATATTTGTTCACTTTTTAACTTCAGTTTCAACTGAACAAATTTAATTTCAATTAAAAATTTATTAAATTCTTATCAACGAAAATTTTCAAAAATCCTGAAAAATTTCTAATGCCTTAACTCTTAGAAAAATTTCGCCAGCACCTCCTTTGTACTGGTCAATGCATCAAATCCCAATTCACCTCTCTGGGCCATCTCCAACCCAAAAGAAAACCAAACAGCCAAGTGGCTTGCCAATTCGGCTCATAAATCTTATATCCAATAGAAATATAAACTTGTACCTTTTGTCGGCATATCATTATATCCTTTCTACCTGTTATCAATTCAGCAGATACAAGGGTCATCCCAATCAAATCCCAATCTTCTTTTATCCACAACACAACCATTCGCTTATATCCGAGCCAAATATCATTTCAACTCGAGTTTCTTCTCGATTCCCAACTCTTAACTTGATTATCCCATTACACTTCAAATTTGAATTTCACAATCCAATTTGTCTTGATATCATCCTAATTCAATCTCAGTTACCAATTTACTGGCTTTACTTTAATTCAATTTTGCTTTCACAAATTTCTGTTAATTTTTTGTTTTAATTCAAACAGTCTTTCCCTGGGAGTTTTTTAAACGGTTTACTCTTTTCAAAAATCAAAATTTCTTTTTGAACATGTCACTGAGCCCTAAATTAATATTCCACTAGTTAAATCACTTCTCTATTTCTTTATCAATATTTGTTAACTAAATATTTTCAATACCCGTATTGTCCTTTTATGTTATTTGGAAAACATTTCCGAATATCGCCTTCCTTTATTTTCTAAACTTTAGAAAGTATATGCTATTTATAATTGGAAAATATTCCAATTACTTATCTCTTTTCCGATCTCGTTTATTTCTATACTTAGAAAATATTCTTTATTATATTTCCAAGCTTATACCTATTTGGGTTAAAACGGATGTTGTGTAAAACATCGTTACGACAACCCAAATACTATATTCAACTAACTCTTATTCAACAGTGATCTTCGAGCCTGAAATCTTACTATTTATTTGTTAATTATGAAATCAATCAAGTTGGGGTATAACTACCTCTCAGACCTTGACTGAATAACATTTATAACGTCAAAACAGATATGACTACTTACTCGAATAATCAATACCATACAACTACTTATTCACCTTTAAACACGTATACGTTTCCTCTTTCTATTCTTACTAGATTTTATTCTTAGTCTTCCTTTTTGATTTTACTATTCTATTTCTAAGTTCGTTTCCTTATCGACTTCTATATATATCGATACATTGATTTCTAACTATCAAATTATCTTAAAAATATTCTAACTCCTTAAATTCCCAGAAAAATTCGCCATAACTTCCTTTGTACCAGGAGCATCGGGATATTTCAAATAGCCTCCCATGGCCCTCACCAATCCAAAATAAAAAGAAAAAGTCAAGCGGCTAGCCGATACGGCGCATAAAATCTCATATATGAATTAAATACATACCTTTTCGTCGAGCATTCTATTTAAATACCTTCATATCTTATCCATACCTATCTCATGTATGTTTATACCTGCCCAATCTATTTTAACTATACCTGATCATTTTAACTCAATTCGTTAATTAATTTGTTAATTAACTCTTTAGTCTATTTCACTTTTATATTTGAACATGACATGTTCAAATATATTTTAACTTGCTTATTAACTAATTTGAATCCAAATTTCAAATGTAAGTTCTATATTCGATTTCGAATATCCATTTACAAATCCAATTCACCTTTCAAAGTTCAACTTCAAATTCAAAATTCGATTAACTAATTCCTCTTCGACTTAGTTAATTCTATTCAATTTCTATTCAAATTTTATATCACTTCTATTATTCAAATCTATATATCAAATTCTATATTATTCAAATTCTATATATCAAATTCTATTCAAATTCCATATTATAAATCCCATTTGAATTTCTGTACTCAAATTCTATATATTCGAATTCTATATATCAAATTCTATATTATAAATCCCATTTTGAAATTCAACACAACTTGTCTTTCCCAAAACAAATTCAAAACAGTATCTCTGGTAGTAATTCGTCACTTACAACTCGAAAATGAATACTGATGATGCAGCTGTCATCATCGGAATCTATTTTCCAGCGATCGAAGTGAGTTCAATAATATAAAACCATTTCTAAACATTTCCACTTTGAAATTCATTTCAAAATATAATTCACATTGCTTGTAAAACAATTTTAAAATCTCCCAAGATCTTAAATTTTCCTTATTTTTAATCTAAATCCATTTACAAACACTTAACCAATTTTCCCGAGTTTTAATTCAATTTTTGGTTTAAATTTCAGATTTTACTCATCTAATTTCACGTATCTCATTTATATGAATTCTGATTGATTATTTATATAACCATTTTATTTATAATCTTACTCGATTATAATAACAACCAATATATCCAATATATATCAAAATCTACGTTGGGTAAACAATTTTCATCTACCCTCTTTTCAAAACATATCGTGCCGACCCATCGTATTCGAGTGTTTATAAACTCCTACCGATACAGTGGATCAAACTGATCGACCAGAACTCATTAAAGACTCAACCAATAAATCTCCACAACATAAAACAAATTTTTATATCAATAACAAATACACTCACTCGTATATATACACTCAACTCAATCTAGGGTATTACTAACCCCATCTCTACCGAGTCACGCCACAGAGCCAAGGGAAATCACTTAACTTAAGCTCTGATACCAACTGTAATGACCCGGGATTTTGTCGACTTTGGTTATCCGATATACAACACATATTGAACATCCAAGGATCGAAAATATCGGTCATTAATGAAAGAAATTAGAGGGTGAGGAAAGATAAGATGGAAACTTAGAATAGAAGAAGAAGAATAACACAACATCAGAGTAACACGAACCTTACAGCGGAACGAATAACATATAATATATAACATAACTTTGAAATATACATCTGTACTTGAAATACATCATTATCAAAGTACAACACTTACAACACGGCGGAATAAACTATAGCTATTTGATCCTGAAGCCTCCTTCTCTAGCTCTTCAAGTATCTGTAAATCCCGACTACTTGACTGCCCGTACAAAATTGGGCCCCCAAGAGTTTAGGGAAAACAAGAAAATAAACTCCGGGTCGGTCATGGGACTGGTATGAGTAAAACAGTTTAAAATAGTTTGAACAAGTAAACGATATCTCATAAGACCACGCCGTATAATGGAACGGGTTTTTCCCTTATGAGAATCCAAATTATCTTTATATCAAGACCTTTTGATATTATAATAATGTCTATCAACCACAATACAATAATCATCTAGCAGAAACGCTTTCATCTCATGTTCTACATATATTGTATACAATCAAAACCGCAATCACGTGTTCTACATATACTAGCTTATCCTATTTTATTTCCACTGTGAATTATTTTTATTGTAATATGATTATGCTCATGCTCATTTATTGCAGGTACCAGACATACACGCTTCATGCTTGGATGTATTCAAGTTTTGATTTTTGTCGAAATTTGAACGTAGAAAAGTGTGGGGTGTTACACCTATGGATGAGTTTCTCGATGTTGTCCTGCAAATGGCAACACATGTTTGTTTCATGTTCGAAGACGTTGTGGAACCAACAATATCCTGTAGAGTCCCTTTGTGTGCTCGTTGGACCTTTATTCCCTAGTTCTTTGTTTGGTAGGGAATTTCTGGTTATAAGGTAGATGTTCTCGGTAGTGTCATTGAGAGGAGTGTATTTGCAGAAGGACGGAAGTCCATGATGATTCCTTTTATTGTTGAGACTACCTCAGGCGTTGTCGGTGTGAGCAAGATTGCGAAGAGCGATGGGATTAGGGTGATTAGAGATCTAGGCTCGCCTCGAGGCAAGTTGTTAAAGTGAGAAGCTTGATTCTTTTGTGCTAACTCTTGGCATATAAAGTAGTCGGCATTCTCATAGAAGATCTTCAGAATCTCTAGTTGCTTTCGATCGACGCATGCCCTAAATTCGGAATCAAATGATACGCCTTTCGCAAGCTGGAAAGGTTCGAGGGGTAGGTTCCTCGATTTTGGCCAAGGCAGTGTTAAACCTTTCGAGGTAGCTTTTGAGAGTTTCAAGGGTGCCTTGGTAAATATTCGAAACTAAGAGGATGTCTTTGAGCATTGCGTTGTGTGTCCTGGATTGCGTGACCAAACTCCTGGCGAGTGGGTCGAAAGTTGAGATGAATCCTGGTGGGAGTCGAGAGAACCATGATAGAGCCACGTCTTAAATAAAGACGGGTGTGACGATCCAAAAACCCTGTGTCATGGAATTAAGGATAATCATTGGAATATAACACATTAATCATCATTAGCAGAGTACTGATAATAGCATAAACATGAAAATAGAATAATTTACATCAATATGACAAAGAAATCATAAAATGTAATGAGCATTAAAGTAGCACAGTGCAGGATACAACTTAGTGCATAAAGGAAATGATCAGTCTACATCAAGATCACTGGGACATATACATCAGAGAATACATAATAGAAGTAAATCAATCTACATCGCGATAAGAGGAATCATATAAATAATATACTACTGGCGGTAATTTATAATAGCCAAAATACAGATAAAGCAAGTCCTCGCCATACAAGCCAAAAGTGCACTCCATGTTGTAGTGCAAAGCTAAAATACCTCTTGAAACCTGTCACTAGGCTGCCCGTGTAGAAATAAGGGCACCCGAGTTTGCAAAGTGAAACAAACTACGAGTCAGTTATGGGACTGGTATGAGAAATTTAATTAACTGGTTAAACAACAATAATAAGGCAAATCATAGGACCACGCCGCTTTCGCGGAACGGGTTTACTCTAGTGATTGCGAGTGCATGAGATAAAGTAAATCTTTTAAACAACGCAATGCTTTTTAGAAAGAATGAAGCCATTATAAGACTCAAGTCCCATCACATAATGCAACGCACACCGGAGGAAGAGTTTTTACCTTATAATAGCCAAAATATGCTTAATACTTGTAAAGCAAAATCATTTGATATTATTTCTAGTGCATATATGTTTCAAATGTAATTTCAATCATAATATCAATCGTAGACGGCATAAGGGCCCCATACCACTATGTCGCCATATATAAGTTACAATCAAATCCGTAATTTCGTATTGGAAATTTGGATTCCATCATGAGTCGAGGCAAGGGATGTACTCCTCGCCGGCCTCGACACACTCTAGCAAATGCCTCAGGGCTCGGACACTGGCGAGCCCTTGGATCCTCCAAGGCTGGTCTACACATAGCAGATTAATTATACCTGAATACACGTTTCTCGGTCCTATCGGACCTATCCATCGGCTCCATAAAGACCGAAATATCCGAGGTGCCTCGCATTCCAACAACCACACAGGTAAAAATAATAATGTCAGGGCTTGTAAACACTGACACCACCCATAGCTAGAAAGAAACGTCATGTCCTCTTTGGGTCTCTTATCCCGTTTCCGACTCATACCGAGGTGTGAGGCTCACGAATTAATGCTATACACAAAGCTATGCCACACAGGCCGTGCCTTGATCATCAACCACAAGGCTTTGCTTTTCAACAAAAGCCTTGATCATTTGCATCTTTGCATGCCACGCTGTCAATCCACACCATACCACTGATGTCTACCGATATACAACCTTTAAGCTCGTACATCTCAAAGAAGGGCGTTAAGCAAGAGAAACCGGAGGCACCTTATTCCTCGTTCCATATATCCTATACGGAAGAGAAGCACTCACACATCCGGACGGTCAACAAGTACGTCCAGACTACTACCACTGCAACCTCGTCAAGGGAGCTACCCATCTCAAAGGCATCAGTAGTAATCTACACGATGTGAAGATCACCGGTCTTGCACGGTCTTCATATCTTCGACTTTTATTCGTCGATCAATTATTCGAAATAAGAATTAACTCAGCCTTTTCAAATATTCCGTGTATTAAAATTCAAATCAGTTCTGTCCATGGTTAAATTATTCGACATCCACATTTCAGTTCTTTATATAATTTTTATGTCAAACACATTCAACCATCAAATATCAAGCAAACCAAGTAAAATCGGATTATTTCCATTCCATATCGCCTATAATATTTTATAATGATATATCGTTATTTGTATTTATTTAAAAATAGCTCCATTTAATTAAACGACGTTTCAGGTCGTGCCGTGGCACTAGCGCTGTTTTTCTTCAGATTTGATTTACACATATCTGAAATCTAACCGTTGGATCTTAACAAAATTTATATCGTTGGAAAGATCTCTCCAAAGCGAACCCAATGATTACAGGTTCGGGAAAATCTGACGGTCGGATCTTCCAGTATAATCGTTTAAAGTTACTGTTTCAAAACGCGAACTACCGCGTGCGATTTGATTAATTTTATTATATATATATATATATATATATATATATATATATATATATATATATATATATATATATATATATATATATATATATAATTCATTCTGGCACTGTTTTTATTCAGATTTGAATTAAACATTTCACACAATCCAACCGTTGGATCCTAACAAATTTTATATCGTTAAAAAGATTTTTCCAAGGCGAACCCAATAGTTTCAGTTTCGGGAAAATCCGATGGTCGGATTTCCCAGTATAATCGTTTAAAATTACGATTCCAAAACGCAAACTGCAGTTTTGCGATGCGTTTTATTTTAATTTATATATATATATATATATATATATATATATATATATAGAGAGAGAGAGAGAGAGAGTCCATTCGATAATTTCTATATCGTTTTTCACTTCAAATATTTTACTAATGCCTTTAAATTTCAGAAAATTTCGCCATAACCTCCTTTGAACGGCAACGGGTTTGGAAATTTATTGAGCCGTATTAGGCACCCAATAAATCCAAAAAGTACACACATATTTATAGTGATATATTCTTGTGTCCACAGGGGAGTGTGTATAGATCATAGCTCCAGAGAATAAATTCTCGTCACCCTATAAATAGTTTTTGTGCCTTAATGACTAGAGAGACGTGATTATTGTCAACTCCAGACCCGTGTGGTTTTTTTTTTTATTAATCTGGCAATTTACCATTACATTTTATATAGTCCATATCAGTCTTCAGTTTAACCTGAAATATAGTCATCGCCATACAAGCCTCTCACTTGTATGGTAAATCTTCAACCTCGTCACATAAGCTCCAAATGCTTATGTGGTATATGATAGGGTACGATATCTTCAAGAAGTATGCCATGTAGTGTAGTTCAAAATTAATTGTTACAATCCTATGGCGAAGTTTATGATTTCACACAGAAAAACTAGCACTCTGCATCCAATGGCATTCACAGGAGTTTATATAATAATAAAATCGCGCAGCCAACTCATTAAGGCTTACCTATTTGTCGGGCACACAAATATATTCTTTACTCAACAGCTAATACATTCTCCTGTTCAACACATGTATATATATGCAGAACTAAGCTAAAAATAATATTTCTAGCGAACAAATGTTTATTTTAACACACAATTTATTTTTAACACTTCATACATAGGATAAAAATAATATTTTTGGCGAACAAAAATATGTTTCAACACATGTGTTTTTTTGGTGAGTCGTATTCATGATAAAAATGATATTTTTATCGCTCAGAATATTTATTCAACAGATGAATGTTTTTAGCACTTCATATTTACAATAAAAAATGTTAATTTTGATTGTTCAATCCTTTTATTCAACTCATGAATATTTCAACACATGAATTTTCAACACATGAATATTTCATATCGTTCATACATATAATAAAAATGTGATTTTTATTGTTAAAACATTTTATTTTAAACACGAATATTTTATATACTTCATACATAAGATAAAAATGTTATTTTTGTTGTTAAAACAATTTATTTAAAGCGCTATTATTTTATATAGTCCATATATATGATAAAAATGTGATTTTTATCTTTCAAAGAATTTATTCAACACATGAATTTTATTCAACACATGAATGTTATTCAACACATGAATTTCTCAACACATGAATATTTCATATACTTCATACGAATAATAAAAATGTGATTTTTTTATCTAAACAATTTATTCAACACATGAATATAATTCAACACATGAAAATAATTCAAACACATGGATATTTTTGAAAATTTCGGCAGCATAACGGGAGGGGGTTTAAAACCGGCACCGTACCGAGTACGGCTCCTCGCACTACCTTAGGCCTCACGGCATTCCATAAGGGGCTTATCTAAATGATCTAAGATCAATTTCATATCATATGAATTTTCCACAAACAATTCCAATTCGTTTCAACCACAAAAAATTATTTCCAACCATAAACAATTATTTTCAACCATTCGCCATATCAACTAATTTTCACGCCAATCACAATCAATTCATATCGTCCATGGTTTGTGGACGAGGGGAGTATATATATACGTATATAATTATATTTCATTTCCGTTTCAACTTCTTTTCAACACATATATGATTTATACAACGCATGTATAATTTATACATCGCTCATATAACTTATACAACGCTCATACATGAGATATACAATGCGTATATAGTTCATACTTCGCTTATATAATTTATACGATGCATTTCCATTCCATATTTTAATTTAGAAGTCTCACATTTCTTTTTAATCCTTTTGAAATTGTAGCAAGCTCGGAATGCGTTCTAGCTTCTTCTAGAACGTAGATAACGTCGGTACGAACCCGATGTCTCCGGTTTCACTGGATTTCGACAACATAGCAAAAAGATATGATTTTTATTTGAAAATCAAACTTTGCAAAGCTTTAAAGCGCTATAAACAGTTAATTAAAAACAGGCCATTACCTCTCTGAATTGGTTCGAAACTAGGTTTCGATCCTATGTCCAAACCGTTGATCGATGTTGAAATCAGTCAGCACCATGCTCTAGAGGGTGGAACGGCGCGTGGATCGAGGGCAGGGGTCCCGCTCGGTGTCGGGGCTGAGGCAAGGCGGCGGCTCGAAGGTCCGAAGTTCGTGGAGGTGAATCTCGATGCATATGAGACAAGGGGGTGCTCCTTATATGGATTTGAAGAGGAAAGGGAGTACTTCAAAAAGTTGAACTGGGGTTGGGGATAATTCTGATCGGATTCGCCGAAATTTGGCCGGGAAGGTAGGAGCACACGACGCCGTCGACGAGAGAGAGAGGATCGGGTTTTGAGCGGAACGATGAAATGAATGGCTAGTTCTGATTGGCCATTAATTTATATATTTATTTTTTTATTCTTTTATTTTCAAAAAATAGGGTTTTCTCCATACGAACTCCAATTCAAACCCAACGACTATCGTCCTTAGCAAAATACCCTCATTCCAGAAACAATGGAATATGTTTCGTAAGCCCATTCGACTATTACAGCCAGTTATTCATCAAATTAAAATATAAAACATTCAAATTTGGATTTGAACGTACATTTTAACTTGCTGAGGCCACATACTGATTTCAAAAATTCCAAAAGAATAAATCTAGCTATGTTCGGATGATACTGTGCCAACAAAATTAATTTCGTTCAATTTGGAGACCGTTTGAAAAATGGACTTTTTCTGGTCGATCCAATTCAAACTAAAATTACCAAATGCGTTTTCCTTTGCCACGCTCGCATATTAATTCCAAAAATTATGGAATTTGAAATCTAGCAATAATTTGACATGCCGGATCCAACCAAAGTGGTTTCATCAAAAATGGAGGTCATTTGCAAAATGCCTACTTTTATGGGCCATATTTATATTAAATTTCACAGCGACTACTCTGAATATTCAACTAGCCATAACTTTTGATTCCCGCTATGAAATTTCGATTTTTCGGATTCGTTTGAAATATATTTTCAAATAGATTTGAATATTTTTGATTTCACTAAAATCCGGTTTATTTTGAATCTTGTACATTCAGTCAAAGTTCAAAGTCAATTTCCAAACTGTCACGCCATTTCAGGCTCGTTATATAATTAAAATAAATTTATTCATTCTAACTTCGATTTAAATAAAATTTTAGTTGTTATCATTTAAAATAAATCATTTTAAATATTCCAAATTCATTAAAATAGCCAAATTAAATATTTTATATTGGTTTTGATTTTCTGGGTTGTTACAATGGGGAAGCGTACTTTACCGCGTTGGTAGCGCGTGATGGATCCGTGTGCCGCTCGTGGTGGCCAATGAAGTTCCAAGGATTATAGCTCCTTGAGTAAGGAGTGAGCTTTGTCATGTTGAAGGGCTTATGCCAGTTGGCGTTAAGGATAGCTGAAGTAAAGGGGTTACGCCTTATACTGGTTTCCCAGATGTCGTTGCCATGCCCTCGCTATTCCCTCACAATCCTATGGATCATGTTAGCGGGAGTTGGAGGTTGGGTTCCTATAGTATCATGGCGGTCGTGATCCAGTTGTGGAGTTCGCTGCCTAGGGCGTCTTCTAGAAGGAAGGTCATCGTCGTTCTGCGAGTCTCCAAACTCGATTGCACGATTCTGTGGAGGTTGGTTGAGGTGAACTTGGGACCAGTTGGATGCTAAGCGTAGGCGACAAGTCTGTACTCGTTGTCGTTTGAATCTTCTTAGTGGAGGCTTAAGCGCTATTCGCTTGGTTGAGATTAGATTCACGCCGGGAGCTACTGGGATGACGTGTTCCATCTCTAATGGAGACCCTAGCATTGTCGATATTAGGGGTCAATCATGCCATCATCGAACACCATCTGCGGCATGTTGAAGCACTGAGGCCACTCGGCTTCGTGTAGGATCCTAGTGAAGGGATTATGGCTCGAGTGGGTTGATGTGCATCCTGATCTGAAGGACTTGGGCCGGATGGATTGCCGAAAGCACAGGCCCCAGGTTCTGAGCAATGACACTTGGCTTCGGTCGAGGTAGGGGTCGGTTACTCAAACCCGGTTCATCATGGATAATCAATCGGGGCGTTTACGGTATTATATTCCCCTACTGTAAGTGGCGGTGGTTTGATCACCATTTCCATTACCATTGTCGTTGTCGTCAGTATGAGCGTTGGAGTGGACAGCGACCTTATTAATGAGGGTGAACCTTCTTTTTTGAAATGGGCCTCTAAATTCGGAAGGAGAAGCTTCTGATATGGTACGCCTTAGGCGGACGTTGTTCTGAGCGGGCTGAAGTCGAGAAATGATGCACTGACTTTCTTGAAGTTGACGCATAAGGTCGATGTTATTCTTCAATGCCTGGTTGAGCTTGAGAGCTTTATTCTCATATGTCTTATAAAGCGCGTGAATCAGCGCTTGAGTCGTAGAAGCTTTCGGATCCACAAGTGGAAGGAGATCCGTTTCGGTTGAGTTCTCTTCTGCCTAGGATTACTGAGAAGTACCAGCGTCCATTGCGGTAGATTGGAGGAGCGTTTGATTCTTTGGTCGCTTAACCATCATAAGCGTACTCGGCGACCGATTATAGAAGGAACCTAAAGCGCGTCAAAGTCGAGATGGGAATTTGCAGCAAAGAATCAAATCCGAGTTCTCTCAATGATGCGCTCCTACTTGTCGTGAAATGGGCGATGTATCATTGAGTGCGTCACTAGACTAACTACCTGTTTTGCCTTACTCAAGCTTCGAGGCATCGCTTTGTTTCTTCCAATCTATGGGTAAGCGCGAGAAGCTACACTTTAGTTAATGAGGCCTCGGGGGCCAAAGGTGACGCCACATCAGTAGTGGCTAAGAGATCAGAAAGAGGTCGCTGATGGACCATAGTGCCTTAATTATCGTTGGATGGTCCGACAATGACAGATTTTCCCTTTCTCGTAATTGTCGAGAAGTTTGCTCGGTGGACAAGATGGAATTCGAGTAGTAGAATCAAACTTGTGGTTGAGAATTGGTGGGAAAATCGGCTTTGTCGAGTTTGAGCAAAGGCATTGTTTGATGGAGGCTGAGCGCCCAAGTCTGCCCGAAGGCGGAGAATGTCTCATTAATCATATGGTTGAAGCTATTGTGTTAAGCCGATGTTCTGGTGGATTTTGTCGACATGGCATCGTTGAGACCCGCCCAATTTTTTTGATGTTTCATAAGTTTGGGCTCGATCAACGAATGTTTCAAGGTTAGGAGCATCAAGATTGGTCGAAGCTTCAGGGAGTCGAAGCTGAGGAGGAAATTCTGAATCGGGATCAATAGTGGAAGTTCCGGGCATGGGGATATTTCCATCGTTCACCGTTGCCGATAAGCTTGGTTGTTAAGTCTAACAAAACTTAAGTAGAATCCCTAGTTTCAGTGAGTAAGTGAAAGGAATGAAGAGGTTTCGATTCCTCGAAGGAAGTGACAGATAGTCGATCGTAGATGCGCGCTTTACTCACCCCTTCCTGGCATGCCAAAATGTTGACGTCTAAAATTGTCGTCAACATCCGAGAGTTCCAAAATTTTGAAACTTGAATGTACAGAATGGAAAAGTAGGTGAGATGCAATAACAATGTGTGAGAAAGTAAAGGATACAGTAATTTATAATGGTTCGGCCCGTCAGGGCCTACGTCCACTTTGAAGGCTTTGCCAACTTTATTTCACTAATGTTAAAGTACAATGGAAAATATAATTACAAATGAACACAATGATTATCGATGTCCTATTAGTCTGTGATGTCGAGCTTCCTTGCTGTCGCGCTTCCTTGCTGAGCGAGAGTAGTCGAGGAGTTGTTGGGAAGCTATCGAGAGGAGGAGCGGAGTCGGGGGATCCAAGGGAGCGAAGTCGGGGGATCCGAGGGAGTGGAGTCGAATTTGAGGGATTCGAGGCAATGGAGCCGAGGTCAAGTGATCTGAGAGATCGGAGTCGAGGTCGAGGGATCCGGGGGAGTGGAGTCGAAGTTGAGGGATTCGAGGGAGTGGAGTCAGGGGTGAGGGATCTGAGGGTTTTCTTCTTCTTCGTTGAGAGGGAAAGGTTTTGACTTGGTCAATAGTGTTTGAGAGTTCCGAAAATATCCAGAAGGTAAAGTGAAAGTCCTTGGCGGTGTCCGAAAGTAGATGGAGAGCATGTATGCCACATTTTGGTGATCCATTCTATGTCTAATGACCATAGGGAGGAAGATGGAAGCCATTAATGGTACTTGAGGGCATCAAGGCGTCCAAATGTGGTTTAAGAGTATGCTCATAGGTCCAAGCACATGTGTCTTCTTCCTTCTATGATGAAGGAAGGTGCCTAGGAGGCTTAATGTATTCTTCATAGGAAGCCATTAAAGCTTGGGAGAGAGCTTGGACTAACCCTTTGCAAGTTGGAAGTGAGTGGGTATATATAGTGGAGAGGTTAGGTGGGAGTAGGTAGGATTTGGGGAGCACAATCATACATATCGGACCCCAGTGTGCAGGCTTTCAGAAACTCGGACCCCCCCCCCTCATTTTCCCTGATAAACTCGTACCCCTAGGTGGGGTTCGAAGTTCATACCAAGAGGGGTACGAAGTTTGCACTCGGTAGGGTACGAATTTCACACCCGGTGGGGTACGAAGTTCGTACCCCATGGAATACGTCAAGTCCCGGAGAGCTAGGATCCGAGATTCCTGAAGGGTTCAAAACACGTGTTGAGGGGTCCAAAATTAGAGGGATATGAGCTTCCGACTCAGAGGAAATCAAATGAATCGAGCGATGCCCACTTGTTCAACCTAACTGGTTAGGCCGATCGCCACAGGACTGTGGGGCCCTGGACCCCTACCGGTGCTGCACTCGGACCCGTTGACGGCTCGCCTTCAGCTCAGTGAGCGGAGCACGGTGGCGCAAGGCATGGATGGAGCCAAGGATGGATTCTGGAATCGATCGGCACGTGTTGTGCACGTTTTGGAGGTGGTTGGCATGTGCCAAGTGAGTGGTCTTTAATACTGATGAATCTCGCATCCAAGGGATGCAAAATTCTGCCAGAGTCCCGACTCGAGTCTTCTGGCGCTAGAGCCTTGATCTGCTTGATATAATCACACATCCCTGAGTGTGTTCGCTTTATCTGTGACCTATATTGTTCGAGGGCAGTCTAACGAGCCATGACAGTTATTCTTGCGCAATCCCGTCTTAGCTTGATTCCTGATGATGTTAGCAACACTTCTGGGCCGTTGAACCACGCGATCGGCTGAGTCGTGTGGGATTAGACTACTTCCGGTAACTGGACCAGAATGTCGTTTAACAATTTGCAAATTACATTAGATATCCCTTTTTCAGTTCGTAATACATAAATTAAGTGTACAACATTTATTACGACAACAGATTCATTTAACTAGATTATTTCATTAGTTTACTTTATTTAATTGCATTACTTAATTGAATTCAGTTTCCATAACAAACTAATTATACATCATTTATAGTCATGACTTAAGTTTTATTCGTTTTCATAAACCATCAATTCAGATTCATCTTTCTTTTTTTAACAAAGCCGACCAGTTTTTAAGGTGACCGCAAACACCTTTTATTGTAACTAATAATAAAAAATTACAGTATGGTACAGATGATTGTTAGTTGACAATCATCTAATTCAATATTTAGGGTGGACTGTCCACCGCTTATGGAATTTATAGTATACCATAACTTACTAGCTTACAGCACTGGGGCTAGCCTAAATAACTAGACTATAATATCAACTCCACGCATGGAGGATTTTCATATAGACATGTTGTTACATTGCATTTACTATGCCCATAAACTAAGCAAAGGAACATCACATGGTACAGTTACATAGGGTGTACAAACCTGAGATATAAAACAATACAAACTACTACATGCTCATCCTTCATGGACTGCACAGTGTACCTTGAGCCTAACAAACCATGGAACAACAATACTGTTAGCACAATCTACCCAAACACTTCCATGCTATGTAGACATGACATCCTATATTTGACAAGTACCATCACTAGGCAGACCAAAGTGACTCCACAGTAGATCGAAGAGGAGGATGTGGCATAGCCTCAGGCACGGCTTCTCCAATTATGTGGGGTAATACCTTGAAACCAAAACTTCATCAGCATAACAGGGAAGAGGCTACCATAAAAGGCAATGAGAGCACGAAGCTTTGGTATGTTACGCAATTGCTTATTTCCATAACATTTTAACTTATTATATAATTGGTAAGTTATATCTATGTTATAAGAAGAAGATTCAGAAATATACAAAAATTAACTAATTTCTAATTTCTAAGAGTTTATATTTTAATTTGTACTTCTCTTAAGTTTGACTTCTTATTTCACAATTTTGAGGTTTCCAAGATTTTAAGTTTTAATTCATTTCAATAATTTGAAAATCACTGGTTATTAGAGAACATAAGAATTCAAACTCTGGGTTCATTTCCAAATCAACTTTCAAATAATATAATATATATTATTACGCCTTTTATATCCATACTTTAAAATATTCAAATAAAATTCAATTTTCTCAAAACAAGATATAAATGTCAAAGTGGTCTCCCTCACCCAGACTCTTGAAAATAAACGTTGATGATGCATGCACTCGTCACCGAAGTTATTTCCTAAAGACAAGAAGGCGAACATACACTTACTTCTAGAAAAAAATCATTTGGAAACAGTTTTTATTAAAACTTCTTGCATATTACACTTATACTATTTCAAAACCTTTGCAAATTAATATTCAAACCCGTCGGAATTTAAATTCTCAAATCCTAATTTTAAATTCATTCTTTTATTTTCCAATTATATCTTACTATCAGTCACATTTAAAAGATTTCATTTTCTTATAGTCATTCAGTAGTCAATAGTTAGGGTTATTGACAAATCGAACAACAACCGATGATAATCTAATATTACCATCTCCTACTAACAAAATTAAAATTGATAGATTTTCAAAAAAAATCTTATGTATGAAGTATAATCCAAAACAATATTGTGTCAATTTATTCTATTCATGTGTTCAAAAATCCCTATCGATGCCTTGGCGTCCTAAGTACCAAGCAGAATTCATAAATACTCAACCAAACAAATTAACATAATACAAAACTATTTTTATATCAAAATTACAAGTACACTCTCTCATAACCACTCAAACTCGTTCTAGGGTATTACTACCCTATCACGAATGAGTTAACCCCAAATAGAGCAAAGGTTATCGTCGAACCAACGCTTTGATACCAATTGTAACGACATGGATTTTTGACCGTTTAAGCCGATAATAATCCACACATCTCAACTTGAAAAAAATCTGAAATACAAATGGTTATTGGGATTAATATAAGAAAAAGAAGGAAGAAGAAAAAAATCACAGAATCTCACAGCGAAAGAACAAGGATAATAAAAAAATAACAACTCATGAAGATGTTAAAACATACATTTGATTATACTTTACAGCAATTATCAGAGTTAACTCTCACAAAACATACCAATAAATGTAGTGGAATAATACTAGTAAATACGTCTGTCAAGCTCTATCTCCATCTTCATAATGGTGTCTTCGATAACTAAAAACTCAGGTGACCCAAGCACATATGAAAAGACAAAATACTCGGTTCAGAACTAAATTATTCTCATATCGGTTAAATCAAATCATGTGACAATATGAGTGTCGCAACATCAGATATGCTCACGGTAATTCACACCTTATATATAATGTGTTTGTGAGTGCAATAACTGAAGAGTTGTCATCTCCTAAGGATACATTAAACTAGATACTATATAATTCAATATGCTATTATAATAGTGTCTGCGGTTAAATATAAAATATTAAAATAGCATGAGCTGGATCACATTCTTACTCTTACATCATTTATCATACCGTAATTTATACAGATATCGTAAAAAACTAAGGGCTATCAGAGGGCACTCCATAGGTATCGTACAAATTAAATTCGTAGGGCGCTCGATCCGGATAATATGATAAGGCACACAAGGTCAAAACCCAGGAATCTACTAGTTACATGCCCGGACTGGTGGTAACACATAGCCATATCTACTGCCCACCTCAGAATAATACTCCCAAATCAACGATGCGCTTTAAATCAAATCAATCGAGGAACTGTAGTAATAAAGGAAGAAGTGTTGCTGAAGGTGGAAGCTAAACCCACGTGGTTACAATATAGCTCATGTTTTATCATTCGAACTATGACCCGAAGTCAAAGATATCCATCATCGTTCTCTTACTTCATTCCAGTAGCATTCTCCAAACCATCCTGCTTCATTTTGGATTCACCACCATGTGCACAGTTGTTAAAGTGATTTTCGGTATTGGCAGAAAGTATGACATTATCTGATCTTGGTCACTTTAACAACCAATCGTTAACATTTTTCACATCGGTAAGAATCTTTACATTTCAAAATAGTTCATACTTCATATCGAAATAACAGGTTTTTCTTGAAAATCGTTTCATATCCAAAATAGAATATAGTTTCATATCAAAATCCCTATTTAAGCTAAACTTAGAATATCGAAACCATTCCAAATTTTTAAACAATTTGTATATTTAAAATAATTGAATTTGTTTGTATATTAAAATAGTTTAAATATGTTGAAATAGTTTGTAAATAAATAGTTAGCATATAAAAGAATTTATTTATATATAGTTTGAATTAAAAATAGGATTTATCCAAATAGTTGATTTCTAAAGTAGTTTATTAAAATAATTAATATACATAAGTTAAAATAAATAAATAATAAAGTAAAGAAATTATCTAGAAAATAGTTTATATAATAGGTTAAAATACTATAGTTTGATATAGACTGTTTCTTCTCATTCTAAATAAACCTAAAGTCAAATTTAAATTTCAAGTCAATTCTATTCATTTCACATCTTTTAGTTCGAATCAATTTCGATTTTATATTTAATTCAATTCAATCGAAAATAATTAAGTTTCCATTTAGAAATTTCATTTTGAGTGACCTCAATTTATTACAAATCTCGAGTTTACAATTCAATTATCACCTCAAATAACCGTTAATCTATACTAAATTTCAAAGATGGATAAAACAATTCAATTTCAATAGATTTAATTCATATTCAATTTCTTTTTTTATTTCATTTTACAACATTAAATAATTTCCTTTAGCTTTTATATTTCAAAATCCAAAGTTCAAGTTCAATGAAAAATCAACTTATATAACATCATTTGTGTTGTTTTTAAAACAATATTTTAATATTCAAGGTTTAAAAAAAAAATTATTTAACCAACCAGTGATCGTATATAATTTTCTATCTTATGGCTAAGTGATACTTAAAATTTAATTTTAGTATTTCAGGAATGGATATATACCATTTCAATCCAAATCAGGGTTTATAAGTATTTATCATTTCAACCTATGTTCTTAATTAATTTCAATGATTAATCCGGGGTTTATTTTATGCTCGTAACATTTAGGGTAAACGATTGGGATTAATCAACACAAACAAATAGTCATATATTATTTATGTGAACAATGGGTAAATTAACACAATTAAACATCTATATATCAAACATATCATTCTAAGGCATCCATCAAAATCATTCCGTCCAAACAGTTCAATATCACATACTAGTTATCAAGTGTCGAGTTTAACTAGTAGTTAAATTTCAATTTAACCCGATTGTAAAATATAGATTAGCAGTTAAATTAAATTATATTATCGACACAAAATCAACATAAACATGGTTTTTAAAGTACAAAATAGTCATCAATACAATCATATTATAACATGATTTTAATTTAACTAACAATCAAATATTTTAGTTAAACGTAAGTGGGTTTAATCTCTCACCTTTAATTTTGAACATGTTTGAAATCCAATTATAGGCTCAAAATTTAACTGATTCCAAATCTAACCAAACCAACTCCATGTCGTCAGTAATTATGATACAATCACAATAGAACAAACTGCACGTCAATCTGAGTTCGTATGAGAAAGTTATAGGCGTTAACGTTGTTGAATTTCAAATATATAAAAATAAAATAAAAACTCCTCACCCAATCGGAGAAAATCACGTCACCTAATCCTCCACCCTTTCTTCTTCATGCATTACAACGATGTGGAACCTAAAACGTGCCCTCTCCATTCACCATCACACCTCATCTGATCGTCGGATCCTGATCAGCCATCACCACAAGTTGCGCCATCCACGACTCCACCTACGATGCAAATTAGGCCTTTTACGATGGTCCCCTCCATCTCATTACCTGAAAAATAGTGTGTGCTTCAAGGAAAATTTAGCAAATCTACAGCCTTAAAATTAGATCTTACCGTATGGAATTGAAGCTCTCGTCGAGTACTATGACTCTCTATTTTGTAGTTCTCGAATCTTTGCATGGATTGAAAGAAAATAGGGAGAGAAGGTAGCAAAATTTATGGACATCGAAAAGAAAGTGTAGGCCATGGAGAATAGAGTTTTGGGAATATTGTTTTAATATTAAATTTTCTCGATTAACGTGTTTTAAAGCCAAAAAGGGTCGGGGTCCAAATCTGGTTTGCTAACAGTAGAACTATTGGTTTAAAGGCCTTCTAAACGCAATGGAAGTAATGCCAAGGTCCGATTCCATCGTCTATAGCAGTTGTTCTTAAATTTTAATTATTCTCATTAAATTGCATAAATAATTCCCTATGCATTTTAGATTCGCACTACCAAAGTATAAGCCCGATTAACACGAAATTTGAAGCCTTATAATAATTTACAATTCTGGATCTGATGAAACTGATTCCATCGATTCCAAGACTATTTGTAAATTGACTATTTTAATAGGTTAATTAATATAAATTATATTTGGTTTTCGTTTATTCACTTTTATATTCAATTCAAAAGTCTATAAATTTTATTCAAATCAAAATAGAATTCAAATTAACTTTATAAATCAAGTTTCATTTATTTCGAATTCCAATTCTAATTATTTACCAAATTCAATTTGGATTTCTATAAATTTATTAACTCAAGTTCATTCAAACACTTCAACATCAAATTTCAATAATTATCCGGACAAAAAAAATCATAGTTTCATTCATAATTAATACAAGTCATAATTGTTATAATTAGTTGAAATTCATTATATAATCAATCTAATTAAGTTTACATCATAAATTTACATAATTAAATCATTTAACTTTATAACCATAATTAGAAATAAAGTCTTATTAAATTTAATAATTTAAATGGTAGAAAGTTACAGGATGTAACAACTAAGATTTCCTCGGAGCCCATAGCAGATATCTCAAACAAAGTGGTAATCGGCAAAGATACCTCTCAGTCTCCGAAAATCATAGTTACTTCCTGTAGTGGTTTTGAGCCTTATTTTGAAGGTGTGGTTTCACCTCTGGCTTAATTTCGAAAGGATATCATCGTTTGAAAATCTAGTTCCTTGGTATTAGGTATTATTCAAAAGAGCCTCTGCATCTTCTATCTCTTCCTCTTTCTCCAATTACCAGAGTTGCCTCATCTCCTGCTCTGAGCCTTTTGGTTACTTTTACTGAGGAGATAAAGGCGGCTTTGGAGTCTTCATTGCTCGCTTCTTTTAATAATTTACCACTTTTTTGATAGATAGATAGATAGATAGATAGATGTGTCATTCTTCAAGTCCTTAAGGTATATTTTCTTTTCTTTAACTTTTGTTCTAGTATCTTTATTTTCTTTCATCTTTATCATTCTTTCCTCTTCTTATTTTTTAGCTTCTAAAGAGCAGGTTTTCTTTTTGCCATGGCTCTTCCTTATCTAAAGACGAAGCTTCCTGCCTTAGGAAGGAGATTGAGGAGCTAAAGACCGGTAATGCATCCTTGGCTGCCTTAGCTAAGGAGGCCGAAAAAGAGGCTTCCAAAGCAAAATCTTTGGATTAATCTCCTCAATGTTGCTTTAAATGTACAACTAGAGGAGTCAAAAGGTGAAAACTCCTGGGTGGTTGAACAAAAGAAAATTCTGGAGGGAGAATATTCATCTTTGCAAAAGCAATTGGAGAAGAAACGCTCTTCCTTTGAGAAGACCCTAGAAAAGAAAGGGAGGAACTTGGAGAAGGTTATGGGCACCCTCTCGGAGTGTAAGAGGAAGTATAGCAGCCCGCATTTTATGTATCAGAGGATCATAAAATATTTTTATTTTATTCCCCGAGGGTTGGATCTTTCTCATATTTCGATATGTTGGTTATGGAGATGTGAGACATGTCCATAATTTTTACCAATTTTATTTATGACCATTTTCCCCCTATTTGTATTTTACAGGGCATAACTTTTGACTGGGATTGAATCAGGTGCTGAGGTCAGTTTAATTGGAAAGGAAATGGTGTTGCCAATTCCGTAGAGTGGTCACATTAAAGATTTAGTTCAGCGGTTTGGGAGAAATAACTGTTTTAGTGTTTCACTATTTCTGTTCAGGTTTGGCTAGCCATTATGGGATGATTTGGAGTGACCCATTAATGGGTTGATGGAAGCCTATAACTAGGGGATTAGAGGCATGGAGAATAGTTTACTTTCTTCATTCTCTCATTTAGTTGATCTCGTGATCCTCCTTGCTTAATCAAATACACCTTTACACCATTAAAATTCTAGATCTATATAAGAGAATCGAAGATCTACACCGTTTGAAGCTAGATCTATGTCAAGTGAAGAGAGATCGCATCAAATCAAGAGGTTTGAAGCATATTCACCGTTGTCTGGATTGAGAATTTAACGATTTTGAATTAATTCAAAGAATTGGTGAGTGATAAGCATCTCTCACACGGATTCGATCAAGTATACGGGTTGTTTGTTCATATTTTCATCATTTTAAGTTGTTTTCACCTAGATCTACATCACTGTAAGTATATTTTTATTTGAATCACCATAGGATCTAATCTAGCAACTTAAAATCGGCAATTCCCATGTTAATTAATATGTTTATGGAAGTTACATCAATTGTTTTAGTTTATTCATTCATTTAACATGATTTAGTAATCTTATATGATTATTGATGAATAATTTTCATTTTGATGATATTGATGGTTTCATAAAGTGATTATTGTGTAATTGGATAATTTGGATGAGTTGTTTGCATCGATGTGGTCGTTTGGTGATGATTTGGTCAAGATTGGAGCTATTTTGGTCAGATCTGCAGTCGGGTAGTTTTTCTTAGGTCATTGATGACGTGGCATGGAGTTTGGGTTGCGTGGCTTGTTGCTCAAGAAAGAGATGAAGTTCGGGTCGTTGGTTTTAGGTCTCTAGTGTGTTAGGCCATTTTTAATACCTAAGGAGTTAGGTCTTAGGTCGTTAGGTTGTTAGGTCTTAGGTCTTAGGTCGTTAGATCTTAGGTCGTGAGGTCTTAGGTCGTTTTGAGACGTAAGGAGTAAGATCTAAGGAACAAGACCTAAGGAGGAAGAACTAACAAGGAAGACCTAAGGATCAAGACCTAAGGAGCAAGACCTTAAGAGCATGATCTAAGGACTAGATCTAAGGAGTTCAAGACCTAAAGAATGTTGACCAAACGAAGCTGGTTTTTAAGTCAACAATGGTTATAGCTTCGGTGCAAATTCAAGGAGGAATGTCTAAATCATTGTGAAGTCTTCGTTGATTGTCGTAATGCAATGAATGTGAAGACGACTCAAAGGTGTTGATTTCGTAGATAATGGTTGCTCGAGAGGTTGCTTGAGCTATAAATGGTCATCAGGTTGGATGGCTAAGAGATATTGAAGGCTGAGAGATTATCGTTATCATAGGTTCTAGTAGGCTCAAAGAAAAGGTATAATAGGAGCACCTAAAAGACTGGAAGGTTGCGGGTCGAGCACCCTGGGTATCGTTGAAAGGCCTAGTTACGTATCGTTGAATGTCGTACGGAGTTTTAGCTAGAACCGGGGTTTCCGTTAGCCCTTGACGTATGGCAAGGTTGGTCGTCATACGATTAACAAAGGTTTCAAAGTAGGATAGGAAGTGATAGCTGAGGTCTTGGATGTTGGTTGTTTTGTTTGTATCGTCTCACGTAAGTTGTCTAATGTCGAGGGAGATATTTCTTGGGTGCTTTGCTGATGTTGGTTTAGGCCTTAGGCGCTTATGCTTGAGGGATATTGATCTTGATTAAGGTGGTTTACGTGAGATATAACTGGTTGCTATGGTTACTACTGCCTGGCTACTTCTGACAGCCCTAGATAAACAATTATTTGTAAATGCTTGTTTGTAAAGGCTATCATTGTCAGATATGGGGAAGACGGATTTGGGGCCTTCTTTGAAGTTCTGGCAGATCGGTTCATTAATCTGCCTATTCTCAGATTTCAAGATTAATTGTATATGCAGGAGTGTTGTAATGGATTGAGGGAGACATTGGAATGTGTAATGATTGAGCAACCCAATTGTCACCAGTAGCACCTGTCGTGACAAGCCCATCGCCATTAACTTCGTTGATATCGGAAGCTACTCCTTCTTGGACTCTCACTCAAGGTGATACACTTAAACAATTGGTATTGGGTGACATTGCTGAAGGAGGTGATAATGAAACAGTAAATGTGAACACTGAGAATAACATGGAGGCTGTTTCTGTGCTGCCGGAGGTGGGATTGAGTACGCCTATATTGCCTGCCACTGATAGTAATGTGATTCCTGTGTGTACACAAGATGTTCGATCTAATGCCAAGCCGAATTCTATTCCCTGGTCCTCCCTCTTTGGATCACTGCCAAATATAGCTGGAGTATACGAACCAATACATTTTGACATACCTAATGTGAAATCTGGACCGGCTCCTCCTCCTGAGATTTTAATGAAGATGAATCCTTTTGGAAAGATCATGTTGTTGGGTTCTTCTTGGATTCCAAACTTCCGGATTTCGATATGCTTGCTGAGTGTTGTGCAGTATGGCGACTTCACGGGCAGCTACGGTTAACTCAAGTCAATGGAATGTACTATCTGAAATTCTCATCTATTGAAGAAAAGCGAAGGGTCTTGGAATCAGCTTCAGCAATTATAAGAGGTACACTAAAACGACACAGACTTCCCCGATCCCCGAAGAGATAAAGGAGCCCGTATTGCTTTGAGAAAATGACGCATCAGAACAAAACCGTGAGAACATTTCATTGCTATTACAATAATTTATATCAGAGTACAAGAATATATTAGAGTTCAAATAATAATTACAGCGAAAAATATTAGAGTCTTAAATTACAAAGAAGCGGAAAAAAGTACATAAGTATAATGTGCAACAGAAAACATCAACTACCACAACTGACATAAATACACGGATACAAGCATTCCGAATATAGCTCCAACCATAATCCACGATCCTGTGAAAATAAATATCTGCAAAAACCAAAATTATAAGCTGTCTGAGTGGAAAATATGGGCACCAGAGTTTAGGTGAAAACAATAAACTTCGAGTCAGACGGTTATGGGACTAGAGTGAGAACTAAAACAGTTAACTTTATTTTAAAGTTAGGTAACTCGCGGGGCCATGCCGTATGACACGAAATGGGCTTCCTCCCACGAGTACCATAATGCAAAACTCATAATGCTAAATAAAAGAAAAATGAAGTCATTTAAGACTCAGGTCCCATCACACAATGCCACGCAAGCCAGAGGATAGAGTTTACCTCATAACGGCCAAATAGGCTTGATATGTGAAATTTATCATTTATTATTACTATAAGTGAATAAATCAGCTTCAAATATAAATGTATCAATCATAGGCGGCATAGGTACTATGTATTATGTCGCTGTATAGTTTTACAACTGAAACTGTAAAGATCGTATTGGAAAATTGGATTTCCATCAGATGGCTGCTGATTCGAAAGATCGATCACGTAGTGCAATACCCAACGGCTTAAGTCCAGGTTATTGGAAAACACCGTAATGCACATCCGCCTATATCAAGGAAACAAGTATCACTGCGGCTTAAATCCAGGTCATTGGAAAACAATGCTTACTCTATCCTTCTGGGAATCGGGGGGTGCGCCCTATCCCTACTAGGTGTGGAGCAACCACACCTAGCCCATCTCGGTCGACCGAATCCATGACAACCATAAAGGGTGTCTATCCTCATCTCAAAATCATATTGATCTAACCATCAGTTCGCCATCATACTGGTGTGTGAGGCTCGCAAATTAACGCTACACAAAGCTGCGCTACTTAAACTTGTGCTTTGATCATCAACCACAAGACTTTTCTTTTCAACAAAAGCCTTGATCTATGCATCTTAGCATGTCACATTGTCAAACCATACCATAGCATTGATTTCTACCAATATATAACCTCTAAGCTCGTATGTCTCAGAGAAGGGTGTTAAAGAAGAGAATAAATTCTCCGCCACCAAACAGATAAATATTTAGTAGAGATCAACGAATACAGCATAAAGGAATACAGTGTCAGACACACCATCCATTTGCGAGTCCGTTCTGGGTCTAAATGAAACTGGAGGCACCTTATTCCTCGTCCCATATGTCCAATACAGGAGAGAGGCCCTCGCATGTCCGAACAATCAACAAGTACGTCCGGACAACTGCCACTATAACACCTTCCCATGAGCTAACCAGTTCAGGGCATCAGTAGTAATCCATTCAATGTGAAGATCGTCGGTCTTGCACCGTCTTCAATATCTTCGACTTTTAATCATCGTATCAGTAATTCAGAATGAGTTAAACACGGTCTTTTTGAATAACTCGCGCATCTTATAATCATGTGATATAAAAACACAACATATTCCTCATTCCAATCCAGAATATTTTTTTATTCAAATATTCATCACATTGGGAATCATTCCCATTAATCTTATCAAAGATTTAATTCATTTAAACCGCTTGTTTAAATCTTCACTTGGAAACCATTTCAAAAGGTTTTGTATTATCTTTCACAACTTTAAACCAAATTAAGGTTTATCAAACTAATCGGGATTATCGAGCCATACCGACGTAATCATTTATTTTATTTTTCCAATCCCTTCCTATTCATCCCATAGAGCGAAACTGGTAGTGCCCCATATATAACACCCACTGTGTTATTGGTAAATTCAATTACCATTCAATGTTCAAATCTAATTAAAAAAATTTACTATCGCATGAAGTAAAACTGGTGATACTCCATTTCCGAACACTTCTCAAATTTGGCAACTTTGACTACCACATTAACATTTCGATCTAATTAAAGATTCATTAAAACTCCACTTAGTTTTATTCTCCAAAAATCATTATATAATGACTATTCAAATTTTGGAAATAAATCCTGTCATTAACTGGGTTAAAGAACGAATGTCATTTAAAAACACCGTTCACGATAAACCCAAAATCATCTTCCGTCAAAATGGAATCTACATGGAAATCATAAAAGTATATAATCGACATAAATTCTCGCATCTGACTAATAATATAAATGGAACAACAACAAAGCCTTTTAAATTCCATATATAGTAACGGTCCTCCTTCACAGAAGCTCATCTCGATTATTACCGAATTAAATTCCATAAAAGTCCAATTTAATATATTAAACTGGAAAACGTTACTTTGGAAAATTTCCATTATATCATAAAAAAAGATTATAAATTACAAATCATATCATCACTGTTAATTGGGTTAAAGAACAAATGTTATTTAAAACACCGTTCACGATAAACCCAAAAATTCAATTTTAATTCAGTTCAAATTAATTATTAATTAATTGGTAAACTTCTTCTAAATCTTAATTAAAAGATTTATTCTTTTCTCAACGGGGTTTAAGAATAGTGCTATTAAAGACACCATTCAGGACAAGCCCCAAAATCCAATTTGATATCAAATGCAAGGCTCTGAATAGAAATTATATCGGTTTATATTCTGTACCAAATTCTGAACCAATAAATATCATATTGGGAACAACGATATCTGTATATTCCAAATTCCTCAACAATATCTGTATAATAACATAGTCCAATATCGAAATATTCCGAAGATTATTTCCATTCAAATCCATCCCAATTTATATATATTGGAAAATTCTGGTTATTTCAAAAACCATTTCAAATTCAATTTATTTGTTTAAAAACACTGGATTATTATTCTAGTTAATAACTAGTTCATTTAGATGAAAATATCCTTTATCTTTTCAAAACTTGGAATTTTTCATCCAAAATCTTTCCAAATCATTAATTATGATTTTACACAATTTTTCCATAATTTTAATATTTTTTTAAGGCCTTACAGTCGGTTTCCAATAACGGCCACCGAACTGCATCCATAGCGACCTTTTCTGAAATTGATTTGGACATAATTTAAAATCCAACCATTCAAATTCATTTCTCTTATATTCATTGGAAAGATCTTTTCAATATGAACCCGACGGTTCTGGTTTTAGGAGAATCCGACGGTCGGATCTCCCATTACATCAATTTGAAGTCAGTGGTTGAAATTCGCGAACGGTCACAGCACGGCGCGTTCTATTCAAACCATATATATATATATATATATATATATATATATATATATATATATAATCTCATCGATCTCCATTTAAAACGTATTTTATAAATCGTTTATAAATTCATTCTAAAATGATTTCAACTTTATTTTCAATTTTAAATCAAAATTGAATGTTCTATATCATTATAATATTAAAATGATAATATTTTAAAAATATCGGATTTTGAAATCAATTCTTTTCGATATTCATTATAAAATGAAAAAAATCGACATAAAAATCCGTTCGAGTTAAAATGACGTTTAAATACTTAACTCGGCTTCATATATTTCAATATTTCCTTGTCCATCCAAAATCGGACATCAAAATCATATTTTGATTCTTTACTGAATATTATTTTGAGATATTCGTTTATTTCATGAGTTAGAATCAAACTCAATCAATTACCATATAATTTCAGTTATATGGACTTCATACATCGTATGTATTCAACAATAATGATAAAGAATCATTAAACATTCAAACATCATCCAGAGTGCATTCTACAACTGTATAAGCATTAAAATAATTAAATAATTCTTACCACAGTCTGTCAACCGATCGATTGACATATAACTAAATATTGGGATTAGTGAATGTCAAATATCATCTCAATACCCATATGGGGTTTCCAACCAACAATCGTCTATTTAAATAAATCATTGATTAATAAATATAATAAATTCTAATTCAGTTTGAATTATTTTTCTTCTTAACCTATTTTACTTAGACAAGTAATAAAAATTTACTGTTCAAATAATAAATGGATATGTATATCTCATTTCAACAACCACAAAGTGTTTATCCACATTGTTTGAAATACAAGTGCCATATATTCAAACAACACTTCTTGTGCAAATGAGTCGTAAATAGTTCATGTGTTGAACTCAAGCAATGTCACATACAGCAGATAAAAATCAACAATGACAATTTATTTATTTTTATAAATATGAATACAATAATATCATAACCCAAATGATTGAGTGAGAGAGTTCTCACTTTGGTTTCCACTCCGCCATTTTTATTTGATGATTTTATTTTTAAACTAAATTAAACGATCGTTTAATTTACCTTAAAAATTCAACTTGCTCCATTTCCGTTCTGGTCAGTTCCATGTTGTAGCGTTCGCTGCCACGATTCCAAGCAGTTTAAATTGTCCAATTTTGATAAGATTTGAACAATATATGACCGTTTAAAATTAAAATAATTTATTTTATAAATAAATTCCCTAATTATTTCACTAACCATGTCTTATGCCTTAAACGGCTGCTCACCCCTTTCTTCTTGCTGCTGTAAGTGTTCGAACCAATATACGAGCTTCTAGGGCTTCCTTGCGCCAGCTCCAACGATCACCGAAGGTTGATCATCACCCACCCCACGCTGCGCCTAAGTGCCACCCTCCTCCACCCAGAGTTACGTGAAACTCGGTGCTCCCGATGTCTCGTAAAACATACTCGAACCGGTGATGTTCAAGCTCCCAGATCTCGCGAACCATACCCCCATTCTCCATCACCCCCGTATACCTCCCCGAGCTCGTTGAGCTTAAAAATTTCCTCATTAGACGTTTTAGGAAATACTGCATAGATTTGGTGAAACCGGGGATTAAAGAATGGAGAATATCGACCATCGATTTGAGAAGTGGTGGCACATTTTTATCTGTAGTGGAGATTACGGTTGTGTGAATTCAATTTATACCCCCATTTTAATTATTCAATTAATTTATTTCCAATTCTAAAAGTTTAACATTCCGATCTCCAAATCAAACCCAACGACTGTCGCCCTAACCAAATACTGATATTCTGGACACAATGGGATATGTTTCGCAAGCCAATTTGATGGTTTCTATCAGTTTTCGTTAAAATTAAAATATAAAATAATATAACAGTCAGTATTGAATTTGAACGTACATTTTAGTTTACCGGGGCCACATACTAACTCCAAAAATTACGAATATTGAAATCTAGCTACGTTTTGATAATACGGTCCTAACAAAATTAATTTCATCAAACTTTGAGGCCGTTTGAAAAATGGCCTTTTACTAGTCAATTAAATTTAAAATTAAAACTGAACAGGCATTTAAATTCACCAAGCTCACATATTAATTCCAAAATTTATGAAATTTTAAACCTAGCAATAATTTGATATTTTGGATCCAACAAAAGTGGTTTTGTCAAAAACGGAGGTCTTTTGCAGAATGACTATTTTTAAGGGCTATATATTATATTAAAATATATATAAATTCCTTAACGACAATTCTAAATTTTAATCTGGCCATAATTTACAATTTAAAAAGTGAAATCTAAGTTTCTTACATTCAACAGAAAATCATAGTTAAATAGATTCTAAGTTTATCATTTCACTGAAATCCGATTTATTTTGAATCATATACATTCAGTGGAAATTTAAAATCGAATTTTCAAACGACCGCGCCATTTTAGGCTCATTTTATAATTAAAATAAATTTATACATTCTAACATCAATTTATATAAATTTTTACTCGTTATTATTTAAAATAAATCATTTTAAATATTCAAACCCCATTAAAATAGCTAAAATAAAAAATTTAAATTTGTTCAGAAATTTTGGGTTATTATAGTCTCCCCCACATAAAATCTTTTCATTCTCGAAAAGGAACGGAGTTGAAAGTTGTTTAACTAACCAACTAAAGTTTCATTTTGGCTTGCGTTCTTCAACTTTTCAATTTCTAAGAACTTTCTAATTTCTCAAAAATTTGGTTAACACCCTAAATTTTCAAAAAAAATCATCATAACCTCCTTTGTACGGGGAGGGTCTGAAAAATTTATTGGGCCATATTAGGCACCCAATAAATCAATAAAAAGCATATACAATTTTTGTGACCAATCTATGCCCAAGGGAGAGGTATAAAAAGGTCGAAATCTCATACCTTACCCCAGTGTTGGAAATAAAATAATCCATGTGCCTTAATTAAAAACAAGAGAGACGTGAATTTTTGTCATCTCCAGACCTGTGTAGGGTTTTTATTAAATCCTATCCCGAGCACCTTTACATGTTTATTAAGTCCATAATCAATCTTCTATTCAACCTGTAATTCAATCATCGCCATACAAGCGCCTCGTTCATATGGTAATCCAAACCTCGTCATATAAGCACCAATATGGAATATGATATGATATGCCTCCTTCATGTAGTATGCCATGCGGTGTAGTTCATAATTTATTTGTTGCTATCCTGTGGCGTACGTTTTTAATCTCACATAGAACAACTATCACAACGCATCCAAAAACACTCACAGTAGTTTATATAATAGATAAAATTGCGCAACCAACTGATTAAGGTGCACCTATTTGTCGGGCACGCAATATATTTCTCTACTCAACAGTAAATCCATAACATGCTCAGCATGTATATATATGTACATATCTATCTAATATATAAATCCAATCCGAACTAATTTTTTTATTCATCTCTATATTATATTTGATTTGGCCTTACTAGTTAAATTAATAATCAAACATCACAACCAACAATCAATCAGTCGATTAACTTTTCAAACATAAATCTTTTATATACTCAAAAAATCCAATTTCAAGGCCAAATCACTAACAATAAATTATATCTAAGTTTCGGTTCTCACACCAGCCAATTGGAAATATATAGACATCCCACTTTCGAAACTCGAGAATAAACTATTGATGCTACGTAGTCATCAACATAATCATTCCCGAGCGACTAGAGTGTAATTCTATATCTACCCAGTATATCTGAGACTACATATACACGTGGATCAGACGTACATGCAAATCTTCTAATACCCAATAGTCCAAAATCAATATTAAAATAAAATACTCAAATATGTATAATAAGGTATAAACTTTCAAAACTAAATTCATTTTTTATAAATAATACTCTTCAAATTCATTCTAGGATGCTACTGATCCTATTTCTAATGAGTTATTCTTATAGGATAATACTAATCCTATCTCTGATGGATTCTTTCATTCGGTTCTAATGTGTCTTGTTCTCGAGCTCTATAAACTAAAGCTCTGATACCAAACTGAAACGACCCAGACTTCCCCTATCCCCGATGAGACGGAGGAGTCCGGATTTCTTTTAGAACACGATGCATCAGAACACAAACGTGAGAACATTTTATTGTTATTACAACAATTTATATCAAAGTAAAAGAATATATCAGAGTTCAAACAATAATTTACATCGAAAAATATCAGAGTTTTAAATTGCAAAGAAGTGGAAAAATAATACATAATTATAATGTGCAGCGGAAAACATCAACTACCACAACTTAAAGAAATACACGGATATAAAGCATTCCGAATATAGCTCCAGCCGTAATCCAGGATCCTGTGAAAACAAATATCTATGAAAACCAAAGCTACTAGCTGCCCATGTGGAAAATATAGGCATGCAGAGTTTAGGTCAAAAAAAAAATAAACTCTGAGTCAGTCATGGGACTGGTGTGAGAATTAAAATAGTTATTAACTTTATTATAAAGTTAGGTAACTCACGGGACTACGCCATATGACACGGAACGGGTTTCCTCCCACGAATATCATAAAGAAAAACTCGCAATGCTAAAGAAAAGAAAATTGAAGCCATTATAAGACTCAAGTTGCATCACACTATGCAACGCAAGCCGGAGGATAGAGTTTACCTTATAATGGCCAAATTGCTTGGTACGCAAAAATTATCTTTTATTATTACTATAAGTGAAGAAATTAACTTCAAATATAAATGTATCAATCATAGGCGGCATACGTACCGTATATTATGTTGCCATATAGGTTTACAACTAAAACCGTAAAGATCGTATTGGAAAGTTGGATTTCCATCATGATGGCTGCTGATTTGAAAGATCGACAACGTAGTGCAATACTCAACGGCTTAAAGTTCTGGTCATTGGAAAACACCGTAATGCACATCCTAGGAAACAAGTATCACTGTGGCTTAAGTCCAGGTCATTGGAAAACACCGCTTACTCTATCCTTCTAGGAATCGGGGGGGTGCCCTATCCCTAATAGGTGTGGACAGACCATACCCAGCCCATCTCAGTCGACCGAATCCATGACAACCATAAAGGGTGTCTATCCTCATCTCAAAAGCATACTGATCTAACCATCAGTTCACCATCATACCGATGTGTGAGGCTCGCGAATTAATGCTACACAAAATTGCGCTACTTAAAGCTGTGCTTTGATCATCAACCACAAGGCTCTGCTTTTCAAGAAAAGCCTTGATCTATGCATCTCAGCATGTCATATTGTCAATCCATACCATACCATTGATTTCTTTCAATATATAACCTCTAAGCTCGTACGTCTCAGAGAAGGGTGTTAAGCAAGAGAATAAAATCTCCACCACAAAACAGATATATGTTTAGTAAAGATCAACGAATACAGCATAAAGGAATACAAAGTTAGACACACCATCCATTTGCAAGTCCGTTCTGGGTCTGAACGAAACCGGAGCACCTTATTCCTCGACCCGTATGTCCACTACAGGAGAGAGGCCCTCAAATGTCCGAAGAATCAACAAGTACGTCCAAACAACTACCACTATAACCCCTTCCTGGGAGCTAACCAGTCCAGGGCATCAGCAGTAATCCATTCGATGTGAAGATCGTTGTTCTTACATCATCTTCAATATCTTCGACTTTTAATTGTTGTATCAGTTATTCAGAATGGGTTAAACCCGGTCTTTCCGAATAACTCATGTATTATAATCATGTGATATAAAAACATAACATACGCCTCATTCCAATCCAGAATATTCTTTTATTCAAGTATTCATTAAATTAGGAATCATTCCCATTAATCTCATCAAAGATTTAATTCATTTAAACCTCTTTTTTAAATCTTTACTTGAAAACCATTTCAAAATATTTTTTATTATCTTTCACAACTTTAAACCAAATTAAGATTTATCAAACTAATCGGCATTATCGAGCCACACGGATGTAATCATTTATTTTATTTTTTCAATCCCAACCTATTCATCCCATGGAGCGAAACTGGTAGTACCCCATATCTAACACCCACTATGTTAATGGTAAATTCAATTGCCATTTAACGTTCAAATCTAATTAAAGATTTAACTACGCATGAAGTAAAACTGGTGATACTCCATTTTCGAACACTTCTCAAATTTGGCAAATTTAATTACCACATTAACATTTCAATCTAATTAAAGATTCATTAAAACTCTATTTAGTTTTAATCTCTGAAAATCAGTACTTAATGATTATTCCAATTTAGGAAATAAATCCTATCTTTAACTAGGTTAAAGAACGAATGTCATTTATAAACATCGTTCACGATAAACCCAAAATCATCTTCCATCAAAATGGAATCTACATGGAAATCATAACAATGTATAATCGATATAAATTCCCGTATCCGACTAATAATATAAATGAAATTACGGCAAAGCCTTTTAAATTCCATATATAGTAATGGTCTTCCTTCACAGAAGCTCATCTCGATTATTACCGAATCAAATTCCATTCAATTCCAATTCAATATATTAAATTGGAAAACTTTACTTTGGAAATTTTCCATTAGATCTTAATAAAAAGATTATAAATTCCAAATCATATCTTCACTGTTAATTGGGTTAAAGAACAAATGTTATTTAAAATACCGTTCACGATAAACCCAAAAATCCAATTTTAATTCAATTCCAATTAATTATTAATTAATTGGTAAACTTCTTCTAAATCTTAATTAAAAGATTTATTCTTTTCTTAACAGGGTTTAAGAACAGTGTTATTAAAGACACCATTCACGACAAGCTACAAGATCCAATTTGATATCAAATACAATGCTCTGAATAGAAATTATATTGTCTTATATTCAATACCAAATTCCAAACCGACAAATATCGTACTGGGAATAACGATATCTATATCTTCCAAATTCCTCAACAATATCCGTATAATAACGGAATCCAATATCAAAATATTCCAAAGATTATTTCCATTCAAATCCATTCCAATTTATATATATTGGAAAATCCTGTTTATTTCAAAAATCATTTCAAATCCAATTTATTTGTTTAAAAACATTGGATTATTATTCTATTTAATAACTAGTTCATTTGGATAAAAATATCCTTTATCTTCTCAAAACTTGAAATTTTTCATCCAAAATCTTTCCATATTATTAATTATGATTTTACACAATTTTTCCATATTTTTAATAATTTTATTAAGGCCCTTAAGTCGGTTTCCAATAATGGCCATCGATCTGCATCCATAGCGAACTTTTCTGAAATTGAGTTGGACATAATTTAAAATCCAACCATTCAAATTTATATCTCTTATATTCATCGGAAATATCTTTTTGACATGAACCCAACAGTTCCATTTCTAGGAGAATCCGATGGTCGGATCTCCCATTGTAACAATTTGAAGTCAATGGTTGAAATTCGCGAACGGTCGCGGCGCAGCGCGTTCTATTCAAGCCATTTTATAATATATATATATATCCTCAGTTTCCATTTAAAACGTATTTTATAAATCATTTTAAAATGATTTCAACTTTTTTTCAATTTTTAATCAAAATTGAATGTTCTATATCATTATAATATTAAAATGATAATGTTTTCAAAATATCAGATTTTGAAATCAATCCTTTCGATATTCATTGTAAAATGAATAAAATCGATATAAAAATTCATTTGAGTTAAAATGGCGTTTAACTACTTAACTTAGCTTCATATATTTCAGTATTTTTATGTCCATCCAAAATCGGACATCAAAATCATATTTTGATTCTTTACTAAATATTATTTTCAAATATTCGTTTATTTTCTGAGTTGGAATCAGACTCAATCAATTACCATATAATTTCAGTTATATGGATTTCATACATCATTTGTATTCAACAATAATGATAAAGAATCATTAAACATTCAACCATCATCCAGCATGCATTCTACAATTGTATAAGCATTAAAATAAATAAATAACGCTTACCATAGTCTGTCAACCAATCGATTGACATACAACTAAATATAGGGATTAGTGTATGTTAAATATCATTCCAATACCCATGTGGAGTTTTCAAACAACAACCGTCTATTTAAATAAATCATTGGTTAATAAATTTAACCAATTTTAATTCGGTTTGAATTATTTTTCTTCTTAACCAATTTTACTTAGACAAGTAATGAAAATTTACTGTTCAAATAATAAATGGATATTTATATCTCATTTCAACAACCACAAAGTGTCTATCCACATTGTTTGAAATACGAGTTTCTTATATTCAAACAATGCTTCTTGTGCAAACCAGACGTGAATAGTTCATGTGTTGAACTCAAGCAATGTCACATACAACAGATAAAAATCAACAATGACAATTTATTTATTTTTATAAATATGAACACAATAATATCATAACCAAAATAATCGAATGAGAGAGTTCTCACTTTGGTTTCCACTTCGCCATTCTTTATTTGATGATTTTATTTTTAAACCAAAAGAAACGAGCGTTTAATTTAGCTTAAAAATTCAACTTGCTCCACTTCCGCTCTGGTCAGTTCCATGCTGTAATGTTCACTGCCACGATTCCTACGCAGTTTAAATTGTCCAATTCTAATAAGATTTGAACAATATACGACCGTATAAAGTTAATACAAATTATTTTATAAATAAATTCCTTAATTATTTCACCAATCATGTCTTGTGCCTTAAACGTCCGTTCACCCCTTTCTTCTTGCTGCTGTAAACGTTCGAACCCATATACGAGCTTCTAGGGCTTCCTTGCGCTTGCTCCAACGATCACCGAGCGTTGATCATCACCCACCCCACGCCGCGCCTAAGTGCAACCCTCCTCCTCCCAAAGTTACATGAAACTGGTGCTCCCAGCGTCTCCTAAAACGTACTCGAACCGGTGATGTTCAAGCTCCCAGATTTCGCGAACCACACCCCCATTCTCGATCACCCCCATTCAACTCCCCGAGCTCGTCGAGCTTAGTAATTTCCTTGTTGGAGGTTTCAGGAAATATCGCATAGATTTGGTGAAATCGGGAATCAAAGAATAGAGGATATCGGCCATTGATTTCAGAAGTGGCGGCGCATTTTTATCTATAGTGGAGATTAGGGTTGTGTAAATTCAATTTATACCCCCATTTTAATTATTTAATTAATTTATTTCCAATTCTCAAAGTTTAACATTTCGATCTCCAAATCAAACCCAACGACTGTCGCCCCTAACAAAATAACCCAATTTTGGACACAACGGAATATGTTTCGTAAGCCAATTTGACTGTTTCGACAAATTTTCATAAAAAATAAAATATAAATTAATATAACGGTCAATATTGAATTTGAACGTACATTTTAATTTACCGAGACCACATACGAATATTAAAATCTAGCTATGTTTTGATGATACGATCCTAACAAAATTAATTTCGTCAAATTTGGAGCCCATTTGAAAAAGGACCTTTTTCTAGTTGATTAAATTTACAATTAAAACTGAACAGGCATTTAAGTTCACCATGCTCACGTAATAATTCCAAAAATTATGAAATTTTAAACCTAGAAATAATTTGACATTCCAGATCCAACAAAAGTTGTTTCGTCGAAAGCGAAGGTCGTTTGCAAAACAACTATTTTTAAGGGCTATATATTATATTAAAATGTATGTAAATTCCATAGCGACTATTCTAAATTTTAATCTGGCCATAACTTACAAGTTAAAAAGTGAAATCTCGGTTTCTTACATTCGTTAGAGAATTACAGTTAAATAGATTATAAGGTTTCTTGTTTCACTGAAATCCGATTTATTTTGAATCCTATACATTCAATGGAAATTTAAAATCGAATTTTCAAACTACCACGCCATTTCAGGCTTGTTTTATAATTAAAATAAATTTATACATTCTAACATTGATTTAAATGAATTTTTAGTCGTTATTATTTAAAATAAATCATGTTAAATATTCAAAACCCATTAAAATAGCTAAAATAAAAAAATTAATTAATTCAGAAATTCCGAGTTGTAACATAAACCGTTCATAGTCACTCCTTCGTATGCTTCTGTGGATAGAGCTAGTGACCAGGTCTTCTCTATTCTAGTGGGCGCAGTTTAACAATGTTTCCTCAGCTCTACAACCTCTATTTGGGCTCAACTGGCTCGCATGCCATATTGGCAAACTCATATGTTTTGATTCCAACACGGTAGCAAGGAGAAATCATGTATTTGCGAGAGCATTGATTGAAGTAACTCCAGATAAACCTCTTCCAACCTAGTTAAACGTACGCATTGAAGATCACTTTTATTTTGTTTATGTTACATATAAATGAATCCCGGAAATATGTAGCCTTTGCAAATCTTTTGGTCATGTTAAAGAGAAATGTACTGCATCGATTGACAATATTTAGACTGTCACAGTGCCTCTTCTACATGCAACTCCTATGATATGGTTCTCCAAGATCAAGCCTATGGTTATCCTACCTACTAGCATTGGTGGTGATAAGATCACTGATAAGGTACCGACTGCAAGTCAAATCTTTGATTGGAATAAACCAGAAAGGATTCCAGCACACAATAACACAGGTATGAAACACAAGTTGAGTGAGGAACATTTTACATTCATGTAGACAAGTCAGGTTTAGCAAGGAAGTTAATGTACCATGTGGAAAGTGAAGGGCTTATATTAGCTACGGACGGTGATGATGGTTCAAACAACGAGCAAATTCTCCATGACCCTGTTTGGGACAGATGACTTCTTTATTCTGTGAGCTCTCCATTTTATGTTTCTGATCTGGCTACCTTGAGGCTGTGCAAGAAGTTAAACCAGGAAATGCTGTTGGAGGCTAGTTCCTCTGACAACGCATAGTAGTCTAGGCAAATTTGCTTAGTCCTATTTTCCTTTTATATGTATGCGGTGGATGGTCCACCTTAAAAACCATTAGCTGATTGTTAACCCTAATCACCTGAACTTCATGTATTTTATTGTTGGTAATAATAAAAGGTGTTTGCGGGCACCTTAAAAACCAGACGGCTTTGCCAAAAAAAGAATTCAAGGAAACATGATAGGTTATAGAATCTAGATTTTATTGTAGATAAGGGCAACTATTCCTCAATCGGGTTTACGACTGGTCCTTACCAATAAGGTCGGTTCAGTCCCTTGCTACAAGGTGCAAACATCTACTCTACTCCTAATCTCTACAACTTATTTTGTCTAACCAACAAAATCCTCTTGTTAAAATAATTTATCAAAAAGGATTTATCATAAGAATAGAGATTTCAAATCTTCCTTTTATAAAACTTCTTGTTGTGAAATATAACAAGAAAACTAGTGAGCTAAACATGCTCTATAATATGCACCTTTTACTGAGAGAATTTTACTTTAGATAAATTTGTAAGAAATCACTATTTACAAAATATACCCCCATTTTACTGTAAAACTCAATATGTATACTTTACATATTTAAAACTATAACTTTTAAGATTAAAACTTGAAAACACCATAAATCATTTTCCCAAAACTTTTATAATTTCAAGTTCTTAAAAGTTAAAAATGGGGTTAGACTCAAAGAGGGTTTCCAAAAATTTTCTAGGCTTTCCTAGACCCCCCCCCTCAAGGTCAATTCTCTCAACTATATATTTTCCCAATCCAATTTTCTCTTTCTAACCTTTTCCAATCTATAAGGTTTTGCTACCAAACCGACTAATCCAAAATACTAATCATATGGGATTCACTTTCCTTCCATACAATATTGTACACTCTCCACCCAAATTACCTAAGGGTCTCAGGTTTCCTTATTCATTTCTTTAGTGTACAAAACAACATTCCATTTCTTATCATATCATGCTCTTTCTATTTGGTTGGCTCCTCTATGGATCTAGGTATATATATAATATATATTTATATTTATAAAAATACAAATACGTTCACTCACTATTTATATAGGAATCCTAAACCTAAGCTCTGATACCAGATGTGACAACCTGAATTCCGACAGATCGGATTTTTTTCCAGAATTCCAATCCATCGAAACTCGGATTGGTTTGCTTTGGTATCCTGCATAAAAGACAGAGACATAAAATATGTCAAAGCTCAGAAAATATCTCACAGCGGAATGGATAAAATATAGTATAATCAAAACATAGCATTACTGTATTATTAATACTGCCTAACCAGTATCCAAAGCTATCATGTCTATGCCACAAATCTAACCCGCGAGTATGTTATGAGGAGGGGGTCAGAACACAAGTTCTGGTGACTAGATTTAAACTATACACTTTGGACAATCCTACATATGTCGTTCAATCATATTACCTTATTTATTAGGTTACTTGGGTTATCAGCACTCAAGGCTTACATACACGTCGCACCCATTTACTTCCCAGTGGATTAACCTAATATTGTATATATGTAACTACCCCTAATATTGAGGTACACTAAAGCGACCAGAACTTCCCCGGTCTCCGAAGAGATGAGAAAGAACGAATTACTGTGAGGACAAGACAAATCGGAACGCGGACGGAAGAACATTTCATTGCTATTACAACAATTCCATCAGATACAAGAATATACAGAGTATAATGAATAAATTACATTCCATAAATATCAGATATTACAATAAATTACATAGCAGCGGAAAATAATATAAAACACGACTAGAAGTAATACACGGATACAGAGCTTTCCGAGTATCGTTCCAGCTGTAAATCAGGATCCTGTGAATATAAATCTGCAAAACCAAAACTACTAGCTGCCCGTGTCGAAAATAGGGGCACCCAGAATTTAGGTTAAAACAATAAACTCCAGGTCAGTCACGTGACTGGTGTGAGAACTAAAACAGTTGTTTAATACTTTACTTTAAAAGAGAGTAATTCAAGGGACCACGCCGTATAACACGGAACGGGTTTCCTCCCAAGAATACCAGTGCATAGAATAAACAGCGCAATGCTTTTTCAAAAAATGAAGCTATCATAAGACCCATGTCCCACCACACAATGCAACGCAAGCCGGAGGATAGGGTTTTCCCTTATAATAGCCAAACATGCTTGATACGTTTTAAAACAAATCATTTGATACTATAATAAGTGTATAGTGTCAAAACATTTTCAATCATAAATATCAATCCTAGGCGGCATGGGTACCATCTATCATGTCGCCATACTAGGCTCTACAAATAAAACCGAGATACACGTATTGGAAATTGGATTTCCGTCATGAGTCGAGGCAAGGGGCAAGCTCCTCTCCGCTTTTGAGACACTCTAGCAAATGCCTCAGGACTACACACTCTTGGTAACCCTGGATGCTTCAAGGCCTGTCCTCACTTACGTTAGAGGATTATTTATTCCTGAACACACGTTTCCCGGTCCTTACAGACCTATAATCGAGGCGCCTCATCCAACAACCACAAAGGTGAAAAGTATATAAATGTCAGGGCTGGTAAGTCACTGACACCACCATAGCTAGAAAGAAACGTCGTGCTCTCCCTGCAGTCCGTATCCCGTTTTTGACTCATACCGAGGTGTGAGGCTCGCGAATTCACGTTATACACAAAGCTACGCCACAAAGGCCGTGCTTTGATCATCAACCACAAGACTTTGCTTTTCAACAGAAGCCTTGATCCTTGCAACTCAGCATGCCACACAGGCAATTCATGCCATGCGATTGATATCTATTGATATATAACCTCTAAGCTCCTACGTCTCAGAGAAGGGCGTTAAGCAAGAGAATAAATTCTCCGCCGCCAAACAGATATATATTTAACAGAAATCAATCAACAAAGAATAAAATCCAATGTCAGACACACAATCCATTTACAAGTTCGTTCTGGGTCTGAACGAAACCGGAGGCACTTTCCTCGCATATCCATCGATCTTCAAGTACGTCTGGACGACCACCAACTATTTCCATCCTCTTGGGTGTACAGCCCAATCAGGATCGTCAGTAATCACCCAAACGATGTGAAGACTTCCGGTCTTCGACCACCGTCTTCATCTTTGACATATCGTCGAATCGTTTATTCAAAATGGGTTTAAACTCGGCCTTTCCGAACAACCCGCGTATATAATAAACACGTGTTACACAAACACAACATATGCCTCATTCCAATTCAGAATATTCTTTTATTCAAAGAAAATCACATTCTTAGGGAAAGGTTCCCATTAATTTTATCAAAGATAAATTCCTTGAAATTTATCCTTTAATCTTCCTTTGGATGTCGTTTCAAACCAAATTATGGTTTTCCAAACTAGTCGAGATTAGCGAACCACACCGAAGTAATTATTTATTTTATTTCTCAATCCCAACCTATTCATCCCATGAAGTAAAACTGGTAATACTCCATATCTAACACCACGGTATTATCGGTAAAATTAATTACCATTTCACGTTCAAATCTAATTAAAGATTTGACTATCGTTTTGGAGCAAAACTGGTGATACTCCATTTTCGCTCATTTTCCAAATTTGATAATTTATATTATCAATTCACATTTCAATCTAATTGCAGATTCATTAAAACTCCTTTTACTGGGTTAAAGGACTAGTGTCATTTAAAACACAGTTCACGATAAACCCAAATCACATTCTATTTATTATCGGGTTAAAGAACAAATGTTATTTAAAACACCGTTCACGATAAACCCACAAATCAATTTTATTTAAGACCCATTTCAAATCCAATTTATTTATTTAAAATAAATGGGTTGTTACTTTAGTTCTAAACTAGTTCATTTCGATAAAAATCTATTTTTATCTTTTCAAATATGGAGTTTTTCATCCTAATTTTCCCCAAATCATTTCTTATCATTTTACACAAATTATTACTATTTTTAATAATTTTATCAAGGCCCGTACAGTCGATTTCCACCAATGGCCATCGAACTGCACTTACAGCGACCTTTTCCAAATTTGATTTGGACGTATCTCCAAATCCAACCGTTAGATTACAAATTTCTAATATTCGTTAGAAAGCTCTTTTCGATATGAACCCAACGGTTCCGGTTTTAGGAGAGTCCGACGGTCGGATCTCCCGTAATGTCCGTTCAAAATAAATGGTCGAAATTCGCGAACTGCCGTGGCGCGGCGCGTTCTATTCAGGCCATTATATTATATATATAATATATATTTCATCGATTTCTATTTAAAACAAACTTTATAAATAGTTTAAGTTCGTTTCAAAAACAATTTCTACTTCCATTTCAACTTCAAATCAAAATTGAATTTTTCCTTATAAATTCGTTTTAAATTCATTTCAATTCAAATTCATTTTCTATTCGATTCAGTTCAAATTCGTTATCTATTCGATTCAATTCAAATTTGTTATATATTCGATTCAATTCAAATTTGTTATATATTCAATTCAATTCAAATTTGTTATATATTCAATTCAATTCAAATTTGTTATATATTCAATTCAATTCAATTATAAAAACGAATATAATCGATATAAATATCGTTCACGTCAAAATAGCGCATCTCTAATCAACACGGCTTTATATATTTCAATAATTCCGTTATTCTATTCAACAAATGAATATTTATCCTATTCAATACATGAATTTATATTTTTGTCAACACATGACTAATCTCAACGAATGAGTACTGTCCACGTGTGACTATTTTTATTATTTAATATATTTTATAAAAATCATGGTATCTATCATTTGATTTAAATTAGACTCCAACCGTAAATTAGTAAGAGAACGATTCCCTAAATATTAACCCCGAAGGTCGAAACCAACATCAGATCAATATCCAGGAGACCACTCATCTTATCTATTTTCCAATTAGTTTCTAATTTTATATATGATAAAGATGTAAATTTTATTGTTAAAATATTTCGTTCAACACATGACTAATCTTAACGGATGAGTACTGTCAACACATGAACCTTTATTTTATAAAGATAAAGATGTAAATTTTATTGTTAAAATATTTCGTTCAACACATGACTAATCTCAATGGATGAGTATTGTCAACACATGAACCTTTATTTTATAAAGATAAAGATGTAAATTTTATTGTTAAAATATTTCGTTCAACACATGACTAATCTCAACGGATGAGTATTGTCAACACATGAACCTTTATTTTATAATATTCTGTATTTTCCCGATTGGAATGAGGCTCAATCAATTACCATATAAAGTTAATTATATGGATTCCATACAACACATGTATATAATAGCAACGATAAATAATCAACCATCATCCAAAGTGCACTACACTGTATAAGCATCAAATATAGATATCTAACGCTTATAACAGCCTGTCGATCCATCGATCGACATACAACTAATTATTGGGATTAGTGTATGCCGTATTTTATCCCAATACCCGTGTGGGGTTTCAAACAATCAAACATAGATTTTATTTGTGCAGTTGGGCGATGTGTAAAATTTATCGTCCCAATCAATGTCCTTCAAATAGGTGTACATAAACAAACCGTCCGGTTTGTAAATGAATATTTATTTATTCACATTCACGTTAAAAATTATATTTTTAACGATAAAACATTTTATTTCAACACATGAATTTTTATTCAGTTCATTTACACAATAAAATGATGTTTTTATTTTTCTAACTTATTTTAGAAAATTTCGGCGGCATAACGGCACGATACTAGAAACGGGACGAGGTCTAGCCTTATCCCCGGTCTAGTGAAGGCCCACGCCATTCACACATCAATCAAATCCATTCCATTTCACCAAACAATTCAATTCAAACAAAATAATCTAACCAACTACACAACCAAACAAACAAGTCCATGGTCTGTGGACGATGGTGTCGGGTGCTACTAAACACCGTCTGCATCCTAGTATATATATATATATATAACTAGAAAAAGAGAATTTAGAGTGAGAAGTTCTCACCAATTAGCTAATCCAATACCACGACTCTTCTTATGTAGAAAATCTTGTCGTTCTCGCCTTTTGTCACTTTCGTTGCCCGTAGCCACTACATATATAAAAAATCACATTTTTTATATTGTTGCTATGTATGTAAAAATCACATTTTTATACTACTACTATATAGATAAAAATTCTATTTTTACAACGGTGTTCATATAATAAAGATTATATTTTTATATCGTCACTTATATAAAAATCACATCTTTGCTCCTTCTACATAATAAAGATCAAATCTTTAATACTTCTATAATGTAAAAATCATATTTTTAATCTTCTACTAATATAAAAATCATATTTTTATTCTTTCTATAATATAAAAATCATATTTTTATTCTATTTCATATGTCAAAAACTGTAGAAGCTTTAAAGCGGAGAAAACTCACTTTTTTTTCTAACGCCCGGATTCGCTGTTCGGGTCCTAGAATTTGCAAACGAGCTTCAATCTTCACATCATTTTTTTTTCTAGCCTAAACGCGCCATTCCGGACAACTTTCGCCTAAGAGAATTTTTGCCAAAAATGCTCCAATTCGCCGGAATTCGCAAAAGTACACGATTTTTTCAGCTTTTGAACAGCAGACTTCGCACGCGTTTTCCGAGCAGCTCCGAACTCCAAAACATGACTTCCATATAGCCAAATCGAAGAGAATTTCGTGCTCTACAACTTTGGTTTAGAGGGACTTTGGCCAAAAACGCACCGTTTGGGAGTTATTTGCGAAATAAGGACAGGGTGTTATTTGCAAAACGGGCGATTAGTGAAAAATGGGTTTTTGGTGACCGGGGGGGCCCACGGCCGGAGGGATGGCCTGAGTGGGGGCGCCGGATCTGATTGAGGTGGGGGAGTCCGCTGGTGGGTGGTGGCGGTGGTGGTGGGGTCCGGAGTGGTGATGGTTGGTGTTGAAGGCCTAGGGTTCATGAAAAGAGGAGAGAGAAGGAGGAGGAGGAGGAGGAGGGGAGGAGGAGGAGGGGGTGCGGCGGCCTGAGGTGGTGCGGCGGTGGCGGTGGGAGGAGGGGCAGCGGCACCTAGGAGGAGTAAGCCATTTTTGAGTTTTTGTGGAGGAAGGAGGAAAAATGAATTTATGAAATAGAAAAGGAGGAAAAGTGATTATATGCTAGTTTCTCGCGTATCGCCTGAACGCTAACGATCTCCAATCGCCGCGGATTTCGGACACGAGATACTAGACGTGAAGACGAGTCCAACGAAACAAGTTTCGTCGAATTCCGAGTTCGTTTGACCATTCAAAAAAAATCACGAAAATGCTCAGATAAACTCTAAAAATGCTATTTTGCCGCACCTTTTCTTCTTGCACGCTCACATGCTAACACCAAAAATCATGCCCTCTTGGATTTAACCATTATTGGACCATACGAATCCAAAAAAAAAGTAGAATTGAATTCCGAGGTCGTAGCAGTAATGTTCCGTTGTAAAATGACTGCTCGCTTTACCCTGAACTGTTTCAGCTCGCACGGCCACATACTAACTCCGTTCGACGCGCCATTTGGAACTCAACAATGATTTATCATTATGAATCCAGAAAAATTTATCTCGTCGAATTCTGAGCTCGTATGCAAAATTTCACTTTTTAAGGGCTATGTTTTGTTAACCGAAAAACTCCTGTCCATAGCCACTATTCCGGATATCGGAATATATCGAAGCTTATACTTTTCGGAGTTTTAAACGGCATTCTGAACTCAATGGAAGTGGTTTCGAGTCCAAATTCATCCGTATGCAAAATTTGACTTTTTGGGCCATGTATAATTTACATAGCGACTATTCTGAATTTTCAACTGGGCATAATTTTTTATTCCCGTTATGAAATTTCGATTTTTTGGATTCGTTGGAAAGATATTCCCAATTAGATCCTAATGTTTTTGGTTTCACTAAAATCCGGATTGTTTTGCACCCGCTACATTCAATTGAAGTTTGAAATCAAATTATCGAACTACCGCACCATTTTCAATTCCTTTTATAATTATATATAATTATTTATATTCTAACGACGATCTATATAAATATATACATTCTAATTATATTCAAAATAAATTTCTCGTTGTTATTATTTAAAATAATCAAAATTCATTAAAATTGCCAAAATAAAAAATTTAAACTGGCTCAGAATTTTCGGGTTGTTACATACACCCCATAGTACCCCACTCGCACGGTCTCCACCGTAACACCATCGAAACATAACCAGTCCCTTATCCTACGCCGTAGTGACGTACGGATAACAATATTACGTTACGCATATATCTGTCATTACTATGCCACGCAAATGTGTGGACTATTACCTTTGTTCGAATTCGAATTCGAATTCATATAGGAGTAATGCCCTCAAGCATACGATACACCACCCAGAGCCGACATGCATGTATATAGACTGTCCATCATACGTATCTTCAATTGTAGCTCGATGCCTCAATCGCACGTCCTTTAATGTGCATCGAGTTCCATGGCAGGGCGATACAAGAAACACAGAACTCGGTTGGGAGATTTTCCATATCTGTATTGGACCGTCTTTAAAGAGCCTCTATATACAGATATACCTAGGGTCTTTTTTCACAGTGGATATGGCCCTACCTCGGCCCCTTCCTCAACTAGTAAAGACTACAAGAGCTAAGCGACTGCCCCTAATAACAAACAATCTAAACATCGATTTGGCATCTCCCCTCAACCCCTTACCCCGATAGTGAAGGATGAATAGTATCTTGGGTTTAGCTCTAGTCTTTTCGCATCCCACTGTGTAATAACCCGAAAATCTAGGCCAGTTTAAAATTTTTATTTTGGCAATTTTAGCGAATTTTGATTATTTAAAATGAATTATTTTAAATAATATCGACGAGAAAATTTCTTTTGAATGAAATTCAATCGTATATATTATATACGTCGTCGTTAGAATATAAATAATTATTTATAATTATAAAAGGAATTGAAAATGGCGCGGTAGTTCGATAATTCGATTTCAAACTTCAAATGAATGAGCCGGGTGCAAAACAATCCGGATTTTAGTGAAACAAAAAACAATAGGATCTAATTGAGAATACCTTTCCAACGAATCCGAAAAATCAAGATTTCATAGCGGGAATCAAAAGATATGTCCAGTTGAAAATTCTGAATAGTCGCTATAGAATTCAGGCCCTTAAAAATGGAAATTTTGCAAACGACCTCGGATTTCGACGAAACCACTTTTGTTGGATCCGGGATGTCAAGTTATTGCTAGATTCCAAATTTCATAATTTTTCGAATCAATATGTGAGCGTGGCAAAGGAAAACGCGTTTGACTAGTTTTAGTTGATTTTAATCGACTGGAAATTGGCCATTTTTCAAACGGTCTCAGAATTCGATGAGATTAGTTTTGTTAGGACCGTATCGTCAATACGAAGCTAGAAAATATTTTTATGGAATTTTAAGAGTTAGTATGTGACCCCGGTAAATTGAAATGCGTGTTCAAAATCAATATATAGAGTTATATGTTGATTTTGACGGAAACTGATCGAATCATCTTGCGATACATATCCCATTGTGTTCGGAATGGGGGTATTACGCTAGGGACGACAGTCGGTGGACTCAATTTTGAGTTCGAATGTAAAGATTGCTTTTTATGGAAAAATTAAATTAAAATAATATATATATTTATATGGTCAAACTCTCTTTCCTTCCTCCTCAGTCAAAACTCGATTAAAAAAAAAAAGAGAGAGAGAAGCAACGACGGCGGAGCAGCTCCGTCCACCCTCCGCCGGAGCGTGCCATCGACACGACGCCCCCTCTTCATCGCCGAACCCCCTCCATCCTCCTCCCTCCACGTTCAGCCCCACCCCCAATCCCTAAAATCGCGAGCCCATTTTTCACCGACGCGTGGATCGATGAACCACCCCCAGCCGCCGCACCGCCTGACCCTGCTTCCCTCCCTTCGACGTCCTCCTCTTCCCCTGAACCCCCAAATCGAACAGCCCCAATGCCCAAAACCCGAACCCATTGACCCTGGCCGCCATAGAAGACGATCGCACCACCGCCTCTGGTCGGATTCCGCCCCTCAGCGAGCTCGAGCACCCCGGCGCAGTGAAATCACCCCCCCTTCGCTAAAAAAAACTGTAAGTATTTTCTTTTTACACTATAAAGCTTTGTTTTATTATGTTTTTAGAGTTAATAAAAATAGGGTATTCTAGTTTATAAAAATATGGTTTTAAATATATAAAAGGTTCGATTTTTCTATTTATAAAGTATGATTTTTCATGTCAGAAAAGAATAAGATTTTTAAAATATAAAAGATATGATTTTTTAAAATATAAAAGATATGATTTTTAAAATATAAAAGATATGATTTTTTAAGGTATAAAAGATATGATTTTTAAAATATAAAAGATATGATTTTTTAAGGTATAAAAGATATGATTTTTAAAATATAAAAGATATGATTTTTAAAATAGAAAAGATATGATTTTTTAAAATAGAAAAGATATGATTTTTAAAATAGAAAAGATATGATTTTTAAAATAGAAAAGGGTAGATTTTTGAAATGGAAAAAGGCGAAATCTATATATTTGAAAAGGCGAGATTTTTATATATTGAATAGCGAAGTAAAAATTCGATTTTTATATATAGAATAGCGAAGTAAAAATAGGATTTTTATATATTGAATAGCGAAGTAAAAATTCGATTTTTATATATGTAGAAAATACGGGCAGTGAAAAGTGATAAGAGACGAGAACAGTGAAGATTTCCTGAATTGGAAGTGCCGTGGAGTTAGGATAGCTATTGGTGAGAACTTCTCACCTTTCAATTTAATTTTTCTAGTTATATATATATACTAGGATGCAGACGGTGTTTAGTAGCACCCGACACCCGTCATCCACAGACCATGGATGGCTTGTTTGTTAAATTGTTTGGTTGTGTAGTTGGTTAGATTATTTGGTCTGAATTGAATTGTTTGGTGAAATGGAATTGATTTGATTGATGTGTGAATGGCGTGGGCCTTCACTAGACCGGGGATAAGGCTAGGCCTCGTCCCGTTTCTAGTATCGTGCCGTTATGCCGCCGAAATTTTCTAAAATATGTTAGAAAAATAAAGAGATCGTTTTATTTAATAAATGAACTGAATAGAATATTTTCATAGGTTGAATAAAATGTTTTATCGTTAAAAATATAATTTTTAACGTGAAAGTGAACAAATAAATATTTATAAACAAATCGGCCGATTTGTTTATGTACACCTATTTGAAGGACATTGACTGGGACGATAAATTTTACACATCGCCCAACTGCACAAATAAAATCTGTGTTTGATTGTTTGAAACCCCACACGGGTATTGGGATGATATTTGACGTACACTAATCCCGATTGTTTAGTTGTATGTCGATCGATTGATTGACAGACTGTTATAAGCGTTGAATATTTATATTTGATGCTTATACAGTGTAGAACGCACTTTGGATGATGGTTGATTATTCATCGTTGTTGATATATACATGTGTTGTACAAAATCCATATAATTAACATTATATGGTAATTGATTGGGCCTCATTCCAGTTTCGAAAAAGAAATATTTGAAATAAAAATATTTGAAATAGAAATACTTGAAAATAGAATATTTGAAAAGAAATATTTGAGATAGAAATATTCGAAATAGAATATTTGGAAATAGAAACATATGAAGCCGTGTTGGTTAGATTGACGCCATTTTGACGTGAACGATATTTATATCGATTTTATTCATTTTATAATGAATATCGAAAGTGATTTCAAATCTGATTTTTTGAATACAAATGAATTCGAATTGAAATTGAATACAAATGAATTCGAATTGAAATTGAATTGAATTGAATTAGAACTGAAATTGAATTAGAAATCAATTTGAATTGAAATCGATTTGAAATGAATTTAAAACGAATTTATATTGGAATATTCAATTTTGATTTGAAATTGAACATGAAGTTGAAACCGTTTTGAAATTGAATTTAAAAACGATTTATAAAGCACGTTTTAAAAGGAAATCAACGAAGTATATATTATATATATTATATATATAATATATTGGCCTGAATAGAACGCGTCGCGCCGCGGCAGTTCGCGAATTTCGACCATTGACTTCGAACGGATATTACGGGAGATCCGACCGTCGGATTCTCCTAAAACCGGAACCGTTGGGTTCGTATCGAAAAGAGCTTTTTAACGAATATTAGAAATTCAAAATCTAACGGTTGGATTTGGAATTATGTCCAAATCAAATTTGGAAAAGGTCGCTGTAAGTGCAGTTCGATGGCCGTTGATGGAAATCGACTGTACAGGCCTTGATAAAATTATTAAAAATAGTAATAATTTGTGTAAAATCATAAGAAATGATTTGTGAAGATTTGGGATGAAAAACTCCATATTTGAAAAGATAAAAATAGATTTTTATCGAAATGAACTAGTTTTGAACTAGAATTATAATTTTATTTATTTTTAAATAAATAAATTGGATTTGAAATGGGTTTGAAAATAACCAAAATTTCCAATAATTATATGGGAATGGATTTGAATCGAAATTGTCTTCGGAATATTTCGATGTTTGATTTCGTGATTATACAGATGTTGTTATGGAAATTTGAAAGATATAGATATATATATCGTTATTTCCAATACGACATCTGTTGGTCGTAGAATCTGATATTGAATATAAGCCGATATATTTTCTATTCAGAACCTTGTATTTAATATCAAAAGTGATTTGGGTTTGTCGTGAATGGTGTCTTGATTAACACTGTTCTTGAACCCATTTGAGAAAAGATTAAATCTTTTTATTTAGATTTAATGAAGTGTACCAATTAAATAATATTTAATTGGAATTGAATTGATATTGATTTTTGGGTTTATCGTGGACAGTGTTTTAAATAACACTCGTTCTTTAACCCGATAATTAATGGAATGTGACTTTGGGTTTATCGTGAACCGTGTTTTAAATGACACTGATTCTTTAACCCCGTTAAAGATTAAAACTAAGTGGAGTTTTAATGAATCTTTAATTAGATTGAAAAGATCGAGAATGGAGTATCACCAGTTTTACTCCAGGCGATAGTTAAATCTTTAATTAGATTTAAACGTGAAATGGTAATTGAATTTACCGATAACACCGTTGTGTTAGATATGAAGTATGACCAGTTTTACTTCATGGGATGAATAGGTTGGGATTGGGAAATAAAATAAATGATTACTTCGGTGTGGTTCGCTAATCCCGACTAGTTTGAATTGATATTCAAAGGAGATTAAAGAATAAATTTAAAGAATTTATCTTGGATAAAATTAATGGGAACTTTTCCCAAAGTATAGGAATATTTGAATAAAAGAATATTCTGAATTGGAATGAGGCGTATGTTGTGTTTGTATAACACTTTTATAATATATACGCGAGTTATTCAGAAAGACCGGGTTTATCCCATTCTGAATAACTGATTCGACGTGGTGTCGAAGATGAAGACGGTGGTCGAAGACCAGAAGTCTTCACGTCGTTAGGGTAATTACTGAGGACCTTGATTGGGCTGTACACCCAAGAAGATGGAAACAGTTTGTGATCGCCCAGACGTACTTGGAGATCGATGGATATGCGAGGTACTAGGTGCCTCCGGCTTCGTTCAGACCAAGAACGGACTTGTAAATGGACTGTGTGTCTGACATTGGATTTTAGTCTGTGTGATTGATTTCTATTAAATATATATCTGTTTGGCGGCGGAGAATTTATTCTCTTGCTTAACGCCCTTCTTTGAGACGTACGAGCTCAGGGGTTATATACCGATGGATATCAAACACATAGAGTGAATTGCCTGTGTGGCATGCCTAAGTGGCAAATGATCAAGGCTTCTGTTGAAAAGCAAAGTCTTGTGGTTGATGATGAAAGCACGGCCTTTGTGGCGTAGCTTTGTGTAACGTTTACTTCGCGAGTTTCACATCCGGTATGAACCAAAAAGGGGAGACGGACCTCAGGGAGGACATGCGTTTCTTTCTTGCTAGAAGTGGCGTCAGTGGTTTTACACGCCCTGACGAGTTTGACTTATGTGGTTGTTGCTGTTGCGAGGCGCCTCGGTTTGATCGGACGATCCGGGTCCGATGGAGTCATTTGTTGGCTCATTTACGCCCCATAGGGCGGAGAGACATATTGTTCAGGCACTATAATCCACATCGGTGGACCGGCCCTGTCGCTCCAAGGGGCAGTTGCGGGTATTCCGGAGACGTGGGCTAGATTGTCTCGAATCGGTAGAGGACGATCCCTGGCCTCGGTTCATAGATGGAAATCCAATTTCCAAATACGTGACTTTGCAGTTTTATTTGTAAACCTATATATGGCGACATAGTGGCATGGGACGCTCATGTCGCCTATGATTGATACTTATGATTTGAAGTTGTTTTATACACTATGCACTTATTATAGTATCAAATGATTTGTTTTAAACGTATCAAGCATTCTTGGCTATTATAAGGTAAAAACCCTATCCTCCGGCTTGCGTTGCATTGTGTGATGGGAACTGGGTCTTATAATAGCTTCATTTTTCTTTATTTAGCATTGCGCTGTTGTTTTATGCGCTGATATTCTTGGGAGGAAACCCGTTCCGTGTTATACGGCGTGGTCCCTTGATTTACCTAACTTTAAAATAAAGATTAATAACTGTTTTAGTTCTCACACCAGTCACATGACTGACCTGGAGTTTATTGTTTTAACCTAAACTCTGGGTGCCCCTATTTTGACACGGGCAGCTAGTAGTTTTGGTTTAGCAGATTTATATTCACATGATCCTGGTTTACAGCTGGAACGATATTCGGAAAGCTTTGTATCTGTATATCTCCTTCAGTTGTGTATTGTATTACTTTCCGCTGCGATGTATTTAAATGTAATTTAAATCTCTGATATTTCTGTGTAATATTTATTGGTTTATACTCTGTATATTCTTGTATTCTGATGCATTGTTGTAATATACAATGAAATGTTCTTCCGTCTGCGTTATTTTGTGGCTTGTTCTCGATAGTAATTCGTTCTTTCTCTTCTCTTAGGAGACCGGGGAAGTTCGGGTCGCTTCACACTGGCTCTCGATGATGGGTATCCGACGATCTATTATCCTTGTTGGTCGTGACCCTCCGCCTCCCCGTTGAGGCAACCGCCGAATCACCCTAGTGTCACCGCGTTACAGCATTCTGACTACCTAGCTACTTCTGCAGTCAAGGCCCATCCACCTATTAGTTATGCGTAGACCCAACCTCTACAAGCACAGCCTAAGACATCTATCACCGCACAGAGGACTACTAGGAGCAACTTATGTACCTCAGGAAGCAGCGTGCTTCCCTGAGACGACCCCAAATCCCGTTCAGACGGAGACAAGGGTAATCTTTGGAATATAACACAAAAACAGATAATAGCAGAACAAAATTAAATAAATACACCAGATAATGAACAATAGAATATACTGGATAAAAGTAATCATCAGAGTTACACAGTATACAGGATCTTACTTAGTACAAATACAATTCAGCTATACATAAATGTCTACAGCGGAAATAAACAAAGTATGTACAATAGGAGCTGAACAGCATAAAAAGAGATAAATGATAGAATCCATCTTCAGCTCCAGCTATCCAGAAAGAACCAGCTAAACCTGAATACAAGGCTGCCCGTGTAGAAAAAGGGGCACCCGAGTTTGAAAGTGAAACAAACAACGAGTCAGTCATGGGACTGGTATGAGAAATCTACTCAACACATATATATAATTTGGCTAATCATAGGACCACGCCACTTTCGTGGAACGGGTTTACTCCATCGGATTGCCAGTGCTTTAAAATAAATCTTTCTTTTAAACATCGCAATGCTTTTTATAAAAATGAAGCCATTATAAGACTCAGTTCCCATCACACAATGCAACGCAAACCGGAGGATAGAGTTTTACCTTATAATGGCCAAAATATGCTTGATACGAATAAAACAAAGGCAATTGATATTATTGCTAGTGTTTATATGTTTTGAAAACAATTTCAAATCATAACTATCAATCATAGACGGCATGGGTACCATATATCATGTCGCCATATATATATATATACAATCAAAACCGCACGATGTCGTATGTGGAAATTAGATTTCCGTCTTGAACCAAGGCAGAAGATAGTCCTTACCGAATTCGAGACTGCCTAGCCCGAGTCTCAGGATCAGAACGCATCGACCCTTGGAGCGATAGGGCCGGTCCACACGGAGTGGATTAAAATGCCTGAGCACTACGTTTCGCTGCCCTTTGGGGCGTAAGCGAGCCAACAAGTGACTCCATCGGACCCGGATCGTCCGATCTAATCGAGGCGCCTCGCAACAACAACAACCACATAGGTGAAAAGTATATAAATGTCAGGGTTGGTAGGTCAATGACACCACCCTAGCTAGGAGGAAACGCAGGCCCTCCCTGAGGTCCTTTCTCCCGTTTCTGGTTCATACCGGGGTGTGAGGCTCGCGATTTCACATTATACACAAAGCTAAGCCACACAGGCGGTGCTTTGATCATCACCACAAGACTTTGCTTTTCAAAAGAAGTCCTGATCACTGCATCTTAGCACGCCACACCGGCTATTTATGCCATGCGACTGATGTCCGTCGATATACAACCTCTGAGCTCATACGTTTCAGAGAAGGGCGTTAAGTAAAAGAATAAATTCTCCGCCGCCAAACAGATGTATATTTAACAGAGATCAATCGACACAGAATAAAATCCAATGTCAGACACACAGTCCATTTACAAGTCCGTTCTGGGTCTGAATGAAACCGGAGGCACTAAGTACCTCGCAAAACCCATCGATCACCACGTACGTCTGGACGATCACCACTCATTATCCATATTTCGGGATGCCTCCCAATCAGGACCTCGGTTACCATCCAAACGAGGTGAAGATCTCCGGTCTTCGACCACCGTCTTCATCTTCGACTTTCAATCGTCGGTCAGTTATTTGAAATGAGAATTAACTTGGCCTTTTCAAATAATTCACGTATATTTAGAATTTCAAATCAATTTATTTCAATGGTTAAATCATTCGACAACACCAATTTTGTTCTTTAATAAAATTTTCACACCAAACACATTCAAACATCAAATACCACATAAATCAAGCAAATTCAGTTTATTTCCTTTCTATTATCGTTTATGATATTTTATAATGATTTATCGCTATTTTTATTTATTTTAAAATAGCCAATTTATTCAAAACGACGCTTCGGGCCATAACGCGGTCGTGGCGCTGTTTTTCTTCAGATTTTATTTACACATATCTGAAACTCTAACCGTTGGATCTTCACAAAATTTACATGATTAGAAAGGTCTTTTCAAAACGAATCCAACGGTTCCAGTTTCGGGAAAATCCGACGGTTGGATCTCCCGGTACAATCGTTTGAAGTTTCGATTTCAAAATACGAACTGCAGTGTCGTTATTCGATTAAATATAATTATATTTATATTTATATAAATATAATCGTTTCTGGCGCTGTTTTTCTTCAGATTTGAATTAAAGTTTCCAGACAATCCAACCGTTGGATTTTTACAAAGTTGGTGCCGTTGGAAAGATTTCTCCAAAGCGAACCCAGCGGTTGCGGTTTCGGGAAAATCCGATAGTCGGATTTCTCGTACTAATCGTTTCAAATTACGATTCCGAAACGCGAACTGCACGGCTTCGATTCCTTTTAATTATATTTATATTTATATATATAAATATAGTTCATTCTATAATTCCAACTATAGTTCATTCTATATTTTCAACTTCGTTTTCACTTCAAATATTTCACTAATGCCTTAATATTTCGAAAAATTTCGCCATAACCTCCTTTGTACGGGGAGGGGTTTGGAAATTTATTGGGCCGTGTTAGGTACCCAATAAATCCTAAAAAGCATTCACATATTTATAGTGATATATTCTGGTGTTTACGGGGGAGCATGTATAGATAATCACTCCAGAGAATAAATTCTCGTCACCCCCGTTTCCGTGTGGAAATAAATAGTCCATGTGCCGTATCTAATAACTAGAGAGACGTGATTATTATCAACTCCAGACCCGTGTGGGGTTTTTATTAATCTGGCAATTTATCGTTATATTTTATAGAGTCCATATCAGTCATCAGTTCAACCTGTGGTATATAATCATCGCCATACAAGCCTCTCGCTCGTATGGTAAATCTTCCACCTCGTCACACAAGCTCCAATTGCTTATGTGGAATATGATGAAGTATGCCTATCGTCAAGAAGTATGCCATGTAGCGTAGTTCAAATTTAATTGTTACTATCCTATGGCGATATTTATTATTTCACACAGAATAACCAGCACTCCGCATCAAATGGCATTCACAGGAGTTGATATAAAAATAAAATTGCGCAGCCAACTCATCAAGGCTTACCTATTTGTTGGGCACGCAAATAATTTCTTTACTCTACAGCTAATCCATTTTTCCTGTTCAACACATGTATATATATGCGCAGAACAAAGCCAATAATAATATTTCTAGCAAACTATTATTTATTTCAACACGTGTGTATTTTTATCAAAGCGTATACATGATAAAAGAAATATTTTTATCATCAAAAATATTTATTCAACATGTGAATATTTTTAACACTTCATATTCACAATAAAAATGTAGTTTTTATTGTCTATTCACTTTATTTTAAAATACGATAACATTCAACACATGAATTTCAACTCGACGAATGAATTTCAATTCAACACATGAATATTCTCTATAGTTTGTATATATATAAAAATGTGATTTTTATCGCTAAAACTATTTGTTTAAATTCAAATAATATTCAACACATGAATTTCAACTCAACGAATGAATTGCAACTCAACACATGAATATTCTCTATAGTTTGTATATATATAAAAATGTGATTTTTATCGCTAAAACTATTTGTTTAAATTCAAATAATATTCAACACATGAATTTCAACTCAACGAATGAATTGCAACTCAACACATGAATATTCTTTCAACATATGTAATTTATTTCAACGAATGAAAATTATTCTAACACATGTATATTTCAGAAAATTTCGGCAGCATAACGGCAGGGTAGTTGAAACCGGGACCGTCCCTAGTACGGCTCCTCGCTCTACCTTAAAACCTCGCGGTTTTTGACAATGTGGATCATGCATCTAGTTCGCACGCAGGCGGCATGTATATATTTATTTCATTTCCACAAACTAATCCTATGTGGTTTCAACCAAATATTTCTCAACCACAAACGGGTATTTTTCAATCACAATCAATCAATATCAACCACAAACAATCCCAAACAATCATTCGCTATCAATCAATTTTCACGACAATCACAACCAATAAATATCGTCCATGGTTTGTGGATGAGGGGCGTATATATATATATATACACATATATAGCAATTCACTTCTATTTCAACATATATATAATTTTTACAACGCATATACAACTTATACATCGAACGTACAACTTATACAACGCTTATACATGAGGTGTACAACGCTTATATAACTCATACATCGACTATATAATTTATACATCGTCGTTTTCCATATCATTTATAAATTAGAAATCTCACATTGGGTTCCACTCCACCAAAAATAGCAGGAGGCTCAGAAAAATATGCGGTCTCTTCTAAAATGTAGAAGGCGTCCACACGGTCACGATGTTTCCTGTTTCATCGAATTTCGTTAACATAGCAAAAAGATATGATTTTTCGAAGTTTGCAACGGTTTTAAACTATTAAAATCAGTTTTAAATTAAAACAGCCGATACCTTTAAAAAAAATTCGAAACTAGGTTTCGATTTTTCGATCTATCCGTGCAATGGTTCCACGATCGGGTTGCGCAGGGTCGAAGACCTACGTGAGGCGCACGTGCGCCAGGGAGGAGGGTCAACTCGGTGGGCCCTAGCTGGCGTGGCGGCGGTTTCAATGTCGCAACTTCATGGAGGTGATTCGAGAGATTTACACAACTATAATTGCTGCTCCTTATATGGATTTGAAGATCTCTCCGAGCTCTACAAAATCCTCAATAGGAGGGAGGCGTAATTTTGCTTGTAGGAGGAGAAACGGAGAAGAGAAGGCACGAGCGGTTTCCGCCGTAAATCGTTATCGGGGAGAGAGAAGCGCGGGGGGGGGGGGGGGGGGGGAGGAGGGGGTTCTGACGTGGACGAGTAGTTTTTTTTTATTTATAAAGTTTAAAAATCCGAAAATACCCCTTGCCTCTCGCGAACCCCAATCCAAACCCAACGACTATCGTCCCTAGCGTTTTACCCCCATTCCGAACACAATGGGATATGTTTTGTAGGCCCATTCGACTGTTTCAGTCAGTTTTCTTTCAAATTAAAATATAAAATATTTAATATCTAATTTGAACGTACATTTCAATTTGCCAGGGCCACAAACTGATTCGAAAAATTCCAGAAAAATAAATCTAGCTATGTTTTGACGATACGGTCCCAACAAAACTAGTTTCGTCGAATTCTGAGACCGTTTGCAAAAAAGGCCCATTTCTGGTCGATCCAATTTAACTGTAATTGACCAAAACACATTTTCCTTTGCCACGCTCATATACTAGCTTCAAAAATTATGAAATTTGAAACCTAGCAATAACTTCACATCCCGGATCCAACAAAAGTGGTTTCGTCGAATTCCAAGGTCGTATGCAAAATGGCCAATTTCACAAGCTATATAAATTCCAAAGCGACCTTTCTGAAAATTCATTCAGCCATAACTTTTGCTTCCCGCTATGAAATTTTGATTTTTCAGATTCGTTAGAAAGGTATTCACTAACAAATTTAAATATTTTTGGTTTCACTAAAATCTGTTTTGTTTTGCACCCGGTACAGTCCTACAAAGTTTGAATTCAAATTTTGAAACTGCAGCGCCATTTCAGGCCTTGTTTATAATTATAATTAATTATATTCGTTTTCAATTGTCGATTCAAACTCAGTTTTCATCGCTATTATTTAAAATATTTATTTTAAATATTTAAAATCCATTATTTTAACCAATTTAAAATTTTTAAATTGGTTCAGATTTTCTGGGTCGTTACAATCTCCCCCACTTAAAACTTTTCGTCCCCGAAAAGGAACAAAGTCGAAAGTGGTTTGATAAATCTACAATCACACAACACCACAACCAATCCAATTGTTTTCAACTTTTCAAAAATATACTAATCAATTTCTATACTCTTTTTTAAAAATCATTCAGACTATAGAATTTAGATGTGCACATCCATGGAAAGAAAATAACAACAGAGTAGAGAATTAAATGGTAATGCAAAGTATGGTAATTGTACCTTGCACCCGAGTCAATCGGAGATATCCACTCAGCATCTAGGATAAGCTTTCTGAATGCTCTCCTCAGTTTCCCAAGTACAATCTCGCGGATCTCCACTCCATTGCACTTTGACTAAGTGAACCATCTTGTTCCTCAGCTCTTTGGTTTCTTTGCCGATGATCTTTAGCGGCTCTCTTCTCATAGCTAGTTCTGGAGTTATTTCAATATCCTGCTGAGCTGCTTCTTCAACGATCAAGTCTGGATCATGAACGTGCTTTTGAAGTTGAGATATATGAAATACATCATGAACTCTAGGCAACCAGTCAGGCAATTTGACCCTATAAGCGAGAGTCCCGATCCATTCCAGAATAGGAAACGGACCAATGAATTTGGGCGCCAACTTTCCAGTTTTACCGAACCGGATAACTCCTCTCATCGGCGATACTTTCAAATACACGTAGTCGCCAGCAGCAAAGGATATATCTCTTCTTCTTCTATCGGCATAGCTCTTTTGTCGGCTTTGAGCGGCGAGTAATCGCTTCTTGATAAAATCGACTTTGTCGATAGCTTCTCGAATCATATCAGGACCCAACACAAATCTATTACCAGGTTCGACCCAACAAGTAGGAGATCGGCACAGTCTACCATAAAATGCTTCGAATGGCGACATTGTCAGACTCGCCTGGTAGCTGTTGTTATATGAGAATTCAGCTAAATGCAGATGGTCTTCCCATGATCCACCGAAATCTATAACACAAGCCCGCAATAGATCTTCTAAAATACGATTCACCCTCTCAGTCTGACCGTCTGTCTGAGGATGATAAGCGGTGCTTGAGTTCAACTTCGTTCCCAGCTCGACTTGAAATGCTTCCCAGAATTTGCTAGTGAATATTGTATCTCTATCACTAACTATACTGAGCGGCACTCCATGTAGTCTAACTATTTCCCTGAAGTATATCTGCACCAGACTCTGAGCAGTTCTATTTGATCTGACAGGTATGAAATGGGCGGTCTTCGTGAAGCGATCTACGATCACCCAAATACTGTCATTCCCTTTTCTGGTTCTGGGCAAACCATCAATGAAATCCATAGAAATATGTTCCCACTTCCAGCCTGGAACTTCTAGTGGTTGTAACAATCCAGCTAGTTTCTGTTGGTCACTTCTGACTAGGTGGCAAGTAGGGCATCGGCTAACATATAAGGAAATGTCCCTATTCATCGATTTCCACCAGAAAGTACGTTTGATGTCATTATACATTTTGCTTACTCCCGGATGGATACTGAGTTTTGACTTGTGGCATTCATCCAGTACTTCCTTTCGAAGTTTAGGAATGTTAGGGACACAGATTCGACCTTTGAGCCTTAGGATCCCATCATTATCTACTTGAAAACTCATGGGTTCGCCTTGTTGAATTATCTCTCTGATCTTCTGAATGAAGTGATCATCCTCCTGAAGAGAAGATATTTTATCTATCAATGAAGTCGAGATAATAAAACTGGTGATCATCTCATTCTTTCGGCTTAACGCATCGGCCACGACATTGGCTTTCCCTGGAGTGTATATAATTTCAAAGTCATATGCTGCAAGAAACTCCAGCCAACGTTGCTGCCTCAGATTCAGGTCCTTCTGAGTGAACAGATACTTTAACGACTGGTGATCTGTAAACAGTTCGAATCTCTCACCCAGAAGATAGTGTCTCCAGATTTTCAAGGCGAATACGATAGCCAATAACTCAAGATCATGAGTTACGTAGTTCTTCTCATGTGGCTTCAGCTGACGGCTAGCATAAGCAATCACTTGGCCTCTTTGCATTAACACTGCGCCAAGGCCTTCTCTAGAAGCATCAGTCCAGACTTTTAAATCTTGGTTGCCATCGATGATGGTTAACACTGGAGCAGTTGTTAATCTCAACTTTAGCTCTTCAAAAGCCTCCTCACTTTCTGGGGTCCATTTGAACTTAGAGTGCTTCTTCATAAGCTTCGTTAAATGACCAGATATCTTCGAAAAGTTTTTAACGAACTTCCGGTAATAGCTAGCCAATCCGAGAAAACTGCGGGCTTCAGTGGGGGTACTGGGCTGTTTCCAATTCTAAATAGTCGTGATTTTGCTTGGATCCACAGCGATTCCTTCTTTCGATACGACGTGGCCTAGAAATTTTACTTCATCTTGCCAGAAGATACATTTGGAAAATTTGGCTTTTAATACATTCCGTCTGAGGATTTCCAACACCTGTTCCAAATGCTTTTCATGTTCGGCCTTTGGTTTAGAGAAGATTAGAATATCATCAATAAAAACCAGAACAAATTTATTCAAAACCCCTCTGAACACTCTATTCATCAGATCGACGAAGTAAGCAGGAGCGTTACATAAGCCGAACGACATTACTAACCACTCGTAGAATAAGTCGGGACCTCTGAATGCTGTCATTGGAACACACTCTTCGGCGATTCGAAGTTGATGGAAGTCTGTAGCTAGGTCCATTCGTGAAAATACTTGTGCGCCATTTAATCGATCCAACAAACCATCAATCCGCGGCAATGGATATTTGTTCTTTATGGTTTGCTTGTTCAAATCACGATAATCCACACATAGACGTAGAGTACCGTCAGATTTTGGGACAAACACCACTGCTGCACCCCAATCAGAGAAATTAGGCCTGATCAGACCCTTCCATACTAGATGTCGTGTTTGATTGTCTAATTCCTCCTTCTCCTTCAAAGACATTCTTCGAATCGCGTGAACTACCGGCCTTGCATTCGGAATCAAAGCAATTTTGAAATCTATTTCTCTCTCTGCGGAGGTAGGCGAACAACTTCTTCGAACACATTCGCATAGTTCTTGACGACAGGGATGTCTTTCACTAGATCGGGAATATTCTCTGCGACTTCAGGGACATTTTCTATTTGGGCTGGAGAAACATTCAAAGCTGCCCAGAAGTCCTTTCTATTTGAAGTCGGGCTTTTGCATGGTATGGTTATATAATTCCCCGATTGTGCCTTCGCCTTAACAACTCTCTCGGCGCATCTAACCTTAGCTTCATATTTGGTCAGCCAATCCAATCCGAGAATAAGATCGAATTCACTAAAATTCATGACGATAGAGATAATAGGTAATTTATAGCAGGAAAAAGAGACAGGTACTGCACAAATCCAACTGAGATTGATGGAACCCCCAACGGGATTTTGGACAGTCATTGGTTCCTTGAGCTTCTTCAGTTTTAAATCTAACTTCTTGACTGCACTCTTTGCAATAAAGCTTCGTGACGCGCCTGTGTCAAACGGTACTTTAACTGGAATGTTCTTGACATTGAGCGTGCCTTCTAAAACATCATACCTTTCCTGAGCAGACGAAGATGCAGGTACTCCTACCACTTCATTTACATGCACGACTTTGGACTTCTTAAATTGCCTGCAGTCCTTTTCAAGATGGCCAGTCTGACGGCATTGAACGCATTTTCTATTCTCTCGAAACTGGTTATCGGTTTAGACCCCTTCTTTCGTTTCTTCAAGGTTTTACACTTCCTAGTCAGATGCCCCTGTTTATTGCAGTTAGAGCATGTGGCAGTCATTTCCAGTTCCTTTTCAGATTTAGCCCTTTTTCTCTTGGCACTGGGCTTCTTACTGACACCAGCCTTTGTACTGGCCTCAGGACGATCAGTTTCAGACTCATTTCTATTACTAGAGCTGACTTCTTCTTCGTACTGTAGCGTACCTTTCTTATGGAGATCTTCATACTGATAAGCCATATAAATCATTTCAGAAAAGGGGAGCTTCACGTTCCTCATTACACTATTCTGATACTTTCTTTGAAGTCCATGAATAAATCTCAGATTTTTCCTCTTTGGGTCTTTAATCAGATGAGGGGCAAAGTGAGAAAGTTCGTTGAATTTCTTATGATATTCTGGGATGGTCATATCACCCTGTATCAGATAAGAAAATTCGTCGCATAATCGCTCAGTCGCTTCTGGAGGAGTAAATCTTTCTAAGAAAATCCTTTTAAATCTATCCCAGATGATATCACCTTCTTGATTATTCTCAATAACTGAATCCCACCAGAACAAAGCTTCGTCTTTGAGTGCCCAGAAGGCCAGTAATCTTTTCTGGTCATCTGTAACACCCCACCTCCGCCAAGGTAACTCTTGCAAGTACATTGGCTTCGGAGGGGCGTTTAAACAAGGTAAACATGCATGCAGATATCACAAGACAGAACATATAAGTAAAACAGAGTAGTAAAGCAGCGGATAAAACTAACATTTCAAAACCAGAGTTAAGTTACAACAAAGTACTTGGTCATTATTTTCCAACAAACAATGTCTAGATAAAAGCATAAACTGAAAAACTGAAATACATAAAGTACTATCCCCAAAATGAAGTGATAAACCATAGCTAGCTCAATGTCCAAAACCATACATGAGCAAATCCAGTAAGCAAGCTATGAAGATCCAAGCTAAGCTCCAATGTTCCCACCCTGAGAACCTGAGGGGGGGAACGGAAGAAAAGAGGTGAAAGAAAACAGGTCAGTCAAAAAGACTGGTAAGCCCTACTACTATCAGTCTATGAACTAGTAAAGTTAACTGGCATGAGAAGTTGAGATGAACATAAGGATAACAACATACTGGCATGATGATTAACTAACAGGATAGATAAAGATGTCATCGCATAATCAAGGTTAAGTTTTGCACCATGGTTGTACTAGCATTCTAACATGTCAAGTAAAAACGTGAATCGATCCCTTGGCCCACGCTTGGCCCAATATCATGAGGTGACCTAAATCAAGGTCCAACTACACGGTCTAGTTGATCGGCTCCCTACAAGCCTAACTCGTCAAGTGTCGGTGTCATACGGCCCAAACCTGCAATGTAGTTAAACTGCGCTAGGTCCACCCTAGGGCGTATCAAGTCCTAGGGTGTCAACCTCGGACACCAATCAAGTATGCACAGTCTAGATCTACTGGTACCCGTGCCTGATTCTCCAACTCCGAACGATGTGCACGACCAAAGTCCGCTTGGACCTACACCGGCGTACCTACTCAGCCGTCGTTTTGGTCGCTTACATGTCAGCCCAGTAATCGTGCCCCACCCTAGCCTAGTCCCTAGGGTCTTATGATACTATCAAGAGGGTTACTGCTGGAAAGGACCACGTCACTAGGGTTTCTTAACGGGTTAAATGTGGTTAACCCGATCCAAACGTGGATTAAATTGGTTAAGTGTTCCCAAGGTTCATGACTTAACCCCGATTAACCCATCAAGCCCAAATTGGTTAAGTATTAAGTGGACCATGACTTAACCCTAATCAGGAGGCATTCATTAACTTAATGTGCTTTAACCTCTCACATTAGACCTTGTTGTGGTTACTAGTTAAGCCGGGCGGGTCCGGGTAGCTTTACACCACAACTTGGTCTAACCTCGGGTTCGAGCACAACATGACCAACTTCTCACATTGGGTCCTATTGTTTGTAGCCACTAGTTAAGCCGGGCGGGTCCGGGTAGATTTATGCTACAAACTCAACCCAACCTCGAGTTGGCCACACTCATCTTTTCTAAGTGTCATGTCCATTATGTTTCCAAAACATAATTACATATCACGTCATGTTATAAAAACCATGTTCTTGTCATAATGTTACCCAACCCCAACGTAATCCCATCGTTTACATAATCGCAACAACGCATAAAGGATAAAATAGGGAACTTGGCATAATCATGACAAAAAGGTGTTGAAGCCACAAGTTTAACATGGTGGCATATGAAATGTACATATGTTCATATACTTGCATATTGCATTATTAGGCTTCAAAAGTATGCATAAAACCAAACTTAGCATATAAGTGATACATGGTGATAAATGACATGTAGAAGTTGCTAGAAGTACGCATTTAGCCTCACATGCAAGTTATCATAAGGGATATGATAACTTCCATGTTGCCAAAATGCAACCTTTAACATAAAGCTTGAAGCTTTAAGCTCACAAACTCAAGTTTAACTTGCATAACATGATAACATGATCAACCCAAACTTGCATAACATGATAACATGATCAATCCAAACTTGCATAACATGATAACATGATCAACCCAAACTTGCATAACATAGCAACATGTGTCAACTTGCATAATGATCAACCAAACTTGCATATCATAATGATCAACCAAACTTGCATATAATGATCAACCAAACTTGCATATCATGATGATCAACCAAACTTGCATATCATAATGATCAACCCCAAACTTGCATCATTCATTTAACTTTAGAGTTTCAAAAATGAAAGTAGAAAAGGGCTTACAATGCTATGAAGACACAAACAAATAGTTATTAAAATATTGAGACGAAGCCCTTATGCAATCACCCAAATATGCAAGCTCCAAATGAAAAACCCTTGAGCCAAATCAATAAAAATCCTTGCTTTGAAATAGAAATGTTGCAACTTGACTTGAATGCAAACTAAGAACACTCATACAAGCTTGAAAACACTTGTATGCACTCAAAATCCCTCATATAAATAGACTTAGAAATTTTAGCATGAGAGTGGAGGCCATGAGAGGAACAAATTTGACATAGTTTAGTTGTAGGATTGAATAATGGTGATTTAGGCTAGGTTTAGGTGTCTTTTTATAGAAGATTAGGATAGTATTAGCCATAGGATTAACCCTAGATTCAATCCAAGCCATCAAATCCCGTCACAAGCCTCCAAAACAGGTCAAAACAGCCAAAATGGGTGCACCAGGTTGCCTGGCCGACCAGGGAGGTCAACCCCCAGGTCGACCCTAGGGTCGACTCCCTAGTCGACCTGGGGGGAGGTCGACTCCCCAGTCGACCCCCAGGTCGACCCCCTGGGTTTGGCGGGAATTTTCCCGCCACTTCTGATTTTCTGAAATTTGAATCTGTTTTGAATTTGAATTTTTCATGAAACTTCGCGAGGCCATATCTTGGTCATATGGACTCCGATTTTCGAAAACTCGGACTCTATTTCGCGTATTTTTCTGAGACGAACGCAATGGCACAGCCCGTTTCCCTTGATTCAGATTTTACAGTTTAATTCCGCCTTGATTTGTGTTATAACATGTTATTCAAAAATACGGGTTGTTACATCATCCCTCAGTTTTAATGCTTCGAAGATCTTCTCATCAGAACGAATCCAAGATTGTGTTTTCATAATTGATTCTTCACCAGAGAACGGTATTCCACCCATATTTCGATATTTGATTAATAGGGCCTCAATATCCGGTTCTGCATTCCTTCTGTTTCTGACACTCATTTTCTAGTACTTCTGCAAATAGCAGATCAAGTGTCAGGTCAATAGAAAAGATATTTTAAAATATAGAGACAAATACTTGAATGTAAATATGTCTATCGAGGTGTAATTTCATTCTGCTTTACTCATACTAGGATATTACTGATCCTATCTGTATAGAGTTTCCCGTCCTAGAACACTACTGGTTCTATTTCTGACGAGTTCGTTCAAATGTTATATTCCAGCACTAAGCTTAACCAAAGCTCTGATACCAAAATGAGACGACCCCAAATCCCGTTCAGACGGAGACAAGGGTAATCTTTGGAATATAACACAGAAACAGATAATAGCAGAACAAAATTAAATAAATACACCAGATAATGAACAATAGAATATACTGGATAAAAGTAATCATCAGAGTTACACAGTATACAGGATCTTACTTAGTACAAATACAGTTCAGCTATACATAAATGTCTACAGCGGAAATAAACAAAGTATGTAAAATAGGAGCTGAACAACATAAAAAGAGATAAATGATAGAATCCATCTTCAGCTCCAGCTATCCAGAAAGAACCAGCTAAACCTGAATACAAGGCTGCCCGTGTAGAAAAAGGGGCACCCGAGTTTGAAAGTGAAACAAACTACGAGTCAGTTATGGGACTGGTATGAGAAATCTACTCAACACATATATATAATTTGGCTAATCACAGGACCACGCCACTTTCGTGGAACGGGTTTACTTCATCGGATTGCCAGTGCTTTAAAACAAATCTTTCTTTTAAACATCGCAATGCTTTTTATAAAAATGAAGCCATTATAAGACTCAGTTCCCATCACACAATGCAACGCAAACCGGAGGATAGAGTTTTACCTTATAATGGCCAAAATATTATTGATACGAATAAAACAAAGGCAATTGATATTATTGCTAGTGTTCATATGTTTTGAAAACAATTTCAAATCATAACTATCAATCATAGACGGCATGGGTACCATATATCATGTCGCCATATATATATACAATCAAAACCGCACGATGTCGTATGTGGAAATTGGATTTCCGTCTATAACCAAGGCAAAAGATAGTCCTTACCGAATTCGAGACTGCCTAGCCCGAGTCTCAGGATCAGAACGCATCGACCCTTGGAGCGACAGAGCCGGTCCACACGGAGTGGATTAAAATACCTGAGCACTACGTTTCGCCGCCCTTTGGGCCGTAAGCGAGCCAACAAGTGACTCCATCGGACCCGGATCGTCCGATCTAATTGAGGCGCCTCGCAACAGCAACAACCACATAGGTGAAAAGTATATAAATGTCAGGGCTGGTAGGTCACTGACACCACCCTAGCTAGGAGGAAACGCAGGCCCTCCCTGAGGTCCTTTCTCCCGTTTCTGGTTCATACCGGGGTGTGAGGCTCGCGATTTCACATTATAAACAAAGCTACGCCACATAGGCGGTGCTTTGATCATCACCACAAGACTTTGCTTTTCAATAGAAGTCCTGATCACTGCATCTTAGCACACCACACCGGCAATTTATGCCATGCGACTGATGTCCGTCGATATACAACCTCTGAGCTCGTACGTTTCAGAGAAGGGCGTTAAGCAAAAGAATAAATTCTCCGCCGCCAAACAGATGTATATTTAACAGAGATCAGTCGACACAGAATAAAATCCAACGTCAAACACACAGTCCATTTACAAGTCCGTTCTGGGTCTGAACGAAACCGGAGGCACTAAATACCTCGCAAAACCCATCGATCACCACGTACGTCTGGACGATCACCACTCATTATCCATATTTCGGGATGCCTCCCAATCAGGACCTCGGTTACCATCCAAATGAGGTGAAGATCTCCGGTCTTCGACCACCGTCTTCATCTTCGACTTTCAATCGTCGATCAATTATTTGAAATGAGAATTAACTCGGCCTTTTCAAATAATTCACGTATATTTAGAATTTCAAATCAATTTATTTCAATGGTTAAATCATTCGACAACACCAATTTTGTTCTTTAATATAATTTTCACACCAAACACATTCAACCATCAAATACCACATAAATCGAGCAAATTCAGTTTATTTCCTTCTATTATCGTTTATGATATTTTATAACGATTTATCGCTATTTTTATTTATTTTAAAATAGCCAATTTATTCAAAACGACGCTTCAGGCCATAACGCGGCCGTGGCGCTGTTTTTCTTCAGATTTGATTTACACATATCTGAAACTCTAACCGTTGGATCTTCACAAAATTTACATGATTAGAAAGGTCTTTTCAAAATGAATCCAACGGTTCCAATTTCGGGAAAATCCGACGGTCGGATCTCACGGTACAATCGTTTGAAGTTTCGATTTCAAAATACAAACTGTAGCGTCGTTATTCGATTAAATATATATATACATATATATATATTTATAAATATAATCGTTTCTGGCGCTGTTTTCCTTCAGATTTGAATTAAACATTCCAGACAATCCAACCGTTGGATTTTTACAAAGTTGGTGCCGTTGGAAAGATTTCTCCAAAGCGAACCCAGCGGTTGCGGTTTCGGGAAAATCCGATGGTCGGATTTCTCGTACTAATCGTTTCAAATTACGATTCCGAAACGCGAACTGCACGGCTTCGATTCCTTTTAATTATATTTATATTTATATATATATAGTTCATTCTATAATTCCAACTATAGTTCATTCTATATTTTCAACTTCGTTTTCACTTCAAATATTTCACTAACGCCTTACTATTTCGAAAAATTTCGCCATAACCTCCTTTGTACGGGGAGGGGTTTGGAAATTTATTGGGCCGTGTTAGGTACCCAATAAATCCTAAAAAGCATTCACATATTTATAGTGATATATTCTGGTGTTTACGGGGGAGCATGTATAGATAATCACTCCAGAGAATAAATTCTCGTCACCCCGTTTCCGTGTGGAAATAAATAGTCCATGTGCCGTATCTAATAACTAGAGAGACGCGATTATTGTCAATTCCAGACCCGTGTGGGGTTTTTATTAATCTAGCAATTTATCGTTATATTTTATAGGGTCCATATCAGTCATCAGTTCAACCTGTAGTATATAATCATCGCCATACAAGCCTCTCGCTCGTATGGTAAATCTTCCACCTCGTCACACAAGCACCAATTGCTTATGTGGAATATGATGAAGTATGCCTATCGTCAAGAAGTATGCCATGTAGCGTAGTTCAAATTTAATTGTTACTATCCTATGGCGATATTTATTATTTCACACAGAATAACCAGCACTCAGCATCTAATGGCATTCACAGGAGTTGATATAAAAATAAAATTGCGCAGCCAACTCATCAAGGCTTACCTATTTTTCGGGCACGCAAATAATTTCTTTACTCTACAACTAATCCATTTTTCCTGTTCAACACATGTATATATATGCGCAGAACAAAGCCAATAATAATATTTCTAGCAAACTATTATTTATTTCAACACGTGTGTATTTTTATCAAAGCGTATACATGATAAAAGAAATATTTTTATCATCAAAAATATTTATTCAACACGTGAATATTTTTAACACTTCATATTCACAATAAAAATGTAGTTTTTATTGTCTATTCATTTTATTTTTAAAAGATGATAACATTCAACACACGAATTTCAACTCGACGAACAAATTGCAATCCAACACATGAATATTCTATATAGTTTGTATATCTATAAAAATGTGATTTTTATCGCAAAAGCTATTTGTTTAAATCCAAATAATATTCAACACATGAATTTCAACTCAACGAATGAATTGCAACTCAACACATGAATATTCTCTATAGTTTGTATATATATAAAAATGTGATTTTTATCGCTAAAACTATTTGTTTAAATTCAAATAATATTCAACACATGAATTTCAACTCAACGAATGAATTGCAACTCAACACATGAATATTCTTTCAACATATGCAATTTATTTCAACGAATGAAAATTATTCTAACACATGTATATTTCAGAAAATTTCGGCAGCATAACGGCAGGGTAGTTAAAACCGAGACCGTCCCTAGTACGGCTCCCCGCTCTACCTTAAAACCTCGCGGTTTTTGACAATGGGGATCATGCATCTAGTTCGCACGCAGGCGGCATGTATATATTTATTTCATTTCCGCAAACTAATCCTATGTGGTTTCAACCAAATATTTCTCAACCACAAACGGGTATTTTTCAATCACAATCAATCAAAATCAACCACAAACAATCATTCGCTATCAATCAATTTTCACAACAATCACAACCAATAAATATCGTCCATGGTTTGTGGACGAAGGGCGTATATATATATATATATATATATATATATATAGCAATTCACTTCTATTTCAACACATATATAATTTTTACAACGCATATACAACTTATACATCGAACGTACAACTTATACAACGCTTATATAACTCATACATCGACTATATAATTTATACATCGTCGTTTTCCATATCGTTTATTAATTAGAAATCTCACATTGGGTTCCACTCCACCAAAAATAGCAGAAGGCTCAGAAAAATATGCGGTCTCTTCTAAAATGTAGAAGGCGTCCACACGGTCACGATGTTTCCTGTTTCATCGAATTTCGTTAACATAGCAAAAAGATATGATTTTTCGAAGTTTGCAACGGTTTTAAACTGTTAAAATCAGTTTTAAATTAAAACAGCCGATACCTTTCAAAACTGTTCGAAACTAGGTTTCGATTGTTCGATCTATCCGTGCAATGGTTCCACGATCGGGTTGCGCAGGGTCGAAGACCTACGTGAGGCGCACGTGCGCCAGGGAGGAGGGTCAACTCGGTGGGCCCTAGCTGGCGTGGCGGCGGTTTCAATGTCGCAACTTCACGGAGGTGATTCGGGAGATTTACACAACTATAATTGCTACTCCTTATATGGATTTGAAGATCTCTCCGAGCTCTACAAAATCCTCAACAGGAGGGAGGCATAATTTTGCTTGTAGGAGGAGAAACGGAGGAGAGAAGGCACGAGCTGATTCCGCCGTAAATCGTTATCGGGGAGAGAGAAGCGGGGGGGGGGGGGAGGGGGGGGGGTCTGACGTGGACGAGTAGATTTTTTTTTATAAAGTTTAAAAATCCGAAAATACCCCTTGCCTCTCGCGAACCCCAATCCAAACCCAACGACTGTCATCCCTAGCGTTTTACCCCCATTCCGAACACAATGGGATATGTTTCGTAGGCCCATTCGACTGTTTCAGTCAGTTTTCTTTCAAATTAAAATATAAAATATTTAATATCTAATTTGAACGTACATTTCAATTTGCCATGGCCACAAACTGATTCGAAAAATTCCAGAAAAATAAATCTAGCTATGTTTTGACGATACGGTCCCAACAAAACTAGTTTCGTCGAATTCTGAGACCGTTTGCAAAAAGGCCCATTTCTGGTCGATCCAATTTAACTGTAATTGACCAAAACACATTTTCCTTTGCCACGCTCACATACTAGCTTCAAAAATTATGTAATTTGAAATTTAACAATAACTTCACATCCCGGATACAACAAAAGTGGTTTCGTCGAATTCCGAGGTCGTATGCAAAATAACCAATTTCACAAACTATATAAATTCCATAGCGACCTTTCTGAAAATTCATTCAGTCATAACTTTTGCTTCCCACTATGAAAATTTGATTTTTCAGATTTGTTAGAAAGGTATTCACTAACAGATTTAAATATTTTTGGTTTCACTAAAATCCGTTTTGTTTTGCACTCGATACAGTCCGACAAAGTTTGAATTCAAATTTTGAAACTGCAGCGCCATTTCAGGCCTTGTTTATAATTATAATTAACTATATTCGTTTTCAATTGTCGATTCAAACTCAGTTTTCATCGCTATTATTTAAAATATTTATTTTAATTATTTAAAATCCATTATTTTAGCCAATTTAAAATTTTTAAATTGGTTCAGATTTTCTGGGTCGTTATATTCCCCTTCCAGTCCTTTGGAGCCGTCAGAACAATCAAATGAATGTCCGCTCCCATCGTGTCTTATAACACCTCAATGATCTACCCCGTTGGGTTATTCACCCTCAAACATACGGACTGGTCCAAGCGCCTCACTTTAATATGTTGTTAGACCCTATGTCTAAACATTCTTTTACGCGCTTGCTTTTCCTTACCATGTTTCCTTTTAACTTGGTTATTCCCATTCACATTAAATTCTTCATCAACTACCAAGTTCCTCTTGCTTATTAATTTCAGTTATAACTTAACCCATTTAAGTTTATTAATAAGCCCACGACATGTTATTCTCCGAATTGTGGCCCAAGGTTTGTAATCCACAATCTCTTTTATAATCTTGTTTGATTTCATCATTACAATAACATGTTTTACTTAATATGTAATTAAGTATATCTCAATTCATATGTTTTCCAATTAACATGTCACTTACCATTTATGATTAAATATAACTTATTTCATTTCATAAGTTTTCATCATCCTTTCTCATTTAATCATAATTCCACTTTACATTGTCAATACAACTTATCGTTGTTTACTTATTAACTTAGTTCTATTAACTAAGGCCCATTAATAAGTTTATCTATCCATTTATATAACCTATGTTATAATTTCCAATTGTCCCTAGGACAAGTCTGAACATGTTATTCTTATCAGTGGGTTTCAGACCTCCGAGTTTACAGATTACTTAATTTTTATTAAGTACAATATATTTTCCCACTTTTCTTAACTGGTTTCAGGTTTTCTCCTTTACTAATTAATTAATTTACAATTAAGTGTCCCTTAACTCAGTTCACCAGTTATCCCATTCCCTTACTAGTTTATTATAACCTAAGTTATAATATTCACTTGTCCCTAGGGCAAGTCTACCTATTATACAACATTTTCATTAATGTTATTTATTTATAATAGGTTATTATCATTCCCCTTTTAAACCATTTACTGATGTAAACCATTATTCTTCATTAACCGTAATATATATTCCTTGTTATATTAAGGAAAACACTTCATGCAGCTTATTAGTTTGGTAGAAGGAATCAATGATTTATTTTTATAACGTATTCCCATCTAAATTCGTGGTAGCAAGTAATTTTTTCTTACTTTATTTACCGTGGCTTACTTGCAACCACGTTCTTAGAAATAGGTCATTTAGGGAAATACATCACCTTCCCTTTATGTCACGCTAACTCAGTTCATTACATCCCTTCCTTTCCTATTTTCTGAGTTAGACATTTAATTAACATCATTGCCATTTATTCCTATCTTGTTATATACATATATTTATATATATGTACATACATATGCCTAGACCTCTCACATTAAGCCTACACTTGTGGATGATGGATTTGTCGGGTGGGTCCCGGCAGACTACTACCACAAGTCGACTTAACCTCGTGCCTTAGCACCATTCTTTGTTATGCACTTAGACCTCTCACACTAGATTTATCATTTGTGAATGATGGATATGTCGGGCAGGTCCGGGTAGACTTCTATCACAAGTGCAATCTAACCTCGTGTCTAAGGCGTTACAGTTCCAAGTTACTGTGTATTTAAGCAAGTTCATATTTTAATAGTTATCCACTTTTTCCATGTAAAATTTTGGCATATTACCCTATTTATATGTCTAATGTAATCCAATTTACATGTCGTCAAGTTATGCCTATATTTTAATGCATGTCCTTTTTAACATGTATTTAATTCTATTTTTTGATATGCAAGCATTTAATTGGGTAATTGTTCAGATCTAACAAGTTAAAAGTCAATTACTCAACAATATGCCACAAGTAAATCATGTAGTTATAATCACTAAATTGGCTATTCATATCCTAACAATTTTCTTTTCTCCAACATGTAAACATTCAATACTTTAGCCAATTCAACATAGGAATTTCCTGACATATTCATATTAACATTTTAACTCGTTACAACAGCAATTTATAATTAATATGACAATTTCACAATAAATAAAAAGGGGAATGCTAAATGATTATGTACTATAATCTAAAATAATATGGCTTAAATCCACTCACCTTTTATGCTTTCCCCAATTTTGGATCTGATCCAGTTTTAACATCCATGGTTTTTCCCCTTTAATCGGATTCACAACCTAACGACCATGGATTTATTATTTTCATTAAAAGAGAGAAAGGAAAGGAAGAGTAAGAATTAGAATGGATTGGATCTAGAATTTTACCTTGGTTTCATGATTCTGGATAATCTTTTTATTACTGTCAATTCTCTCTTCCACATCTGGATTCATAATTTTTCTAGGCTAATATTTTAATTTTTAGAATAGATTTGAGAAGAGAGAGAGTAATGGCAGAGCTCCAGTGTAGCCGCCAAATTATAAGGTTTAGGGTTAGGTCTAAGGTCTTATTTATAGGTGTAGCGAAGGAACCAGGACCCCCAGATTTAATTTAAAAACATCAATATCGTCCACGTCAGAAAAGAACTTTCCAGATCCACGTGTGGATCTACCCCTAGGTCGACCCCCCTATTGGTGCGTCGAACCATAGGTCGACCCCCAGCGATCTAATTTCCCTCCAGCTTTTCCCGCTCGTGAATTTTGATTTTTGAACTGATTTTTCGAATTTTATGGGTATATTTATTTAATATATATACACATACATACATATAAGCTCCTTATATGTATACAAACTTCTAATGCTCATAACTTCTTCATACGGTATCCGTTTTATGCAAACCATGTGTCTATCTTGATTAGAATTTCGAGTCAGATGCAATGGCATAGTCCGTTTTACTTAATTCCGAATATTTAATTAAGTTATCCTTATTTTATTATCTTGAGTTAAAAATTAGGGGTGTTACAATAAATCATAGTAAATATGTTTTCGTTATTGCCGATAATGACTCTAGATACACCTGGACTCTATTTCTTAAACATAAAAGTGATGAGTTATTTAAAGATTTTGCAAAAAGAATTCAAAAATTATTTTCTTCAAAATCAAAACTATACATAGTGATCATGGTGGATAATTTAAAATGAAAATTTTGAGAAATTATGTAATAAAAAGGGAATTACTCATGATTTCTCCATTCTACGAACTCTACAACAAAACAGAGTAATTGACCGTAACAATAGAACGATTCAAGAGTGTGTCAAAACTATGCTTTCTGATAATAATTTACCAAAAAAACTTTTAAGCTGAAGCAGTTGCTAAGGCTCGTTATGTCTTGAATATAATTTTAGTTAGGCCATTAACTAATAAAACATCATACAAACTTCTTCACAATAAGAAACCAAAAGTATCTTAGTTTAGAGTTTTTGGAATTAAATGTTTCATTTTAAATTCTAAAGAAAATTTAGATAAGATTGACTCCAAATCAAATGAAGGAATTTTTAATGGATACTCAAATAGATATAAAGCTTACAAAGTTTTAATTTAAAAATTAACACTATTGAAGAAATTATGAATGTATCTTTTAATGAACATTTTAAAGAAGAAAAGTAAAAACATAATGAAGATGAATTTGATATTGAAAATAATGAATCAAATGAAATAAATAATGAAATCAATCAACCTAATAAAAGAATCAGACTTCTGATAGATCATCATGTAGAAAATATACTAGGAGATATTGAGTCTGTAGTTAGTGCTAGAAAAATATTAAATAATATGAGTATAGCTTTTATTTCGATTATCAAACCTAAAAATCCAAAGGAAGCACCAACTGATGATTCATGAATACTTGTTATGCAAGAAGAATTGAATCAATTTATCAGAAATGATGTATAGGAGCTTGTTCCTATATCTGAGGATAAATCTATAATAAGATCTTATAAATGGGTTTATAAAAATAAAATGAATGAACTTGGTGATATCGTTAGAAATAAAGCACGATTAGTCGCATAGGGATTTTGTCCAGAAGAAGGAATAGATTACGATGAAACTTCAGTCTCTATAGCAAGACTAGAAGTTATTATAATTCTACTTTCTTTCGCTAATTATAATAATTTCAAATTATTTCAAATGGATGTAAAAAGTGCATTTTAAAATGGTTTTGTTAAAGAAGATGTTGATATTGAATAACCCCCGTTATTCGAAGATGAAAATTTTCCAAACCATGTTTACAAATTAAAGAAAGCCCTATATGGTTTAAAACAAGCTCCCTGAGCTTGGTATGATAGGTTATGAACTTATTTACTACAAATCAAACTTTGAAATTGGTAAAGCAGATAATACACTTTTTATTAAAAGAAATAAAAATGATATTCAAAGAGTACAAATTTATGTTGATGACATTAATTTTGGATCAACAAATAATAAAACGAATCAAGAATTTTCTAAAATTATGAAAAAGATTTTAAAATGAGTCATATAAGATAATTAACCTTCTTTTTAGGATCACAAATAAACCAATTAGATAATTGCATATTTATTAATCAAGAAAAATAGCTAGGCACATAATTAATAAATTTAATATGGCTAATACCAAAGGAAGCCTACACCTATAGCAACCAATGAAGCCTTAAGCAAAGATGACCCGTCAAAAGATGTGGATCAAAAACTATATAAAGATATGATAGGTTCTTTATTATATATAACTTCAAGTAGACCAGATATTATGCATAGTGTTTTCCTTTGTGCAAGATATCAGTCTTAACCTAAGGAAACACACTTAAAAGCCGTAAAACGAATTCTACGTTTTGTCAAACACATAATAGATTTTGATTTATTTTACCGTAAGAGAAATTCATTCGATTTAATTTCATATTGGGATGCTAGTTACGCCATTTGTAAATCAGAATGAAAAAGTACAAGTGAAACTTGCCACTTTTTGGGACATTCTCTGTCTTCTTGGTTTAGTAAAAAGAATACAATTTCCTTATCAACAACTGAAGTAGAATAAATGTCGCTTCTTCTTTAGTTTGTTCTCAAGTAATTTATATGCAACAAACTCTAAAATATTTTGGATTAAGTATAACCAAATCACCAACATACTACGATAATACGAGTGCGATAAATCTATCTAAAAATCCTACTCATTATGCTAGAATAAAAGATATAGATGATAGACATAATTTTCTAAGAGATAATGTAACTAAAGAAATTATTTCATTAGAATTTATTAAAACAAAGAATCAACTTCCAGATATTTTAACTGAACCCTTGAATGAAGCAACGTATACTAAATTAAGAAGAGAACTAGGTATTTTCTCATTAAATGAAATAGAATAACTAGATATATTAGTACATATATATAATAAAATATAGAAAAATACAAAAATTTCAAAATTACAAGAGACATATCGACATGTAATACCCCATATGTCGACATATAATAGTTTAAGGGCGAGTCTTATAGATTAGTATATAGTTTGTTGATGACAAAGGGGGAGAATTATAAAATAGGCTTAGAGTAAGGGGGTTAGGCTTAGTGTAAGGGGGAGTTAGTAGTTTTGGAATTAATTTTTGTAGCAGAGGGAATAATTGAAGAACCAAGACTTCAGGTAAGTATATTTTATAAACAAATGTTGTCATCATAAAAAAGGAGGAGACTGTAGGGACTAAGATGTCCATGATGATGGTTTTGATGAATACGACCTTGTTTTAACTATTATTTTTATAAAATATATATACTAACACCTTTTTTTGGCAAAGCTGACCGGTTATTATAGTGTTTCGTAAAACTTATTATTATACCAAATAATACTTACAATATTTGCAGGAGTTTGGCAGATTGCTAGACTACTATTTCGGTTTTTAAACTGGATCGTCCACCACAAACGACATTTATAGTGGGAAGTCCACTTGTCTATTCTAGATTATAGTGCGGGAGCTAGCTAGAATACTAGACTATTATTTCTGTTTTCAAGGTGGACCGTCCACCAATAGCTTCACAAGCTTACAGTACTAGGCCCAGTCAAAAGCATTTAGACAATAGGATTTCCTAGCCCAAGCACACCACGTAGGGGACTGGATAGACTATTACTACCTTAGACAATTACATTGACATTTTACAAGTAATCCACAGTGAAAAGTACAATATCATGTGCCTCCCAAGGCATGTAGCAGCAAACAGTAAGGGACAGAGACCCTTATCATCAAAACAATTCACCTGTAAGCACAATTCCATATTCTCAAAGTACCATGCCATGTCACATTCCATACCTTGTATTGTGTTGAAGAGTACAGAAGTACTTCACTTTGCTAAAATTCAAGAAAATCTCCAACTGCGCAGAGAAAAATGCTCCAAGGGAGAAAACCACCATAACTAGGTAGACGACAGAGGAGCACAACAACATAATTCCTTTACAACTACCTTGATAATCTGACATAGTAAGACAAATCCGACAAACAAGGGAACATAGTAAATACCCTTAATACACGTTGAACTGAAAACCAAAACACATAGCAAACTCTCCGCAGATAAGTTATCGTCGAGAGCCACTGTCATTGGAAAACAGAGAACAATGCACTTGAAACTATAGCAAAAAGGCACACAAACCACCACTTGTCAAACAACATAGCATTGAATACCAAAGTACAATTACAACCAAAATTTGACATGAACAATATCACACAACAGGTGATGAGAGAGGAAAGAGAGAGCATTAATGCAGAATAGTTCCATGTCGGAGTAAAGCTTCCCATGTTAGCAGGTATTAAGTAATCGTGCAGCAAGAGAAACGTCAACCAATCACCATATACCAACCTCACAACCCATAGAAATTAAGAAAAGTACACTGAATAACTACATACACCCAAAAAAACACGAGATGCAAAACCAATCAAGACAAAGCTTATAGTAAACCCTAGAGCACCCTCAATACCCAACACCACAAGCTCCACTGATCCACGACAACTGGATTCAGTCTCGTATAAGGATCAAGAGAAAATTCAGGAGGTCTATTAAGGTTGAAGGGGATAGGACCACGGTGCAAGAATCGGCCCGAGTGGCTCATCTGAAGCGTATTAGGGTAAAGAGGAATTTGAGTTCATAGATCTAAGCAGAAATGTTTAGAGATTGATAGGCTGACGATTGCAAAGCTCAGCAGTAGAGAAATCAAGTGAAGAGGAGGAGAAGCAGAGATGAAGATAGACAAAATGAAAGAGGGAGAAAGTGAATTGGAATGGAAGGGAAAGAATCAGTTGTCCCCATTACCAAGCTTTGCAGCTGCATGATCAAATCTATATGACGTAAGGTAGCGAAAACTTATTGAATTGAAGGAATTATATACAAGTATTGATTTGAAGACTATACGGTCTAAAGGTTCAAGACTGAAGATATCAAAGAAGAAGAGTTCAGGATTGAAGACTTATGAGTAACATGAGGTTAAGAGTTCAAGAAAGCATGATAAGTTTTAGAGTCTAGATTTATTGTTAAAACTCTATAATACCACTAATCTCTTTTTTAAATCCCATATTATTTTTACCTTATTATTTTCAAAATTGATTTCAAAATTACTTCCTATTTAAAATAAATATATATATATCTTTTAATCTTTCTTGGATTTTAAATTTAACTCCTAATTTAAATGTTTTAGATTTTATTATTTATATTTTTAAGTTTTAATCATATATGATTACTTAAGTTTTAATTTTTTTTTGATATTTATAGGTTTATATATAAAGTTTTTAAATTTCTTATTTATCTATAGTTTTGAATATTAAGTTTTAAAGTTTGTATATTTATACTCGTAATTTTAAATTAACTTTTATATCACTTTTATAAATTATAATTAGTTGTTTTTTTATTTATAATTTTACTTTATTATATTACTTTATTATATATAACAATGGTATGTTTAAACTCCAGAATTGCCTTGATTTATTTCAACATCCTTTACATTATTTTCAAAAGAATCTAAATTTCATTTTTTTTCTAAGACATGTCGACATGGTGTACTAGGCACGTCAACAAGGTGTCTGTTATTTTTAAAAGTTATATCTATTGGTTTGAAACTTTTCCTGAAAGGTTATGACTTTTGGACAACTATAAATAGGGTTTTAAATTCGGATTTTTATAACTACTTCCATATATTTTCTTCTCTCCTTTCTCCTCTCCATTTCTACTCTTGATTTCTTAAAGTGTATAATCAAACTCTACAGAATTTCAAAGAGAATCACATCAATTCTATTCTAGATTGGTTACCTATAATACTCTCATAAGATTTCAAATGCTATTTAGAGTCATAGGGGTTTATGTAATCAAAGATCGCAATATCAAGTTCTATTGAGTCTTCCTTCCAAAAACCGAGATTGAAAAGGTGTGGTTGTACTTGTAGCCGGTATAAATCAACCGAATGTTATTGTAGCCCAAAAATCAATTGAGTCTCACTGTACTCTGGAAACATGTGGGATGTACCTCGTGGCTTGTGAAATCGAGGATTGTATTTGAAGATTATTATTTAAAAGAAATCTACATCAACCCAGAGTTGTATGGGGTTGGATGTAGGGTAACTATCCTGGATATACGGTAACCCCGAACTAGTATAAAACTCCTGGCGTGTTCTTTCCTTTACTGTTTTTACTTTTTATTCTACATCTGTGTTTCATTCTATGATTGTTATATATTTTTGATTAGCCTCTATTCCTGATTAATTCAAAAGGATTTCATAAAATCTGTAAAATTCCACTAAACACTATTCACCTCCTCTAGTGCTAGTTTGCTTTAAGATCCTCAATCCACATTCCTCAACAAACTCTAAAGAGAAAGAGGGGATGGAGGCTTCTACTGCTAATAAAATTCCCAAGGACTCTCTACTTTACAACTTATGGGAAGGGGCGGTAGTAGTTCCCTTACCAGGAATTCCAACGGGAAATGGACCATGACCAGCTCTTCTCCTCTTCCAGATCGGGTATCCAAGCTTTCTTTTTATATACACTATCCTCTTTTTATTGCCTTTATAGTGGCATTTTATGTATTCAACCTATTTTCTAACAAACTTGCAATAAGGTTATTAGAAATATTCTTTCACCAGTTACACTTAAACATATGAAATTGTATAATAAATTCCCTTTGATGACTATTTCTAGGACTAGATTCCCAAGATACTGCTACTTACGTTTTGGCAACAAGGATAACATCTTTTACGGGTGGGCCTTCGTCAAAGTATTTAGATCATAAGGTATCATGATTAAATGAGGCTTACAACTTACTTTTCTTAGAGAAATCGAAACTTCGACAGAATCCATCCTACTTCCGGGTGATGTTTAAAAAAATTTGTGAACCATGAGAGGGAGAGTTTTTGGATGTAAATTAAATTTGTATATGTTGTAAATCATATTCGATCTTTGTGATAACTATGCTTTTTGTTAACAAAAAATCGCATAAATTTTAGGTTTGAATGATCATGACTATGTTATTAAGCAATGACGTGGAATTAAAACTCCAAATAGCCCCATCAAATGAGATTTCTTGTTAAAATTTGTTAGGTAAAGAAGAGAGTTTTGGGAGAGTTCCTTCTTAATAAAATCGTCAGGACCTATCCGACAGGATTTTCCAAGAGAGTTATATAATCTTCATATGGAGCATCGTAGGTTCCATTTTGAATTTTTAGGGAGTGATAAAGAAGAGCTTCTTAGAGAAAGCCGGTAACAATATTCAAAGCGGTCACGAAGTGTGCTACTTCCATCTTTTAAGAAATAAGATTAGGCTTATGATTTTTATAAATATGAATGTATTTCGAAACAAATGTGATAGTTTTAATATGAAAATAAAGGATTTTTTTCTCTTTATTTTAAGTAGTTTTTTTGCATTTATTGATTAGGATCCTCTATCGCTATCATTATTTCCGACAGAGCAGATACATACAGAGCCCTTCGATCAAACTACCTGAAACAGGAAAGAAAAAATTTCAAGTAAGATTGTTCCTTCAAAATCGAAGGTAACCCTCCTGCCTTCGATTGGTTTAAAAAGCATCAATTTCAAAAGAATATGGTATATGTGCTAAAACTTCAATTGAGAGATTCAGGATAAAAGGTCATCCAAACGGATGTTATTTTAGAAGAGACTAGATACCAAATTAGGGCAAATCCAGAAGTAGATTTTGATAATGAGATATTGAAACTCTAGCATAGAATTTTTCAATTAGAGCTTCAATTGGAAGATAACCAATCTTCATATAGATCTTTGGAATTTATTATGAGAGGAGGCATTTCAATCCTAGCTCCTCAATCCTACGGATCAACCTTCATCGGAAATCAAGGTCCTCCATTTAAATTTCTATTTTTTCGTAAACCCACCAAAAGGGTTTGGAAGAGAGAGTTATAAATGGCTCGGTTAATTCCGTAAATCTATATTTAAAAGATTATTTAAAAGAGAAAAAGAAAGCAGGGATCCATGGCTTTTTGGCAATTACCTGAACCAAATTGAAAAATCTCAGGGAGAGATATAATCTTTTAAGAAACGAGAAGCAGAGTATGAAAGGACCAATAAGCACCTTTCGGAAACTAAAAAAGTTTTTGAACATTCTCTCAAGCTTCAAATCGAGTTTGTTGATAGTGTGGAATTTATTAGACATAAAGAGAAAAAGCTTAAAGAGGTTTTATACACCATCCTTAACCGTGTTTCGGACCCGGATTTATCGAAGACCCTGATAGAAAAGATTCGAAGGCTTTGACTTTTGTATCGTTATAAATATTTTTTAATATTGATAGCATTACTTGTAATATATATAATTGAATTATTTGTATATACTTGTTCTTTTTCTTTTTATAATATCTTATTTTGGTAATAATATGAAAACTATAATCTTTAGTTTTCGAAGTATTTTAAGTTCGTGTGTGGGTGTCAGTATCATGACCTTGCCATTTTTTATAAAAGCAATTAAATAAGTTTGCAACCATCACTAACTCTGGAGACATCATGAATTTTCTTTAATAAATAGATTACTTATAGTGTTAGGGAAGTCCGAAACCTCAGACCTTGATGACAACATAGCAATATTCAGAGATGTCTTTCTTTGAAACGATGAAATGAAAGTAAAACATTCTTTGGATTAATGTAGATTGGAAACCCAGACTTGAGTATTGGATAACAAACGTCCATAAATCTTTGTCTAGAAATGACAGACACAAAGCCATCTTTAGCTTCATGGAAGACCCGAAACCCAGATTCGGGAATAATAGGAGTCCAGAAATCATTGTTGGAAACAAAAGATACAAGCTACCTTTGGCTTGATAGAAGACCCGAAAAGCAAATTTAGGTAATGATAAAAGTCCAGATATCATTATTTTGAAACAATAGATACGAAGCCACATTTGGCTTGTTAGAAAGGCTTGATGTAAGAACCAAAACCCATATTCAGGTAATAATAGAAGTATGGAGTGTCCTCTTCTAGAATTTTTTGATATGAAAGCGATTTTCGGCTTAGTATATGATCCGAAACCATTATTCGGGTAATAATAGAAGTACGTAATGTCCTTTCCAAAATTATTAGATATTCTTTTGCTTAATAGATAACCCAAAACCCATATTCATGATTTAGAATAATAAAAGTCTTGAATGCCCGCTTTTGGAATTGATAAATTCGAAAGCACTTTCACTTTTAACTGACACTTTGCCATTATTAGGATTTTAGTAAAGCAGAGGCATAGCATGATTGAGGTAATCCTTTTGAGCTTTTGTTCCCTTTTGCGAGACAAGACACAAGTAGAGGCATTGTTCACTTATGCTGAAGTAGATGCCTAACATGCTTCATCTAGAACCAGGACTGTGCACTGGTTATAGACTACCCGTCCACCTCTGAAGGGTGCCTTGACTATGTTAGGGACTTAATCGCAACCAAATCTATGCACCAGATATAGATTACATTTCCCACCTCTAGAGGGCGCCTTGAACGCTTTAAGGACATTAGAGACCAAACACATATGTCTAGGACTTACCCTAAGGCCAGGCTCGTAATGTCCCCTCCCTCTTTGGGAAAGAACCTTGGCATACCAAGGACTTAATAGGTGTCGTGTAGGATATAAATTAACCCTACAGAGGGGGTGAATATGGTTTATACTAATTTTTCAAAAAATAAAGATTAATAAAAAATCATCATAGATAAATAATTAAAGTAAATGCAGAAAGTAAATAACACACGGAAATACCTAGCTTTAACAAAACTCTCCTTACTAGTGCCATAATTCTACTAGGAATTAACAATCTCTACGCTCAAAATCCCCTTAAACTCCAGACACTCGCTCCCTATTATCATAAACCCATGCTCAAAACCCTACCACAACTCAATCCCCTAAGCTGCGAATTCTCAAATTACAAAACCCGTAGTTTGCTGCCTAATTAAAAAAAACTAGAGTTTGACACGAAATAAAAAAGATATAATAAAAAGAACTAAAAACTTAAACCAATGGTTTTAAAGCCAAAACCCTAATTTTAATATAGATAACAAGACAATGTAATTTAACAAAGTTGACCCCTGCTTAATTTATGTGCCCGACCACTTTATTTTAGGTCAGCTCCCTCTCTTTCAATGGCCACTGTCTTGTTTCTTCAGTAAGAATTGAAACTAGGGTTTTAATCCCTTATTAAATCAACCGCTTCGATGTGCTAATCGATCGAATAATATCTCTGGCTAGATTTGTTATTGATCATTGTTGTATCCCTTTAGTTGCTTGTGGTTTGACGATGGATTTTGGAGTTGCTTGAAAAAATAGTATGATTTTTTCTTTTGGTTTGCTCTGAATTATGCTTGAACTCCTATATTTTCTGATGATGATACTGGGTATATTTATAGGCTTTGAACCCTCGATTCTCTGATTTCTCCTTTTGATTTGGTCTTCTTGCCATGAATAAATTTTTTGAATCACTGATTTATATAAATTTTGAATTGTTCAACTTGCTAAAAATCAACGCTTGCGTATATATGAGATATCTGGAAATTATTGATTCTTTTTTCTAAAAATAGCAAATCACGTATCTAGTTGATTTACGCATTTAATTTTGGAAAAATCAAACTCTGACCAAAATGAATCTTTTTATAATTTCGATTAATTATTTTCCTACTTCTGCTTTCCTGTTAATATTCATTCGAATAAAAAAAATCACTGCCAGTCCCTGTACATGCCTGTTCGAACCAAAACAACTATTACTTTTGCCTCCTTTTGTGTTTTCACCGAGAAGAAACAAATACTATCACTTGGTTTTGCTTATTCGAAAGCTTTCAATAGATGGTGCATTTTTTTTACTTCTTGGTATCTTGGTGTTGGCTTGAGTACATGCTTTTGCATTGTGCATTGCTTGGCCTAATTTTTTTGTAGAGTGCTTCACTGACCACTTGTTGCTGCGAATGCTTTGTCTTTACCCAGTTTTGTGCATGTTGCGCCTGAAATGTTGATTTATGGCACTTGATATTCTTGTGCCTTGTACATGCCTGTTTCTGTGCTAATTGACTATGTTTGTTTTTGCAAATTGTACTTTTGTCACTTGAACCCTGTGTTTTTACATTTGCTAAACCATGTAGTCGTTGATTTGCTCTTCACTAGGTAATATGAATATACTTAAAGTGCATCGGCCTGTGATCATGTATTTGTTGAGTTTTTTGTTATGGCCTGATCATGTACTTGTGTACATGTATCGATATGTAGAACTTCTGTTGTATGTTGAACTTGATATTTTGTGGCACTTGCTTTACTTGAAAGCTCTTCGTGGCATTGCTTGTGTTGGACCCGTACTCTTGGTAAAAACTTGAAAAACTAGCCTTGATACACTTGTTTGCTACTGGTTGCACATCCTTGTGACCACTCTTGTACTATACCTGTTGAACACCTTGTGCCCTATGCCTTGAGCTATTCACTGGCCTGAGCTATGTTTGTGTTGTGTACTCTTTTGTGCACTTTTTGAGTTGCACCTCTGTTGCTCTTGTACATGCTTACTGTTGTGTTGATTTTTTCCTGAAATTTGCCTTTGTACATATGCATAAATGTATCCTTCTATTTTGTTACAGGAAACCAACTACTAGTTGTGTTGAGGCTGGTCAATATCATGTGTCGAGACTGGTCTTGATTAGTAGAGTACAATAGTTGTGTTATGGCTGGTTTGCAAGCACTTATACAAGTAGTCTAGAGTCAAATATATATACCTGACCCTATCTGAAAATGAGAAAACCCAAAACCAAGGAAAATCAAAAATTAAAATTAAAATTTGTAATTGAATCTTAAATTGTTTCTTTTTCAGTTTAGTGTGTTCTTTTAATTCAAGTACATGGACGATTGGATAGAAATTGGAGCATACTGTTGGAGACTGAAAAATAGAGTGAGAGTGTGAGTGATTTGTAGTGAGGCGGTGTTTATGTAAATGAGTGAACAAAGTGATCAGTTTATAGTGAGGAATGTATGTATATCAACGTGTGTATGTATTTGTAACGGTAAGTTGTACAATAATGGAGTTAGAAAATTGTATTATTTCAAATATTGAAGTAAAATATTTAATTGAATAAAATAACTGTCTGAATATCAAATTTTGTGCAACGACATTTTATTTAGTATAAATATTTATTTCTATATGAGATGTAATGTAGAATAGTACAATTACAAACATATAATAGCATATATGTTTGTTATCATCAAACAAAAATCATATTGTTATACACAACAGTCTCCGCCTTTTGATGATGATAAACATACACTAAGATTTTGAATGTGATAAATGTGTTTGACTATGAAATGTAGTACTCCACCTATTTATATGCTCCCCTTACAACAGAACTCCTCTTATATAGATCCATATGAGAAAATTTAAATTCAATTGAATTTCAAATATTAAAATGTTCTTGATTTGTTCGCTCATCTATCAAAATCTTAACTCTTCTCCCCCTTTTGCTATCATCAAAAGGATAATAGAAATCGAAATAGTGGTGAACATAGACTAGACATATAAAATCAAATCAAGAGGAAACAAATATATATCGTGAATCTCAATTAATCAAACAAAAATCATAATATTTCTCAAATTAAAAGCAAATTTCACTTTTTAGAATGATGAATTTACGATCGATTTTATAAAATGGACAGAATTTTCAAATTGAATATAGGAATATGAATTCTAATTTTTTTCAAATAAATTTCAAATTTAAGAACAATTATTAACAATTTAAGCACTTTCTAACCATGTATAATCGTTAGGACTTTTAAATGTGGTTAGTAGTAACTTAAAAATTGTTAAATATTTTCTAACCACGCAAAACCGTTAGGACATTTATATGAGATTAGAAGAATACTTAACTTCTATCCATCTCTTATATAAGTTCCATCTATGCATAACCATGAGGACTTTTAAATGAGAATGAAAGCATATGTACAAAGATTAAAGCGATTCACTCATGCATAACCGCTAGGACTTTAAATGAGAGTGAATACCTAAGATAAAAATAATTTTTAAAAATACTTCCTTATTTACAAAATCGTTTTTAACTCGCGACATTATATAAAACCATGATGAATAAAGATGATTAGGAAAAAATGAAGATGATCATGAAATAAGCACTAATTCAAAAATACTATAAAATCTGTCTAATCATCATGAGATCTTAAAAAATAGCTCCTCCTGTTATGAAATATATTATAGTCACTACTCATCACAATTTCAGAGATCTAAAAATAATTTTGTTGATTTCCTAAATGGTTCAATTGGTCAATAATTTCAAATTTTGAAAAAATAATAATAAATGTTTCTAAAATTGAAAATATCAATTTCAAGAGGACTTTTAAAAACTTAGATACCACTTATAATTCCGATTGCTCATAATGACACTATATGTATCTCAAACATTGATTTTTCAATTAACTTATTATGCAAACATCAAGCTCACTCAAACATTTCTAACAGATTCAATTCTTTTTACCAGAGCAGCAGACTTTCAATTTTAGAACAAGATTCACAAGAGATTTTTTCATAGCAACTTTATCATGCATGAGGGATGACCAATAATTCAAATAGAAAATAGTTCTTATGAAATCACTTGATGAGATTACTCAGAATTTAAATCGAACCGGAAATAAGACGGTCCATGATTATAACATCATTTACAAATGTTTTTCAAATCAAATATCCAAGTCAAACAACTATGAAAATATCACAACTCATATAAGATGATTTTCCAATAGTGTACTTAATAAGTGCAGTTTTTCAAGACTTTTTAGAGTTAATTAGCAGAAGCTAATAACCAAAAAATAGTGTGAAATTTCATTATCTTTTCAGAGCATTAAAATTTTCAGAATTCTGAATAGCAAAGTTCAAGTTATGATCAAAATATTACAACATATTCAGAAATTCTGAAAGTTGTTTATAACCAATACTTCAAATATATTGTAGTTTTTCATCAATTTAAGTTCAGAATTTGGAAATACTCAAAATATAAAAGTTGTAGATAATTGAATATATTTTCCATAACATCTTGAATTTTTCAATTCAAAATTTGAGAGATCAAGATATGACATAAATATTGTAGCAATGTCAATATGAATCAGTAATAATATAAGAATAAAATAAACATACGAGTTTAGAGATCATACCTGACTAACCATAGAAGTTGTGGATTCTCCGACTCGACTTTCTTGGCTAAGGAACTCTAAATATTCAACTTAACAATAATATGGAACAACTTGAATTTTCTCTCGAAGTTGTTCCTTACCACCTTTGGTACCTAATTATTTATAGGATCGAGTGGTCAAACAAAATATGTTTTACTACCTTAACTTCACTTAAACGTTTTGTACTCATTTATACAACAATCCATTAGAATTCACTAAAGTGCCCTTAGGAACACAAATTCGTTCAATCTTAATTAAATTTATCTTCTTATTCTTTGGGATCCAAACTCGTTTAATCCAATTGTTTATAAACAAGTATTCATCCTGTTTATGTTCAAATAATCCATTGACATTTTCAGAGTTCAAATTCTCAATTCGATCATTTCCAAAGCTATTTGAAGAATCTTTGAGATCGTCAGAATTTTGTTTTCCAACTTGATCAATTTTATCAAAACCGAGACCTTTCTTGTTATCAACAAAAAATTGGCTTTTCAACAACATATTCAATAATTTTTCTCCATTAGAAAATTTTTGCCAATGTTAATTTAAGTTGTTGAATTTTGAATTTAAGATCACTATTTTCTTTCATTAAATTGAAACAACAATTAATAGCGAACTTTCTCTTTTTAAAATCATTTTGTTTCAAAACCATATTTCACTTTCAAGTATTTTAATTTTGGCTTTGGACCTAGAAATCCCAGTTTTAATTCTTTTATGCTTTTCAATTTAAAGTCTTTCAAACTCCTTGGATTTTTCAATTTCATTTTCCAAATCATGATTTGTTCGAGTAATTTTAGATTTATTATTTTTCAAAATCAGGATTTTATTTTCGACGTTTTTGAAATTTTCTTTAATTTCAATCAATTCTTTATGTAAAGTCGTACACTTATTTCGTTTTAGATTTCTAATTATTAAAATTTTCATTCTCAAAATCTGTTACTCAATTTGTTCTTCGTAAAATTGTAAGCTCACATTGCTTGTTTTCGGTTTCATCGAGTTAGAAGCGTCTTGTTCGAACCTAACAAAATTATTATCCTTGTTGGATTGCCATAGAGTCGAAAAGGGGGATCATATTATTTCTTCCAGAGAAGGGTTTAACGTTATCCTTGTTTATTGGTTGATTCCAAGCCGATGATATAAAGGATTCACAACCTCTTTTCCTTTAAAAGACCATAGTGTCTGATATTTTCCTTTCGAGCTAATACCCTTCCTTTCAAAAACAACTTTTTGTTTTATGGAGATTCTTTCCGAATCTATGGTTATTACCTCTTGATGGACATGGAACTTCCTTTAAGGCATCCACGATCCTTCGAGATCCATCCTATGTTCTTTCATATTTAAGATCCATTAGTTATTTTCCTTAAAAAGGAGTCCTTTCTAAGTAGGAAGGTTAGGGTATTTCGGAGGTTTAGGACCTCCTCCTAGCGCCAAAAATGTTAACCAATTTTATGGTTAACACCGCAAAATAGTGTATTCCAATGGAATCCTATGCTTACGAAAGGAGTGAATCTAGTTTGGAAACCGCTTCTATAAAGAAGTTCCTATAGTATACTTTCGAAAGTAATTTTTTGTAGAAAGCAAGACACAATGATAAGATGTCAATTGTCCAGGTGATTGATGATCATTTGAAGATAGCTTATGTCCTCCGCTGTTTTGGCTTCGGTTAATGTTACTCTTTAAGTTTCAGGTCAATCCTTTCGATTGGTCCAAAGGCTCTTGGTGTGTTAGTATGAAAAACTTTGCATTCCTTAGGGAACCATCATTTGATCATGAGTTTAGATGGTTTAAGCTAGATTAACAAAGAACCTATCAGGTAGCTGGGGTTAGGATCTTGGATTATTATTGAACTAAATGATATTAGACAACCATCGATATGTAATAACTAATAAGATTCCAGGTACGCGATTTTAGATGGCAATTGTAACCTTTCGTAGTCTTTTTGGAATATGTCTCAGTTGGATCGCTGTCTTTTATAACTAATTGATCGGAAACTTGCAAAGTTATAATAATAATTAAATAATTCGACATCATTACCTTAATTGCTTAGCAAAACTCTTTGTTAGTGATTTATGTTGCTATAGACTCTTTTCCCCAAATCGGTTTTGAAATTAGGGTTTACCACTCAAATGTACGAATACAAAATTGAAAATGAGAAAAAATTGAATTTTGATTATGGACTCCTAGGGTCGTATTTATAAGTGCGTGTTATCCCGTTTCCTTTACTATTTGGGCTTTGTGAATGTGCACTCTGTCATTCTTCGGAAGAGTAACTAAAGGGCCACGAGGGAACTTCCAGAAGAGTTTCCCTAGGGACAAAAGATATGATTGGATGTTAAGTAAGTGAGCTTGCCAGTGCTCCCAGCTCCTGGTGCCGCTTATGGCTCTGCCTTCCTCTGCAAACAAGGCTTACTTGCAATGATTAGTTGGTGTTGGCTCAAGCTTTCTAGTATTCCCGTTTTGAGTAAAACGAAAGGTATACTAAGCTTATGTCCACACACTTTGAGATGGCGAATTTGATGTTCATTCCCTTCCAGTTGTGCCAACATGGGCTTTTCTTAAAGAAGAAGGATCTCTTGTTTCTTCATTCTTGACTCCGAAAGCAGAAGTTGATGAGTTAAATATGTCTTTGCCGAAGGACCTCTAGTCTTAACACTCATTCACCATAGTTCTGGCATTTGGCTTTCTTTTGATTGTTTTGGTACTAACAATAACCTTAATATGTGCTCCGGTGCATATTAACATATCCTATGTCAATAACCTTCGTTAGAACAAAGGCTAATTCAATTTGAATCGAGAAAGCACTAAGTAGCTCTATGTTTTTACAAAAAAATCAAAGATAAAAATACTCCTATTTATTTTTTAAAGTTCCATGTTCACCACACACTTATCCTACGCGGTGCCTTCAGGGTACTATGTAGGGTCACTGCGTGACACTCTAATGACACCACATAACGCTACTACGTGGTTCCTTTAGGGTACCACGTAGAACTGGTGCATGAAAGAATATTTTCATGTAGGTGGAAGTACTTGGTAAAATCATGGGTTTTTCTGATTTTGATAAAAACCTGGAGCTAATTAGTATTTTTCTAGTTTCAAATAGAATTAGCCAAAAACAAAATATAATGCAGTTGAGCTTTTAGATTCCTCAAGACATAGAATGTAATAAGAGGTAAAAGAGAAGGAGAAACGCTTGGAGAAAGAATTGTATTTGTTTACACTAGCTTTGGTGTGTAAACAAAACACTACCACCTGATTGGTGAAAATCAGTGGGTCTCATATGAGATCCTTGATTTTCACTAGTTAGTGTTTTGTTCATACTACCTAAAATAGTATGAACAAACTCGATGCTGCATCCAATAAAGAATGAAAATAAGATTTTTGAGGTTTTCCAAAAAGAATATATGAGCTAGAGATTTTAAAATAAAAATTCTGTGTAACCAATGTAAGATGGAATGGATGCCAAAAACGCAACGAAAATAAATTGGAGACCTGCCTCCCTTTCCCTCCTATGCTGTACCTATTCATGGCACCTAAAACTAAACCACTGGAACGTCAAAATTCTTCCCCGCGACCCATGCCTTCTGCGCCTCTATGGACTTCAATGTCGACCTGTTCTTCATCCTGTTCCAAACTAGTACGGGGGTGTTCTTTGTGTCCAAACGGGTACGTTGGCCAACGGACGCCTCCGACACCTCCGACGCGTCGGAGGCGTCCGTTGGCCAACGGTCCTATTTGGATCGTTGAGCCAACGGCTCAATTTTGAGCCGTTGGCTCTACCCCTTCATACCCCCCCCCCTTTCCTTCTTTTCCTCACTTCTCCTACCTTCTTCCTCCTTTCTGCTTCTGCCAAGGTACCTTTTTTTTATTTTATTTTTTTACGTTTTGTTTTTTGTTCATATTTTTCTGCTTTCCAGTCTAATGGCACATTCGTCTGCTTCTGCTTCTGGCTCTTCCAACGCCCCAAATGCTTTATGGCCAGTGGACCGCACTGAGGCTTTTATAGATATTTGCGTCAACAATATTGGTCTTCGAGGAACCAACAGATTCATCGGTGCGGTGCAGGCTGAGTTCAATGAGATGTTTGAAGACGAATATACGCAGATACAAATAAAAAACAAATGGGACAATCTGAAGAGGGTTTGGACAGCATGGAATGCGCTTTTACAAATACCTGGCGGTTATTGGGATGTTGTGCAGGACCGCTTGGATGGATCAGACGACTGGTGGAATGGGCCTGCACGCTTGTATCAGAAGTTTAGGAGACAGCCACCTCTGAAGTTTCGTGAGCAGGACCAGCTTTTTAGGGGCTGCATTGGCGTAGGAACTTGCAGTTATGAGATCCCCCTGCTCCAGAGGCCGGTTCAGATAGTTCACCGCCGGTTCAGTCTGCACGGAGGCAGTCGGCGCGCGCCACATCCAGTAGGGCAGCTCCTTCCGAACCCGCTCCTCCCGAACCGGTCTTCGTACAGATAGACCGTTTCGCCGCGGCAGTCGAGAAATGCTTTGTCCTTCTGTCGCCCATAATTGATGTAAGCCGGTGGGAGATCGTTGAGATTTTTCGTCGCGACAGGTCTATTATGGAGGTGGTTGAGACCTTGTCTGATTTGGATTTGTTGGGGTTCATGTCTTATCATCTTTCTGTATTAGACAGTAGTAGTTTGTTGTACGTTTTTATGTTATTATTAGATAGTTGCTCGCATGTGTCTATTATTATGTAGTGAACTAGTATGAAATATTATTATGTACTGAACTGTTATGTATGGTTAAATGTGTTATTTTGCATTAATCATATTGTTAAGTTTTAATCATTTAATAATTAAATTACGAAATAAAAATAAAATACTCCGCTTAAATGCTCCGCTAAAATTCTCCGCTTAACGCAAAGAACACATTCTCCGCTAACTACTAATCTCCGCTATAATACTCCGCTCAAATTCTCCGCTTAAATTCTCCGCTTCCGCTTGCAAAGATACGTTTTTTGCCTTCACTTTTCGTTTAGGAAACTAGGGTTTTTAGCATGTCCCTGTTAAAGTAATGACTAACCTTTCAACCCCTGAAGAATGTACCGTTTTCAATTTGAACAACACTCACTGACCTGGATTAAAATTGCATGATAGATAACACTGGGTGACCGGTGGTTGATTATATCTGAAACCGATGTTGATGGAAAGAGACTTGGAGTTGGTGGATATCATTATTCATGGTATTTTTCCAAGTTCCTGATGATTGATATCCTTTTTTTTTTTTTTCCTTAAAGTTCAGATTTTTTAATCTTTTTTTTGGGTTGGAATGACTGAGTTTATATGAGATGTTTTCTGCTTGCAGTGAAGAAAACACTATGCATATTTTTACTTCTGCACCAGTTGTGAAGACATTTGATCCTCATACTGTTGAGACTGCCGATGGTTCTACTTTGAGACTTCAGGGTGCTATCAATAGATCAAGAATGCGGCAGAATGGGTTTCCTCTAGAGGTACGTTGCTATTTTGCTAAACTGTCATTTATAGACGAAGTATGCAGCAAGTATTTTATTTTAAGTAGTTGCATATTTAGTTTTAACTTTACTATTCATGAGATAAGAATGCTAAAAAAATATATGAACGTCCATCTCCATAATTTTGAATAATTAGTTCTAGCCAAATTCTATTTTGGGAAAGTGGAAGAACACAAGGTGAAAATTAAAAGATTGCCTTATTACTGAGGTAAAAGTTCAACTTTTAATGCATGTGGATTTGAGAAAAAACATGAACATATTTTGTAGCCAATAGATTTGATAATATTTTTTTTTTTAGTTCAGTGGAAACACAAATGTATTGCAAATCTTAGTATCCTCATTCGGTGCTTTTCCTTCGCCTCCTTTTTTTAGAATGCTAACTTTGATTTCTGTTATCACTAGCATACATGATGTTATGGCTCATATTATTCATTATCCATCAGGTTTCCAATAATGTTTCTTTATTGGTTTTCCATATAACTGGGAATATTATGCAAAAAAAAGATTTTGGGTCCTTAAATCCCAATTCTGCAATTTTTCCAGCAAGTTCAATCATCAGCAATGAAGAAATATTTCCACTTCCTGTGGCCTTTGAATTCCCATTGGTTAATTTATTCAACGATTGTGCTTCCAATCCTGAGTCATCGGTAGACGAGCTACAGCTAAAATATTTAAATTCTAGCCCAGTCAATGCTGATACATTATATAAGAGTAATGATAGCGTACAAAGTGAAACAATGAGTGCATCCGAGAAGGGCAACAATGATGTAGAAAGGTGCAAAAACATGAATGTCATGAGTCGCAAAATGGAGTAAGTTGTGAAAATCTGATAAGTAGTCCGCCAAATGTGAACGGTGATAATCCGAATTGAAGTAGGCAAACGTTACACGATGAATATTTGTCTTATGAAGAATCAGAAATCAACAATGAAAAGTTATGCTTTGAAAACACCTTCAATTGTGTTAAAACTACCGATGCTTTATCACCTGAGGTTTTGGAAAATCTGCATACCCAACAGGAAGATAATTCCTCTGGCGAGGATCCAGAACTTATAACCAGAAAAACGAGTTCAGTTGTTGAAGCTTCATCAGAATCACCATAAGCTTGCACACGGAAAATGGATACTGAAACTAATCCTTCTTCTGGGGTAACCCCTATGCATAACGGAGTAGGTTTTGAACATTTGCCGAGTGGTTCGTCAAATGTGAAGTACGATAATCAGAACGAAAGTTGGGAAATGTTACTAGTTGAATCTTTGTTTGAAGGAGTAGAAATCAACATCGAAAAGTAAAATTTTGAAAAACCATGGATTTAGTTAATTATACTGATGATTTTTCAAATGCTTTATTGCCCGAGGATTCATAAAGTTTGCATTCCCAGCAAAAAGATTACTCTGCCAAAAAGGATCCAGAATTCCTAACTAGAAAAATGTGTTCAACATTAAAAGCTTCGTTTGAATCACCACAAGCTTATGCGCAAAGAAATATGGACACTGAGAGCTATTCCATTTCAATAGATAAATTTTGCTCAAGCCTTTCATCGCCATTTGCTAGTTCATTGCTTAAAGTATGATGAGGAGGAAGCAACGTGGGTCGGAACTTAACTTGCAGAGCCACTCAAAAAGAGCAAGAGTGAACCGTCCTAATGATGATTCAGATATTCTGGGTCCAATATTTAATGAGAATACTGATATACTTCCCTTAAGTGGAAAAGAAAGCACGGAAAATGACACAAAAATCTCATGTGTTGATGCTGATGCTGCTTCTGTAAGAACATATAACTCTGATTGTTATATGTTGAGGAGTCGTGATACTAAAATGGAAATCAACCATCCGAATCATGATGCAAAATCAAACTCGAGAGTCCAAAGCCGTAACATTTCGGAGGTAATAATTGACTTGTTGTGCTACTTAAATCATAGTCTGTTGATTTAATCTATTTTTCAAGTATTTGAGGACATTCTCTTAACACTTAGATTTCAACAAAATCCCAATCCCAATCATTTGTTGTACGTGGCATCTACTTAAATGAAACTGGTTATTATCGTATTGTGATAAAAAATGTGTTCATTAAAATAAATTTATCCCACTAATTGGAGTTGAATGTTCGAGCTCTAATCTCTTCGCTCTATGTTTTACCACAAGGCTAGAGGATTTAAGAAAGTGTAATGAGTATTGTTCAAACTCACCTGCATCGGACTTTCTCTCACAAGTAAGCGATCATTTCCATCTCTCTCCTTTTTTGTGCACGCCCGCGTGTAACTAATACATGCACCTATTTTTACGCTTGCTTGCGCAGTCACACATGCATATACATACATATGTGCATCTATGCTCTTTTGAATTCTCCTCTTATCCTCTCTGTTTTACCGTGCATAAAATTTCGGTAATACGTGAATTTTTTGGGTACATTATTTTTATTTACGAGATATCTTGCAACAATTTCAGTCATTTTGAAACGTATGACTCCTTCAAAATCGGAAGTCAACATGAATCATCAGTGGTTCATAGTAACATGATTATGAATGAATTAAGTTTTGAAACATTTCAAATTTGCATACAAATAATCTCGTTAACAAATAGAACATACATACAGATGCTCATTTCAATACAATTTTTTTTTTTACTCAAAAAATGGAGAAGAATAGAATGAGCATTTATAAGACGGGTGACCTTGCAATGTTGGATGGACCTGTGCATAAGAAAACTTTAACAATTTGACAAACGAGCTTTAAATTGGATCGTTGTTACCTTATCTTAGATCCGTTGCTTCAACAGTGTAGAAATTCTGTGGAGGTTAGTAAATTATTTACACTAGGCGACTTACTACAATTTACAACATTGGATACGGTCATAGCGATGTACTTAAATAATAAAGAATAAAGATGAATTTTGAAACAATGAAGCTTTCTTTAAATTTTGGAGTAAATGGAACCTGCGTTCACGAAACAAAAATAAATAAATGCACATATGCTTAGTTTTCCTTATCTCCAAGGAAAACCACAAATAATTTAAATTTTCTGCTATATTTAAAATAGCCTTCAACACAAAGATTAGTGTAAAAACTTATGGATAACTTTAACCAACGACAACAACAAAGAACCTGTGAATGTTGAATCTTTTGATGATAAACCATGATGATATATCATAGTAGATAAGATATATCATAAAGTTTAATCCTCATGTCCATATAACTACTTCATTGTTATGTGAAAGCCTTGGAAAGTAGGTAAATGTACTTAGTTAATTACTCAATTTACCTCAGATTTTTCAACAACATATATAGGTGAGTTTATAAGCAATCAACGACTCATTTTTCTACACATCAGCAACAAAATGGTTGCACTAAATTTCACACAAATATTTTATGTCAGGCTACTTTAAGAAATCACGTGATCTGCGAGCTTTAAGAATTATTTATGATATCAATAATTTTCTTAATAATATTTAGATTGTCAAGATTTAAATTACTATTATACTCAATATTTTTCAGAAGAAATGTACAGGAAATCACATGCCTAAGCGCTTTTGTGAAAACGAAATGCAACCATGTACCCTCAAAACTATTGTTAATAAGACAATTATCAAGAACTTTAATGAAGCTAAATAGAAGTTAATATTTATGTATATTGAGTTTATGTGATTATATTTTGTATCTTTGAGACTAAAGATGTTCAAGCCAATTTTGCTAGTAGTCTGTGTAAGGTGTTTTGAACAATTGATGTTAATTTTCTGGACAATTTTGCTTTCTTTTCCATGAGCTTTTACACATAATGTTATTTCGTTAAAATAGAACCTATTAGTGGAATACTTAGAATATGAACCAACCTGCATAAAAAATAAAGTCATGCCATATATTTATGAAATCATATTAAAAACGTTTGAATTTCAGTTATTACCATGAGATGGAACTTGGTACAAATGGCATGCTTTATAATTCTATTTACCTCTTGTTAACTCTATCCTACTCTCATCAGCCTTAACTTGGGATTTTTTTTATCAGCCTTTCACCAAGACCGTCACATAGTAAATCTCTCTAAGGCAAACCATTCTGGATTCAAGCATAGTTGAAGTCGAATCCCAAAGGCTCAAAATGAAGACAGACCAGTTCGGCAAAGGTCCGGTTCGGCCTTCAGAATTAAACTTGTGGAGTGCATCCATCCGGATTGGCTTCCTTCGGATCGGCCTGCGCCAACTAACCACGAGAAGACCTTATCCAGTTCAAAGCACCCTCGGTTCGGCCTCCTTCGGTTTGGCCTTCTCAACCGGACCACGTGAGATGACTTTAGGAGCATTCTCTCTGGTTCGACATTGTTCCGATTCGTCATGACCCATGCCAAACCGACGTGGCCGACGTGGCCGACGTGGCCCATGTTTCCTACTACTTGAATTTTATAGCGAGGTTTGTTATTCTCAGATTCAGCGGCAGAGCTGGACTTTGACTCTGGATCCCTATAGGTTGTGTCCTTTTTGGCTTCAATCTCAGAAGCTCTAGTTGAGTATCAGCGACTCATATTGGCTGTACTACTCAAGAAACATCACCAGTTAGAGCAGGTCTGTCAACATATACTTTTTGATGCAGATAGTGCCATATCCGCATCCGCATCCGAAACCATTTTCGGATATCGGATATCCGCATCCGCAGATACAGACGGATATCGGATAATTATCCGCTCCGCCAACGATCGATAAATCAATGAACATAAATGAATTTTTTAGCTTAATATTAAACTTTTTAAACTCAGTTGATTATTAAAGTGCTAAAAGTAATTAAATATGATGATAGTATATATTTTTGAGCAATTAACATGCATTTAGTAGACTTTCAGTTTTGCAAAATAATATATTAGTATATTTAATTATGTTAAAATACACATAATTTAAGCTGTAATTATGAAAAAAGTGGGCGGATAATTTTCGGATGTGGATATTCCTATATTTGCATCCGCATCTGCTTTTCCATATATCGGATGTTTATCTGCTTTTCGGATGCGGACGTATTTCAGATTTTTCGGGTACTCATTGACAGCCCTAAGTTAGAATGATTAACTTGTACGCCTGCGGTTTGTGAACTAGTGCAATGTGTGTAATGTAACGTGAGGACATTTGCATCAATGAAAGCAAAGTATTAGCGATGTGCGGTAAAGGATACCTTGGTTGCCGTCATTCCCGACTGTCTAATCAAGTTTTGCCCAGGAGCAATTGCAGAATAGATTTTTACGAAAGGCGTCGCTTTATTGTTTTAGGAGTTCATGTCCGAATGTGCTCTAATCCTAAATGTTCATAAGTTTATTTGTTCAGCTAGTTCGAATATTAAGTTTATGCATTGGATTACGTCTCTCCACAAAAGTTCAAGCTCAGATAATGCTTACAATCAAGCGCATTGTAGTGTTGATCCACTCTTCTATCTCCTCAATCCCAACATTTGAGATATCATTTGGCAACAAACGAGTATACTACTCGGTGCATCCGGTTCCTCTTAAGAACCGATTTCATCTTCCATGATCACTTCTCGAAATCATTATCGCCATTTCACTTATTTATAACCAATTGAGATCCCAATGCCGTATACGAACTGCTTACATATATCGCTACATTATTTGGACTAACCATTGATGGAATACCCTGGTATTATTTGATTCCTGTATTTTCACAAACACCAAGCAACACTAACTACTCTGATATCAAATGTTGTTAGGAAATTCGAATTCAAAAACAAATCAAAATCTGAATCCACAATCCCTGAGGAATTCAGGATCGTTGATAGACTTGCGAAAACAACCGATCACAATAAGTCGGTCATCAAAACAGCCAATAATCAATCCAAAATAACCAGTCATAATCACAAGCAATCAAATATAACCAATAACAATGAAAATAAAGCCTACATTTGGTTTATAGTGGCTCTACTAATGATTTGTTAGTGTATATCCATTTTGGAGAGAGAATTTTATTACAATAATGAGAAGAGTACAAACGATTGATACATTGATCACCAATAATCGATTTAAAATTGAGTTTGTGGAAAATTGAATTGAAGAAATGTTGATTAGGTTAAAACCGTAATTCTCTAGAGAAGAACCCTTGATCATCTCTCTTCTTTTGAATTAGAAGATAACTTATATATGGAAGATTTTCGTTCACTTAAATTACCATTTTGTCCCTTCAAACATCGGAAAATTTCCACAACAAAGTCAGGTGAAAAACTCGGTTTTTTCCCCGAATCAAACGTCTAAAATCCAAACTAGACATCTAGTTTGATCTTCAGGATACTCATTGCAAAAAATTAGATGTCTGATCCAAAATCCAGACATTTGGATTTATGCTCGGGTCTAGACCGTTGGTCCTCAGTAAAACCAGACGTCTAAAACTTATTCTAGACGTCTGGAATTAGTTGTCGCCCTTGCAACTGCTTCTGCACCCTGCCACTTTACATTGCGATATCTTCAGCATTCGAGCTCCAAATCGCTCACCGTTTTCACCAATTTTAGCTTTTATCGACCTCTTCAATCCACCATATAGTGTTGCCAACTGTTTTAGATCTCGAAAATATCACCTGAGATCTCGTTTTGAGCTCCTCTCGAAGTGAAACAGTGAATCTCACTATTAATCTTGTTTCGAATATATCACCTGAGATATTGCATTATCGAACGATATATTGAACGAGACGAGATACTGGAATATTGTCCGAGATCTTGGCATTTTCTGATTAAAATTTAAATCCGTGCCTAAACCAGAACAATAATTAAAAAATCAAATCCAACCACGATAATCCCCAGCTATTTTATATTTTGCATGTTAAACAACCATATTGTATATTCATACATCTTCTATAATTCTTATGATTTTCATATTCGTTTTTTTAACATGTTACTTATGAAGTTATGTATTTAACGTTTCATTTATGGTGAACTTTTTATTGTTTTGAATCCTTTTTATGTTATATGTCTGACAATAATTCATGTTCATGGATCATATGTTGTAAGCACTAATCTATTTGCATTGTGTTATTTTCCTAATTTATGCATATTATGATTTAGTGCATGAATATTCCTTGAATTAAGAAAAATGATATGATTTTACAATTCAAGTTTAAGTAACTATGTTTATAATAACATTCATAAAAATTATTATGTAAGAATATCATTTTTTTAAACATATCATATACCCTGAGATTGCTGGATATTAGCTTTTAGACACGAGATGGAAATCTAAGACGAACTCCACGAGTTAGACTCGTCTTATCCGAGATCTCCTCCCGATAAGAGATCAAGCCATTAAAATCCCCGAGATGAAACATGATCGATATCTGAGATTTAAAATGTTAGTGTCGCCATAAAATTTAACAGCCTCCGCAAACACAATTAAATATTTCTTATGACAATTCTACCTACTTCATGTATGTGATAAATAAGCTAGCATTTGATGTTTGTTTTATCACAATTTGCAATGAAACATCATTTTTTGATGTGAATAAATGATGGCATAGAATATTTGATTCTCTAACTAATAAATGATGATCAACTACAATATCCATTACCAGTTATGGAAATACTGAAACAATCAAAATTCGCTTTGTGTAGCCAAATCAATATAAATAAAAAAATGCCTGCGATGACTTAAAATCCTCCTAAAGGCAAAAAGTTTAATAGGTGAAATCTAACAATAAATAACTAAAAGTGGGATCAAAAATTCATACCATTATTTATACAATTACATCCCTCAAGGTGATTTTAATGGATGCAATACGCTACACTGCATTTCTGTTAAGGTCACATTCATAATGATAATAGTGTATACTTGTTACCTCTACTGTAAAACTTGTGCTTTGACACTCTGTTCCATCATAAAAGTATCAACTGCAAAAATAATGATGAATAGTTTTTGTTTAATTTTGTATACACCATAACCAACTACTAAATTGGTCACAAAAAATAATTTCTTCAAATTATTGCAGTTCAGTGAACCAAAGTACCTACTTTAGATCAAGCAATAAGAAATAGTTGTGATATCGTGATAAAAATGTATGCTGCTCTTTTATAATACTAATAGGATGATAAAATGTAGTTTAAAACGTGATAGCAGTCAATTAGAACCGTATAATATTATGCTTCTTATTTTAACAGACTTGTAGTTAATCCAAATTAACTATTGAAATATTGACAAATACCATGGTATGTTAATGACTAAGAAGTATGTTTATTAATAGCATCTATTTATAAAACTTAATTTGCCCTTGTAACACATAAGATGAAAGAGAGAAAAATGAGCAATGCTAACAAAAGGTAATTCATAAATCTAAATCTTGATTGATTTTCTGTTCCTTTCGGAAAGTTTAGAATGCAAGTAGAATAGCACACAACATTGTCGCAGCAAAAAATTAGTCACTCGGTTGTCCATCATGTTGAAAATCTATTATTATTCTCAGTGAACTGAGCATAGGCCTAAATGGACAAATGCATGTTAAACGTAGCTTGGATTGTGGGTAAATCATAGGTAAAACAACAATTCCATTGACATAAGAAGGGACCGGTTGAATAAAGAGTAGGGGGCACAGGAAAGAGTGAATTTAGCAGCAAAACCAAGAAGATTGAAGAATGGAGACATTAAATGTTGATTTGAAGCAGCCAAGGAATTATGGTCAATGAGAACAGGAGTAGTGTTGGCAGATCGAAGAAAGAATGGAGAATAAGAAACATAATATGGTAGGCAAACGTAGTTAGTTGTAACTTGTTACATGGACAAAAGAAACTACAGAATTGTTCCCCACATGTCACTACAATAAAGGATTGTTTTGGTGTGCCAAAAAGGCTTAATAATTGGGTATATATATAGGCGAGCGTTCATGTGACGGTCTCCCCGTACCAGCCGACATTTCCCTGAAATGCTTTGTGCCAATGCCCGACTAGCACGGGACAATCGTCAAAAGTGTTGAAACAATGAATCACCAAGGACCTGTAGTATATCTCACAGTTCACGGAATATAATAATAACATAACTTGATGTAAAACAGACGAGACGGTACATAAGCTGAAAACTAAACCATATCCATCAGAGTAGCGGAATCCAAAATACAACTTCATATCCAATTATTACAACTCTAAAATACTATCTCTAAAAGGAAGTAAAGAGGTACGCTACTAATGTCAAAAGCAGTGACCACCAACAACACAAGGAGAATATATATATATATATATATATATATATATATATATATAGTACGTGGAAGCCTCCTGCTCGTCTCCGGACTGCTACTTATGCATAACCACCTAACCTGCCTCTAGTCTGCTCGTTTAGGAGCACCTAGAGTAATAAGAAGAGACATAAAACTCTGGGTCAGACGAAAGTCTGGTATGAGCGATAGCAAATCTATATCACTAATTAAGGCAATAACAGGTACAAGTAATCATACCTGACCTGGACCTGCAACCAAAGAGTTAGCACAAGATGCACAATACTCTAAGGTAAACACAAACATAGTGTAAAACGGAAGTGTGAGTGTCATGGTGATAGCAAACATCAAATATAGCAATCATCCTCACATCTTTTACTCAGTGCGTAAAGCGTACGATATCCACCGCTTTGATCACCGAATCCATTTGGGGCCATGACGGAGTCCAACTCCGTACAATTATTATTATGACCACATTGCCCTGGTCTATAATCAATAACCCTACCCAATCCACACAGCCTTAGCTCCAGGTTATGGGTCAACCAGTTCATACAACCTTGGCTCTGGTTCGTCTACATTCCCCCTTTCTCAATGGTGAACTAAAGTTATAGATATCGATAACTCCTTTGCACATGTCCCGCAGCAAAGCCCAACTCCAGAAGTAAACTCGTTGGTTCTCATTTGGATCCTGAGTAATAACTCCCCATTTGGACTTCCTTTGCATCTCGGGTTTCGGTCGGATTGGAGTTGGTCTTCAGAAGAGTTCACGGTCGTCTTCTCGTGGTATAAGCTCAAATCCAGTTCGTTCGGGGTCACCATCACGACTCAGTTCGTGGTCATTATCGTCTCGTGATCACCATCGCTCGTGGTCACCATAGGGGTCACTGTCACCCTGGGGTCGTGGTCACCATGGGGTCCTGGTCACCCTGGAGTCGTGGTCACCATGGGGTTGTGGTCACCCTGGGGTCATGGTCACCCTCGGGTCATGGTCACCCTGGGGTCATGGTTACCATGGGGTCATGGTCACCATCTACTCGTCGTCGTCGTCTCATGGTCACCATCAGCTCATGACACCCCCCCTAGCGGTTCGTGACCTCCTCCAAGCGGTTTGTGACCTTCCCCTCCTGGTGGTTCGTGACCTTCTCCTCATGGTGATTCATGACAGCCCCTCCTGACGGTTCGTGACCTTCTCCTCCTGGCGGTTCGTGACCGTGGCCACCATCAGGAACCAAAACTGTGCAGTTTTCCCAGCAAGCTAATTTGCCAAACGACAGTGTTTTTAACCATTCTAACTTTTCTATGCAATCACAAAACATACCAAACAGTAGTATTAACATGTAGAATCAACCAAAAACATCAAAACAATGATTTCATATGTTAATTTAGATCAAGCATAACCAAAACCATGATTTTCCACTGACCATGTGTTTTTCCCCTTAACCATGTCTAACTATAGGACTAGCAAAGTTAATCCAAATTAACTCAAATTCATACCATCAACATAAAATATGATTTTAGAATTTTTACATATTTTTATGATGTATAATTTCGCTAATTATCACTAATCACCATAAGTAGCTATAATTAGCGTATAAACATGTTAATCACTCACCTTAGCCAAAAATAAATGTTAGATCTGAAACTTTTACTGATTTGGCTCGGATCCCAATGTGGTCTAGCAGCTCTACCTTGAATTTGGTGCTAATTCGGCTTGATTTGTTGTAGATTTGATCAATTAGTGATTAGAAAGTGATTAGAGAGATTTGAAAAATGGAAGCCATGATCAGGGTTAGAGAAATGTTTATGGCGGCTAGAAAAATGAAAGGAGATGATTTTCCAACTCCTTTCAGCCCTCCCATAGCCTTGATCCCGAAATGGGTTATGGGCCTTGCTGCTAATAACGTAATTAAGCCCAATTAGGCTGTTTTCCATCTTCAAATCTTATTTCAGCCATATCTCCAAATGGTAAGTCTGTTTGATTAATTTGACTACTCTACGTAATGGGAAACCATCATCTGAATCCAATGGAAGTGGTTTCAGGTCAAAACCCCTTACCAATCAAAAGTTACAGGTGAAATAAGATTCGCCAGGGGCAAAATGGTTATTTAAAATTCGGCTAAAATCGTGAATGTGGGAAATGTCCCCAATTGTCGTTTCTCAAAGTTAAACGACCATATGACTTTGTATGAAAATAAAATAAATACTCTACGATCCTCCGATACGTGGAATGCGGGTCGTTACACTCTCACCCCCCTTAAGAAATTTTACCGAAATTCCTTAACCAAGCAAAATAGACAATGGTGTCCCGCATGCCTATCAACCATTTACAAACAATCATACTTAGTCAATACAACAAGCCTGTCCTAGCATGCGGTTTACTAACAAGGGAATAACTATATCACAATCAAAATCTTACCACGTAAATAGTTCGGGATACGACTTCCTTATGTTCTCCTCGGTTTCCCAAATACAGTCATTCTCATTATCACCCTACTGGACCTTAACCCGTTTCACCGTTTCCCTTCGAAGTTGTTTCTCATCGTGTCCGGCTACACGAATCGGTCTGCGGTTTCCAACTGCCTCGGGTTCTATCTCGATATCATCCAACTGATCTGGTGAAATAGTCATATCAGAATCGTGTACGACCTTCCTTAACAGAGAAACATGAAATACCTTGTGAATTTTTGGTCAATCGATCCACAATCACCCAAATACTATCATGACCCGATCTAATCCTTGGTAAACCATCAATGAAATCCATTGAGACTTATTTCCATTTCCATTCGGTAATTTCCAACGGTTGTAACAGACTACTAGGCTTTTTCTTTTGCTCGGCTTTAACAGGCGATTCATTCATTTAGGTCTGAAATCATATCCCGCGATGTACTCTAGTTGTTTCCATTCCAGAAACATAGCCCCTAATGTCTCCTTCTCAATGCATCAGCTACCGCATTGCCCTTCCGGGTGTGTATGCGATATTGAAATCATATGAAGCCAATAACTCTAACCATCTCTACTGACGAAGATTTAAATTCTTTTGAGAGAAAAGATACTCTAATGATTTATGATCGATAAACAACTCGAATCATTCTCCCAAGAAATAGTGTCTCCACATCTTTAACGCAAACACGATCACTGCCAATTCCAAATCATGGGTAGGATATCTTTTCTCATGTGGTTTCAGTTGCCGACTAGCGTAAGCTACAACCCTACCTCCTTGCACCAGTATAGCACCTAGTCATGTACAACAGACATCCGTGTATACCCTTATCTCTTCATTCCCTTTAGGAATAACTAACACTAGCGCGCACGTTAACTTCTCCTTTAGGCTCCTAAATGCATTCTCACACCTTTCGTCTTAAGCAAAAGGTTTATTCTTCTTGGTCAACTGAGTTAACGGTGTCGCTATCTTGAAGAAGTCTTGAATAAACTTACGATAATATCCAGTTAACCCCAAGAAACTTCTCATGTCCGTTGCATTATTGGGCGTAGACCAATCTTGCACCGTGGCCACCTTTGCAGGATCCACGGTAATACCATTCTCTGAAATAACTTGGCCCAAGAATCTCACTTCCCTCCTCCAGAAGTGACACTTAGAAAATTTTGCTTTCAATTGGTGTTTCCTCAATACCTCCATCATTGTCCTCAAATGTTCCTTGTGTCCTTTCTCTGTCCTCGAGTAAATCAAGATATCGTCCATGAACATAAGAAAAAACTTATTTAATTGATCCCTGAAAACCCTATTCATAAGATCCACGAAATATACGGGTGCATTGGTCGACCCGAATGGCACGACCAACTACTCATAGAATCCAGACGGCGTCCAAAATGCCGTTTTAGGTATACTCTCAGCTGCTACTCGGAGATGATGAAATCCCGTTGCGAGATCCAACTGGGAGAACACTCTTGCTCCATCTAGTTGATCAAACAAATCATTTATCCATGGAAGAGGTTACTTATTCTTCCTAGTCACCTTGTTCAACTCGCGGTGGTCCACACATAAGCGAAGGGAACCATCAACCTTAGTAGCAAATACAACTGGTGCTCCCTTGGCGCCATACGACGAAGTGGCATCACTATAGGTCTGGAATCTTTCACTAAATCAATCTGAAACTCGATCTCTTAGTGTGGTGGAAGTCTGGTCACTCCCTCAAAGATGTCCGGATACTCGCCAATAATACACACATCTGATAACTCATCATGCAGGATGTCGATGGAATTTAGAAAACTAGCCATCACCCCATCACTAGGTAGGCAACCCAATATCACTCTCTGTCCATCATCTGCTCTAATGGTCACCGAAGACCCCTCACACTCTACCACCACCCCATACCTTTGGAGCCAATCGACTCCCAAGATAATGCCAAACCTAATAAAGCCCAAAACAAAGCAATCACAAGCAAACATACATCTATGACTCAATAAGGCCAAATTACGACAAATCATACAAAGGCTGGTCGAACCACCGATCGGATTCGTCACAACTAAAGGTCTACCGACAATCTCGGGTTCCAATCCCAAACTATCTACCAGGTCATTAGAAACGAAGGAATGGGAAACCCCGGTATCAAACAATACTCGAACAGGAACATCATAAATGAGAAGCATACCTTGAATAACGACACATTTTCTCTTCTCCGCCTCAGTTGGGGCATTCGACGTGGAAGGAACTGCGTTGATAGCATATGCTTTCACGGTCTGCTTCTTCCTAGAGGGTTGCGGACATTCGTTCTTAAGATGCCCCACTTGGCCACAGTTGAAGCATTTCCTTTCCCTTGGCTTTGTTCGACAATCTCTGGCATAGTGGCCCTTCTCGCCACAGCTAAAGCACTCGATATCTTTCTTATTTTATTTTTTTTGGCCATCCTTCGTTTGGTTCCGTTTTCTCTTATTCTAGGAATTTTCTTGCCTTCACCGCTTGCATGCGGTTTTGGCTCCTCTGCTGATGCAATAGTAACGTTGGTCTTCGACTTAGGGTAAAGAATCTCTGATCTCAATGCCTTTCCCACAATAGATTCGAATGTCTCATCGATATGGTTTATAAGTCTTTCCCCCAAGTACTCATCGAGGCTAGTTATGAACTTCTCGTTCTTCTTCTCGACAGTATCGATAAGAGATAATCCATATTTCGATAAGGTATCGAATTCAGCAATATACTCCGAGACTACCCTACCATTTTGCCTAAGCTCCAAAAATTTCATGAACAATTCTGATTTCTGAGCAGCTGGAATAAACTTGTCACTGATGTGAGTCTTAAACTGATTTCAAGTAATTTGATCCTCGGGAGTAGCCGCTTTAATGGCATTCCACCAATTCATAGCCCGTCCTTGAAGCTGACGCGATGCTAACTTTCTCTTCATTGCATCATCGATCCCCAAAACCTCGAAAATGCGCTCACAACTATCAAGCCAATCTTGAACCTCTGTAGCCGATTCGGTTTCATGGAACTACTTCCCACCAAGACTAATATAATCCTTGCCGAGTTTGGCGAAATTGGCTCTAGGCGTCTGCATTACTACACCACCACCGTTAGCAGCATTAGAAACTGCTCCCTGGGCATCTCTTGCATGAAGGCAGTAAACATCGTCCTTATATCAGGGACATTCCCATTATTGACCACTGAACCTGCCTCCTCTTCAACTCCTGATGCGGGTTCTCCTCGTATTTTGGTTCATCGTTCAATCTGTAAAAAGAAAACGATTAACCATTTCTTTAGTTGTGCCCGTGCAGTGCGACTTCATTCTTAGATATAATAATAGTATATATGTATATATAGAGAGTTTTTGAAAACCAAAATATCACAAGTACGCGCTCTCATATACGTATACTATCTCTCTCTGATGTCTTCCCATAGGTTAAACTACGCAAACCAGGCTCTGATACCAAGTGTGACAGTTGCCCCGTACTAGCCGATATTTCCCGAAATGCGTTGTGCCAATGTTTGACTAGCACGGGACGGTCGTCAAAAGGATTGAAACGACGAATCAACAAGAACCTGTAGTATATCTCACAGCGCATGGAATAAAATATAATAATAACATAATTTGATATAAAACAGGCGAGATAGTACATAAGTTGAAAACTAAACCATATCCATTAGAGTAGCGGAATCCAAAATACAGCTTCATATCCAATTATTACAACTCCAAAATACCATCTCTAAAAGTCAATAAAGAAGTACACTACTAATGCCTAAAGCAGTGGCCAGCAACAACACAGGGAGAATATATATAGTACGTGGAAGCCTCCTGCTCGTCTCTGGACAGCTACTCATGCATAACCACTTAACATGCCTCTAGTCTGCTCGTTTAGGAGGGCCCAGAGTATTAAGAAGAGATGTAAAACTCTGGGTCAGACGAAAGTCTGGTATGAGCGATAGCAAATCTATATCACTAAATATGGCAATAACATGTACAAGTAATCATACCTGACATGGACCTGAAAGCAAAGAGTTAGCACAACAAGATGCACAATACTCTAAGGTAAACACCAACATATAGTGTAAAATGGAAGTGTGAGTTTCATGGTGATAGCAAACATCAAACATAGAAATCATCCTTACATCTCTCACTCAGTACGTAAAGCATACGATATCTACCGCTCTGATCACCGAATCCATTTGGGGCCATGACAGAGTCCAACTCCGTACAACTATTGCTATGACCACACTGCCCTGGTCTATAGTCAATAACCCTACCCAGTCCAAACAACCCTGGCTTTAGGTTATGGGTCAACCAGTCTGCATAGCCCTGGATCTGGTTCATCTACATGCCCCCTCTTTCAATGGTGAACCAAAGTTATAGATATCGATAACTCCTTTGCACATGTCCCGCAGCAAAGCCCAACTCCAGAAGTTAACTCGTTGGCTCCCATCTGGATCATGAGTCATAACTCTCCGTTTGGACTTCCTTTGCATCTCGGATTGGAGTTGGTCTTCAGAAGAGTTCATGATCGTCGTCTCGTGGTAGAAGCTCAAATCCAGCTCGGTTCGGGTCACCCTCACGCTTGGTTAATGGTCATTATCGGCTCGTGATCACCATCGCTCGTGGTCACCATAGGGGTCGTGGTCACACTGGGGTTATGCACCATGGGTTCCTGGTCACCCTAGGGCCATGGTCACCATGGGGTCGTGGTCACCCTGGGGTCGTGATCACCATAGGGTCCTGGTCAACCTGGGGTCGTGGTCACCATGGGGTCGTAGTCACCCTGGGGTTGTGGTAACCATGAGGTTGTGGTCATCGTGGGGTCATGGTGACCATGGGGTCATGGTCACCATCTACTCGTCGTCATCTCGTGGTCACCATCGGCTCGTGACACCCCCTCCTAGCGGTTCGTGACCTTTCCTCCTAGCGGTTCACGGCATTCCCCTCCTGGCGGTTCATAACTCCCCCTCCTGGCGGTTCGTGATTTTCTCCTCCTGGTGGTTCGTGACACCCCCCTCCTGGCGATTCATGACCTTCTCCTCCTGGCAGATCGTGACCATGGCCACCATCAGGAACCGAAACCCTGCAGTTTTTCCAATAAGCTAATTTCGCTAAACGACGGCGTTTTCAACCATTCTAACTTTCCTATGCAATCACAAAACATACCAAACAACAGTAGTAACATGTAGAATCAACCAAAAACATCAAAACAATGATTTCATATGTTAATTTATATCACATACCCAAAACCATGATTTTCCCTTGACCATGTGATTTTCCTTTTAACCATGTTTAATTATAGGATTAGCAAACTTAATCCAAATTAACCCAAATATAAACTAGCGACATAAAATATGATTTTAGAATTTTTACATATTTTTATAATGTATAATTTCGCTAATTATCACTAGTCATCCCTAATTAGCCATAATTGGTGTATAAACATGAAAATCACTCACCTTAGCCAAAAATAAATTTTAGATCTAAAACTTTTACTGATTTGGCTCGGATTCCAATGTGGTGTAGCAGCTCTACCTTGAATTTGGTGCTAATTCGGCTTGATTTGTTGTAGATTTGATCAATTAGTGATTAGAGAGAGATTTGGAAGATGGAAGCCATGATTAGGGTTAGAGAAATGTTTGTAGCGGCTAGAAAAACGAAAGTAGATGATTCTCCAACTCCTTTCAGCCTTCCCATAACCCTAATCCCGAAATAAGTTATGGGTCTAGCTGCTAATCACGTAATTAAGCCTAATTAGGATGTTTTTCCATCTTCAAATCTTATTTCAGTCATATCTCCGAAACGGTAAGTCTGTTTGATTAATGTAACCACTCTACGGAATGAGAAACCATCATCTGAATCCAATGGAAGTGGTTTCAGGTCGAAATTCCTTACCATTCAAAAGTTACATGCGAACCAAGATTCGCCAAGGGAAAAACGGTCATTTAAAATTCAGCAAAAATCGTGAATGTGGGAAATGCCCCCAATAGTTGTTTCCCAAAGTTACACGACCATATGACTCTGTATGAAAATAAAATAAATATTCTACGATCCTCCGATACGTAGAATAGGGGTCGTTGCAATTCAATAGCACCTCAAGCAGTGCTAGCATTCCTTTGGCCCTTCTATTTTTCATCACATCCATTTTCTCTCTTCCTCCACTACCCTTATTCTAATATAAATGAAAGGTGGAAATAGGGGGACAAATGGGTGTTTCATTTTTTGGGTGCTATTGAACTATATATATATATATATATATATATATATATATATATATATATATATATATCATATATATGTGTGTATATATATATACATACACATACATATATATCGGAGTGTTCCGGGGAACCCTTGTTTTGCAGCTCCCCTTTAACATCTCCTGCCCGTTCGTGAGCTACACCAATTCAATTCCAACAAGAATTTGTACGTGTTCGATCCACGTATATATTATCATCTATCAAAAGTTTGAGCTCATTCCGACATTCGTAGAATAATATATTTGATGTTCAAATTTAACGGTTCGAATAAATGTTTCTACGGTGAATAATTGAGCTAAGATTTTGAAAATGTTACGAATGTCGAAAGGAGCTCAAATTTTGGATAGATGATAATATATATAGATAGAACATCTACAAATCCTTGTTGAATTTGGATTGTTGTAACTCACGAACGGGTAGGGGTTCTAAAGAGGTGTTGCAAAACAGGATTGCCCTGGAATGCTCCTATACACACACACACACACACACATAGGAATACCTCAGTTTGAATTGACTAAATTGACCATCACTTGAGGGCATTTCTGACATTCATTTTCACCAATAAGCCCGTTTTTCCTACCGGTAACTCCACCATTATCCATTCCTCGCATATTTGTTTCTCTTACCAATTGGTGTACATAGGCAAGTACCTTAAAATCATCTTTCCCCTACCCATAATAAAACACGTTTTGAAGACATTTTGAAGAGTACACTTTTGGAAAAAGACTATACCATTGCACTAGTTCTTGCAAAATCTAGGGTTTCAATTTTTCCTAAATTTCTCTCCCTATAAAATAGTTTTTGTTAACGATAAAAATCGTCAACATCAGAATTTAAGGTTATGGTAATGGACCTGGATGTCATCTAGTTCTTCCAAGCTTGACTTGATTCGCCGTTTCCTAGATATCGATGTCCAAACTATGAAGATTATTTACTCTTCCTTCAAGAGGTGAGTATTACGCTTTCAATACTTAAAGAGACAAAGTTATCATGGGATAAGGGATTTATAAGTTGTTGCTAGTTGGATCTAGAAACCCTATTGTGGATGACTTGGTGATTACTTCTGACTTAAGGATTTGATTTCGAATTAATAGTAGAATGACAGGTGTAATTGATAGTGGATGCCAAGTATTTCCTTTATTGATCACTTGATAGAGAGCATGGAAGATTACAAGAGAAATTCCCAATTTGTTTCCTAAATTAGGGTTTTGAATCTTAGAATTGAGTACAAGATTTTGGAATGATAAGTCCCTCAAAATGTGACCTGGAGGGTCTTATTTATAGAGGATTTGGACCCCGTTTTGGGAGCAATCTCTTGGTGTTGTTCCGCTTCAGTGATCTCTAGTTTCAATGTAGGCATCGTACAATGGTATCGACACTAAGCTTGTTGGTGTGGATAGCTCACTTTTGCTTCAACATATTCATTACCGGCCCTTACACTTCCTCTTTATGAATTGTTTCGGTCTCGCACTTCCAGTTTATGCACCCAGTGCCAATTTAACTAATTCTTATTCTTTGTGTTTGGTTTCGCCTCCAGTGACATTGGCTCTCGGTATTTGGTTCCGTCTTTGCTGCTTAGTGTACTAACTTTTGTTACATGCTTTAACCCTGCTTTCTTGGTTTCAGTTTAATGCCTTTGCTCTCATTCTTCGGCGTGACACGAAGCTAACTACTCACAACATGTTGGTGTCGATAACGTGCTCCTTTTGCCTTCTTTTCTTGGTACCAACATCAATGTAACACCCCTAAGTCCCACATCGTGGAAGTCTGTGTGAAGTGGGTACTTATATAGTAGAGCCCATCTCTTACTAATGTCGAGGCCTAGTGATGGAAAACCCTACACTTGAGAGGTGGCAAAGTAGGGACAATATCGGTGTTAGTAAGAAGGTTGGCTCAGCCTGTGTGGCAACGCCATGTGTTGGCGGATCTCGAAACTTAGCCGAGGCCTTTTGAGGAATAAAACCCCACACCTATACGGTGGCTAAGTTGGGGACAATATCTTGCGTAAACGGAGGTGCGGGCTGTTACAGTGGTATCAGAGCCAATACCCAGCCGGAATTGTGGCTCCTGTGTGGACCACAGCGCCTGGGTGAGGTGTTTGTGAGCCAACGGGGACGTTGGGCTCTGTAGGAGGGGAGAATGTAACACCCCTAAGTCCCACATCGTGGAAGTCTGTGTGAAGTGGGTACTTATATAGTAGAGTCCATGTCTTACTAATGCTGAGGCCTAGTGATGGAAAACCCTACACCTGAGAGGTGGCAAAGTAGGGACAATATCGGTGTTAGTAAGGAGGTTGGCTCAGCCTGTGTGGCAACGCCATGTGTTGGCGAATCTCGAAACTTAGCCGAGGCCTTTTGAGGAATAAAACCCTACACCTATACGGTGGCTAAGTTGGGGACAATATCTTGCGTAAACGGAGGTGCGGGCTGTTACAATCAAGTTGTTTGATCTTCTATGTTGGTGTCGATAGCGTCATTGTTCTGGTGTCGCCTTTGTCGGTTCTCTCAATATCCTTGGTATCGACTTCATGCTTCAAATCTTGGTATTTCGGTATTGGTTTCATTGCTACTTCTCCAAGCTTTAGTGTTGGCTTCTTTTGTTATGACTTCACTTCTTGGTGCCGGCTCCACTCCTATCCTTCTCATTTCGGTGTCGGGTTTGTCCTTTTTTGGCTTTTAGCTTTCGATACCGGCTCCCCCTCTTTATCCCCGTGCTTTGGTGTCGGTCGAGCATATACCAGGCTTCTACTTTAATGTCTGCTTTACTATGATACCCCTTTACCTTGTTTCGGCTTCGGCATCGAATTATTGTTGTAACAGTTTTCATCATCTTAAATTGTTACTACAGTCAGGAGGATGCACCCGAAATGATAGAAAGTCAGGGTGCAGGAAACTTTGAATTGGAGGCAAATTTGAAGGTTATTGTTTCTAATTTAAGTTTTTCTATTTAATTCTTTTAACTTGGAATTTCTAATTTGGACATTTTCGAATTTGAGAAAAATCAGTAGAAAGTGAACGATACAAAGAATTCAGGAGTTTTTGTAAATCGAAAATGATAAAAGTTGGCACTTGATTGTATCACTTTTATGTTAATATAAGATATTGTTGAATTTTGTTTCATAATTGATATCAAAAGGCAACTGAGGTCATCGTCTCAGAAGTATTATTAATTCGGTGAACGTTATCTTAGAATAGGTATATGCTCCTTATCAAATTTTATGTTCCTTTAAATATTAAAGCTTTTTCCCACTTTGTTATTAATGTTCTTAAAATTATTGTTAAATTTTGATTTCTTTCAAATTTGATGAAATTTTGTAGAATAATGAAGTGTTAACAATAGCTTAGTGCTTTACAAATATTTGATTTCACATTTGATAACATGCAATTCAATAACATAGCTATCAAAATCTACAATTTTTTACTCTCTCGTTCGGCTTGAAAAGACGTTTTGTAATATTATAGTTGCATTGACTACTTATGGCATTTACAAATTATAGTGAAGGGGAGTTACATATGAAGCCATACATCACCTATATCATGACAACCGTAAACTGCTCTCTTTTTTCGTTGGTCCTCTGACCTCCAACCATTTTCTGTTTTTCTTACAAATGGTTTTTTACATCTTTATTTAGATCTACATGAATGATTCTTTGAAACCGCTACTGATTACATGTAATAATTGAAATTGGTAAAGTATAACTTGAAAGCCGAAAGATCAAATTGGTTTGTACAGATTTGCCGGCATGAAATTGTTGAAATTATCTAATTTTTTTAAGTATAATAGTATATTATGAATGGAGCAAAAGGACTTGAATTGTGAAACAAATTCCTGCATACACGAGGCTTTATAGATCTGCTAGCAACAAACTCAAAATTGCCACGTGCTAAATCTCAATAGCCAGGACAGAAAAATTATTGGAAAATGGTGGAAATAAAAGAGTGGGGGCGCATGTTCTTTGAAATTTTCAGGTAGTTTCATTTGTTCAAAATATTTCACAATAGAAAAAGATAGCTAACATATTTCTTTGTAGTAAGTATTATCTATGCATATGAGAAACCTTCCAGGTCACTCTGTTATGCAACATCCCTACCTACCATAAGCTACACTAATCCAAATCCAACGAGATCTTGTAGATGTTCAATCCACATATATATTATCAGTTATTCAAAATTTGTTCTCGTTCCGACATTCGTAATATTATCAGAATCTTAGCTTAATTATTCACTGTTCAGACATTTATTCAAACCGTTAAATTTAAACTTCAAATACATTTATTAAAATCTTAACTCAATTATTAACCGTTCAGACATTTGTTCGAAGTGTTTAATTTAAACATTAAATATATTATTTCTACGAATGTTGGAACGTGCTCAAATTTTGGATAGATGGTAATATATGTGGATTGAACATCAGCAAAATCTTGTGGTATTTGGATTAGTGTAGTTCACATTAGGGTAAGGGATATACATACATACATACATACATACATATATATATATATATAATTGTGTGTGTATAGAGAGAGAGACAGAGAGACAAAAGGGGGGATGTGGGAAGATTTAGTGTGATTTGTCTCCAATTTGGAGTGATTTTTGGACATGTTTTATCTATTATCGAGTTCATTTATGTAAAAGTTGAATGGATTCAAAACTCAAAATTCCTTCAAAAACCACAAATCAATACGACTGTTGAAACTATGTAATATTTGTTAGGAAACTAACGAAGCAGCAGATGACAGAATGATCCAGGATTATCTTTGAGGCACGTTGATCAGACGCTGTCTTCAAGAAGTTGATGGCCCCCACTACAAAGTAGATTGCTGAAGGGTTTGACGGCGGCACTTCTCCATGATACAACAAAGATTAGTTTTCGCAGCTAGCAATGGACTGCAAAAACGTGGATTAGTATATTTCTGAAGAACAGAGAAGGGAAGAGATCGAAAAGAAAAGTGATCTATTTGGGTGTAGAAGCAGGTTTAAATAGAGGCTGAGAAGGCATTTCGAAGGGACATAACGTTTTGAACGGGCGCATCGTTTAAAAATCAAAAATCACGACTGTTGGCCAACAGTCGAACCCGATCCGTTTTAATCACGTACGCGCCACGTGCCCCAAGTGCCCAAGTGTCATCTTTGACATTTTAATATGATCTCATATATATAGGCCCAAGCCCATTTGTGCGTATCCTTTAGCCCAATTCTTTTCATTTCACAATCTTATAACAACAACTCTTAATATATAAGTAGGAGTTGTTTATGATATTTGCCAATGTGGGACAAATAATATTTCAATCTTCCCAATAATCCCCCACTAGATTGTAATATTATACTTATGCATCCACGAAAGTACCTTTCAGTTTAAACTTTCGTGTTAGTTTAAATATCTAAACCTTAACAGAATTTTTGGTGGCTAATAGCTTAAACCAAAATCCTATTTGTTAGAGGCGAGATATCTAAACACATAAGTATGTATTTCTTCTAGAAATATATCTTATGATCCTAATTGATCTTCAACATCCCCCTGGTATTCGTGAACATAAGATTAACTTCTAATCCTATTGAAACTTTGTTTCTTATGTTCATATAGATACCAGTTCTAATCCGTCCTTGTTACTGTGGACAAACAGATATATCTTAACGTAACATATAAACATTTAATAATCAATGTTTATCAATTACCTAACTGCAACTTGTTATTACCCTTTAAACCTTAGGCTAAGTGACATAAGGTTGGGTTCCTATTGCAGGTAATCAGAAAGGTTTTAGACCCATCCCCCAACTAGTTGTTTTAATCATTTCTCTAGGTAATCCTTTAGTTAATGGGTCTGCCAAGTTTTTCTTGGATCTAAAATATATTATGGTAATAACTCCATTCATAATTAATTCCCTGACATATGCATGTCTCAAGCTTATATGTCTAGACTTTCCATTATAAATTTTATTATAGGCTCTAGACATAGTAGCTTCACTGTCACAATATACAGAAATGGCTGATGATGGTTGTGGCCACAACTCTATTTCCGTTAACAGATTCCTTAGCCATTCTGCTTCCGAAGCCAATGCATCCAAAGCAATAAATTCCGCTTCCATTGTAGAATGTGTGATAACAGTTTGTTTCTTGGAAGCCCATGATATAGCACCGCCTCCAAGAGTGAAAATCCATCCAGTGGTTCCTTTATTATCATTTTCAGGGGTTGCACCACTTGCATCTGAATATCCTTCTAGAACTGCTGGAAAGTTTCCATAGTGGAGTCCTAACTTAATTGTTCTTTTAAGATAACCTAGGACCCTACCTACTGCTTTCCAGTGCGCAAATCCAGGATTACTTGTGTACCTTGATATCTTACACACGGCATAAGAAATATCAGGACGTGTGCAATGCATGGCATACATGAGACTTCCAATGACACTTGCGTATTCTAGTTGAGCAATAGTTCTTTCTGAGTTTTCAAATATTTTAACAGAAGAGTCATAGGGGCTACTTGCTTCTTTAATATTTAAATGTTTATACTTGAAAATTAAATTTTCAATGTAATGAGATTGGCATAATGAATAACCCCCATCGTATTTCTTTACTTTAATGCCTAGAATAGTGTCAACTTCGTTTAAATCTTTCATCTTGAAACAAGATGTTAAATATTTCTTCGTCTCATTTATGCCTTCCATATTAGTTCCAAATATAAGCATATCATCCACATATAGACAAATTATGACACCATAACGTTCTGTGAATTTTGAATAAATGCACTTGTCAGCATTGTTATGCTTGAAGCCATTCGACAAAATTACAGAATCAAATTTCTCATGCCATTGTTTTGGTGCTTATTTTAGCCCATATAAAGACTTAATTAATTTACAGACTTTATTTTCATTTCCAGTCATGACAAAACCTTCAGGTTGTTCCATGTATACTTCCTCATCTAAATCACCATTAAGGAAAGCGGTCTTGACATCCATTTGATGCACATGTAACCCATGAATAGATGCAAGGGAAAAAAGTGTTCTTATTGATGCCAATCTAGCTACTGGAGCATATGTATCAAAATAATCTATGCCTTCTTTTTGTTTGAAACCTTTGGCTACTGGCCTTGCTTTGAAAGTTTTAATGGACCCATCAGTATTATATTTTCTTCGAAATACCCACTTACAACCAATTGGTTTAGATCCAGGAGGCAAGTTCGCTAGAACCCAAGTATTATTAGCAATAATTGAGTCCATTTCATCTTGTATTGCTTCCTTCCAGAAAGCAACATCTCTTGAGGTCATTGCTTCCTTAAAAGTTTTAGGATCCTCTTCATTATTCAAAATGTAAACTGTATCATTTACAATTTCAGTTCTATTTCCATTTACAAGATGAATCACATCATCAGGTGCTACAAAATCAGGATCTAATCCTTTGCTTTTCCTTGTTCTTTTGCTTCTTCTTGGTTCTTCAGGTATATTCGTATTCTTTCTTTTATCAGAAGAAGTATTCATGTTATTTTCTTTGTCATTATCATTGATAACTTGTGTAGGATATGAAATATGTGTGGAATCACATATAAATTTATTTTCAATGAATTCGACATCTCTTGATTCCACGATCACATTAGATTTGAGATCTAATAATCTATATGCTTTTGAATGTTCAGCATACCCTACAAATATACTTTTCAGAGCCCTTGGTCCAAGTTTAACTCTTTTTGGATCTATGATTCGATAAAAGGCTAAACATCCCCAAACTTTAAGATATTTCAAGCTCGGTTGCCTGCCTTTCCACATTTCATACGGAGAAATCTTGGTTTTCTTTGATGGGATTCTATTATGTAAATGACATGCTGTCAGAAGTGCTTCTCCCCATAAATTTATATTTTGTTTAGCATTCAAAATCATGGCATTAGTCATTTCCACTAATGTTCTATTTTTTCTTTCTGCCAAACCATTTTGTTGTGGGGTGTAAGGTGTTGTCGATTGGTGGATTATGCCATTTTCTTCACAAAATGATGAGAATTCATTTGAAAAATATTCTCCACCTCTGTCTGTTCGCAACACCTTTATTTTCTTTTCCTTCTGATTTTCAACACTAATTTTGAAACGTTTAAACATTTCAAATGCTTGATCTTTTGATCTCATCAAATAAACATGTGTGTATCTAGAGTAATCATCTATAAATGTGATGAAATATCGATTGCCCCCTCTAGTCAACATACCATTTAATTCACATATATCCGAATGAATTAGTTCGAGTAGTTGAGTATTTCTTTCAGATTTTGGAAATGGCTTTTTATACATCTTTGCTTCAATGCAAATCTCGCACTTAGATTGTTTTATAAGATCACAGGAAATCAACCCTTCTTTAGACATATATTGCAAAGATTTAAAATTTAAGTGAGCCAATCTATTATGCCATAAATGAAATGAGTCAACAGTATAAGCAAACTCGTTCATTTTATTAATACTTAGTTTATGCATTCCATTACAAGCATAGCCTTTTCCAACAAACTTCCCTCCTTTAGACATAATCAGACTGTTACCATCAAGAACGCATTTAACACCCTTATTACAAAGAAGATATGCAGAAACTAAGTTCTTTCTAACATCCGGAACATGCAAGACATTCTGGAGAATTAGTTTCTTTCCCGAAGTGAACTCCAATTCAACTGCCCCTTTTCCAACAACAACGGATGTATTGTGATTTCCCATAATCACCTTGTTGTCATTAGAAACCTTTTCATAGAACTTAAACATGGACTGGTTATTACAGACATGAATAGTGGCACCAGAATCATACCACCAATCCATTTCTTTTAAAGCATCAGCCATGTTTAACTCCATTGTCGTGTCAGTATCCAACTTGGTTATCATTGCAATGATTTCAGATTCATTCTGTTCAACCATGTTGGCGGAGTTTGCGTCCTTTTTTCCTTTTTGCTCGGTTTTCTGTCTTTTGTAAAACCTGCAATCACGTTTAAAATGTCCTGGTTTTCCACAGAAATAGCAGTCTCCCTTCCCTTTGGCTTTGTTTTGATGGTTGTTTCCGCCGTCTCTCTTTCTTTTTCCAGATTCCTTATGTCCCTTGTCATTATCGACAATATTCACATTAGATTCAAAAACTTTCTTCTCACGAATTCTAGTTTCCTCTTCGATACGAAGATGTTTCTGAATCTGCTCCATTGAGAAGTCTTCTGACGAGTGCATAAGTTTCTTTCTGTAATCACTCCAACTTTGCGGGAGTTTAGCCATGACAGCCCCAACCTGTAATGCTTCAGGGATGCTTATTTTGACATCCTTCAGTTTGTTGAAAATAACTTGTAATTTGTGTACTTGATCAAGAACAGAAGCATTGTCAAGCATTTTATATTCAAAAAATTCGAAAATCAGAAACTTATCTGCTCCTTGTTTTGCGTTGTTGTACTTTGATTCCAGAGTTGCCCAGATTTCCCTTGGTGACTTGACAGAAGTAAAAAGATCATATAGGCGATCAGATAATGTATTGAGTATGTGCCCTCTGCAAACCACTTCATCTTCCTCTCGTTTTTTGCGTTTCTCAATCAGTTCCTGACTGTCTTTGTCGGTAGGTGGAGGTATCGGTTGCAGTTTTGGATCAAGGACGTATGCAATTTTGAGGGTAGTAAGCAAGAACATTATCTTATCTTGCCACCGTGTATAGTTAGTGCCATCGAAGCGATCAAGTTTTGTAAACTCCTGATTCATGATTTTGTATGTGGATTCAGAGGCCTTCGCTGTCGCCATTATCAACTTCTTGAAATTGTTAGGAAACTAACGAAGCAGCAGATGACAGAATGAACCGGGATTATCTTTGAGGCACGTCGATCAGACGCTGTCTTCAAGAAGTTGATCGCCCCCACTACAAAGTAGATTGCTGAAGGGTTTGACGGCGGCACTTCTCCAGGATACAACAAAGATTAGTTTTCGCAGTTAGCAATGGACTGCAAAAACGTGGATTAGTATATTTCTGAAGAACAGAGAAGGGAAGAGATCGAAAAGAAAAGTGATCTGTTTGGGCATAGAAGCAGATTTAAATAGAGGCTGAGAAGGCATTTCGAAGGGACATAACGTTTTGAATGGGCGCATCGTTTAAAAATCAAAAATCACGACAGTTGGCCAACAGTCGAACCCGATCCGTTTTAATCACGTACGCGCCACGTGCCCCAAGTGCCCAAGTGCCATCTTTGACCTTTTAATATGATCTCATATATATAGGCCCAAGCCCATATGTGCATATCCTTTAGCCCAATTCTTTTCATTTCACAATCTTATAACAACAACTCTTAATATATAAGTAGGAGTTGTTTATGATATTTGCCAATGTGGGACAAATAATATTTCAATCTTCCCAATAATCCCCCACTAGATTGTAATATTATACTTATGCATCCACGAAAGTACCTTTCAGTTTAAACTTTCGTGTTAGTTTAAATATCTAAACCTTAACAGAATTTTTGGTGGCTAATAGCTTAAACCAAAATCCTATTTGTTAGAGGCGAGATATCTAAACACATAAGTATGTTTTTCTTCTAGAAATATATCTTATGATCCTAATTGATCTTCAACATTCCCCTGGTATTCGTGAACATAAGATTAACTTCTAATCTTATTGAAACTTTGTTTCTTATGTTCATATAAATATCAGTTCTAATCCGTCCTTGTTACTGTGGACAAACAGATATCTCTTAACGTAACATATAAACATTTAATAATCAATGTTTATCAATTACCTAACTGCAACTTGTTATTACCCTTTAAACCTTAGGCTAAGTGACATAAGGTTGGGTTCCTATTGCAGGTAATCAGAAAGGTTTTAGACCCATCCCCCAACTAGTTGTTTTAATCATTTCTCTAGGTAATCCTTTAGTTAATGGGTCTGCCAAGTTTTTCTTGGATCTAACATATATTATGGTAATAACTCCATTCATAATTAATTCCCTCACATATGCATGTCTCAAGCTTATATGTCTAGACTTTCCATTATAAATTTTATTATAGGCTCTAGACATAGTAGCTTCACTGTCACAATATACAGAAATGGCTGATGATGGTTGTGGCCACAACTCTATTTCCGTTAACAGATTCCTTAGCTATTCTGCTTCCGAAGCCAATGCATCCAAAGCAATAAATTCCGCTTCCATTGTAGAATGTGTGATAACAGTTTGTTTCTTGGAAGCCCATGATATAGCACCGCCTCCAAGAGTGAAAATCCATCCAGTGGTTCCTTTATTATCATTTTCAGGGGTTGCACCACTTGCATTTGAATATCCTTCTAGAACTGCTGGAAAGTTTCCATAGTGGAGTCCTAACTTAATTGTTCTTTTAAGATAACCTAGGACCCTACCTACTGCTTTCCAGTGCGCAAATCCAGGATTACTTGTGTACCTTGATAACTTACACACGGCATAAGAAATATCAGGACATGTGCAATGCATGGCATACATGAGGCTTCCAATGACACTTGCGTATTCTAGTTGAGCAATAGTTCTTTCTGAGTTTTCAAATATTTTAACAGAAAATCATAGGGGCTACTTGCTTCTTTAATATTTAAACGTTTATACTTGAAAATTAAATTTTCAATGTAATGAGATTGGCATAATGCATAACCCCCATCGTATTTCTTTACTTTAATGCCTAGAATAGTGTCAACTTCGTTTAAATCTTTCATCTTGAAACAAGATGTTAAATATTTCTTCGTCTCATTTATGCCTTCCATATTAGTTCCAAATATAAGCATGTCATCCACATATAGACAAATTATGACACCATAACGTTCTGTGAATTTTGAATAAATGCACTTGTCAGCATTGTTATGCTTGAAGCCATTCAACAAAATTACAGAATCAAATTTCTCATGTCATTGTTTTGGTGCTTGTTTTAGCCCATATAAAGACTTAATTAATTTACAGACTTTTTTTTCATTTCCAATCATGACAAAACCTTCAGGTTGTTCCATGTATACTTCCTCATCTAAATCACCATTAAGGAAAGTGGTCTTGACATCCATTTGATGCACATGTAGCCCATGAATAGATGCAAGGGCAAAAAGTGTTCTTATTGATGCCAATCTAGCTACTGGAGCATATGTATCAAAATAATCTATGCCTTCATCTTTTTTGAAACCTTTGGCTACTAGCCTTGCTTTGAAAGTTTGAATGGACCCATCAGTATTATATTTTCTTCGAAATACCCACTTACAACCAATTGGTTTAGATCCAGGAGGCAAATCCGCTAGAACCCAAGTATTATTAGCAATAATTGAGTCCATTTCATCTTGTATTGCTTCCTTCCAGAAAGCAACATCTCTTGAGGTCATTGCTTCCTTAAAAGTTTTAGGATCCTCTTCATTATTCAAAACGTAAACTGTATCATTTACAATTTCAGTTCTATTTCCATTTACAAGATGAATCACATCATCAGGTGCTACAAAATCAGGATCTAATCCTTTGCTTTTCCTTGTTCTTTTGCTTCTTCTTGGTTCTTCAGGTATATTCGTATTCTTTCTTTTATCGGAAGAAGTATTCATGTTATTTTCTTTGTCATTATCATTGATAACTTGTGTAGGATATGAAATATGTGTGGAATCACATATAAATTTATTTTCAACGAATTCGACTTCTCTTGATTCCACGATCACATTAGATTTGAGATCTAATAATCTATATGCTTTTGAATGTTCAGCATACCCTACAAATATACTTTTCAGAGCCCTTGGTCCAAGTTTAACTCTTTTTGGATCTATGATTCGATAAAAGGCTAAACATCCCCAAACTTTAAGATATTTCAAGCTCGGTTGCCTGCCTTTCCACATTTCATACGGAGAAATCTTGGTCTTCTTTGATGGGATTCTATTATGTAAATGACATGCTGTCAGAAGTGCTTCTCCCCATAAATTTATATTTTTTTTAGCATTCAAAATCATGGCATTAGTCATTTCCACTAATGTTCTATTTTTTCTTTCTGCCAAACCATTTTGTTGTGGGGTGTAAGGTGCTGTCGATTGGTGGATTATGCCATTTTCTTCACAAAATGATGAGAATTCATTTGAAAAATATTCTCCACCTCTGTCTGTTCGCAATACCTTTATTTTCTTTTCCTTCTGATTTTCAACACTAATTTTGAAACGTTTAAACATTTCAAATGCTTGATCTTTTGATCTCATCAAATAAACATGTGTGTATCTAGAGTAATCATCTATAAATGTGATGAAATATCGATTGCCCCCTCTAGTCAACATACCATTTAATTCACATATATCCGAATGAATTAGTTCGAGTAGTTGAGTATTTCTTTCAGATTTTGGAAATGGCTTTTTACACATCTTTGCTTCAATGCAAATCTTGCACTTAGATTGTTTTATAAGATCACAGGAAATCAACCCTTCTTTAGACATATATTGCAAAGATTTAAAATTTAAGTGAGCCAATCTATTATGCCATAAATGAAATGAGTCAACAGTATAAGCAAACTCGTTCATATTATTAATACTTAGTTTATACATTCCATTACAAACATAGCCTTTTCCAACAAACTTCCCTCCTTTAGACATAATCAGACTGTTACCATCAAGAACGCATTTAACACCCTTATTACAAAGAAGATATGCAGAAACTAAGTTCTTTCTAACATCCGAAACATGCAAGACATTCTGGAGAATTAGTTTCTTTCCCAAAGTGAACTCCAATTCAACTGTCCCTTTTCCAACAACAACGGATGTATTGTGATTTCCCATAATCACCTTGTTGTCATTAGAAACCTTTTCATAGAACTTAAACATGGACTGGTTATTACAGACATGAATAGTGGCACCAGAATCATACCACCAATCCATCTCTTTTAAAGTATCAGCCATGTTTAACTCCATTGTCGTGTCAGTATCCAACTTGGTTATCATTGCAATGATTTCAGATTCATTCTGTTCAACCATGTTGGCGGAGTTTGCGTTCTTTTTTCCTTTTTGCTCGGTTTTCTGTCTTTTGTAAAACTTGCAATCACGTTTAAAATGTCCTGGTTTTCCACAGAAATAGCAGTCTCCCTTCCCTTTGGCTTTGTTTTGATGGTTGTTTCCGCCGTCTCTCTTTCTTTTTCCAGATTCCATATGCCCCTTGTCATTATCGACAATATTCACATCAGATTCAAAAACTTTCTTCTCACGAATTCTAGTTTCCTCTTCGATACGAAGATGTTTCTGAATCTGCTCCATTGAGAAGTCTTCTAACGAGTGCATAAGTTTCTTTCTGTAATCACTCCAACTTTGCGGGAGTTTAGCCATGACAGCCCCAACCTGTAATGCTTCAGGGATGCTTATTTTGACATCCTTCAGTTTGTTGAAAATAACTTGTAGTTCGTGTACTTGATCAAGAACAGAAGCATTGTCAAGCATTTTATATTCAAAAAATTCGAAAATCAGAAACTTATCTGCTCCTTGTTTTGCATTGTTGTACTTTGATTCCAGAGTTGCCCAGATTTCCCTTGGTGACTTGACAGAAGTAAAAAGATCATATAGGCGATCAGATAATGTATTGAGTGTGTGCCCTCTGCAAACTACTTCATCTTCCTCTCGTTTTTTGCGTTTCTCAATCAGTTCCTGACTGTCTTTGTCGGTAGGTGGAGGTATCGGTTGCAGTTTTGGATCAAGGACGTATGCAATTTTGAGGGTAGTGAGCAAGAACATTATCTTATCTTGCCACCGTGTATAGTTAGTGCCATCGAAGCGATCAAGTTTTGTAAACTCCTGATTCATGATTTTGTATGTGGATTCAGAGGCCTTCGCTGTCGCCATTATCAACTTCTTGAAATTGTTAGGAAACTAACGAAGCAGCAGATGACAGAATGAACCAGGATTATCTTTGAGGCACGTCGATCAGACGCTGTCTTCAAGAAGTTGATCGCCCCCACTACAAAGTAGATTGCTGAAGGGTTTGACGGCGGCACTTCTCCAGGATACAACAAAGATTAGTTTTCGCAGTTAGCAATGGACTGCAAAAACGTGGATTAGTATATTTCTGAAGAACAGAGAAGGGAAGAGATCGAAAAGAAAAGTGATCTGTTTGGGCGTAGAAGCAGGGTTTAATAGAGGCTGAGAAGGCATTTCGAAGGGACATAACGTTTTGAACGGGCGCATCGTTTAAAAATCAAAAATCACGACAGTTGGCCAACAGTCGAACCCGATCCGTTTTAATCACGTACGCGCCACGTGACCCAAGTGCCCAAGTGCCATCTTTGACCTTTTAATATGATCTCATATATATAGGCCCAAGCCCATTTGTGCGTATCCTTTAGCCCAATTCTTTTCATTTCACAATCTTATAACAACAACTCTTAATATATAAGTAGGAGTTGTTTATGATATTTGCCAATGTGGGACAAATAATATTTCAATCTTCCCAATAATCCCCCACTAGATTGTAATATTATACTTATGCATCCACAAAAGTACCTTTCAGTTTAAACTTTCGTGTTAGTTTAAATATCTAAACCTTAACAGAATTTTTGGTGGCTAATAGCTTAAACCAAAATCCTATTTGTTAGAGGCGAGATATCTAAACACATAAGTGTGTATTTCTTCTAGAAATATATCTTATGATCCTAATTGATCTTCAACATCCCCCTGGTATTCGTGAACATAAGATTAACTTCTAATCTTATTGAAACTTTGTTTCTTATGTTCATATAGATATCAGTTCTAATCCGTCCTTGTTACTGTGGACAAACAGATATCTCTTAACGTAACATATAAACATTTAATAATCAATGTTTATCAATTACCTAACTGCAACTTGTTATTACCCTTTAAACCTTAGGCTAAGTGACATAAGGTTGGGTTCCTATTGCAGGTAATCAGAAAGGTTTTAGACCCATCCCCCAACTAGTTGTTTTAATCATTTCTCTAGGTAATCCTCTAGTTAATGGGTCTGCCAAGTTTTTCTTGGATCTAACATATATTATGGTAATAACTCCATTCATAATTAATTCCCTCACATATGCATGTCTCAAGCTTATATGTCTAGACTTTCCATTATAAATTTTATTATAGGCTCTAGACATAGTAGCTTCACTGTCACAATATACAGAAATGGCTGATGATGGTTGTGGCCACAACTCTATTTCCGTTAACAGATTCCTTAGCCATTCTGCTACCGAAGCCAATGCATCCAAAGCAATAAATTCTGCTTCCATTGTAGAATGTGTGATAACAGTTTGTTTCTTGGAAGCCCATGATATAGCACCGCCTCCAAGAGTGAAAATCCATCCAGTGGTTCCTTTATTATCATTTTCAGGGGTTGCACCACTTGCATCTGAATATCCTTCTAGAACTGCTGGAAAGTTTCCATAGTGGAGTCCTAACTTAATTGTTCTTTTAAGATAACCTAGGACCCTACCTACTGCTTTCCAGTGCGCAAATCCAGGATTACTTGTGTACCTTGATAACTTACACATGGCATAAGAAATATCAGGACGTGTGCAATGCATGGCATACATGAGACTTCCAATGAAACTTGCGTATTCTAGTTGAGCAATAGTTCTTTCTGAGTTTTCAAATATTTTAACAGAAGAGTCATAGGGGCTACTTGCTTCTTTAATATTTAAATGTTTATACTTGAAAATTAAATTTTCAATGTAATGAGATTGGCATAATGCATAACCCCCATCGTATTTCTTTACTTTAATGCCTAGAATAGTGTCAACTTCGTTTAAATCTTTCATCTTGAAACAAGATGTTAAATATTTCTTCGTCTCATTTATGCCTTCCATATTAGTTCCAAATATAAGCATATCATCCACATATAGACAAATTATGACACCATAACGTTCTGTGAATTTTGAATTAATGCACTTGTCAGCATTGTTATGCTTGAAGCCATTCGACAAAATTACAGAATCAAATTTCTCATGCCATTGTTTTGGTGCTTGTTTTAGCCCATATAAAGACTTAATTAATTTACAGACTTTATTTTCATTTCCAGTCATGACAAAACCTTCAGGTTGTTCCATGTATACTTCCTCATCTAAATCACCATTAAGGAAAGCGGTCTTGACATCCATTTGATGCACATGTAGCCCATGAATAGATGCAAGGGCAAAAAGTGTTCTTATTGATGCCAATCTAGCTACTGGAGCATATGTATCAAAATAATCTATGCCTTCTTTTTGTTTGAAACCTTTGGCTACTAGCCTTACTTTGAAAGTTTGAATGGACCCATCAGTATTATATTTTCTTCGAAATACCCACTTACAACCAATTGGTTTAGATCCAGGAGGCAAATCCGCTAGAACCCAAGTATTATTAGCAATAAATGAGTCCATTTCATCTTGTTTTGCTTCCTTCCAGAAAGCAACATCTCTTGAGGTCATTGCTTCCTTAAAAGTTTTAGGATCCTCTTCATTATTCAAAATGTAAAATGTATCATTTACAATTTCAGTTCTATTTCCATTTACAAGATGAATCACATCATCAGGTGCTACAAAATCAGGATCTAATCCTTTGCTTTTCCTTGTTCTTTTGCTTCTTCTTGGTTCTTCAGGTATATTCGTATTCTTTCTTTTATCAGAAGAAGTATTCATGTTATTTTCTTTGTCATTATCATTGATAACTTGTGTAGGATATGAAATATGTGTTGAATCACATATAAATTTATTTTCAATGAATTCGACATCTCTTGATTCCACGATCACATTAGATTTGAGGTCTAATAATCTATATGCTTTTGAATGTTCAGCATACCCTACAAATATACTTTTCAGAGCCCTTGGTCCAAGTTTAACTCTTTTTGGATCTATGATTCGATAAAAGGCTAAACATCCCCAAACTTTAAGATATTTCAAGCTCGGTTGCCTGCCTTTCCACATTTCATACGGAGAAATCTTGGTCTTCTTTGATGGGATTCTATTATGTAAATGACATGCTGTCAGAAGTGCTTCTCCCCATAAATTTATATTTTGTTTAGCATTCAAAATCATGGCATTAGTCATTTCCACTAATGTTCTATTTTTTCTTTCTGCCAAACCATTTTGTTGTGGGGTGTAAGGTGCTGTCGATTGGTGGACTATGCCATTTTCTTCACAAAAAGATGAGAATTCATTTGAAAAATATTCTCCACCTCTGTCTGTTCGCAACACCTTTATTTTCTTTTCCTTCTGATTTTCAACGCTAATTTTGAAATGTTTAAACATTTCAAATGCTTGATCTTTTGATCTCATCAAATAAACATGTGTGTATCTAGAGTAATCATCTATAAATGTGATGAAATATCGATTGCCCCCTCTAGTCAACATACCATTTAATTCACATATATCCGAATGAATTAGTTCGAGTAGTTGAGTATTTCTTTCAGATTTTGGAAATGGCTTTTTACACATCTTTGCTTCAATGCAAATCTCGCACTTAGATTGTTTTATAAGATCACAGGAAATCAACCCTTCTTTAGACATATATTGCAAAGATTTAAAATTTAAGTGAGCCAATCTATTATGCCATAAATGAAATGAGTCAACAGTATAAGCAAACTCGTTCATTTTATTAATACTTAGTTTATACATTCCATTACAAGCATAGCCTTTTCCAACAAACTTCCCTCCTTTAGACATAATCAGACTGTTACCATCAAGAACGCATTTAACACCCTTATTACAAAGAAGATATGCAGAAACTAAGTTCTTTCTAACATCCGGAACATGCAAGACATTCTGGAGAATTAGTTTCTTTCCCGAAGTGAACTCCAATTCAACTGTCCCTTTTCCAACAACAACGGATGTATTGTGATTTCCCATAATCACCTTGTTGTCATTAGAAACCTTTTCATAGAACTTAAACATGGACTGGTTATTACAGACATGAATAGTGACACCAGAATCATACCACCAATCCATCTCTTTTAAAGTATCAGCCATGTTTAACTCCATTGTCGTGTCAGTATCCAACTTGGTTATCATTGCAATGATTTCAGATTCATTCTGTTCAACCATGTTGGCGGAGTTTGCGTTCTTTTTTCCTTTTTGCTCGGTTTTCTGTCTTTTGTAAAACCTGCAATCACGTTTAAAATGTCCTGGTTTTCCATAGAAATAGCAGTCTCCCTTCCCTTTGGCTTTGTTTTGATGGTTGTTTCCGCCGTCTCTCTTTCTTTTTCCAGATTCCTTATGCCCCTTGTCATTATCGACAATATTCACATCAGATTCAAAAACTTTCTTCTCATGAATTATAGTTTCCTCTTCGATACGAAGATGTTTCTGAATCTTCTCCATTGAGAAGTCTTCTGACGAGTGTATAAGTTTCTTTCTGTAATCACTCCAACTTTGCGGGAGTTTAGCCATGACAGCCCCAACCTGTAATGCTTCAGGGATGCTTATTTTGACATCCTTCAGTTTGTTGAAAATAACTTGTAGTTTGTGTACTTGATCAAGAACTGAAGCACTGTCAAGCATTTTATATTCAAAAAATTTGAAAATCAGAAACTTATCTGCTCCTTGTTTTGCGTTGCTGTACTTTGATTCCAGAGTTGCCTAGATTTCCCTTGGTGACTTGACAGAAGTAAAAAGATCATATAGGCGATCAGATAATGTATTGAGTATGTGCCCTCTGCAAACCACTTCATCTTCCTCTCATTTTTTGCGTTTCTCAATCAGTTCCTGACTGTCTTTGTCGGTAGGTGGAGGTATCGGTTGCAGTTTTCGATCAAGGACGTATGTAATTTTGAGGGTAGTAAGCAAGAACATTATCTTATCTTGCCACCGTGTATAGTTAGTGCCATCGAAGCGATCAAGTTTTGTAAACTCCTGATTCATGATTTTGTATGTGGATTCAGAGGCCTTCGTTGTCGCCACTATCAACTTCTTGAAATTGTTAGGAAACTAACGAAGCAGCAGATGACAGAATGAACCTGGATTATCTTTGAGGCACGTCGATCAGACACTGTCTTCAAGAAGTTGATCGCCCCCACTACAAAGTAGATTGCTGAAGGGTTTGACGGCGGCACTTCTCCAGGATACAACAAAGATTAGTTTTCGCAGTTAGCAATGGACCGCAAAAACGTGGATTAGTATATTTCTGAAGAACAGAGAAGGGAAGAGATCGAAAAGAAAAGTGATCTGTTTGGGCGTAGAAGCAGGTTTAAATAGAGGCTGAGAAGGCATTTCGAAGGGACATAACGTTTTGAACGGGCGCATCGTTTAAAAATCACAACAGTTAGCCAACAGTCAAACCCGAAAGTGCCCAAGTGCCATCTTTGACCTTTTAATATGATCTCATATATATAGGCCCAAGCCCATATGTGCATATCCTTTAGCCCAATTCTTTTCATTTCACAATCTTATAACAACAACTCTTAATATATAAGTAGGAGTTGTTTATGATATTGGCCGATGTGGGACAAATAATATTTCAATCTTCCCAATAATATTTTCAGTCCATTTGGAATGTTTACCCTGTGTTACCCTTCTTAGAAGGGAATTTGCTTACAAAACATGGTCTGTAAGCTTGGCGTCTACAAAAATGGAATCCAACGATAAAGGAACAATGCTTTTAGTAGGCTTTTCAAAGTAAAATGCCACATATAACATGTATTTTACTATTTGTTGATTAAGTGTCAAACTAAATAGTACATGTCAGACATCATACATGGAAGCAATATGTATGATTGATATCACATATTGTTAAGAGTACCGAGTTGACCAAATATATCTTCCAACTGAGAATTCACTTTTGATGCTGCCATTGAAGTTGAGTTGTATACTTCAGACATGTTTGATAGTTTGCTTGCTCTTCAAGCAGTTAAACGTCAACAGTTTGTGTAGGAACTGAAATCTTCCTTGACCCGTGGTAAAATAGGGAAGCAAAAAGCCACCTTATCAACCTCTCCTGAATTAGTTAACCCAAAAAGGTCTAGATCAGGTAAGATTTGAAGCCTATATCACCTTTCTTATTCATACGTAGCATGCATTTCTTGTATAAAGAATTCTGCAATTCCATCAACTAAGAGTTAGATGCAAGTGACATTAAGATTGTATTAATCCAACTCTAGTCCATAGTTAATTATGCTCTTTTTTGTTTGCAGGAAGGTTGCTCCTTCCTCCCATAAATCGATGGCAGCGTGAAATTATCTATGATATGGTTTACTTGCAAACTGATGTTGTCTAAGACTCCAAGAGTTATATCAATTTCAAACCTTTATCTCAAGAGGTTTACTTGCAAATATATTAACTTACTTTTATTGATTTAGATTCATCCATATCAATAAAAGTTGACTTGTGTATATGTGTCATTTACGCTACATCTTGTTGTCCACATCGGTTACTAATATTGCTGATGTAGACAAATTGACTTCCGTTACATATTGGTGTTATACTTCGTTTTTTCTATGATGTTTTTTTTACTTTGGTTTACGTTCTTATTAATTGGTATGCTGCTCGGTGCAGTTTGTGCTACACCGATGCAAAATTTTATTTTATTTTTTGTCTTGGGTTATGGCTGAAGATAACAGCTTGGTTCTTTTTGACTTTGGGGTTGTATGTATTTTAGTTTGCTTCTTCTATTTACACCCCGCTTTGCTCGCATCCCGCTTTTCACCCTTATGTAGATTGGATATAAACTGCACCACTATACATAAACGTCCATGCTAAACTATAAAGCGACGCGGAAAGCCGAATCAAATCTTCTATTCAAAGCAAGTACCCAAACTTGAGCGAGTTGCATTAATATGGTTCGGTTGTGGTTTGGACAATCGACCAAACCATATTAAATCGGACTGAATCAGATACTTGCATTAGTAATATTATGATAAAAATATAACCAATTCCTATCTCATTTTTATTTCTAATAATGTGTATTCTATTTTCAATGTATATTGTTATATTAATAATAATCTCTGTAATAATTGAAAAGAAATTAATGTTTTAGTATAATATCTTTCATCTCGTCTTTATAAATAAATGTTGATTATAATTTTATTCTAATTATTTTACATAATTATTATGCATTGATTAATATTAATGTTTTAAAACAATCTCATTTGTACCTAAATTTCAAATTAAAATATTTACGCAATTAGAAACTAGTCTTTCAATTCGGTATAACATTATATTTTAACCTTTAAGTTAAAAAACATCTCATGGTTGTAAATTGATAGTTGATGGTAGCAATCCTCTTATTTCATATTTAATATGGTTCAAATCAGATCGGACTAAAACCAAACCATTTTAAATCAAAATTGAGTCAAACCAGGTGTAAAAGATTAGTACAATGATTTGTATTTCTAATCAATTGTTTACGATGCCAGAGCAACTTGGGTTTGGGCTTCAAACCATGCCAAACCGGCTTACGCCCAGCAAGAAGGCTTTTTCACTCCATTGCTTCATCAATTTCCAAAACGTCTCTATCTTCAAATAATAGTACATCACGTTTAAAAGTAACAATGTGCATATACTCCAATGGAGCGAGATTTATATGAAACCCTTGCTCGATATAAACGATGTTCGTGCAATAAAGTCGTTCGCACTGAGCATGGTTGATATAGTAACATAGCTTGTATCGAGCGAGGTTTGTGTAATAATCTAGTTCATCAACAAAGCACATCAAATCTGAATGTGATATAAGAAAATTGAAGCAATTTTGGAACGAAAGAGGAATGCGGGGTGTGACGGTGACAGTTATTTTTAATTGAAAGAGTGTTAAAGGACAAAATATGTGAGAATAAAAGTAGGGTTTTTTTTCCTGAAAGACGAGATGTTGGACTAAATTAATCATTTCAAGGTGGTTTTTGATTTAATTACATAGGATTTTGTTAGGGTGCACCATAAGGGTACATTTTAGTGTTTAGAATATTAATGTTTATGAATATAGATAGCTTTAGTTGGTACTTTGAAACACCCCACCTCCGTTAAGCTCACTCACAAAGGGAATGCCTTGACTTTGGTGGAGGGCTATAGGTACAAGATACAGAAAAATTTACAAGACAGATAAATATAAGCAGCGAAATTCAAATATTTATTGCATACGTAGTTCAATACAAAAGCATTATAGCAAATTTCTCAAAATAACTTTCAAAACATTACACCATAATTTCTGTCTTGATTATTTAATAAAGAAGCATAAACCATAAATAAAACTGCATAAATCCCCAATTGTAGTGTCCAAAAGCCATAGCCAGGATGAAAGAGTCCAAATCATACATCTACTTTCTTGAAGCTTGCAAAGAGTCTGACTAAGCTGAAGTATTCCCTCCCTGTGGACCCGGGGGGAGGGGGACGGAAGAAAAGAGGACGAAAGGAAAATAGTTAGATAATAAGTATAGTAAGTTCAGCGATTACTAGTATTTAAACAGGGAAAGGGATCATGACAGTAATAACAGAATATAGGACAATGCCCTAATATAAGATAAGACGAACATGTGATCGCACCCATTACTATAGTCTCTACACCTACTTAACCATTGGTTCAACCAGCCCCACGTGTTCATAACGAACGATCCCCTTAATAATTGGCTCTTACACGCATGCATTCAAATCCTGTGTCATTCGGCCCCGCTTGACTGTAGATACCTGTGTTGGTCCCACCATGGGGTGTATCAGTCCCTTTGGTGGCAACCCGACACGATTCAAGATGCACAGTGTATACTACTGAAGCGCAGTGCCTTCTTTTTCCATTCCGGAGTACGTGCACGCCCGTACTCCGTCGGAACCTACACTGACGCACCAATCGCCGACGTTTTGACCGCTTATAATCAGTCCAGTAATCGTGCCCCACCCTGCCTAGTTTAGGGTACCATGATACATCTATGTGGGTTACTGCTGAAATGGGTCCCCGTTACTATGGTTTTCTAATTGACATGTTTATTTGGTTAAGTGTCCAAGTTTACCTAACCCCACCCATCCGTTTTGTTAACATGTTGAATTGGTTAAGTGTTTCCCTAATTGACTTAACCCTACCAATCCTGACTTGGCTTTAATATATTCATTAAAGCACCAACCACTCACATTAGACAGGTCTTGTGGTCACTGGATATGCCAGTCGGTTCCGGGCAGTTTTACACCACAACCCAGTCTAACCTCGGGTTCTTTTTGGGCTTGATGCACTAACCACCCGTATTAGACAAGTCTTGATTTTGTCACTAGATATGCCGGTCGGTTCCGGGCAGTTTTACACCACAACTCGGTCTAATCTCGGGTTAGGCATATTCGTCTTTTCTAAATCCATATATTTTCTATATATGTCTAATTCTATATGTAAATTAATCTTAATTTAATCATGCCATAATTATCCTTTGATTATGCTCACAATAAATGGTATATCAAATATGCCATTTTATGAACAAATCTATGCCATGAAATTTTCATATTTTCCCATCGCTATCCCCGTGGAACGTACGCATGAATCACATAAAATGTTGGGCTTGTAAATTAGCCCAAACCCATAAACAAAAAGGGGTAATAAACAAGGGACATGAAATAAACATAAAATAGCATACATTTAACTTATCACGTATAACTTTGCATAGAATTATCATTAACTTAATTAAACGGGTAAAGGTGAACTTGTGACTAAGTTGGATCTAATTGTCATGTAAACTTGATATAGGTCTAGCATGGAGGTTTAACATATAAACACAATTTTAAATCACAACTTAGCATGATAACTTATGTATGTTAAACATAAGAGAGCTATTATAAACATATTCGAATCACAACTTAGCATGATAACTTATGTGTGTTAAACATAAGAGAGCTATTATGAACATATTTAAATCACAACTTAGCATGATAACTTATGTGTTAAAACATAAGAGAGCTACAAATCCAATCTTGCAACATAAATAGATTCAACTTAACATGGTTCTAAATATACATGAATGTTGATCTAACATGTAAGCATGTGCTTTAGATCATAAACTTGCAAGTAACCACCAAATTATAACATGACATGTTTCACCATTCAGTTGGCATAATAAGTCCATTACCCAATCATAATAGATTCCAATAACATACAATATGGTATGTTCATCATCACAAATATATAGGCATGATCAATCGCAATGGTAGTTTAAGATAAATGAGAATCAAACTTTATTTATCTTATACATAAGCATCATTCTATATTCGAATTACAACATGTCATGATTCATTTAAAAGAACGTTTAAATCTACGTAATAACCAACTTACAAACTAAAAAGGAATTCTTGATTTCTGAAATCTGAATTCTGAAGTTGGTATGCTCGCCTTTGATGTAGATCGCTGAATTTGATTACTTTTAATTTGATTTTGATTCAGGTTTTTATCTTGTCTTTGAATTGAAAGCGGTGACGACTACTCCAAGTTCTCTATTGAGGGCATGACAGTTCCAAGATTATTTTTGTGCGATTTTAGGTTGAGCATTAGGTTGTTTATATAGAATTTCAATTTAATTAGAGCCGTCGGATGAACCTAGAGTTAATCACAACCATTCAGACCAGATCAGAACTATCCAGAAACCCTAGTGACTCAGCAATAAGTCATCAGTCGTCGAAATTTAGGTCTAGCCGGGGGGGGTAGGTCGACCCCCGGGTCGACCTGTAGGGGGGAGGTCGACACTAGGGTCGACCCCCTGGTCGACCTGGGTCCTGGGCGGAAATTTTTCCGCCTAGCCCGCTTCTGACTTCTGGTTTGAATTTTGAACCTGCTTTTGAGCTGTTTGAATTTATTTGAATTTCTGAAACTTCTGAAGGCCATAACTTCTTCATACAAAGTCCGATTCACGCAAACTTGGACTCTATCTCAAGAAGAATTCCGAGACGAACGCAATGGCGTATCCCGTTTCCCTTAATTCTCACATTTGAAATTAAGTATTGATTAATTCATTACTATAACGTTAACAAAAAATACGAGATGTTACATTCTCCCCTCCTTTTAGGATTTCGTCCCCGAAATCTTCAAGTCGAGAAGAACTTATATCCTACCATCTAATCACCCATTTACTCAACCATCGAACACAAGCGTCCATTGTCCTTAAAAGATTTCTAATGCTTCATGATCATATGCATTGTGTGTGTACATGTCCTTATTTGATGCAAAATCAGGCGGTATACTGATTCAGTTGACCTCCTTAATGCAAATTATGTCAGTGTCATGAGTCCATTATGAATGCAATTTTTTCTCCTACTCAAACTTTCCTACATGCGTGCACAATCATTCATACAAATGCAACGTCCATATGATAACACATCAAGTTTCAATCCATATACAAATACATATATGCATATGCAATAAGAAAGCGAATGTGCCGATCTAATACCTAATGTGTGTGTATATGCATCCACGAGCAACTACTAGCAACCACTAGCAACCACTTGCAACCATCAACCATAACATGTTTCAATTACATGTTTTCATCCAAATGAGTTTCTACCTAAGGATAAAGGATAAGATCGAGGAGATATGCCTAAAAAGGTAGATACGAGCATAAACTTAAGGAAAAAGAGATCAAGGATGTACCCTAAAAAAAGGGTAGGCTGCACGTATTCTGTCCTCAGTTTCCCAAGTCGCATCTTCCTCGGCGTCGCTACATTTAACTTTGACGAGCTTAGCTTCACGGTTGCGTAGCTTTTTGACTTCTGTTCCCAAGATACGGGTTGGAACTCTTCTCACAATTGCTTCTCATTCAACTTCTACTTCCTCTAGTATGCTTGGTTCTACCACTTCCGTAGACTCGTGTAAGCACTTCCTCAGTTGAGAGACATGAAAGACATTATGAACCCCGGCCAATCTTTCGGGCAGCTGTACCCTATAAGCCATCTTCCCAATCTTCTCGATGATAGGGAACGGCCCTACAAACCTTGGTGCTAACTTTCCTGCGGATCCAAAGCGAACGACGTTCCTCAAAGGAGATACTTTAAGGAATACCTTGTCTCCAACTTCGAACTCAAGGTCAGTTCTTCTTTTGTCTGCGTAGGACTTCTGTCTATCTTGGGCAGTCTTCATTCTTCTTCGTATCAAGTATACCTTCTCTGAAGTTTCCTTAATCATGTCTGGTCCAAGTATGAGCTTGTCTGTGGACTCCCACTAGCAAGTTGGTGACCTGCACGGTCTTCCATATAAAGCTTCGAAAGGCGCCATGCCTATGGTGGCTTGGTAGCTATTGTTGTAAGCAAATTCCACCAAAGGTAGATGATCCTCCCATGTACCTTCGAAGTCAATAATGCATAATCTCAAGAGGTGTTCTAATACTATGTTGACTCTTTCCGTTTGGCCATCGGTTTGAGGGTGATAGGTCGTGCTTAAGCATAACTGTGTGCCTACAGCCTCTTGTAAACTCTTCCAAAACTCGCTTGTGAAGATAGGGTCTCGATCACTCACTATGCTAGAGTGTATCCCATGGAGTCGAACTATCTCTTTAAGATATATGGATGCTAGAGATGAGGTAGTCCTTCTACTTTTGACGGGTATAAAGTGGGCGTTTTTTGTGAGCATGTCCACTATTACCCAAATACTGGTATTGCCCCTTCTTGACCTAGGCAACCCATCTATAAAGTCCATCGAGATGCTATCCCATTTCCACTGTGGGATCTCAAGAGGATAGAGCAGACCACCATGCTTCTTCTGCTCCGCCTTGACTTGTTGGCATATTAAACACTTAGAAACAAATTCAGCTACGTCTTGCTTCATGCCACTCCAAAAGAAAACTCTTGTGATGTCTTTATACATTTTGTCTCCGCCTGGGTGTATGGTCAGCTTGGAATAGTGTGCCTCTTCTAGAACCGCCTTTACCAAGTCCCTTTCTTGTGGGACACATAGTCTTCCATCTCGTCTCAACTAGCCCTTGGCATCAATGGAGTACCTATTGAGGTGACTAGAAGTCTCACCCCAAATTAACTTGTCTACCATGTCGGCTAGCTGAGGGTCTTCTCTTTGCACGGCTCCGATTTAGTCTAATAGAGTCGGCCGCACTTCTAGTGTTGCTAGCAAGCCAGGTACAAAGTCAGAGGAGGGTCTGAAGTTAAAGCTTGCTATGAACTCCAAGCTTTGCCTTTCCACAAAGAGAGGGCTTAAGGTCAGCCTCTTTCTACTCAAGGCGTCTACTACTGCATTGCCATTGCCAGGAGTGTAGGAAATCTCAAAATCGTACAAGGCAAGAAACTCCATCCATCTTTGCTGCCTCAAGTTGAGATCTTTCTGTGAGAAAAGGTATTTCTACGATTTATGGTCAGTATACAATTCAAATTTCTCACCTAGGAGATAATGGCGCCAAGACTTAAGTGCAAAAACGATGGCTGCCAACTCTAGGTTATGGGTTGGGTAGTTTTTCTCATGTACTTTCAACTATCTTCCACCATAAGCCACTACCTTCCATTCTTACATCAGAACAGCGCCTAGTCCCGTTCTGCATGAATCTGTGTATACCTTAAACATCTTGCTTCCATCAGGCAATGTCAGAACTGGGGCTGTTGTTAGAGCCCTTTTCAAACGTTGGAAAGCAATATTGCAATCCAAATCCCAATTGAAAGCTAGGTTCTTCTTTGTTAACCTTGTAAGTGGAGCTGAGATTTTTGCAAAATTTTTGATGAACTTTCGATAAAAGCCTGCTAGCCCAAGAAAGCTTCGGACTTCGGTTGCGTTTCGAGGAAACTTCCAATCTTGCACAGCAACCACTTTCGCGGGGTCCACAGCTATCCCCTCTTTGGACACCACTTGTCCAAGGAACCTAACTTCTTCTCTCCAGAAATGGCATTTGGAGAATTTAGCCTTCAACTGATGTGCACGGAGAGTATCCATGTCTTCCTTTAGATGCTGAGCATGTTCTTCCTCGTTCTTTGAGAAGATCAAAATATCGTCTACGAAGACCACCACAAACTTATTGAGGAACTCTCGGAACACCTCTCTCGTTAAATCAACGAAGTAAGCGGGTGCATTTGTTAACCCGAAAGGCATGACAAGCCACTCGAAGAAACCATCCGGAGTTCTGAACGCGGTCTTATCAATGCTGTCTTCAGCCACTTTTAGCTGATGAAACCCGGCAGCTAAATCTAATTGGGAGAAAACCGATACACCTACAAGCTGATCGAACAAATCATATATTCTCGGGAGTGTGTGCCTATTCGTCTTGGTCAGCCTGTTTAACTCGCTATGATCAACGAATAGGCGAAGTGACCCGTCCGCTTTAGTTGCGAGCACTACTGGAGCACCCCATTCAGAAATATTCCGCCTTATAAACCCCTTTTCTAGGAGCTCTTCAACTTGCTTGCTGAGCTCTTTCCGCTCCCTTTGAGCCATGTGCCTAATGGGTAAAGCAACGGGTTTTGCATTGTCAACGAGGTATATGCGGAAGTCTATCTCCCGCTTCAGAGGTAAGCCCTTTACCTCTTCAAACACATCCGAGGATTCACGGGCTACCTTTACAGACTGCAAGTTCTCAACAGACGCATCAAGAGATTCTAGATAACTAAGCATAACAGAGTTCATGGGATTACAAGAAATTTCGAGAGTGTTACCGAGGCGAGTCATGAGTCTAACCACTCTCTTTTCACAGTCGAGGATGTCACCATTACTGGATAGCCAATCTATGCCAAGAATCAACCGATAGCCCATGAAGCCCAAAACAAAGGCATTACATCTAAACCCAACTCTTAGTATAGATATTTTCAAATCCAAACAAACCATTGACAAATAAGCTGAGCCCCCAATTGGATTTGAAACAACCAAGGGATCCTCTACTATACTGGTGTCAAGGTGCAGAGATTCAACTAAAGCAGTAGATATAAAAGAGTGCGATGCGCCAGAATCAAATAGTGTACGAATAGGATGATCAAAAAGATAGACTAAACTTTCGACAGAAATATTTCTACCTCGTTCTTACGGAGGTGTCGTGAGAGCGTGAAATTGTCCTCCAGAAGAAGGTCTAGCTCTCTGCCCTTGCTTCCTTGGGCAGTCCTTAGCCATATGTCCTGTCTCACCACAGTGGAAACAGCCACCCATCTTCCTTTTCTTCTTCTTGCAGTCTTTGACCAGATGTCCAAGAAAGCCACAGAAATTACACTTTCTCTTGTCACGGGGTTTGTTGTTCTTCCCGCCTTTCCTTGAATCAGCCATCTTATTCTGTGACCCCCCTTCTTATCTTGAGGCACTTCCGCTTTTGCCTCCTTCTTGCCCTTGTATTCCTTATGTAAGAGTGCCATGTCCACTAACCTCTCGTAAGTAGCCCCCATAGGTACATGGGTCATAGCCAAGTTGTTAAGTGGCTCATTCAATCCCTTGACAAAACGGAGAGCCTTCCTATGAGGAGTATTCACTAAGTCTAGTCCAAATCGGGCCAGCTGATTGAAATGGTTGACGTACTCCTTGACTGTCATACTTCTTTGCTTAAGAGATAAGAACTTTTCCATCTGTAAACTTCGTTCAACTTATGAGAGGAATTTCATCTCAAACCTTATTCTGAAATCCATCCATGTTTCAACTGGTCTTTCAGCGTTAGTGACTTCCCACCAATAGGAAGCTTCGTCTTTGAGCAACCATACAGCCAACTGTATTTTCTGCCTATCGTCCACCTAGAAGATAACGAATAGATCCTCTGAGCCAGTTTCTTGCTTCTACGAATGATTCAGTTCCCTTGAAATCCTTTCCACCCATGGCCCTAAAGTCTCTATAAATCTTTGAGAAACCATTTGCCCGAGGAGGAGGAGGAGGAACCGCTGCAGCTGGAGGAGGAGGAATATCTACTGGGCCCGCATCGTTGGCCCTAGCCTCTAATTACCTCCTGAACCAGCCAGGTATCGGCACACCCTCTGGAAGGTTAAGATTCCCAGACATGCTGAAACGAAAAAGAAAAGATTCAAAACAAAGGATAAAAAGATAGGGCATATGGGTTTTGGGGGATTATGCCTTTAAATAAAATAACGCTTTTTCTTGTAAAATGCTTCTTTATATTTCTTTTTGAAAATAGTTTTCAAAAACTCTTATCTGATCTGGTAAACCTTTTGTTCTGATACCAAGTGAAACACCCCACCTCCGTTAAGGTCACTCACAAAGGGAATGTCTTAACTTTGGTGGAGGGTTATGGGTACAAGACACAGAAAAATTTACAAGACAGATAAATATAAGCAACGAAATTCAAATATTTATTGCATATGTGGTTCAATAAAAAAGCATTACAGCAAATTATCTCAAAATAACTTCCAAAACATTACACCATAATTTCTGCCTTGATTATTTAATAAAGAAGCATAAACCATAAATAAAACAGCATAAATCCCCAAGTGTAGTGTCCAAAAGCCATAGCCAGGATGTGAGAGTCCAAATCATACATCTACTTTCTTGAAGCTTGCAAAGAGTTTGACTAAGCTGGAGTATTCCCTCCCTGTGGACCGGGGGGGAGGGGGGATGGGTCAGACAATAAGTCTGGTAAGTTCAGTGATTACTAGTATTTAAACAAGGAAAGGGATCATGATAGTAATAATAGAACATAGGACAATACCCTAATATAAGATAAGACGAACATGTGATCGCACCCATTATTATAGTCTCTGCACCTACTTAACCATTGGTTTAACCAGCCCCACGTGTTCATAACGAACGATCCCCTAAATAATTGGCTCTTGCTCACATGCATTCATATCCTGTGTCATTCGGCCCCGTTTGACTGTAGATACCTGTGCTAGTCCTACCATGGGGTGTATCAGTCCCTTTGATGGCAACTTGACACGATTCAAGATGCACAGTGTATACTACTGATGCACAGTGCATGCTTTTTCCACTCCGGAGTACGTGCACGCCCGTACTCCGTCGGAACCTACATTGATGCACCAACCGCCGACGTTTTAACCGCTTATAATCAGCACAGTAATCGTGCCCCACCCTGCCTAGTTCAGGGTACCATGATACTTCTATGTGGGTTACTGCTGAAATGGGTCCCCGTTACTAGGGTTTTCTAATCAACATGTTTATTTGGTTAAGTGTCCAAGTTTACCTAACCCCACTCATCCGTTTAGTTAACATGTTGAATCGATTAAGTGTTTCCCTAATTGACTTAACCCTACCAATCCTGACTTAGCTTTAATTTATTCATTAAAGCACCAACCACTCACATTAGACAGGTCTTGTTGTGGTCACTGGATATGCCGATCGGTTCCGGACAGTTTTACACCACAACTCAGTCTAACCTCGGGTTCTTTTTGGGCTTGATGCACTAACCACCCACATTAGACAGGTCTTATTGTGGTCACTGGATATGCCGGTCAGTTCCGGGCAGTTTTACACCACAACTCAGTCTAACCTCGGGTTAGACATATTCGTCTTCTCTAAATCCATATATTTTCTATATATATGTCTAATTCTATATGTAAATTAATCTTAATTTAATCATGCCATAATTATCCTCTGATTATGCTCACAATAAATAGTATATCAAATATAACATTTTATGAACAAATCTATGCCATGAAATTTTCAAATTTTCCCACCGCTATCTCCGTGGAACGTACGCATGAATCACATAAAATGTTGCGCTAGTAAATTAGCCCAAAACCATAAATAAAAAAGGTGTAATAAACAAGGGACATGAAATAAACATAAAATAGCATACATTTAACTTATCACGTATAACTTGGCGTAGATGTATCATTAACTTAATTAAACGGGTAAAGGTGAACTTGTGACTAAGTTGGATCTAATTGTCATGTAAACTTGATATAGGTCTAGCATGGAGGTTTAACATATAAACACAATTCTAAATCACAACTTAGCATGATAACTTATGTGTGTTAAACACAAGAGAGCTATTATAAACATATTTGAATCACAACTTAGCATGATAACTTATGTGTGTTAAACATAAGAGAGCTATTATGAACATATTTAAATCACAACTTAGCATGATAACTTATGTGTTAAAACATAAGAGAGCTACAAATCCAATCTTGCAACATAAATAGATTCAACTTAACATGGTTCTAAATATACATGAATGTTGATCTAACATGTAAGCATGTGCTTTAGATCATAAACTTGCAAGTAACCACCAAATCATAACATGACATGTTTCACCATTCAGTTGGCATAATAAGTCCATTACCCAATCATAATAGATTCCAATAATGTACAATACGGTATGTTCATCATCACAAACATATAGGCATGATCAATCGCAATGGCAGTTTAAGATAAATGAGAATCAAACTTTATTTATCTTATACATAAGCATCATTCTATGTTCGAATTACAACATATCATGATTCATTTAAAAGAACGTTTAAATCTACGTAATAACCAACTTACAAACTAAAAAGGAATTCTCGATATTTGAAATCTGAATTCTGAAGTTGTTATGCTCGTCTTTGATGTAGATCGTTGAATTTGATTATTTTTAATTTGATTTTGATTCAGGTTTTTATCTTGTCTTTGAATTGAAAGCGGTGACGGCTACTCCAAGTTCTCTATTGACGGCATGACAATTCCAAGATTATTTTTGTGTGATTTTTGGTTGAGCATTAGGTTGTTTATATAGAATTTCAATTTAATTAGAGCCGTCGGATGAACCTAGAGTTAATCACAACCATTCAGACCAGATCAAAACTATCAAGAAACCCTAGTGACTCAGCAACAAGTCATCAGTCGTCGAAATTCAGATATGGCCGGGGGTGGGGGGGTAGGTCGAACCCTAGGTCGACCTGTAGGGGGGAGGTCGACACTAGGGTCGACCCCCTGGTCGACCTGGGTCCTGGGCGGGATTTTTCCCGCCCAGCCCGCTTCTGACTTCTGGTTTGAATTTTGAACCTGGTTTTGAGCTGTTTGAATTTATTTGAATTTCTGAAACTTCTGAAGACCGTAACTTCTTCATACGAAGTCCAATTCACGCAAACTCGGACTCTATCTCAAGAAGAATTCCGAGATGAACGCAATGGCGTAACTCATTTCCCTTAATTCTCACATTTGAAATTAAGTATTGATTAATTTGTTACAATAACATTAACAGAAAATATGGGGTGTTACATACTTTGTCTATTTTTGTTCAACAATCTGATATCGTATAATGGGGGCTTGTCAAAATAGTTAACGAGAAGAAAGTAAATGACAAGTTGCTCTTTGTCATCAGCACAAAATCCAGAGCTGGCCCTGGCCTAGTGCTAGCAGGGTCAACGCACAGGGCATAAAAAAGTTGATCTGCAGAAATGTTTACGGTGAAAACAGCGGAGGCGGAAGAAAGAAATTTGCGCAAGGAAGAAAAATGAAGAAGAAGACTTGTAGAGCAGCATAAAGGAAGAAACAAGGGAATGAATTAATGCGGCAAGAAGAGGAATTTGAGAAATCTCAACTCTAAAATCAGTTATCCTAGTTTCTAAATTACCCTATTTCAGTTTAATTTTTCCTTATATTTGGAATCTTGTAATTCGTGCTTCACCGGTCCATAGTCTTATACTTGAAAAATGTTAAGGTAAACCATGGCTTCAGGAATTTCTTAATCTTCGTTAAAAGTGTGCACAGTGCAAAGGAGTTCTTAGTTACTAAATTGACTAGAAGTTACAGACGTCGACCTATTGATTATAAATGGGAACTATTGACATATACAAAAATGCCAAAAGTGGCTTTACAGTTACAGTCCACTATCCCTTCTTTGTGCTATGCCACCATGGCCATTAGAGAATTACTGAAGAGTTCAACTTCAGTAGCTTATCAGAAATTAATAAACCAATGAGAATATGGTGTCATCAATAGCTGCAAACTCTTGAACTTCTTTACCATTCTGTGGCACAGTACAATATCTGAGCCAAGTAGTGGTTGTATGGTGTTGTATGTATACTTGGTTGTATGAGGTTGTATGTAGATTTGTTCATTGAAACTTGAAACTATTTCTGAGCACAAGTTTACTGACAGTTCTGAAGCTTTACGGAGGTTGAGGATTCATTTAAAGAGTCAGCACTTGACTGCTCATAAGCCACTGAAGACATGGTTTAGTAATTTGGAAGAAGATTAATTTGTGCCAAGATATGTGGTATAATTTAGTGATACTTTAGAAGATACATTGATAGTAATTTTTGTTGCCACGATTAATTTGTGTTAAAATTGTGTTTTGTAGTTGCTTGCTTTATGATTTTTTCCAGACGGTATAACTCTATTTTAAGTTTTAAACCAAAAAAAAAACGAAGGTAACAAGGTAATCTGTTAATATTATATAGATACTAGCTAACTAACTTTATGCACTAGATACATGTAATGAAACCTGTGAGGAAACCTGCTGAGAGTGTATGTTTGCATGTGTATATATATACACTATTTTAAGTCATTTGTCCCATTTTTTCCTAATTGAAGGCTTGTTTCCTAGGGTGTGTTCTTTTTTAAACGAAAAGGACCAAATTGAATGGGCAAAATAGAGGGGTTGAGGGAAGGGAAAGTTCATAAAAGGGGATTTCCTTCTTTTTACAAAGGGAGCAACGCGAAATAGGAAAAAAGAAGATAAGTTGGTTGGAATATTATCCCTTTGCGTCACACAGTCGGACGTGAACAAACGAATGGATAGATTCCAATGTTCAGTTTGAATGAGCAGTTTAGTGGGGTGCATGCCCGATGCGTTGGATGCTGACGCTAACGTGGACTGCCCATTCAAAAAAATGGCTATCTTAATATATTTAGCGGTGCAAAGGAAGGAAGTGATGACTTCAAATGGTTGGAACAATTCAAGTTTTGTAGTACAAATTCTTCATATTTGAATTTACCATTCATGACTTTTTCATTATAATCGTGTTATTTTTACTTTACTTATTGCATTATTAGCTCATACTAACAGTTTCGAGATTTTTAATATTAAATGTGCTTTACAAATATAAATATTATTTAGTATCATTACACATAGTATTAAAATGGGCATCATTTAACAAAACACACTGGACATCATAAATCTCAGGACCGGCTTTGACAAAATCATATGTAGAATTTTATTTATTTGTCTTTCATGTTGCGAGTGATGAAACTTGGTGTGGAACTGTTGTTGTACGTTACAATTGATCGCAAAATCATATGTAGGCTTTTATTTATTTGGCTTTCATGTCGCAAGTTATGAAACTTGTTGTGAAAGTACATTGTATGTTGAAACTGATCTTTTGGGATGATTTAGGTCTATTGTACTATTAAAATGTATGATGCATCATTGGTTGTTTACCTATTCCAAGACCTTAGAGCAACTCCAACAGTTTAGGGTATGGAATTTTGTTTTTTTGCACCACTAATTGTTAGAACGAGGAATACGCCAACAGTTCTTAGACCTGGCGTTTGTTGAAGAAACGCCTAGATTCAGGCGTTTGTTCAACAAATGCCCAAAAATGAGGCTTTTGTTGAACAAACGCCTGGCCCTTCGGCCTATATTACCCCTGCTTGGCCATTTGTTTTCATTTACTATAGTTTAAACATTGTTAAACTTCTTAACGAACTAAAATGTCAAATAGTATATGGTCTGCAGTTGAGTTACTTATACTTGCGGAAGCTTATAACGAGATTGATGAAAGACACGACATTATACTGCAAAATGGTGGTGAATTAAGCCATGAAATGTTTTGGCACTTGACGCAAGAAACTTACAACAACCATCACGAATGCCTCTTGAGATGGTCTACTACAGATGTTCATAAAACTCATAGCGCTTTTTGGCAAGTTTGTCTTCGTTACCGTAAGATTATCGAGCTGGATGAGGATGTATTTAAAGCAAATCGCTCCACTTTCGATTCATGATACCTTTTAGAACACGGATCAGAGTTCATTAATCATGAAACTTATGAAATTCATTACAGCTAGCTAATACGTTTTGGATCTGATTATGTTATAATTATTTATGTGTTATACATTTATGTTGGTGGTATCATTTTATTTATCTTAGTTGTATCATGATTGTATCGTTAGCAAGGGTCGCCCTCCTTTTATTTGTCTTAAGTGCCTTTGTTTAAGTAAGTTAGTGTGGGTCGTCCTCTTTATATTTAATTTATTTATCTTAAGTGTCTAAGTTCACAAAACATTTTAAACAAGGTTAAGTACAACATACAAACATTATTAATTTGAGTACCCATTAAAAACAAACTACTTCCATTCAATTCGAGCACCCATTAAAAACAAACTAGATGTGGTAGAAGAAAGGATATTACCTGCATACAAACATCGTTCGATACGTCAAATTAAAGGACAAAGCATACAAACATCGTTCGACATAATACATAACTACGACCGAAATATAACATAACTTCGAATATAAATATATAACTTCGAATATAAATATAAAATTATGACCCAATATAACATAACTACGACCCATAGTTTCGAGGTAAACCATAGCATCCAACAAGCATTTCATTCTTTACTGCAACATTCAGTCTTTCCAAGCGATTAACCTCAGCTTGCATCTCAAGTGTGTACTGGACACCCCTCTCTGTCAACGGTGGATCGATCCATGAAATAAAATTACAACTTTGCAATCCTTAATGATTATGTGCATCAATATACGTTTTGCAACCATAAAAGCGACGACCTGCATTCGAGCAATTACTTCCCTCAATTGAGCATGGAGCGATTTTTGAACCGGTCCAATACGCTGGACTACAACATTTGGTTGTGTGGCACTAAAGAGTTCGGACTTTATTTCTGCAGTTATCACTTGAATTCCAATTGTGTTTCAGGCACATATTCGACATCTTCGACTGGTTTCTTATTCTTTTCATACTCATCATAAATTCGAACCTTAGTTTCATCATCGAATTCCAAGTAGTCATTTTGATCTAAACGAAAAAATGGAAACCTAAAGTAAATTATTAATATTGACGAATCATGGAGTACATAATAATATAGGGAAGAAAAGATCAAATAAGTGAACAAATTGCTTACCTACAAGACTTGCTTAACTGTTCTTCAAAAAACCAGCTTATCAGATCTAGTTTGAGGCAAAAGATAATGAAGAGTGGAAGAGAGGCTGGCTACTCTTTAATAAAGCAGGTCCTTAGAGGTGAATTTTGGGAATTCGTCTCCATGCATTAGCCTTCGTACTCTGATTGATAGAAACTTCAATCATTAAGCCTTGTCGAATCAGCTTTAATCATTTTATATGATGATATATGACAACTTTATCACATTGGCAGCTTTATCAAATTTGTCGCATCTATGCAATTAACTCAAAGATTTTATGGTAGAGTGTTGTCAAGTCACAAGTTTGGGATCAGTTTTGCATCAACTCAACCATTTTATTTCAGTTTGAAGTAATACAATGTTCAATTTATATTAAAAACCGTTTTATTTTTTTTAAATCATTATGGCTTATAAATGATTCCATAGCGACTTTTTGAAAACTTGATTTGGACATAACTCAAAATGTATAATATGAAATCTCCAATTTTCTTTTCCGTTAGAAAAATACAGTTCAACAAATTCGAACATTTCTTGTTTGGGATAAATCCAACTTATAACGAATCCTATATATTTAGTCGAAGTTCAAAACTTAAAACTACGAACTACCAGGACGTAACAAGATCATTTTTAATTATATCATAAATAATATGTTCAAACGTCATTTAGTTAATATGAATAACAATACACATCCAAGGCGGATACCGAGAAGCATCTTAATTGTGGTATCCAATGAAGATAGGACAACGTGGCTACAATGACTTTGATTTTGACACTACACTGCAACCATTTGGCTTTCTTTGTACCCATCAGAGTGCGGATACCAGGAAGTACCCGAATTGTGGTATCCAATAAAGACAGGGAAACGAGGCTATAGTGACCTTGATTTTGACACTGCATTGCAGCCATTGGCCTTCTTTGTAGGGGTGTAAGTCGGTCGGACCGGGCGGAGGTATGTTCAGTTTTTGTCCTAAAAAAATCAGACTGAACACGGATCAAACCAAATTTTTTCTCGGACAAATTATGTTGTCCTAATTTGTGTCCTAAATAAAATCTGTCGGACACGAACATATGCTTTTCGGACATGGACATGATCGGAATCGGTCAGACATGGATATTTATATCATATTTTGTACATTTTACTAGATTTTCTCTCATTTATTCGTCGAATTACAAGTAATTCGAAGAATTCGAATGAGCCCGGACAAGACATGATTTTTTCTCGTACAAATTTTGTTTTCCTAACTCATGTCCTAAATGAAAATTGGACGGACTTGGACAAACGTATTTCGGTCATGGACATGAATAAACGTCGGACATTCGGACAAAATTTACAGCCCTACTTCTTTGTACCCATCCGAGTGCGGATACCTAGAAACATTTGAATTGTAGTATCCAATGAAGACAGGGCAACGTGGCTACAATGACCTTGATTTTGACACTACACTTCAGTTCTTGGCCTTCTTTGTTCCTATTCGAGTGAGAGTACCAAGAAGCATACGAATTGTGGTATCCAATGAAGATAGAGCAATATGGCTACAGTGACCTTGATTTTGATGCTACACTGCAGCCACTTGGCCTTCTTTGTACCCATCCGAGTGCGAATACCAAGAAGCATCTGAATTGTGGTATCCAATGAAGACAGGGAAACTTTAACACATATTAAATTCATTTGTTGCAAGAAAAAAAAAATTATAACAGCGAGAAGACTTACCACGTTTATTACTCAAATGAGTTCCATTATATTCAGTATCTTAGCAACTCCAAAACTTCAAAATTTTAAAATGTCCTTCGAAGAATGTATGTTGTTCGATGATAACGAAGAAGAATTTGATATTATGATAGAGAGGATCATTTTCGTTGACAGAGGGAGCTAATCTTTGCACTACGTGATGATGGAGTATCTAGCCAGAAACCTGGCGGTTCTGTTGTAGGCCGTCGATATAAAAACCGACGTCATTCGTGGCACAATGAAAGACTAATGGAAGACTATTTTGTTCCAAATCCAACGTACACATGTGAAGATTTTAGGAGGATATTCTGCATGACACGACCTATGTTATCTTCGAATCCTACAGTGTATCCAGCAGCAAGATTCATACTTTATCTACAAACGCAATGCATCATACAATGGGTTTCACTGGAACTCAAAAGACGGTTGCACTGCATATGATAGCATATGGAGGTCTAGATGACACTAAAGATGAAAACCTAAAAGTGGAGAAAAAACCATACTAAAGTGCTTGGACCATTTTTTCCAAGCCATGGTAGATGTTTACGGCGATCAATACTTACATAGACCAAACGATGTTGATATAGCAATGTTAATGACTATGCATTGTAGTAAAGGATGGCCTGGAATGTTAGGTAGTTTAGATTGCATGCATAGGAAGTAGAAGAAATGTCCAAAAGCATATGACGGAGCTTACTAGGGTAAGCCCCATACATCAACTATTATAGTTAAAGTTCTAGCATTGTACGACATAATGATATGGCATGCATTTTTTGGAATGCTAGGTTTGAAAAATGATTTTTAATGTAGTTGAACATTCAATGTTATCTAATGATTTGACAAATAGTAGATCGGCTCCATATACTTTTACTTTAGAGGGTCACACTACGACCATGGATACTATCTAGGCAACGGTGTATACCTGAAATAGAGTATCATTGTCAAGACAATTCCAAACCCACAAAACAATAAACAAGCACGATTTGCGGCAATGCAAGAAGGACAAAGAAAGGACGTTGAAAGAGCAATTGCGTTCTCCAATCCATATTTTCCTTAATCAGCAATCTATGTAGACTTTGGTCACCAGTTAAAATGACTTGGATAATTTACACTTGTATTATTTTACATAACATGATTATAGAGGACAAAAGAGACATGGAAGTTGATTTCAATTACAAGAGAGCTACTCCACCTTCTGATGTTTGGCATGAAAATATGATTGGAAGCGAACTAAGCTTGAGTTCCATGTAGGAAGCCAAATGTCCTACCGTAACTCTCACATACATAGAAGACTCCAAAATGATCTAATAGACCATTTTTGGAACTTTGTTGGAAGTTAGTGAAACTATGTATCCTTCACAGGTGTTGCTTTTGTTGTTTAAGTATTTCTAATCTAGTACTGTAATTGTTAATTGTTTTTGTTTAATTAGAGCTTTGTTTATTAACTCTTCATCAATGCGGATAACACAATAACTATTAAGATTTCACAACTATAACGACAAGTAAACAAGATGCTTACTATGTATTCAATTTTGTTTGTAAATACTACAATTCCACAAGAAATAATAACACCAACTATACAATAAAGCATTAAGGAAAAAGAGTTAGCGGAAAAAAAATCATGGAATCCAGGTGTTTGTTGGACAAATGTATGGAATAATAATTCACAGGCGTCTGTTGAACAGACGCCTGGAAACGAGTGCATGTTCAACAAACGCTTGTATCCAGGCGTTTGTTGAACATACACCTCGTTCCAGGCGTTTGTTCAATAAGTGCTTGAAGAGTTTGCACATTCCGAAAATATTACCCCTGAAATCCAACAATTTAAGTGTTTCCACACTTTGTTCCACACCATTTTGGGTGTACATTTAGATTTTATGAAATCTGATGCTCAGTTGTAGTTGCTCTTAGAGATCCGACTAAATTGTTGTACTATTAAATCTAAGTTCCTTGTGTGAGTTCTATCGTTGTCTTTGAGTTCTATCTTTGTCTTTTTTTGGTGAATATCAGGTTTAGGCTTTTAAAATTAAACTTAGTACACAAATATTACTTTTCAAAAAAGATTGTAAATTAGATCTTTAGATTATAATTACTGAGCAACCACATAAGATTCTGCAATTGTTCAATGAGTAATTGCAGACGTTCACGCAATTATATCAAAAAAATGCATAAATATCTGCAATTTCTCTTTGAATTATTGCAGATATTTCCGTAATTATTTTGGTGAATAATTGCAAAAATTTCCATAAATTTTCGTTGAATAATTGAGAAATTTTTTGTAATTATTGGAAATAATTGAATAAATATCTACAATTATTCATGAATAATTGCATAAATTTGTACAATTATATGTCAATTTTATTCTAGGGACATAATTTATATACTTTTTTTATAAGGATATTTGAATATTTTGAAACTTAATCGGGACTTGAGCCAAATTGTCCTATTATTACTTTGTTTACATATATGAAATAGATTCTTACTTGTTTTATATATGCATTTTGTTATATACAAAGGTCATTATTATACATTTTATGTTATCATCTTTTATTTATTTTCATTCGAAATGCATCTCTTGTGATTTATGGAAAAATAATAATTTAAATTTTTAAATTTAAATTTCGGTCCATTGTAAGATATTCATCATTTGTCTAATATGTATGATAACCAGGTCTAAATTTTGAATCTACTCCACTTCTTGTATTCATTACTCTTAAATAATCGAAGTAATGTTCTCTCTTTTCTCTACACATTCAAAATACATACATACACACACACACACACACACACACACACATATATATATATATATATATATGTATGTATGTATATGTATATGTATATGTATGTATATATAGATAGATGCATGTATATGTGTGTGTGTGTGTGTGTGTATGTACATGGCGAGCATTTAATAGCTTCCCAAACTGTGTTAGCACCCCTTTGGCCTCTCTATTTTCCTCCACATATTGCAGCCTAAAAAGTGATGTGTGTCTACCATAGTTTGACAGCACATTATGTGCAATACACTACTAATAAATACATTAACCCATTAGTTCCATTTACAAACTGTTTGTTCCCCAAAATGAACATGGAGAACAACATCGTCTTCAACGAAGCTTTCATGGCGGTCTATGGTTTTCAGCTGCTGTCGGTGATTCCTGCAAATCCATTCAATCTCCCTTTTCAGCTCATTAGCACAAGGCAGTCTATCATAACTCCAGTTACCATCTTGAATAATTTGATTAATATAATGATTAGGACAACCATAAGCAAAAAAATGTATTCCATCCCAATTTATTCATCAAAGATTTACCTTTAATCCATGGGTCTCTCCATAAATCGGTTTCATTACCACGTTCACAGTTAATTGCAAGTTTACTTCTCATTATGAGAATTGCTTTCCATGTAGTTGAAGCATTGTTACCTATTGCCATCGTCCAAAAATTATTTCTAATGTATCTTCTTCTCATCCATCTAGCCCACTTTCCTTGTTCATTTATGATTTTCTAAGCCTGTTTCTTTGTGAAAGCATCTCTCATGTCTCTTATTTTACTCAAGCCAACTCCCCCTTCCTCTTTAGGTCCACACAATTTATCATATTTAATTTCATGTGGACTTCCTTTCCAAATGAAATTAGCACATACTCCCTCAATCTTGCAATAGATGCTTCTGGTATCTGAAAAGTCTGAAGCCAAAAGTTGACTTTAGCATGAACCACAGTGTGCACCAATTCAATTCTTCCTGCAAATGAGAGGAGTCTGGAGTTCCATCCTTGTAGTCTATCTCTAATGTTAGTAACAAGCTCCGCACATTCTATATCAGTAATTTTGTTTGAAGATAAGGGAACACCTAAATATTTCACAGGTAATTCACCCTCCTTCACACATAAAATATCAAGCACATTTCTCTTATTTATACAAAATTTGTTGAAGTAGCACTTAGATTTCTATTCATTCATCTTAAGACCAACAAACTTTCCCGAGTTGTCAAATAAATTACTGATCTTAAGTGCAGTTTAACATTTGACTTGACACAAATTATCCGGTCATCAGCGTACAACAGATGGCTAATGGAAGGTTGGAAATTATGAATCGGTTGAATCACTTTTTCGTACTCTTCTAACTCCATCCGAAGAGTAAAATATTACATTGCAATTGCGAACAAATAGGGGGAGAGAGGATCCCCTTGTCTAATACCTTTGTTACTGGCAATGAAACCATTTGGCACTCCATTAATTAATATAGAAAAGTTAGTGGATTGAATGCATTCTGAAATTAGTCTAGTAATTTTCTCAGGGAAGCCCAAAGCCTTTAACATATGGATTAAAAAATAACGACTAATTTTATCATATGCTTTGTGCAGATCCACATTCAAACAAAATTTATCAGCACCTTTCTTATTAAAATTTCTAATTAATTCATGTGCCAATAAAGAGTTTTCTGAGATACTTCTACCCTTAACGAAAGCACTTTGACATTCAGCAATCATATCTAGCAAAAGAATTTTCATCCTATTATAAATAACTTTGCTCAAGATTTTGTAAAGGACATTACAACATGAAATAGGCCTATAATCAGCAATTCTGGTAGGTTTTTCGATTTTTGGAATCAAACATAGGAAAGTATGGTTGATTTCTTTGATAGTTTTACCAGAACGAAATGCTTCTTGAATCACTAACAGAATTATTTTTCAGATCATTAGAGTGAGTTTGGTAGAAACAGGATCCGAACCCATCGGGCCATGGAGCGGATTCAACAGTGATGGACCAAGCAGCCATCTTCAACTCCTCTTCAGTAATTCTCCTGCACATCATTCTTCGATCTCTAGCATTCAGCAATTTGCGGGGTGTAACAGCGAGTAAGTCCACTTCATGTTAGCCCTTGCATAATTTATTGAAATATATCACTGCTTCCTCTTCAAATTTCTTCAAGTCCAGCAAAGTATTGCTATCCTGATCAAGAAGTTGAAAATTATAATTAGTATTACGTCTAACTGACATTTTAGTGCCAAAGAATTTTGTGCAGTTTTCTCCATTAGTGATACATACATACATACATACATACATACATACATATATATATATATATATATATATATATATAGAAGCGTTCAATAGCTCCCCAAACAGTGTTAGCACCCCTTTGGCCTCCCTGTTTTCCACTATACATAGGTTTTCTCTCTCCCTCCACTAACGCTCTCTCTTCCCCACTAGATTATTCTAATATAAACGAGTGAATATACCTCGAGTGCAAATAAGGTGTCGCTGAACGCTCTTACACACACACACACACACATATGAGATAGGATCAAGAGCTTTTCAGACAATGCAGCATCCCTATAACCCTCCTAATATCTGCTACACATTTTCGTTTCTCTCTTCACACTAACACTCTCTTCCTCCATTAACTTATTTAATTATAAATGAGTGACTATTATTCGAAAGGGGAGGGGGAGAGATATGTGTGTATTATACTGCATGAGTGTGTGTTTTTCTACATACACATACATGCGTGTATCATGTCTTCACTTTCTTCTTTCTTGTATGAAAATTGCTTTTTCCACATTTCCAATTTCTTATATTAAATGTTCTATTCTTTTATTTTCACTTTTATACTTATTTTAGTTATTTTTAAATTTATTCATGTTTTATAGAGATTTTTTTGTCTATGTGCATTTAAGTTCCAGACTTTTATGGAAAATTTACATGGAGGCGACAATAACCTTTACTTCATGCATCGATGGACTTGAACTAAATGTTAGAATTTTATTTTATTACTAATTCTTTTCTATTTTGACTTTAAACTTGTTATTTTTCTAAGAAATTTCTATCTTCGTTCTTTGATTCAAATTTTGTATCCATATTCTATTTTCTTTTTTCATTAGAATGCTTAGGAATGTGTTTTTTCTTCATATATTTTGCGAGTGTCTGTTAGATTTACGCATAAGCATCTTAGATCTTCAAATTGTAATGACTCAAGATTTTCGATGATTAAAAATGTAGTTAATTTATATTTGATATTGAAAAATAAATTAATTTGAGAATTTATAATTTAATTTATTTTAACTTGGTTCTAAAATTTATTTAAGAGTTATATTATTGTATACTTTGGGTATAATTAAATAGCATGTACACTTGGAAAATATTCTTTAAATTAATTTGCCACTTGTTATAATTATAAAACAATACCTTAGACACATGTAATATTACTTTTGATCTTCCTTCACTCGTTGCCTTTTCCCCCTCTTTTATTCCCTATCCGTCCCTTATCATTTTTCATTTAGCTGAATGAAAACCTTTCCCCAGTTCCTCATTAATGGCCTTCAAAATTCTTCCTACCTCACTAGAAAATTGCACCCCCACCTAATCGAAACCACCCTCAAATCAAATTGCACCATGACCCATTGTCATCTCCACCACCTGAAGCTTCGCCTACCACTAAATCACATTCGCCTCATCCCCCTCCTTTCACCTCTAAATCTGCGACTTGCAGCTGTGGTTCTAGATTTTCATCATCATTTTTGGGTACTCGAGGAGATGACGAGATCGGTGGACACAACCAAAGTGCGAGCTACATCTGCGCATCACACCCTAGTATAGCGCTGGTGAGATTTCACTCACGATTAGCTTTAAATTTCAAGTTTATTAATTCACATGAAATGCTAGAAAATATAGTAATCGATGGTTGCATCCATGTTATGATTTGGTATTTTACATCTGTAGTCGATGGTTGCATTCATGTTATGCTTCAGTCTTTTACATCCGTAATTGATGGTTGCATTCAAGTTTTGATGCTAGGGTTGTATTGTTCCTGATGGCAGTTTGACTACATATTAGCTTCAAAATTTTACCTAGGAGAGCCTGATTTGTATATGTATACATATATATGTGTATATATGTACGATTTTATCTTGTCACTTATGGTTTAAATTAATGATTCGCTAGGCTTTGGTATTTCAATGCTATGACCTAATGAGTTGTGTTCTAGCAATAATCCATGGCATATTGACTTGTAACCAATCTCTTTAATTTTTGTGTTAACTCATTGTTTTCACTTCCGATCTACTGTCATCTTTGCAGACCTGAAATATGTATCACTGGTTTAACATTGTTGCCCTTAGAAATTTTGAAACATGCACTTGAGAATATATATATATATATATATGCATGTGTGTATATATATATGAAGCTGTGCATTTTTATGTAAATACTGGACCACTTATGAAAAGTCACTCACCATACTTCGTCTCGCTTTGTTACCTTCCTGTTAGTACACTGCATGATTGCATTCGACCATTTTCACGCATGTTGTAGCCTTTATATGTTGAGTACCCGGATACACACACACACGCGCGCATATATATACATACATACATATATATATACATATATATATTACACACACACATATATATATATCAATGTTTCGTTTTCGAAACACCTGTGTATACCTGACCATATCTCTATTTAGTATAACTCGTAAAGTTGCATGTGCTGCCATGGCCACTAATATGCTGCACATACTTGATGTTGGGTCTGAAATCTGAGCACCATAAATTCTAGCTGCACTTGGCATTAAATTGTAGTATAACAGTTCGTTTCGGCCACCTGCATCTTTTGTTATACATGTATATACATTTACATTTATGTGTTTGCATATATGGTATGCACTTCAACTGTAAATAGATAGAACTAATATGTAGATTTTTCAACATTGCCGTTAAAATCCATAACTTATTGTTGTGTATACATATGCATCTCGTGTATGTATACACACACACACATATAAATATATATATCATCTATCCAAAATTTGAGCTCGTTTCGACATTCGAAGAATAATATATTTGATGTTTAAATTTAATGGTTCAAATAAATGTTTGAACGGTGAATAATCGAGCTAAGATTTTTAAAATGTTACAAATGTCGGAACGAGCTCAAATTTTGAATAGATGATTATATATATATATATATATATATATATATATATATATATATGGATTGAACATCTACAAAATGTTGTTAGATTTGGATTGGTGTTGCGTACGAATGAATAGGGATGCTAAAGGGGTGTTGCAAAACAAGGGTGCCACGGAATGCTTCATATATATCTACACACACATGCGTCTAGATTATTATGCATGTATACACAGCGGTTTTAATAGTTGATAATCAAAATTAGTTTCTTGTGTACCATATGCCTGATTTATCTAATTGTATATGTTGGATTTTGTTTTGTTTGATATGTTGGGCATTTAGGTTCGTTTGCAGTATTAGTGTACCCTACTGAAAATATGCACATATACTTTCCTTGTAAAACCCGACATAGAACTTTGCCCCACCTTGCTTTAAACTTGGGCTTATGCTGCCTTGATTATTTTCATGCCATGATAAAGTAGATGCGGTGATTGGTATACACACCCTGCCTTGTTCTAAACCTGATATTTTTGAAGTGTTGTCGGTATCATGCACTTGACTCGGCTAGCACCTGTTGTACACCCATCTTTACTTAGCTATTTTGAATATCGTTGCACCTTTATCTTCTGGCCATTTTGTATTGTTATATTGCGATGGCTACTCTTTTTGTACCATTATATTGCCATTTTGTACTTGTTGTAGTCCTGAGGAAATTTGCACCTTGGCAGTCGTTTGCCTTAACCTAAAATACTTCATATTTCCATGACATGCTATTGTTTGTTCGGACTTGTAAATTATAAAGTTGTTAGTGCCTTGATGTGAACTACCTGTTTGGTATTAATGATGCATGTGTTCATTTCCATGGCATGTAAAATTTAACTATGCTATGTTAATACTCTTATTTGTGCACGCCTAAAAATTTGAATAGTTGTAGACTTGAATTGTTTCAACCTCATGATGAACTGGACCTTGGTTGGGCACTTCATTTCCTTATGAAATTATATCACGACATGTTTTACCTAAGTTCATATAAATATATTACTATATTTAGAGTATTACATTTAAATTAATTTACTTGAAATAAGTTAATACCGACTCGAGTGTTTTGTGTTTTGCATGGAATGCTCGGGTCAGACCAAGTGTTGCGGATTTAAATATTTCAGCTATCAAAGTTAGAGAGTGTGGAAGACGCTCATTTTGGGTTTCTCAAATCTGTTAAAAAAAAGTTAACTACATGAATTAAACCTTCCACTGGAAAAGTATTGTACACTCCGATAATTCGTATAAATTTCCGATGTGAGATATTAGTCTGTCTATTCTGTGTATATTATATTAAAACCATGTAAGCTATAAAAATCTATCTTTTTGAAAAATTCGAATTGGTTTAATTACCAACTTGATACGGGCAAAAAGGAAGGTCATCACACAAATAGTCTAAAAAAACTTGTTTTAAGTAAAGTTGAGTTAATTTTTAGTCTTCACGTTAAAATTTCGTTTTTACCTCATTTTAGTTTTGTCAAAAATTATGAGTTTGGTTTCTTTCAGTTGTTTTCAAGATAATTATTGTGTTAACTAACATACATAGGTACAAAAAATCTGAGGCGGTGTAAGGTTTAAATTGCATTTTGTTTTTTAATTTTTCAATATTAATTACAAAATATAAGAAGAGTTGAGGGATGACAAAGAGAACAAAAGAAGATGGAGGGGATCACTGGAGGGGGAGAATGATGACGCAAGGAAAAATTGTCTTTCATTCTTTCGTTACTAGTAAAAATGTTTTTTATTTTGCGTTTTAATTTCATTTTATAAAACAATCATTTTTCGCGATATACATGCATCATTCACATTTTTATATAAGCAAAAACTAAAGAGGATAATTCAAGCACCACCTTGATTTCTATAAAATTAAACAGATGTAAAGTTAGTTTTTTCATTCTTAAACATAAATAAACAAGAAAAATCAAGTCATTGACCTCTACCTCAAGTGGTTAAAAGTATTGTATTTCAGATTAAATTTCTAAAAGTCATGGGTTTTGGGTCATCAAAACATTAAAATGAGTGCTCTGCTTGGACAACACCACTCTTATTCCGAAAAAAGGTCCGAATAGAAAATTAATATATCCAAAGTAAAGGAGTACACAAAAAATAATTTATAATTAAACAATGAAGGGAAAGAATATAAACACACAGTAAACATTTTTGTCCTATCTTTAACAGACAATTTTTAAAATATTGTGAAAATTTTAGCTTAAATACATATTTCGCAATAAGTTCCTTTTGTTGTCTTAATGGTCTCAACTTATGTATTATAATTTTGTGTATTACCCTTCTTTACCAATCTACACTTTGTATATTTTTCTGTTTTATTGTTTAATATACTATGAAATATTAATTAAAAACTCGCATTAAACAACAAGTTATTTATAGTAACTTTTTATGATATTTATTTGATCTTATAATATTCCAAACTTTTATGTAGATAGAAATGATCAGATTACTATATGTTGAAGAAATAATTATTATAATGATTATAATCGAACTATTTTGGAATAAGCATGTTACCTTAGAATATTATTACCATGTAATTGTTAAAACGAATTATTTTCTTCTTATGTTGATTTTTTATTAATTCAAAATAACTAAAAAATAATAATTATAATTAGTTCTATTTTAATTGCAATTTAATTAGCGATAAAAAATACTAATTATCTTTAATACCGACCAATTGCACAATCAAACCTCATTATATTGGTTCCTTCTAATTACTTCCGCAAGTATTCCTTGTAATTTGATGAGTGCTTAGGTGGTAGCAATTCCATATATTAGAGATGGAGTTATGTACAATGATTCAAAGTGAACTACTTCTAATATGTAGGATAATATCGAATATTATTAATATGTTGTTTTGGAAAAAAAAATGTTTGATGGTTCAAATCACACACCACACATGATTTGAACATGTAGCATATTGACAATCCACACCTTTTGACATATCCACAAATCATCACATCGAGAAATGCTCATTGTTGGGTTGTCAAAATGCATCACAAAGACTAAGGTAACAAATACAGTGAAGTATAAGGTAACAAATACAGTGAAGCACAAACTATCTAATCATAATGTATTGTGGGGAAAGTAATATAACATGAACATAAAATCTCACAAAAATTAATAGCAATCTCAGAAAATATCATGTAATAGTCTTAGAAAATATAAATACATGAATTAAACTGGAATTTAGCAAAAAATATCCATTAGAAACCAAACATACAAATAATTGTATTGATAAGTAACATAAGGCAAGAGATAAATATGGAAAGCTAAACTTTAATCTAGTTACAGTTCTTAGATAACCAAGGAAGAGTTAGTCATTTTTGCTTTGTCTACCTGCGGTGGGAAAAGAAGGAAAAGGAATGGATTAAACAAAAGTATGGTGAACAATAAAACATACTCTATAATATGCCTGTGAGCTCCAAAAATCAAATACCTAAGGATTCTTGTCTAACTCAATGGGTCAAACCTCGCAGTAGTGATCGGTCAAATTGAAAATTGCTCACTCTTAATATCCACACACTCCGGCTTGAGAGGGAAATCACCTTAATACACGATCATATAGTGATTCACCGCATACACTCCATGGTTATCTCTTGATCATAGTGGCAAAATGTCTTTTATGATATAGCTTCGGCGTCCACCGTGTGTGAACTTCCCTTAGTACCATATACCAACTAATGTCAATTCCTACAACCACTTATTGTACTAAATATGACATCCATCCGTACTACGTTTGTGCCAAAAAATGTGTTGCACCTGGATTCTCTGTTAGTACAGCGTTATCTCAGGTAGTGCTCTCGTCGATGCTAAGCTCAAATCATAATGATTATTTCCCAAATTACAAACATTAAATTTTAACCAAGTTCTTAGCTTAAGGTTATTCTTTCTTTTATCTTGGCCTATTCAAATCATTTTCAAACACTTATTTATATGGATTTAAGTATATCTCGACATTTCAATTGAAATCATATAGTCATTGCACTTTCGAAACTAGAAAATAAACACTGGTGATGTTGCAACAATCATCAGAATCATCCCAAGAGACTAGAATGTGATTTTATATCTATCTAATATACCTAAGACTTCGTATATATGTTTTCAAGGCATATGTTTATACTCGATAATCCAACCTTGATATCAAATAAAATACTTAAACTCTTATTATAAAATTACTAAGTAGGTTAACCATATGTACTTTTTAAACCATCTTTTGAAACATCAAAATCAAATTTATTATATATATGCAAATTCGTTCACTTTTATACATAATACTCTTTAAACTCATTCTAGGGCATTACTAACCCAACCTTTAATGAGTCCCTCTTCTAGGATATTACTAATCCTATCACTAACGAGTCCTTTCCTTATATTCAAACAAGTCGTACCCCAAAGCTTTGTATAAACTAAAGCTCTGATACCACATGAGATGACCCGACTTCCTGTCCGATCTAAACCAATTGTTAAACCGACTTAAACCGATGAACAAGACGTATCTCTTGGGGTTGCAACTAATAAGAACTGAACAAAAAAAAACTTTTCCATTATCACTAAAAAAAACTTTTACATTAGAGTACAACTTACATCAAAGTATAATAATAAATACATGCACAGCGGAAATGACTATACTAGAGTATAACATATACACAACGAAAAAATATACTCTCAGCGGAAGAAATAAAATGCTCTGGCATAGCTCTAGCTTCAATCCAACACTTGCTCTATAAAATATCTGCGAACCAAAACTATTAGGTTGCCCATATGGAAAATATAGGCACCCAGAGTTCAGGTGGAAGAACAATAAACTCCGGATCAGTTATGGGACTGGTGTGAGAACTAAAATAGTTATTTACTTTATTTTAAAGTTTGGTAAATCATAGGACTACACCGTATAACATAGAATAGGTTTTCTCCACATGAATACCAGTCATAACAACTTGCAATGATTTTTGAAAATGAAGCAACCATATGACTCACATCCCGTCACATAATGCAACGCATACCAAAGGAGCAAGTTTTGCCTTATGATAACCAAATATGCTTGGTATGGGAAAGTCTCTTTTATTATTACTAGTGCATAGTGTAGAAATAAATTTCGAAAGTAAATGTATAAATCTTAAAAGGTGTAGGTACCAGATATTATGTCTATATACAAAGATTACAACTAAAATCGTAAAAGGCTCGTACTGGAAGTTAGGTTCCATCAATGACCAAGGCAAAGGATCTTCCTTAGCCGCGATTCGGGAACACCTCTAGCAGGAAGTCCCAGGATCAACAAATGCTCCTTGTATAGTGGCAAAGTTGACCGACCTATGCCAGGTGTAGTTCTCCTGAACGTAACGTCCCCCTATCGTTACCGACCATTATCTAAGATGTCTCGTTCTATCATCCACTAAGAAAATTGTCTGGATTCCATACCATGGCATCACTTTCTCAACTAGAAGGTAACGTATGTCCTTAACTCTGTGGTACTCATCGGTTTTTGGCTCACTACCGATTGTGAGGGCTGAAGTTATGCTTCAACAAAAAAGCTCTGCTTTTCAACAAAAACTTTTATCATCAATAGCTCATCACTTAGCAAGCCACATTGTCAATTCACAACATATAATCAGTATCTATTAATATATATCCCTCTAAGTACAAAAATCATAGAGGAGGGTGTTAAGCTAAAAGGATAAATCCACCGCAACCATCTGATATAGCATCGGTAGAAAGCAACTCATTATGTCGTAATATACAATGTTAGATACACATCCATTTACAACTTCGTTCTGGGTTGTGAAAAAACCCGAAGACACCTTATTCCTCGTCCAATAAAGGAGAAAGGCCCTTGCATATCCGGAAAATCAACAAGTACGTCTGGATAACTGCCACTTATAACCTCGTCTTAGGTGTATACCCCACTCGAGACATCAGTAATTAATCCAAATGATGTGAAGATCTACAGCCTTCACTACTCCATAAACGGCTTAATAAAACCAATTCGCAAGGTGTTGTCAGCCAAAATGTCCCGATCGCGATACTATTTTGGTCCCACTGCAACGTTCTATTTTTTGTGTTACCTTAGCCATAAAAATGTGTTGTTCTAGATAAAGAAGTGTAACACGATGCAACATTTTATACAGTATTGCTATAGTAGACCTTTCCATATCCTACATGGCGATCCATATCAATATGATATAGTGTAACACTCGCTTCAAGGTATTAGCATAGTATAATACGATGTTTCAGTAGCTATGGATACAATGGTCTGCGTTACCAACCCGCGTGAATACGATACAACGGTCTATGTTACCAATCCGCATCAACCTGATTTTCGTTCACTGCCTCCGCTCCTTTGCCTCAAAATTTCATTTTCCCGCTGAAACATAATTTACCCTATTTTCCTTTGTTTCTTTTTCAATTGAGAAAAAACTTTGATTTATCAATGGCAACTCTCGATTTATGATATTAATGGCGGCTCTCCACTTCGATTTGTCATCGTTCCTTTTTTACCATTTCCATATCGTCTACTCATTTCAAAACCATCTCCACTCCCTCTTCGTTTGGCGAGAGGCATCATCGGATCTGGGTGTATTTTCAACGACGTAGGTCTTGCCAATGCTTCAAGTTCTCATTCTTCTACTGTCACCAAATATGGGTGCATTTCTGATGTTTTTGTGTTAGCCTCAGGTAAATCTTTGAACCTGATTGGGGTTGCTGTGGGTTGTGCCCTCGAGGAATTAAATGTAGAAAATGTTGAAAAGCTTTTGCCTGATGTAAATGTGGTGCCAGACTCTCTAATCCTTCCCGTACCTTTTAAAATGCTCCTTACATCTTCATTCCAACCAAGTGTTAAAAAAATTGATTTATCAATGGCAGCTCTTGATTTATGATATTAATGGCGGCTCTCCGCTTAGATTTATCATCGTTCCTTTTTTACCGTCTCCATATCGTCTACTCATTTCAAAACCATCTCCACTCCCTCTTTGTTTGGCGAGAGGCATCATCGGATCTGGGCGTATTTTCAACGACACGGGTCTTGCCGATGCTTCAGGTTCTCATTCTTCGGCTGTCACCAAATATGGGTGCATTTCTGATGTTTTTGTGTTAGCCTCAGGTAAATCTTTGAACCTGATTGGGGTTGCTGTGGATTGTGCCCTCGAGGAATTGAATGCAGAAAATGTTGAAAAGCTTTTGCCAGATGTAAATGTGGTGCTAGACTCCCTAATCTATCCTGTACCTTTTAAAACGCTCCTTACATCTACATTCCAACCAGGTGTTTACAATAATGTCGCAATGGACCCTGAACTGCCTACACCAAAACAACCTAAATGTGATGAGAAAAGAATCTTAATTCCTGGGTAAATAATCAAAATCTTGGATAATGTATTTTTTGTTAGTCATTTTTTTATTTTTTTATTAATTTAATTGTATATATTTCTTATTAGCTGATAAGGATTTTGCTTGATGATACAGATTTTTCACAATTTTCATGCAGCAAAAAACACTTCACATAATTGCATTTGGAAAGCCCTGAGAATATGGTGTCCTTAAGGATAAAAGGTAATGTGCATTGCATTATGTAGTTCTTTACATTAACAAACTAAAAGTTACGCTTATATGTACACATTTACTAAATGGTTCAATTCTTTCTTTTATAGAAAACTATTTTCCCCTTTTGTATTTTGCATTTTCATACACATACTACTCGACATGAACCTGCACAAATTGTTGATCCGCACTGGCGCAGTGCCTGGACCCGCTTTTTGGCTCGCCTTCTGCTTAGCATATATTTGTCAGTGTTAGTGTCTGTATAAATTGAAATTGCATATGTAATGAGTGAACAGAGTGATGTAGTGAGGAATATCTGTATATGTGATTAATTATGTTATTAACAATGAATTGTAAATGGTAGAGTTAGAGATATGTACTATTTCAAATGTTGAAATTAAATATTTATTTGAATAAAAATACTGTTTGAATATTTAATTCAGTGCAGTAGCATTTAATTTTCTTTTTTGTTATATTACATATTTTTCTAAAAAATTAATACAAAAATCTATAGAAATATTTTTGGAATGTTGCTACAGACACCTAAGGATGTAGCAATAGACCTAAATAGGGGTCTATTGTAACAATATTTTTTATGTTGCCGTAGATAGTCAAAATGTTGTCTTTGAGGTCTACAGCAACAATGAAAATTGCATCACCCAGAAAATGTTGCCAAAGACTTATGCTAACATTTTTTAGGCTTGTGCCAACAATTTTTTTTCTGTTGCATTAGGCTATTTATGGCATATGCTTCAACCACCATCTTCAGTATCTTCAATGATCGTCATACAGTTATTCAGAATGGGTCAAAACCCGGTCTTTCCAAATTAACCGGCGCATCTTAAAAACCAATGTTAATATACAAGGATATCATGAGACTCATTCCATTGTGGAATATTCTTTCTCTCAAATCATTCTTTATATTGGGAATCAATCCCTTAAATCTTATCAAAGATATTCGTTCTTTAAACTCTCCTTTAAATTATTTCTTGGAAATCATTTCAAAAGATTATAAAATCTCATTTATCAAACTTAATTCAAATTAACTTTTCTATGCTTTATCGAGATTATTGATTCTTGCAAAAAGGGTAATTTCTCAAATCATTATCCCATTCCCATCCTATTCATTCCATGGAGCAAAATTGGTGGTATTCCATATCTAATACCTCTCATATTTTGGTAAGTTTGGTTACCTTTATTCATTTCAAATCAGCTTGAAGATTTCAATTATCTTTATCGGAAGATATATTTACCCAAACCATACCCATTCATTGATCATTGATTAGGGCTCATTACTTTATCTTTCTTTGACTCATATCTCTAATCCAAAATCGAACTTACGATTTCTTATTTATATCATTAGGGAAAAACCATTCATTAATAAGAATTAGTTCTTGATTGCACAATGCCAAGAGAATAATCTATCAAGTGTATGACCCCAAAGGCCTAAACTAACATCAGATCAAACACCTAGAAGATCACCCAACTCAACGATAAACAATCAAGTTCCAACTTCTTTCTTTAAATCCTTATATTCAATTTGAATAAAGATTTCGTTTCAACTAACCTTGAGAAATCATCCTCTCCTTTAAATGGGTTAAAGAACAAATGTTAGTTAAGACATTATTCATGATAAACCCAATTTCATACTTTCATTTCAAATGAAATTTTCATCGAAATCATATCAGCACATAATCGACATAGATTCCCGTATCGAACTAATATTATAAGCGGAATAACTGCAAAGCCTTTTAAATTCCTTAAATACTAAAGGTCTTCATTCACAGAGACCTATCACGATTATCATTAAATTGATTCCCATTCAATTCCAATTTAATTGGTAATTGCAAAACTTAATTTTGGAAAATTTCATTAAAATTTATTTAAAAGATTTGTCTATTCCAAATCATCCCTTAATCATAGTTGTATTAAAGAATAACGTTATTTAAGACATCATTCACAACAAGCCCAAAATCAATTGACATTAAATATAGGATTCAAACAGAATTTATATCCACTTATATTCAACACCAATTCTCGTAATCAATGAATACTATAAGTGGAATAACAATATAAATATCTTCCAAATTCCTCAAATAGTAAAGTCTACACAACGGTAATCCATACCAAATATCTGAGGATCATTTCTATCCAAATCCAATTTACTCAAATCTGATTTTAATTTATTTCAAGATCTAACTGTTGGATCTTAAAACTTTCTTTTGCCTTTGAAAACTCTTTTCATTTCGAACCAAAAATTTCTCATTTCAAGAGAATCCAATGGTCAAACCTCCAGGTACTCAATTTGAAATCAACAGTTGACGTTAGCGAACCGCCGCTGCGCGACTAGACCTATTCAGACCATACTTCGACTTATACTTAAAAATCAATTCGAATTGCCTTCCAAATAATTTATTAATTATGTAAAACATATATAATAATCTATGGAAACTATATATCTAGTTTTTTACTTTAAATGTCCAAAACGTCGTTTACCGTATTCAACAAGTTAGGCTGAAAACATAAAAATCGAAATACAGTTCGAAACTTCATATTTCTTTATCTAATATCTTTAAAAACATTTACTATGATTTGTCATATTTTTTTCCATATTTTTAGTAATTTTATATGGTCATTTCGATTGATTTCCAATTACGGTCATTGTACTATGTTTACAGCGACCTTTTCAAAAGTAGATTTAAACATAACTTGAAATTTATAAGTTGAAATCCAAAATTTCTTCTGTCATTTGAAAGTTACTACCAATAAAAAACGAACAATTTTTGTTTTGGAAAATTCGATCTAAATTGCATTAGTTACGATCATTTGAATTTCATAGTCGAAATTCACGAACTGTCGCTACGCGACACTTCCTATTCAAACCATTTTTTCATGTAAAATAAACTCGTTGATTCATTTCCAATATATTTTATGAAACATTTATAAACTTGTTTAGAAATGATTCCAACTTCATATTCAATTATAAATCAAAATTGAAAATTCTATATTATTATAATATTAGAATAATAATATTTTCCAAAATCAAATCTTATGAATCCAAACTTTCCTGAAATCCAGATTATCGGAACAATCATTTCGAGTTAAAACATGGTTTATGTATCAAACTCGAATTCACTTTTGAATTTACTATTTAAAATATATTTTTAATTAGAACAAGCCATTTCTAATTCAAACCTCTTTCAAATCCATTTCAACTTTTTCAACACTTGTTTGAAATCATTTCAATTTCATTTTCAAATTGTTTCGGATATAAAAATCCAATTTCAATTTTCATGCCTTATTTCATTTAAATGAACATATTGTTCATTTAATATTCCAATGGAACTCAACTCAATAAATTCCAAAATATTTCCATATTCATGGTGTCAATTTGTGTGGACAATTATAATAACAAGCACAACAGTTATCATCCATTAAACAACAGTCATAAGATGATGTTATAATTGTTAACACTTGAACGGTCGCTTTTGAATTAAATTAAACATGGGTCTACTTTAACCCATAATTCCAGCTAGCTCCAATCTCGTCCAAATCAGTTCCGCAGCGTATTATTCTTCTTCACAATCCCAACGGATCTCGTTTCGTCAAATTCTGAGTTCATATGAGAGAGAGATATACATGTTTAAACATAGACAAAATAATCACGGCCATTAATATTAATTAATTTAAATTAAATAACCAAAATTCTTCTTCCTCTACTCCTCACCCATTCAAGCTCGCCGCGCACGCGTGGAGCCACCGAAGTTTGGACCCCAGCCGCTGCCGTGTCGCCCTCACCATCGCCTCCACTTGCAACTGTGCCTCACCATGAAACACCAACGTTGGCTAATAATTTGAGCATGAACGGAATGTCGTTCGAAGGCGATTAGGCCGCCTCGAGCAACCATCTTCCATGAAACTTGACCAGTAGGTGCTCCCCTCTACAGTTCACCTTCAATTATCTTCACACCACCGCCACCAAATGTCGTTTTAGGTTGAACCTCCAACATCAAATTTGTCAACCATCCTCCCCTCTCCAACTTCCTAGTCAACATCTCTAGCCAACTCTCTACCATTTGCATGATAATCGAGAAAATCTGAAAGTATCGCATCTGACTTCGAGGCCATATTTATGCCAAACCATTATACCAATCACAACCAAATTTTTGTTATAAGTAGTACTTGGTATACTCTACAACTTTCATGTTGGAAATTTCCTCCAATTCTTCACCAATTTGAAGATAAAAATTAAAAAAGAATAAGGGGCTTATTTGAAAATACACGGCTATTTTGATGGTTAGGCTTAGGAAATTTAGGGTGCATTTATTGAGAAGATATTTTTGTTAAATTATTATTCTATTTTATTATATTACTGTGTACCTATCACTATCTGCGATCGACGTTTATAAATTCGCATGGGCACATACGAACTTAGTACGTGGCGAAAATTGATATTCAGCTACGTTATGGTCCTAATTAAATTTATTTCATCGAAATCCGAGTCCGTTTTTCTCAAATAGCGCTAGCTTGGGCTTAAATTATCAATTAATTATACATACGTATTTACATTGCGGACGATCACATTATTGATCATTACGGATCTAATAAAATTGGTTTTGTTAAAATCCGAGGTCATTTGCAAAATGACTATCTTCCAATATTAAAATAAATCGATATAATATAATTTAAATTCAGAAACAATTCAATTTAATAATAAAAGATTAATATTGTCGTATATATCCGAATAGAATATCATATAGCTCCAAAATAAATATACTTGGGTTTATAATCGATACTTCCATTTTTAAGCTAAATCAATATTCAATTTATTTAAAAATCCTTTTATTTTATTAAATAAATCGTTATGGTCTATAAACGATTCCATAGTGACTTTCTAAAAATTAAATTTGGGCATAACTCATAATCTACAATATGAAGATTTTTCTCTTTCATTAGAAATATATAGTTGAATAGATTCGAACGTTTCTTGATTCAAGGAATTCTGACTTACATTGGATCATATACATTCATTTAAAATTTAAAACGTAATATTACAAACTACCGCATTGTTGCAAGCTCGTTTTTAATTATATTATGAATTATACATTCAAAACTTAGATTAAATAAATTCCAGGTCGCTAATTCTTAAAATAAAATGTTATTAAAATACTTAAATTAAGTTTAAATATTCCTTAATAAAATCTGGGCCATTACACTTCCTAATCCTTTTGTATTGTGCAAAGCAACAGATTCAGATATACTCTTAACATTATATATTTTGACTGGTGAGTTTCGATTCATACCACTTTGACCCTCCCGTTGTTCCCCTCACAAATGCAAAGTACAAACAATGCCAACAACCAACACATAACATCCTAAGGGATTCTTAGTAAAGTCCATTTATAGTATAATGGATACAACACCTATGTCGATTCCAATCTACTTCGACTCTCGCAATGATTTTGAATCCCATATTCAAGCTATTCCGAAAGGGCAACCCGTCCGGCTTCACTTTTTAACAAAAACCAATGCTTGCAATCACACAATAATAGCCGGCAATAAAGGCTACGCCTCTATTCTTTTTATTTAGAAAATAGTTAGATAAAAATTCCTTGTGATCATCATCGATGATGACCGCTATGGAGCAGAGCCTCAAAACTTTTTATTTAGAAAAAGTTCCTTATCGGCCTCTTCAGTGCCTAGGGAAGTATTTTATGAAAACGGTTTTACGAAGACATGTCTACGTAAGCAATGACTCCAAGGGTTTCTAATCCTTTAGATGCATAGGCTTTGGTATTAAGCCTTTTTCGGTTCCAACGAAAGACCTGTAGGCATAAAGCCCTTGTTCATAAGGTGATACTTTAAGTATCAGCGCTACCGAAGGATGTTTCCGACTGTTGTTAGGAGTGCTTCCGGTTCTGGAAATGACACTGACAGTAATTTTAGGTAAAACTGATTTATTTCTTTATAAAGCATATCTTTTCATCAATTCCACTATATTTGTTGAAATTCTAGTTTTTTATAAAAAGTATTCATAATAAGGTATACATAATTTTCCAGTACTTTGTACTACATAAAATATAAAATACATGGACATATCATTTTATATGCTAATACTAAAATTAACATATAATCTTCCCTAAAGCATGCACCATTAGGAAATTCATAACAAGTTACAAACATAACAATTCATGAAATTCGAAACCTATCTCTATAATCATTCAACATACATCATACAAAAAATTTGTATTATTCAGAGATCTCTATCTAAGGGTTTACCCTATACTTATTCATTTTCATGTATGGTAATAACACAAGAAACTAAATATAAAACTAAACATGGGTAATTTTTAACAATACATAACATCAAAAACAACATGAAATCAAACATAAACAATCAACATAACTTTCTGATATACCATGATAGTCGAAACCATAGAGGTAAAGTATACTATTCACCTCGGTTCGGTAGAGATGATGTGATTTGTTGATGAAATATTTCAAGTTCAAAGTGTTCCTAGCTTTATCTTCTTCTTATACTAACTTGTAATGACCGACCTTTCTTAGATTTTTCATTTAGTTCCCGTTTAGGGTTTACAATGAGTATTGTGAATGAACCATTGGAGAACATATGTATATATACCATGGCAGAAAGTGCCAATATTGCCCTCATCATGTCTCCCTTCCTTATGCGTGCTTTATTCGGATTATTTTGTTACAAAGGCCAACATTCTAATTGTTTTATTAAACAAAAATCACATTGACTTATCCACACATTATTCCAAGTTAATCATTTAATTAAATTGTTAGATAATGTCTTACTAAAATTAGGGATGTTGCAACATTCCCAAAGGAAGATCCTACTATCGGAGAAACTTCCTCTCCCTCTCTGAAAAAGTAGGCTGTGAAGTCTGATATTCTTGCGAAGAGTTCGCTGATTACTTCTTAGTATTAAGCAAATTCCATCCTCAAGGACTTTCTGATTACTAATTTGAAGGCAATTCAACCATCTGAAGGCTCTTCTATGGACAATCCACTAGAAGGCCTGCCATCCATATCTCGCACAATGGATTTTTTCCTTTTCTAGATTTCTTATTATGCTTTTATCGATAGACTAACCTTTCTCCTATTAGGTTGTCCTCGAATACTTATACTTCTATGTTGTTTTTGGAGATGATGGCTCTTGGATCCGATGAGCGGCGTTGATCCCTATGGCTCTTTATAGCCTTCTTCATCTGGCTAAAATTAGTAAGGACAATCCTATGTTATACCAATCCTCGAAAGAATCCGATGGACCTCGTAGACAACTCCAAGGATTGCGAAAATTAATTCCTTTTCATTTGATGCCCTATCAGAGTCAGTGAGAGAATTGTAAAACTTTGTAAGGACTTTATCATGCTTATTGAAATTATGTTTAGCCTGCTGAGTATTTCTTTTAACACTTGTGTTGTAGATAATGTGCTGAAATCCTCTAAGGACAACATGGACTAGAGAGTTACTAAAATTAAAGAGCCTCAGAGAACTTGGGTAAGAGGACCAAGCTTTTAATCGTTAGTAATCTTGAGAAATATAACCTTCTCCCACAAGGTCAAAGGAACCTGGAGTCCCACTCACGATGGTTTCCCAATAGAAGGGTAGCCTCCACCTGGCACGAGGTAATCCCTTGATGTTCACCTCATCATCACTGATTTCTCTCACCCTCTGAAGTAAACTCTTATTTCATTGCTATGAACATTTTTTTCTTACTGTATTTTTTCGGTTTATTTCAATGGCTCTTTGTGGGTCTATGTATACTCCACCCATTATCAATATACCTTCTTCTTTTTCTCTGGGGTCGGAACTTTCTTTACGTCAAAGATGCTTTACGACGTTCTTAAAGCATCATAGGAGAAACTCCAAATGGTTTTTTCGAAGAACCCACTTTGAAGAGGGCTAAGGTTTTCTCAGAGCCTATAGTGCTTATCTCGAACGAAGACATATTCGGCAAAGAACCTCCCTATCTTCATAAATCATAGTTACTTCCTCTAATGGTGTCGAGTCTCCTTTTGAAAGTATGGTTTCACCTCTGATTTAATTCTGAAAATATATAATTGTTTGAAATATTTGTTCCTTATGTTAAGTATTATTGAAAAAGATCCTTGACATCTTCCGTCTCTCCTTCTTTGTGTCAATCACCGGAGCTGCCTCCACTCCTGCTTCGAGACTTTTGATTAGTTTTACCGAGGAGGTAAAGGCGATTTTAGAGTCTTCATTGCTCACTTCTTTTGATAATTTCAGTCCTTTTTTGATAGATAGATCTGTCGTTCTTAAGTTTTTAAGGTATATTTCTATTCTTTAACCTTATATTCCTTTGTCTTTATTTTCTTTCATATTTAGCATGCTCTCCTCTTTTTCTTCTTTTATCTTCTGAAGAGCTATTTTTCTTTTCGACATGTCTCTTCCTTATCTGAAGACGAAGCTTCCTACCTTAGGAAGGAGATTGAAGAGCTAAAGGATGGTAACGCATCCTTGGCCGCCGCAGCTAAGAAGGCCGATAAAGAGGCTTCTAAAGCCAAGTCTTTGGCTCAATCTCTTCTTGATTAAAATGTTGGTATAAAAGTGCAAATAGAGGAGTTGAAAGGCAAGAACTCTCAGATGATTGAACGAAAGAAAATTCTAGAGGATGAAAGTTCATATTTGCAAAAGCAATTGAAGAGGGAACATTCTTCCTTTGAGAAGACCCTGGCAAATAAGGTTAGGAACCTGGAGAAGGTTATGTACACCCTCTCGAACGATAAGAGGAAGGTAGATGTTTTCCTACATACAATCAAGTAGTCGAGGATTATTTTACGACCCCATTATTATGGTCTATTCTGAAAACCATGAAAAATATCCAAGTTTAAGCTTCAATTTACTCCATGTCCTTTAGCTGAAACGTTCTAGTTAAATACAAATGCTCCCCTTCGTCGCAAGGGAGCTTTTGAAAAGAAGGAAGTAGATGCCAGATGTAACATCCCATATTTTGCGTATCGGAGGATCAGAAAGTATTTTTATTTTATTCCCCGAGGGTTGGATCATTATCATATTATAATATGTTGCTTATGGGGATGTGAGACATGTCCATATTTTTTACCAAATTTGTTTGTGACCATTTTGCCCCTATCAGTCTTATACAGGGAATAACTTTTGGCTTGGATCGAATAAGGTGTTAAGGTTGGTCTCATTGGAAAGGAAATGATGATTCCCCTTCCATAGAGTGGTCACATTAAAGATTTGGCTCAACGGTTTGGAAGGAATCGCTCTTTTAAGGTTTTACAGTTGGTTACTCAGGTTTTACGAGCCATAATGGGCTGATTTGGAGATATCCATTAGTGGGCTGGTGGAAGGCTATAAATAGGGTGTAGGAGGCATGGAGAATAGTTTACTTTCTCCATTCCCGTATTTGGAAGAGCTAGGGGTCCTCCATTTCTCCATCTTCTATACCTTTCCACCATTAAAATCTAGATCTAAGTAAGGAAAATCGAAAATACATCGTTTGAAGCTAGATCTACACCATTCCAAGAGAGAGTTCATCGAATCGAAGAGTTTAGAGCAAATTCTTCGTTGTCCGGATCTAGATTTAAGTGTTTTCGAGTTGTTTTTAGAGATTTGGTGAGTGATATGTATCTCTCACACGGATTCAATCAAGTATATGGGTGTTTGATCTTGTTTTTCGTCAATTTCGAGTTGTTTCTCTTAGATCTACATCATCGTTAGTCTATTTTCATATGAATCGCTATAGGATCTAATTTAGCGACTTAAAACCGATAATTTCCATATAGTTTCATATGTTTATGCAAGTTAGATCCATAATTTAGTTCATATGTTCATTTATCATGATTTTGGTGAATTTTACATAATTATTGATAGAAATTGTCATTTTCGAGTTGTTAGTGATTTCATAATATGTTTGTGGTTGAATTGGATGAGTTGATTTCGACAATATAGTCGTTTGGCGAAGTTTCGATCAAGTTTGGAGATGGTTCGGATCTGTATAGGGGATGGATCCGTCGAAATTGTATCGATCGATCAGAGTAGCATGGATCAGTCTGACTTCTTTCCCAAGAAATTGTATGGATCGGTCACTTATGGGTCAGTCACTTATGGGTCGGTCAGAACGGAGTGCTATGGATCAGTCGTGGTTTAATACTATGGATCAGTCATGGTTTGAGTCTATGGGTTGATCGAAGTGTAAATTGATGGATCAACTAGGCAAATTATGGATCGACCGGAGCATCTATGGTATGGGTCGGTCGAAGTAGAGGATGATGGATCGGTCGAAGTGTAGAGTGATGGATCTGCCGGGCAAATATGGACCGGGCAATTATGGATCAGTCGTTTCATAAACCGTGCATTTCTATGATGACGTATGTTTTTGGGTCAACGATGATCGTGACCTAAGTAAGTTCAGGGAGGAATGTTCGAAGTGTTGTGATGTGTTCGTTGATCAGTGTAAAGCAACAAATGTGATGACAACTCAAATTTAGAGTTTGTTGATAATGGTTGGATAGTCGTCGTCGATGATGGCTAGAGATACCGAAGGCTGAGAGATTATCGTTGTCGTAGGTTCTAGCGGACTCAAAGTAAGGGTTACACAATTTCGTCATATGGTCGAATACCCTGGATAGCTCGAACGGGCCTAGATACGTTTCGTTGTATGGCATACGGAGTTTTAGGTAGAACCGGGGTTTACCATTGGCTCTTGACAGTTGATGGTGTGTCGTTGCCAGTCATACGATTAACAATGGTTTCGAAGCAGGATTGGCGGTGATAGCCAGAGTCAGTCATGGATGTTGGATGTTTTGTTTATACTATCCCACGTAGAATGTCTGATGTTGTAGGAAAAATGTTTCTTGGGTGCTTGTCTGATATTGGTTTAGGCCTCTGGGGCTTGTGCTTGAGGGATGTTGAGCTCGATTAGGATGGTTTACGTGAGATATATATAATTGGTTGCCATGATTGTTATTGTCCGGTTACTTCAGACTGCTACAAATGAATGGTTTTTCTTGTTTCCATGAAGGTGTGGTTGAAATGCTTGATGTAAAGGCTATCACTGTCCGCTGTGGGGGAGATGGGGTTGAGTTCTTCTTTGGTGTTATAGGTAGATTAGTTGGTTTATCTGCCGATTCTCATATACTTTATTGTTGATGTTAGATAGTTGTTTTATCGCTCACTAAGACTGTTGTATGACTCAAGGTTTTATGTTTCCTTCTAATTACCTTTGGCCGTCCATCCGATTTTTGGATGGGCAGACTATGTGACAGGTGAGAGGTGATATCTTGGTGAGGACGATGTTGCAGTTCGGTGGCGAGTAGGAGGCTGACGTATTATCTTTTATATCGTATAGTATCTATTTTTTCGTTGTTTATTGTTTTACTCTGAGTGTTATAGTGAGACAAATTTTTACAGATGTATATGTTGTAATCCTGGTGTTTGGATATACTTTCTAGTTGTTATGAAAGTTTGGAGTTTTTCTGCTCAAATATGCTTCATTATTATTGCATGTTGTATAGGTTCTATTATAATTTTTCCTTGCACTGTGAGTTATACGACAAGTTCCGATTGTGTTTCATACCTTGATGATCGTCCATAGCTGCCTGGCACATCTTTCAGTGCATTATTTCTCTTGTTAAGTGCTAGAGTTGTGGGCGGTCGTCACATTTGGTATCAAATTGAGGTTATCGATTTCTTACCAAAGTTCGAAAACGTAATAACGTATGAGAGACGTATTTGTAGATTTTGATGGATGAATACTATATAATACTATACAGTATAGTAGCATTTGTACTTCTATAGCAACTTTTCTTGCAAGTAGCTAATCATTCTGATTTGCAGATTTAGAATGAGTCGACGAACTTCAAGACATACAGCTAGGGATGGGACTATTCCGGGAGGGGGAAGTGGTGGTACACCAGAATACCCAGCCATGTTTGAGGCCACGATGGAAGCATTCATGAGAAGGGTACTCGCTCCAGTGGCAGCCACGGTAGATGTAGGTGTGCAAGTTCCTAGTGTTATGGATTTCGCGAGGGTTTGTAGGGCTACACATCTCTAGGAGGAAAACCATTCAAAGGAACGGAGCCAGCTGAAGAGGGCAAGAGATGGTTAGATTCTTTTATTAGTATTTTTGGAGATTTAGGAATGGATGATGCAACTAAGAGAAAGCTTGGGTCAAGGTAATTGCAGGGCAGAGCCATGGAGTGGTGGAATTCGGTTACGCTTGAGACTCCAGAGGAGGAAATAACTTGGGAACAGTTCCAAGTTAAATTCGAGACAAAGTTTATCTCCACTGCTCAGAAGTCTGCTCTATTCAAGAAAATTGTGGAGTTGAAACAGAATGGTAGGCTAGCGCTTGATTATGTTTCAGATTTTGAGGCCTTGTCCATATATGCTCGTTCATATATTGACACGCCTTATCAAAAGAACGAGAAGTTTGTCATGGGTTTGGATACCTACATAGGAAGATCGTTGGTGGAACATCTTAATGATTCATTTGAGAGGCTTATGGAAAAAACTGTGAGACATGAAAGCTTGTTTCCAAAAGAGGAAGCTATTGTTGTTGCAACCAAGGAGCTCCAAAACCACAGCAGTGTGGTAATAATAACAATAAGAAGAGGAAGCAACAACAACAAAAAGGGAAGGATGGCCAGAAGAGGCAGAAAGGTGAAGTGATTTACTACAACTGCTGGTAAAAGGTCCATTATTCTAAGGATTGTAAGAATCCAAAAGCTGAGAAGAAATGCTTCAAGTGTGGAAAACCTGGACATGAGAAGAAGGATTGTCTAGAACCGGCTAAGGGTAAGCAGGTTGTGAAGGCTTATGCTTTGGAAGTTGTGCCATTTTCTTCGAAAGCTCCTACTGTAGAGGAGAAAGGAAAGGGTGTCGTTGTCCAAGGTACTCTTTCTGTTCAAGGTGTTTCTGTTCGAGTGTTGTTTGATACTAGAGCATTGCATTCTTTCATTTGTAATGAGCTTATGTGCCATTCGGGATTAAAGCCCAAGATTTGTGACAGACCTTTGATTATGACTAATCGAATTTGGGGTTCGTCTAGCCTTTGTATGCTTTATCGTGATCTAGTGTTGTCGAGTCATGGTTGCTCATTTGCATGTGATTGCTTTGTTCTTAACTTCGCTGGGTTTGGGATCATATTAGGCATGGATTGACTCAAGTGGTATGCGGCAAGAGTGAATTGCAAAAAGATAGAGGTGAGAGTCGGGGATGTGGAAGGGCGAAAAGTGTTGATTCATTGTAAGCTCGAAGATGGTGTCTTTTTGAGCTATTTATATTTGCTTGTGATTCCACAAGAAGACTTGTCATCTATGCTGACCGCTAATGAGTTTAGGGATGTCTTTGAGGAAGTCGAAGGTTTGCCACCGCATCGTGAGATTGAGTTTAGGATTGATTTGGTCTAGGGTGCTAGACCTATCGTTTTGCCTCTTAAGCGGATGACACCTAAGGAACAACGAGAGTTAGAGGTGCAAGTTCGTAACCTTTTAGGGAAAGGATTCATTTGGAGAAGTTTATCCGAATGGGGTGCACCAGTAGTGTTTGCAACCAAGGCAAATGACTCATTGAGATTGTGTGCGGACTATCATGAGTTGAACAAGGTGACCAAGAAGAACAAGTATCCATTGTCGATGATTGATGACTTATTCGATCAACTTCACGAGGCCAAAGTATTTTCTCAGACGGATTTGGCAACGGGATTTCACCAGTTGAGAGTGGCAAAGGATAGTGTGCCAAAGACTGCTTTTAGGACACCATCTGGTTTCTTTGAATGGTTAGAGATGCCATTTGCGTTAACTAACGCGGCATCGTATTTCGTGGATCTTATGAATAGGGTTTTCAGACATAAGTTGTACAAGTTCGTGCTTGTGTTCGTGGATGATATTCTGGTTTACACCCAGAATGAGGAAGAACATAAGACGCACTTGCGAGTTGTTTTGGAAATCTTGCGAAAACATCAGCTGAAAGCTAAGTTTTCGAAGTGTCACTTCTGGAAGAGCGAAGTGAGATTCTTAGGCCATGTAGTTTATGGAAATGGAATAGCGGTTGACCCCGCTAAGGTGGCAACAATTCAAGACTGGGATAAACCTAAGGATGCGGCGGATGTTCGGAGTTTCCTTGGGTTGGCTGGTTATTACTAACGATTTATCAAGGATTTGTCCAAGATAGCTACACCGTTGACAAGATTGACGAAGAAGAACCAAGTGTTCACATGTGATGTAAAGTGTGAGAAAGCTTTTGGATTCTTGAAAGAGAGATTGACGAGTGCTCCTGTTTCGACCAGTCCTAGTGAAAATGAAGAGATGGATGTATAAAAAGATGCATGTGGTACTAGACTTGGAGTGGTGCTGATGCAAAAAGATAAGATTGTGGCATATATGAGTCGACAACTAAGGCTACATGAAAGGAATTACCCAACCCATGATTTGGAGTTGGCAGCGATCGTGTTTGCTCTGAAGATGTGGAGACATTAGCTGTTGGGAATCCGGTTCAAGCTCTTTCATGGATCACAGGTCATTAAGATATCTTTTCTCCCAAAAGGATTTGAATCTTTGGCAGCAAGGTGGTCAGAGTTTCTGGCATTATTGATTTTGGTATAGCCTATACCCCAGGAAAAGGTAACGCAGTTGCAGATGTGTTAAGTTGAAGACACGCAAGTTTAGGAGCATTGTTTCCGGAATGGAAGAGCATTGAGTATTTGGCAAGGTTTGATTTCAAGCCAAGGTATGAGTTGGAACTTGAAATGTTGGCAATCTTATCAATAAGACCTACTCTTATCAGACGGATTGGCGAGAGCCAAAAGTGAGATGGAAAGCTTGTCTAGTTTATCCAGAAGTTGGAACCACATGATAAATAATTTGAGGTCGATCGAGAAGATTGGCTTCGAAAACAAGGACAATTGGTTGTTCCTGATATCGACGGATTGAGAGATGAGGTTCTGAGGGAATGTCATCACTCGAAGTTGACGATTCATCCCGGTGGTAGTAAGATGTATCAGGACATGAAGCGAGTCTACTACTGGGAAGGGATGAAAAGAGATATTGGAAAGTTCATTTCCAAGTGTATGAACTGTTAGTTGGTGAAAGCAGAATAAAAGAAGCTGAGTGGGTTGATTCAGCCGTTGGAAATTCCTACATCGAAGTGGGAGCAGATATTGATGGATTTTATCGATGGACTACCTAGAACCAGGGCAGGAAACGATGGAATTTGGGTCATCGTGGGTCGCCGGTTTATTCCTATCAAATTGACTAGGATAGCATCGAATTTGATTGAGCTTTATATAAAATGGATAGTTCGATTCCATGGTATTCTGAAGAGTATAGTCAGTGATCAAGATCCATTGTTCATGAGTGGATTTTGGAAGAGTTTGCAAGAAGCTTTGGGAACCGAGTTGTGTCTGAGTACGGCTTATCATTACCAAACCGATGTCAAACCGAGAGGATTAACCGAGTTTTGGAAGATCTCCTGAGGGATTGTGTGTTAGACTTTGGAAGATTGTGGGAAGACCATCTGCATCTAGTTGAGTTTGTATATAATAATAGCTACCAGTCGAGGATTGGGATGGCACCATACGAGGCGTTGTATGGTAGACCGTGTAATTCTCCAGCATGTTGGTTAGAGATTGGCGATAAGTTGATACTTGGGATAGAGATGATCTGGGAGACATCGGATGGTATTGAGATTGTTCGACAACGAATGAAGGCAACCCAAGATAGTCAAAAGAGTTACGCCGATAAGCGTCAAAAAGATCTAGAATTCGACATGGGCGACATGGTTTTCGCGAAGATTTCGCCGTTGAAACAAGTTGTTCGATTCGGAAGTAAAGGAAAGTTAGCTCCTAGGTTCATTGGACTGTTTCCGATAGTCGAGCGGATTGGAAAGCTTGCATATAGATTGGAGTTACCCAAAAAGATGTCGAGTGTGCATAATGTTTTCCATGTGTCGTTTCCACTGAAGTTCGTGCATGATTCGAACGTGGTGGTATCTCCAGAACAGTATGAAGACTTAGAAGTGGGGACCGTAGTTACGAGACCTCGTAAGCCGCTGCGTGTTGTGGGGAATGAAATGAAACAGCTTAGGAGGAAGACGGTTAAGCAAGTCAAGATATAATGGAGTGAGGATGGCGACGATTGTACATGGGAGACGGAAGAGAGCATGAAGGCGACCCATCCAGATTTCTTCGTCGGATGGCCACTAGTATCGTGTCACCTTTCATCAATGTAACTTTTACCATTGTGTTTGTTTTTAGAATCATGCGCTATGATAAGGCTATGGATGCATGGTTTGATGGCTACTAGTTTGGATGATAGAATTGGCTGCTCATGGGTGATAGGCATGCAGAATTGTTTTGATTGCTAGGATTTCGAGGGAGAAATTCCTTTGGGGGGGGGGGGGAGAATGTAACAGTCCATATTTTATGTATCAGCGGATCATAAAGTATTTTTATTTTATTCCCCGAGGGTTGGATCATTCTCTTATTTTAATATGTTGCTTATGGGGATGTGAGACATGCCCATAATTTTTTCCAATTTTGTTTGTGACCATTTACCCCTTTCTGTCTTATACAGGGCATAACTTTTGACTTGGATCGAAATAGGTGTTAAGATCGATCTCATTGGAAAGGAAATGATGATTCTCGTTCGGTAGAGTAGTCACACTAAAGATTTGGCTCAGCGTTTTGGGAGGAATCACAGTTTTAAGGTTTCATAGTTGGCTGTTCAGGTTTTGTGAGCCATAATTGGCTGATTTGGGGAGGCCCATTAGTGGGCTGGTGGAAGGCTATAAATAGGGGGTAGGAGGCATGGTGAATAGTTTACTTTCTCCATTCCCTCATTTGGAAGAGTTAGGGGTCCTCCATTACTCCATCTTCTACACCTTTCCACCATTAAAATCTAGATCTAAGTAAGGAAAATCGAAGAACTACATCATTTGAAGCTAGATCTACACCATTCCAAGAAAGAGTTCATTGAATCGAAGAGTTTAGAGCAATTTTTTTTTTGTTGGATCTAGATCAAAGTGTTTTCGAGTTGTTTTAGAGATTTGGTGAGTGATATGCATCTCTCATACGGATTCAATCAAGTATATGAGTGTTTGATCTTGTTTTACATCAATTTCAAGTTGTTTCTCCTATATCAACATCATGGTAAGTCTATTTTCATATGAATCGCCATATGATCTAATTTAGCAACTTAAAACCTGTAATTTCCATATAGTTTCATATATTTATGCAAACTAGATCCATAATTTAGTTCATATGTTCATTTATAATGATTTTGGTGAATTTTACATTATTATTGATGGAAATTATCATTTTCAAGTTGCTAATGATTTCATAACATGCTTGTGGTTGAATTGGATGAGCTGATTTCGACGATATAGTCGTTTGGTGAAGTTTCAGTCAAGTTTGGTGTGAAAACCCGTAACTTCCCCGTAAAGGAAAGCGTCGGATAGTTCGAGAACAAACCACAACAGAACACATACAGAAGAACGTTTCATTGTATATTGCAACAATGCATCAGATTACAAGAATATACAGAGTATAAATGAATATTACACAGAAATATCAGAGATTTAAATTACATTTAAATACATAGCAGCGGAAAATAATACAATACACAACTAGAATGAGATATACGGATACAAAGCTTTCCGGATATCGTTCCAGCTGTAAACCAGGATCCTGTGAATATAAATCTGCAAAACCAAAACTACTAGCTGCCCGTGTCAAAATAAGGGCACCCAGAGTTTAGGTTAAAACAATAAACTCCAGGTCAGTCATGTGACTGGTGTGAGAACTAAAACAGTTAATCTTTATTTTTAAAGTTAGGTAAATCAAAGGACCACGCCGTATAACACGGAACGGGTTTCCTCCCAAGAATACCAGTGCATAAAACAAACAGCGCAATGCTAAATAAAGAAAAATGAAGCTGTTATAAGACCCAGGTCCTATCACACAATGCAACGCAAGCCGGGGGATAGGGTTTTCCCTTATAACAGCCAAAGAATGCTTGATACGTTTAAAACAAATCATTTGATACTATTATAAGTGCATAGTGTATAAAACAACTTCAAATCATAAGTATCAATCATAGGCGGCATGGGTACCATATATCATGTCGCCATATATAGGTTTACAAATAAAACCGCAAATGTCACGTATTTGGAAATTGGATTTCCATCTATGAACCGAGGCAAAAGATAGTCCTCAACTGATTCGTGACTCTCTAGCCCGAGCCACAGGCAAGTACTCAGTCAAGCCTTGGAGCGACAGGGTCGGTCCACCGATGTGGATTAAACTTAAACCCTGAACATGCGTTCCCCCGCCCTATGGGGCGTAAATGAGCCAACGAATGACTCCATCGGACCCGGATCGTCCGATCAAACCGAGGCGCCTCGCAACAGCAACAACCACATAAGTCAAACTCGTCAGGGCGTGTAAAACCACTGACGCCACTTCTAACTAGAAAGAAACGCATGCCCTCCCTGAGGTCCGTCTCCCGTTTTTGGTTCATACCGGGTGTGAAACTCGCGAAGTAAACGTTACACAAAGCTACGCCACAAAGGCCGTGCTTTGATCATCACCACAAGACTTTGCTTTTCAACAGAAGCCTCGATCAATTGCCACTTAGGCATGCCACACAGGCAATTCACTCCATGCGTTTGATATCCATCAATATATAACCCCTGAGCTCGTACGTCTCAGAGAAGGGCGTTAAGCAAGAGAATAAATTCTCCGCCGCCAAACAGATATATATTTAATAGAGATCAATCACACGGACTGAAATCCAATGTCAGACACACAGTCCATTTACAAGTCCGTTCTGGGGCTGAACGAAACCGGAGGCACCTAGTACCCCGCATATCCATCGATCTCCAAGTACGTCTGGACGATCACTAACTGTTTCCATCTTCTTGGGTGTACAACCCAATCAAGATCATCAGTAATTACCCAAACGACGTGAAGACTTCTGGTCTTCGACCATCGTCTTCATCTTTGACTTATCGTCGTATCAGTTATTCAGAATGGGATAAACCCGGCCTTTCCGAATAACTCGCGTATATTTTAAATAAGTGTTACACAAACACAACATACGCCTCATTCCAATTCATCAGTCACTAACCGTAAATTAATCAAGAGAATAATTTCCCAAATATTAACCCCGAAGGCCGAAACCAACATCAGATCAATATCCAAAAAATCATTCTGCTTAGCTAACCGACAGTTAGTTTCTAAATTTCACATTCACAGGGAAAGGTTCCCATTAATTTTATCCAAGATAAATTTCTTGAATTTATTCTCTAATCTTTCTTTGAATTTCGATTCAAATTAGTCGGGATTAACGAAACTTACCGAAGTAATCATTTGTTTTAATTTCCCAATCCCAACCTATTCATCCCATGAAGTAAAACTGGTTATACTTCATATCTAACACCACGGTGTTATCGGTAAATTCAATTACCATTTCACGTTCAAATCTAATTAAAGATTCAACTATCGCCTGGAGCAAAACTGGTGATACTCCATTTCGATTATTTCAATCTAATTAAAGATTCATTAAAACTCCACTTAGTTTTAATCTTTAACTGGGTTAAAGAATCAGTGTCATTTAAAACACGGTTCACGATAAACCCAAAATCACATTCCATTAATTATCGGGTTAAAGAACAAGTGTTATTTAAAACACTGTTCACGATAAACCCAAAAATCAATATCACTTCAATTCCAATTAAATATTATTCAATTGGTACACTTCATTAAATCTAAATAAAAAGATTTAATCTTTTCACAACTGGGTTCAAGAACAGTGTTAGTGAAGACACCATTCACGACAAACCCAAATCACATTTGATATTCAATACAAGGCTCTGAATAGAAAATATATCGGCTTATATTCAATATCAAATTCTACGACTAACAAATGCCGTATTGAAATAACGATATAAATGTATATCTTTCAAATTCCCATAACAACATCTGTATAATCACGAATTCCAACATCGAAATATTCCGAAGACAATTTCGATTCAAATCCACTCCAATGCAATCATTGGAAATTTTGGTTATTTTTAAAACCCTTTTCAAATTCAATTTATTTATTTAAAAATAAATAGAATTATATTTCTAGTTCAAAACTAGTTTATTTCGATAAAAATCTATTTTTATCTTTTCAAATATGGAGTTTTTCATCCCAATTCTTCTCAAATCATTTCTTATGATTTTACACAAATTATTAATATTTTTAATAATTTTATCAAGGCCCGTACAGTCGATTTCCATCAATGGCCATCGAACTGCACTTACAGCGAACTTTTTCAAATTTGATTTGGACATAATTCCAAATACAACCGTTAGATTTTGAATTTCTAATATTCATTAGAAAGCTCTTTTCGATACGAACCCAACGGTTCCGGTTTTAGGAGAATCCGACTGTCGGATCTCTCGTAATGTCCGTTTGAAATAAATGGTCGAAATTCACGAACTGCCGCGGCGCGGCGCGTTCTATTCAGGCCATTATATTATATATATAATATATATAATATATATTTCGTCGATTTCTATTTAAAATGAATTATATAAATAGTTTTAAATTCGTTTCAAAAGCAATTTCAACTTCCATTTCAATTCAAATCAAAACTGAATTCTTCTTTATAAATTCGTTTTAAAATTCATTTCCATTCAATTCAAATTTCAATTCAATTTGAATTCATTTCAATTTGCTTTCGATTCAATTAGAATTCGTTTTCAATTCAATTCATTTCGAAATCGTTTTCAATTCAATTCATTTCGAAATCGTTTTCAATTCAATTCATTTCGAAATCGTTTTCAATTCAATTCATTTCGAAATCGTTTTCAATTCAATTCATTTCGAAATCGTTTTCAATTCAATTCATTTCGAAATCGTTTTCAATTCAATTCATTTCGAAATCGTTTTCAATTCAATTCATTTCGAAATCGTTTTCAATTCAATTCATTTCGAAATCGTTTTCAATTCAATTCATTTCGAAATCGTTTTCAATTCAATTCATTTCGAAATCGTTTTCAATTCAATTCATTTCGAAATCGTTTTCAATTCATTTCGAAATCGTTTTCAATTCAATTCATTTCGAAATCGTTTTCAATTCAATTCATTTCGAAATCGTTTTCAATTCAATTCATTTCGAAATCGTTTAAAATCGATATAAATATCTTTCACGTCAAAATGGCGTCAACTAATCAACACGGCTTCATAAATTTCTATTTTCAAATATTCTATTTCAAATATTTCTTTTTCAAAATAGTTGTTATTATCAAAATATTTCGTTCAACACATGACCAATCTCAATGGATGAGTACTGTCAACACATGAACTTTTATTTTATAATATTCTTTATTTTTCAAATTGGAATGAGGCCCAATCAATTACCATATAAAGTTAATTATATGGATTTTCATACATTACACACATATAATAACATTGAAAAATAATCAACCATCAACCAAAGTGCACTACACTGTATAAGCATCAAATATAGATATCTAACGCTTATAACAGCCTGTCAATCAATCGATCGACATATTTAATCAATCAGGATGAGTGAACTTCAAATTTCATCCCAACACCCGTGTGGGGTTTCAAACAATCAAACACAGATTTTATTTGTGCAGTTGGGCAATGTGTAAAATTTATCGACCCAATCAATGTCCTTCAAATAGGTGTACATAAACAAACCGTTCGGTTTGTAAATGAATATTTTATTTTATTCACTTCACGTTAAAAATTATATTTTTAACGATAAAACATTTTATTCCAACATATGAATTTCTATTATTCATTTACACAATAAAATGATATTTTTATTTTTCTAACATATTTTAGAAAATTTCGGCGGCATAACGGCACGATACTAGAAACAGGACAAGGCCTAGCCTGATCCCCGGTCTAGTGAAGGCCCACGCCATTCACACATCAATCAAATCAATTTATTTCACTCAACAATTCAATTTCAAATCAAATCATCACTAATCTATGCAACCAAACAAACAAGTCCATGGTCTGTGGACGATTGTGTCAGGTGCTACTAAGCACCGTCTGCATCCCAGTATATATATATAACTAGAAAAGAAATTGAAAGGTGAGAAATTCTCACCGATAGCTATCCAACTTCACGGCACTTCCAATGCAGAAAATCTTCACTGTTCTCGTCTCTTATTACTTTCTTCGCCCGTATTCTCTACATATGTAAAAATCGAATTTTTACTTTGCTACTCAATATTTAAAAATCGAATTTTTACTTTGCTATTCAATATTTAAAAATCGAATTTTTACTTTGCCATTCAATATTTAAAAATCGAATTTTTATTTCGAAGTTCAATATATAAAAATCACATTTTTATTTTGCTATTCAATCCTATATTTTCATAACAATGACATCTACATTTTCAAAACAACGACTATATTTTCTAAATAATTTTAAACTGATTTTAAAACTGATTTTACTAATGATTTTAAACTGAATTTAAATATGATTTTAAATTGAATTTAAATATGGTTTTAAACTGAATTTAAACATGAAAAATAAACTAAATTTAAATATGGTTTTAAACGGAATTTAAACATGAAAAATAAACTGAATTTAAATATGGTTTTAAACGGAATTTAAATATGGTTTTAAACTGAATTTAAACATGAAAAATAAACTGAATTTAAATATGAAAAATAAACTGAATACCTAAATCAAAACTGAAAACCTAAATCAAAACTGAAAACCTAAATCAAAACTGAAAACCTAAATCAAAACTTACTTTTCCAATCGGTAGGGGGGTTTGGGCGTTCGCTGGCGTCGGATGTCGGAGGGGCTCGCTGGGAGTGGCAGGGCGGCGGTGGTTGATGTCGCAGCGGTCGGAGGAAGCTCTGGCGGTCAGGTGGGGGCGCGTGGCGTTTTGGGCGTGGGGGTTTAGGGTGGCTCGAGGAGAAGAGAGCGAAGAGAAGGGGGTGGAGGCGCTGGGGAGGGTGGCGATGGTGGGTGCGATGGGCGGCGGTGAGGTCAGATCGAGGGGGGACGACGATAGTTTTAGTTTTTTTTTTTTTTCGCTTTCCGTTCTGAAAGAAAAGAGAGGGGGGGGGGCAGAAGTATAAAGGAGGAAATTATAATTTTTTTTTTATTACTATTAAAAAGTTGACTTTCACATACGACCTCTAAACGAGGTCCACCGCCTGTCGTCCATAGCATTTTACCCCCATTCCAAACACAATGGGATATGTATCGCAAGCTGATTTGATCGTTTCGATTAGTCTCCGTTGAATTTACATCTAAATCAATATATTGAATTTTAAACGTACATTTCAAATTACCGGGGTCACATAACAACTCTATAAATTCCATAAAAATATTTTCTAGCTTCGTATTGACGATACGGTCCTAACAAAACTAGTTTCGTCGAATTCTGAGACCGTTTGAAAAATGGCCAATTTCCAGTCGATTAAAATCAACTGAAACTGGTCAAACGCGTTTTCCTTTGCCACGCTCACAAACTGATTCAGAAAATTATGAAATTTGGAACCTAGCAATAACTTTACACTGCGGATCCAACGAAAGTGGTTTCGTCGAAATCCGAGATCATTTGAAAAATTTCCATTTTTAAGGGCCTGAATTCCATAGCGACTATTCAGAATTTTCAACTGGACATATCTTTTGATTCCTGCCATGAAATTTCGATTTTTCGGATTCGTTGGAAAGATATTATCAAATAGATCCTATCATTTTTGGTTTCACTAAAATCCGGATTGTTTTGCACCCGGTACATTCAATTGAAGTTTGAAATCGAATTATCGAACTACCGCGCCATTTTCAATTCCTTTTATAATTATATATAAATATTTATATTCTAACGACGACGCGTATAATATATACGTCGATTTATATTCAAACTAAATTTTTCGTCGATATTATTTAAAATAATCTATTTTAAATATTCGAAATTCGCTAAAATTGCCAAAATAAAAATTTTAAACTGGCCCAGATTTTCGGGTTATTACATTCTCCCCCACTTAAAATCTTTTCGTCCTCGAAAAGGAATAAAGCTGAAAGTTGTTTTCTAACCAACTCAACTTTCATTGTTTTTCATTACGGCTTAAGTTTTCAACTTTTCAGTTTCTAAAACTTTTCAAATTTCTCAAAAATTTGGCTAACACCCTAAATTTTCGAAAAATTTCGCCATAACCTCCCCTGCACCGGGAGCATCGGGGAATTTCAAATAGCTTCCCCGGTCCTTCAGATCTCAAAAAGAAAAAGAAAAAGCCAAGCGGCTAGCCAATAGGCTCATAAAATCATCATCACCCAAACAAAGCAGTAAATTCTGTAGTAAACATGTACCTATTTGTCGGGCAAACAAATTTTATTCTCTGCTCAAGCCTCCTTGCTATGACCTGTTCAATGTAAGTATATGTATATACAAGCAAATGCGACCAATTTTCAATATAATTCAATATTTGATTCAATTAGGCTAAAAGGCTAAAAATTAGCAAACAAATAGACAAACAACCCAAACATCAATCAATTAGTGAATTAGATTTTCAAATTCATAATTTTGATACATATACAAAAATCATGTTTTTGATACCAAATCACAACAATAGGCCCTATCTAATTTTTTTTGTTCTCACACCAGTCAATAGGAAATATATAGAAAGTCCACCTTCGTCACACGAACATAAATTCTAATGATGGAGCTCCATCATCAAAATCATCTCCGGGCGATTAGAGTGTAATTCTATATCTATCCAGTATATTAAAACTTCAAATACACGTTTGCAAGGCGTATATGCAAAATCTTTATATATTGGATTGTCCCGATCAATATAATATAAATAATCAAATACGAATAATTGATTTTAAATTTTCAAAACAAAATTTGGTTTTCAATTTTAAAAATATACTCTTCACACTCGTTCTAGGATACTACTGATCCTATCTCTAACGAGTCACTCTCATTGGATATTACTAATCCAATATCTGATGAATTCTTTCGTACGGTTCTAAGGTGCCTTGTTCTCTGAGCTTTGTAAACCAAAGCTCTGATACCAACTGTGAAAACCCGTAACTTCCCCGTAAAGGAAAGCGTCGGATAGTTCAAGAACAAACCACAACAGAACACATACAGAAGAACGTTTCATTGTATATTGCAACAATGCATCAGATTACAAGAATATACAGAGTATAAATGAATATTACACAGAAATATCAGAGATTTAAATTACATTTAAATACATAGCAGCGGAAAATAATACAATACACAACTAGAATGAGATATACGGATACAAAGCTTTCCGGATATCGTTCCAGCTGTAAACCAGGATCCTGTGAATATAAATCTGCAAAACCAAAACTACTAGCTGCCCGTGTCAAAATAAGGGCACCCAGAGTTTAGGTTAAAACAATAAACTCCAGGTCAGTCATGTGACTGGTGTGAGAACTAAAACAGTTAATCTTTATTTTTAAAGTTAGGTAAATCAAAGGACCACGCCGTATAACACGGAACGGGTTTCCTCCCAAGAATACCAGTGCATAAAACAAACAGCGCAATGCTAAATAAAGAAAAATGAAGCTGTTATAAGACCCAGGTCCTATCACACAATGCAACGCAAGCCGGGGGATAGGGTTTTCCCTTATAACAGCCAAAGAATGCTTGATACGTTTAAAACAAATCATTTGATACTATTATAAGTGCATAGTGTATAAAACAACTTCAAATCATAAGTATCAATCATAGGCGGCATGGGTACCATATATCATGTCGCCATATATAGGTTTACAAATAAAACCGCAAATGTCACGTATTTGGAAATTGGATTTCCATCTATGAACCGAGGCAAAAGATAGTCCTCAACCGATTCGTGACTCTCTAGCCCGAGCCACAGGCAAGTACTCAGTCAAGCCTTGGAGCGACAGGGCCGGTCCACCGATGTGGATTAAACTTAAACCCTGAACATGCGTTCCCCCGCCCTATGGGGCGTAAATGAGCCAACGAATGACTCCATCGGACCCGGATCGTCCGATCAAACCGAGGCGCCTCGCAACAGCAACAACCACATAAGTCAAACTCGTCAGGGCATGTAAAACCACTGACGCCACTTCTAACTAGAAAGAAACGCATGCCCTCCCTGAGGTCCGTCTCCCGTTTTTGGTTCATACCGGGTGTGAAACTCGCGAAGTAAACGTTACACAAAGCTACGCCACAAAGGCCGTGCTTTGATCATCACCACAAGACTTTGCTTTTCAACAGAAGCCTCGATCAATTGCCACTTAGGCATGCCACTTAGGCAATTCACTCCATGCGTTTGATATCCATCAATATATAACCCCTGAGCTCGTACGTCTCAGAGAAGGGCGTTAAGCAAGAGAATAAATTCTCCGCCGCCAAACAGATATATATTTAATAGAGTCAATCACACGGACTGAAATCCAATGTCAGACACACAGTCCATTTACAAGTCCGTTCTGGGGCTGAACGAAACCGGAGGCACCTAGTACCCCGCATATCCATCGATCTCCAAGTACGTCTGGACGATCACTAACTGTTTCCATCTTCTTGGGTGTACAGCCCAATCAAGATCATCAGTAATTACCCAAACGACGTGAAGACTTCTGGTCTTCGACCATCGTCTTCATCTTCGACTTATCGTCGTATCAGTTATTCAGAATGGGATAAACCCGGCCTTTTCGAATAACTCGCGTATATTTTAAATAAGTGTTACACAAACACAACATACGCCTCATTCCAATTCATCAGTCACTAACCGTAAATTAATCAAGAGAATAATTTCCCAAATATTAACCCCGAAGGCCGAAACCAACATCAGATCAATATCCAGAAAATCATTCTGCTTAGCTAACCGACAGTTAGTTTCTAAATTTCACATTCACAGGGAAAGGTTCCTATTAATTTTATCCAAGATAAATTTCTTGAATTTATTCTCTAATCTTCCTTTGAATTTCGATTCAAATTAGTCGGGATTAACGAAACTTACCGAAGTAATCATTTGTTTTAATTTCCCAATCCCAACCTATTCATCCCATGAAGTAAAACTGGTTATACTTCATATCTAACACCACGGTGTTATCGGTAAATTCAATTACCATTTCACGTTCAAATCTAATTAAAGATTCAACTATCGCCTGGAGCAAAACTGGTGATACTCCATTTCGATTATTTCAATCTAATTAAAGATTCATTAAAACTCCACTTAGTTTTAATCTTTAACTGGGTTAAAGAATCAGTGTCATTTAAAACACGGTTCACGATAAACCCAAAATCACATTCCATTAATTATCGGGTTAAAGAACAAGTGTTATTTAAAACACTGTTCACGATAAACCCAAAAATCAATATCACTTCAATTCCAATTAAATATTATTCAATTGGTACACTTCATTAAATCTAAATAAAAAGATTTAATCTTTTCACAACTGGGTTCAAGAACAGTGTTAGTGAAGACACCATTCACGACAAACCCAAATCACATTTGATATTCAATACAAGGCTCTGAATAGAAAATATATCGGCTTATATTCAATATCAAATTCTACGACTAACAAATGTCGTATTGAAATAACGATATAAATGTATATCTTTCAAATTCCCATAACAACATCTGTATAATCACGAATTCCAACATCGAAATATTCCGAAGACAATTTCGATTCAAATCCACTCCAATGCAATCATTGGAAATTTTGGTTATTTTTAAAACCCTTTTCAAATTCAATTTATTTATTTAAAAATAAATAGAATTATATTTCTAGTTCAAAACTAGTTTATTTCGATAAAAATCTATTTTTATCTTTTCAAATATGGAGTTTTTCATCCCAATTCTTCTCAAATCATTTCTTATGATTTTACACAAATTATTAATATTTTTAATAATTTTATCAAGGCCCGTACAGTCGATTTCCATCAATGGCCATCGAACTGCACTTACAGCGACCTTTTTCAAATTTGATTTGGACATAATTCCAAATCCAACCGTTAGATTTTGAATTTCTAATATTCATTAGAAAGCTCTTTTCGATACGAACCCAACGGTTCCGGTTTTAGGAGAATCCGACGGTCGGATCTCCCGTAATGTCCGTTTGAAATAAATGGTCGAAATTCACGAACTGCCGCGGCGCGGCGCGTTCTATTCAGGCCATTATATTATATATATAATATATATAATATATATTTCGTCGATTTCTATTTAAAACGAATTATATAAATAGTTTTAAATTCGTTTCAAAAGCAATTTCAACTTCCATTTCAATTCAAATCAAAACTGAATTCTTCTTTATAAATTCGTTTTAAAATTCATTTCCATTCAATTCAAATTTCAATTCAATTTGAATTCATTTCAATTTGCTTTCGATTCAATTAGAATTCGTTTTCAATTCAATTCATTTCGAAATCGTTTTCAACTCAATTCATTTCGAAATCGTTTTCAATTCAATTCATTTCGAAATCGTTTTCAATTCAATTCATTTCGAAATCGTTTTCAATTCAATTCATTTCGAAATCGTTTTCAATTCAATTCATTTCGAAATCGTTTTCAATTCAACTCATTTCGAAATCGTTTTCAATTCAATTCATTTCGAAATCGTTTTCAATTCAATTCATTTCGAAATCGTTTTCAATTCAATTCATTTCGAAATCGTTTTCAATTCAATTCATTTCGAAATCGTTTTCAATTCAATTCATTTCGAAATCGTTTTCAATTCAATTCATTTCGAAATCGTTTTCAATTCAATTCATTTCGAAATCGTTTTCAATTCAATTCATTTCGAAATCATTTTCAATTCAATTCATTTCGAAATCGTTTTCAATTCAATTCATTTCGAAATCGTTTTCAATTCAATTCATTTCGAAATCGTTTAAAATCGATATAAATATCTTTCACGTCAAAATGGCGTCAACTAATCAACACGGCTTCATAAATTTCTATTTTCAAATATTTTATTTCAAATATTTCTTTTTCAAAATAGTTGTTATTATCAAAATATTTCGTTCAACACATGACCAATCTCAATGGATGAGTACTGTCAACACATGAACTTTTATTTTATAATATTCTTTATTTTTCAAATTGGAATGAGGCCCAATCAATTACCATATAAAGTTAATTATATGGATTTTCATACATTACACACATATAATAACATTGAAAAATAATCAACCATCAACCAAAGTGCACTACACTGTATAAGCATCAAATATAGATATCTAACGCTTATAACAGCCTGTCAATCAATCGATCGACATATTTAATCAATCAGGATGAGTGAACTTCAAATTTCATCCCAACACCCGTGTGGGGTTTCAAACAATCAAACACAGATTTTATTTGTGCAGTTGGGCGATGTGTAAAATTTATCGACCCAATCAATGTCCTTCAAATAGGTCTACATAAACAAACCGTTCGGTTTGTAAATGAATATTTTATTTTATTCACTTCACGTTAAAAACTATATTTTTAACGATAAAACATTTTATTCCAACATATGAATTTCTATTATTCATTTACACAATAAAATGATATTTTTATTTTTCTAACATATTTTAGAAAATTTCGGCGGCATAACGGCACGATACTAGAAACAGGACAAGGCCTAGCCTAATCCCCGGTCTAGTGAAGGCCCACGCCATTCACACATCAATCAAATCAATTTATTTCACTCAACAATTCAATTTCAAATCAAATCATCACTAATCTATGCAACCAAACAAATAAGTCCATGGTCTGTGGACGATTGTGTCGGGTGCTACTAAGCACCGTCTGCATCCTAGTATATATATATAACTAGAAAAGAAATTGAAAGGTGAGAAATTCTCACCGATAGCTATCCAACTTCACGGCACTTCCAATGCAGAAAATCTTCACTGTTCTCGTCTCTTATTACTTTCTTCGCCCGTATTCTCTACATATGTAAAAATCGAATTTTTACTTTGCTACTCAATATTTAAAAATCGAATTTTTACTTTGCTATTCAATATTTAAAAATCGAATTTTTACTTTGCCATTCAATATTTAAAAATCGAATTTTTATTTCGAAGTTCAATATATAAAAATCACATTTTTATTTTGCTATTCAATCCTATATTTTCATAACAATGACATCTACATTTTCAAAACAACGACTATATTTTCTAAATAATTTTAAACTGATTTTAAAACTGATTTTACTAATGATTTTAAACTGAATTTAAATATGATTTTAAACTGAATTTAAATATGGTTTTAAACGGAATTTAAACATGAAAAATAAACTGAATTTAAATATGGTTTTAAACGGAATTTAAACATGAAAAATAAACTGAATTTAAATATGGTTTTAAACGGAATTTAAATATGGTTTTAAACTGAATTTAAACATGAAAAATAAACTGAATTTAAATATGAAAAATAAACTGAATACCTAAATCAAAACTGAAAACCTAAATCAAAACTGAAAACCTAAATCAAAACTGAAAACCTAAATCAAAACTTACTTTTCCAATCGGTAGGGGGGGTTTGGGCGTTCGCTGGCGTCGGATGTCGGAGGGGCTCGCTGGGAGTGGCAGGGCGGCGGTGGTTGATGTCGCAGCGGTCGGAGGAAGCTCTGGCGGTCAGGTGGGGGCGCGTGGCGTTTTGGGCGTGGGGGTTTAGGGTGGCTCGAGGAGAAGAGAGCGAAGAGAAGGGGGTGGAGGCGCTGGGGAGGGTGGCGATGGTGGGTGCGATGGGCGGCGGTGAGGTCAGATCGGGGGGGGCGACGATAGTTTTAGTTTTTTTTCTTTTTTCGCTTTCCGTTCTGAAAGAAAAGAGAGGGGGGGGGCCAGAAGTATAAAGGAGGAAATTATAAATTAAATTTTTTTTTTTTATTAAAAAGTTGACTTTCACATACGACCTCTAAACGAGGTCCACCGCCTGTCGTCCATAGCGTTTTACCCCCATTCCAAACACAATGGGATATGTATCGCAAGCTGATTTGATCGTTTCGATTAGTCTCCGTTGAATTTACATCTAAATCAATATATTGAATTTTAAACGTACATTTCAAATTACCGGGGTCACATAACAACTCTATAAATTCCATAAAAATATTTTCTAGCTTCGTATTGACGATACGGTCCTAACAAAACTAGTTTCGTCGAATTCTGAGACCGTTTGAAAAATGGCCAATTTCCAGTCGATTAAAATCAACTGAAACTGGTCAAACGCGTTTTCCTTTGCCACGCTCACAAACTGATTCAGAAAATTATGAAATTTGGAACCTAGCAATAACTTTACACTGCGGATCCAACGAAAGTGGTTTCGTCGAAATCCGAGATCATTTGCAAAATTTCCATTTTTAAGGGCCTGAATTCCATAGCGACTATTCAGAATTTTCAACTGGACATATCTTTTGATTCCTGCCATGAAATTTCGATTTTTCGAATTCGTTGGAAAGATATTATCAAATAGATCCTATCATTTTTGGTTTCACTAAAATCTGGATTGTTTTGCACCCGGTACATTCAATTGAAGTTTGAAATCGAATTATCGAACTACCGCGCCATTTTCAATTCCTTTTATAATTATATATAAATATTTATATTCTAACGACGACGCGTATAATATATACGTCGATTTATATTCAAACTAAATTTTTCGTCGATATTATTTAAAATAATCTATTTTAAATATTCGAAATTCGCTAAAATTGCCAAAATAAAAATTTTAAACTGGCCCAGATTTTCGGGTTATTACATTTGGAGATGGTTCGGATCTGTACAGGGGATGGATTAGTCGGAATTGTATGGATAAGTTGGAGTAGCATGGATCCGTTTGACTTCTTTCCCAAGAAATTTTATGGATCGGTCACTTATGGGTCGGTCAGAGCGGAGTGCTATGGATCGATCGTGGTTTCATACTATGGATCGGTCATGGTTTGAGTCTATGGGTTGGTCGAAGTGTAGAGTGATGATCGGCCGGACAATTATGGATTGGCCGGAGCATCTGTGGTATGGATCGGTCGAAGTAGAGGGTGATGGATTGATCGGGCTTAGATGGATCGGTCAAACTGTAGAGTGATGTATCGGCCGAGCAATTATGGGTCGGACGTTTCATAAACCGGGCATTTATATGATGATGTATGTTTTTGGATCGACAATGATCATGGCTTTGAAGTAAGTTCAGGGAGGAATGTTCGAAGTGTTGTGATATGTTCGTTGATCAATGTAAAACAATGAATGTGATGACAACTCAAAGGTGTTTTGAGTTTGTTGATAATGGTTGTATGGTCGCCGTCGATGACGGCTAGAGATACTGAAGGCCGAGGGATTATCATTGTCATAGGTTCTAGCAGATTCAAAGCAGGGGTTACACGATTTCTTCGTATGATCGAGTACCCTGGGCAGCTCGAACGGGCGTAGATACATTTCGTTGTATGGCGTATGGAGTTATAGCTAGAACCGAGATTTACCATTGGCCCCTGACAGTTGATGGCGTGTCGTTGCCTGCCATATGATAAACGATAGTTTCGAAGTAGGATTGGTGGTGATAGCTAGAATCAGTCATAGATGTTGGATGTTTTATTTGTACCATCCCATGTAGATTGTCTGACTTTGAAGGAAATGTTTCTTGGGTGCTTGTCTGATATTGGTTTAGGCCTCTGGGGCTTGTGCTTGAGGGATGGTAAGCTCGATTAGGATGGTTTACGTGAGATATATATATAATTGATTGCCATGACTGTTATTGTCCGATTACTTCTGATTGCTATGAATGAATGGTTGTTCTGGTTTCCATGAAGTTATGGTTGAAATACTTGATGTAAAGGTTATCACTATCCGATGTGGGGGAGATGGGGTTGAGTTCTTCTCTGGTGTTATGGGTAGATTAGTTGGTTTATCTACCTATTCTCATATACTTTTTTGATGATGTTAGATAGATGTTTTATTGCTCACTAAGACTGTTGTCTGATTCAAGGTTTTATGTTTCTTTCTTATTACCTTTGGCTGTTCATTCGATTTTTGGATGGGCAGACTAAGTGACAGGTGATATCTTGGTGAGGACGATGTTGCAGTTTGGTGGCGAGCAGGAGGCTGGCGTATTATCTTTTCTACAATATAACATCTATTTTTCCACTGTTTTTTGTTTTACTCTGAGTGTTGTAGTGAGGCAAATTTGTACAGACATATATGTTGTAATCCTGATGTTTGGATATACTTTCTAGTTGTTATGAAAGTTTGGAGTTTATCTGCTCAAATATGCTTCACTATTATTGCCTGTTGTATATGTTCTATTATATTTTATACTTGCACTGTGAGTTATATGACAGGTTCCGATTGTGTTTCATACCTTGATGATCGTCCATAGCTTCCTGGAACATCTTTCAGCGCATTATTTCTCTTGTTAAGTGCTAGGGTTGTGGGCGGTCGTCACACCAGAGCTCTTCTCTCTTTCGAAATTCCATTAATTGAAGAAGGGTCCAAAGAGGAAGAGGGTCTTGAGGCTTCTACCGTTGATAAAACCCCCAAAAGACCCTCTGGTTCACAACTTCTAGAAGCGGCGGTGGTACTTCCCATCAAGGAGGAAGGGATGAGACTACCAGGAGCTCAAAAGGGGAAAAGACCATGACCATTTTTCTCCTCCTCAGACTCAGGTATCTAAACTTTCCTTTTAAATACATTACCCTCTTTCCTATCGCCTTTTTAGTGGCATCTTATGTATTCAACCCGTTTTCTAACAAACTTGCAACAAAGTTGTTAGAAATATTCTTTCACAAGTCAATTTAAACGAGTGAAACTGTATAATAAATTCTCTTTGATGACTACTTGTAGGGCTAATTACTCTAGATACTGCTACCTTCCTTTTGGAAATAAGGTAAAAATCTTTTATGGGAGGTCCTCCATCAAAGCGTTCAGATCATCAGGACTTAATATTAATAAGGATAACAACTTGCTTTTCCTGGTGAAACCGAAACTTCGACGGAAACCGTCCTTCTTCCGGATGATGTTTGAATTTTTTTATGAATCATGAAAGGTAGAGATTTTGAATGTAAATTGGATTTGTACATGTTGAAATTCATATTTGATCTTTGTGACAACTATGTTTTTTGTTAATAAACAACAGGGGTGGAAATTAGACCCGACCGATGGACCCAGACTGACCCGACCCGGTGGATCTCGGCTCTAGCCGGGTTGGGTTCGTCAGGTTTGAAATATATATTTCAAAAATCTGGACCCAACCCAATTCGATCCGAACATCGGTTCGGGTTGGGTCAAGTCGGTTCGAGTTTGGTTGGATAGTATCACTAAAAATACACATATTTCATTGCTTTTTGGTCAGTTCTTTCGGTTCGGTTAAATTCAGTTGGGTTTGGTTGGGTGTTAATTGTAATTTTCATCATCTGGACCCGACCTTAGACCCATAGGGTTCAGTTCGGGTCCATCCGGGTCTGTACGTTTCGGGTTTTCGGTTATCGGTTTTATTTGCCTGCCTTAATAAACAATCACATAAATTTTGGATTTGTATGGTCATGGCTATGTTATTATGCAATAATAGGGAACTAGAACTCCGAATAGTCCCATCAACTGATTTTTCTTATTAAAATTTGTTAGGTAATAAGAGAGTTTCAGGGGAGGTTCTTCTTAATAAAATCATCAGGACCAATCTGAGAGGATTTCCTAAGAGAATTATACAAACTTCACATGGATCATCCTAGGTTCATTTTGACCTTTTGGGGAGTGATAAAGAAGAGCTCTTTAGAGAAATCTGGTTACAATATTTCAAAGTGGTCATGAAGCGTGCTACTTCTATATTTTAAGAAATAGGATTAGACTTATAATTTTTATAAAAACGAATGTATTTTAATACCAACGTGATTGTTTTCATGTGATAATAATGGATTTGTTTTTTTATTTTAAGTTGTGTCTTTGCATTTGTTGGTTATGACCTTCTGTCACCACCATTAGTTCCAATAGAGAAGATATATAAAGAGCCATGCGGTCAAACTACTAGGAATGGGCAACCAAAAGCTTCAGGTGAGGTTATTCCCTCGAAATTCAAATGTCATCCACTTGCCTTCGATTGGTTTTGAGAAGCATCGAATGCAAAAAGAGTTAGGTTCACTGCCTAAGAATTAATTGAGAGATTCAAAATAGAAACTCATCCAAATGGATAAAATTTTAGAAGAGAAAAAAATGCCAATTAGGGCTAATCCGAAAGCAAATTTTGGTAACGAGATGCTGAAACTCCAGAATGGAATTCAGTAATTAGAGCTTCAATTGGAAGATAATCAATCTTCATACACATATTTGTTATTTATTATGAGAGGAGGCATTTCAACCCTAACTCCTCGATCCTCCAGATCAACCTCCGCCAAAACTCAAGGTCCTCCGGCTAAATTTCAATTTTTAGTAAACCCACCAAAGGGTTTGGGCGAGAGGGTTATAAGCGACTGAGGTAATTCCATAAATATCTAATTAAAAGATTGTTTTTAAGAGAAAAGGAAGGAGGATATCCATCGTATTTTTGGTGATTATGTAGCCCAAACTAAGAAACCATAAGGCGAGATATATTCTTTTAAGAAACGAGAAGCGGAGTGTGAAAGGGCCAATAAGCTCCTTTTGGAAACTAACAAAGTTTTTGAACATTCTCTCAAGTTTCAAATTAAGTTTGCCAACAATGCAGAAGTTATTAGACATAAAGAGAAAAAGCTTAAAGAGGTGTTATACACCATCCTTAACTGTGTTTCGGACCCGGGTTCATCGAAGACCTTAGTAGAAAAGCTTTGGAGACTTTGACTTTTGTAATATTGTAAATATTTTGTAATATTGACAACATTATTTGTAATACATACTTGAGTTATTTGTATATCTTTGTTATTTTTCTTTTCAAAATATCTTATTTTTGTAATAACAAGAAAAGTATAATCTTTAGTTTTCGAAATGTTCGAAGTTCGTATGTGGGTGACAGTACCATGATCCTTCCATTCTTCAAAAAAATAGTGAAATAACTTTGCAACCATCACTGGCTTTAGATCCTTTATGACTCATGTTTTAATATATGATTTACTTATGGTGTCAGGGAAGTGAGAAACCTTAGAACTTGATGACAGCATAGTAATATTCAGAGATGTCTTTCTTTGAAATTGTTAAACGAAAGTAGAACCTTCTTTGGATTACTTCAGATTCAAAACCCAGGCTTGAGTATTGGATAATAGACTTCCATAATTCTTTAACTGGAAATGACAGATACGAAGCCATCTTCGACTTGATAGAAGACCCGAAACCCAGATTCGGGCAATGATAGAAGTCCAGAAACCATTATCTGGAAATAAGAGGTACGAAGCTACCTCCGGCTTGATAAAAGACCCAAAACCTAAAATTAGGTAATAATTGAAGTCCAGAAATCATTATATGGAAATAATCGATATGAATCGACCTTTAGCTTATTAGAAGGGCTTGATAAAGGGCCTGCAATCCAAATACGGGTTATAATAGAAGTCTGAAATGTCCTCTTCCCAAATTTCAGATATGGAAGCCATCTTCAACTTATTAATGGACCTGAAACCCTTATTTAGGTAACAATAGAAGCCCAAAATGTTCACTTCCGTATTTTAGATACAGAAGCCATCTTCAGCTTAATAGATGAACTGAGACCCTTATTCAGTATTTAGAATAATAAAAGTTTGAAATGTCCGCTTTCAGACTTGATAGACACGAAAACGCTTCCGGTTTTAATCGACTCTTTTCTATTTTTAGGCTTTTACTAAATCAAAGGTGTAGCATGCTTTAGGTGCTCCTTTTTAGCTTTCATTCCCTTCTGCAAGACGAGACATAGGTAAAGGCATTGCATACTTATGCCGAAACAAAGACTTAGCATGACTCATTCAGAATCGGGACTATGCATTGGATATAGATTACTCGTCCTCCTCCGGAGGGTACCTTGATTGCGTCAAGGACTTAATCTAAACAGGGCATGTGCACTAAATATATGTTACCTGTCCTACATCCAAAGGACGCCTTGACCGCATTAAGGACCTTGGGGACAAGGCACATATGTCTTATGGTTACCCTGGGGCCAAACTCGTATCTCTTTGGAGAAGAACCTTGGCATACGAAGGACTTAATTAGTGCCGAACATATCCGTCGAGCTTACCTCTTCTCCCAGTAGGGAAGCGTATTGACTACGTCAAGGGGCTTTTTAGGTTAATCCATTTACGAACGACATTTCACCCCGAGCCAAGTAGAATTTCTTATTTTCAGTATTAACTTTCATCCATTGTTCGTGTAGAAAGTCATATTTCAAAATGAAATCCCTTTTCATTCGATCCATTTGATCGCTTTTGTACATAATCATCAAGTTTTCCTTTTCTAATGAATAGGTAATTGACTTTTCTAAAGCTTTGCATTGATCAGTTTTATGTCCGATGACCTAATGATAAAGACAACAATTTCCCCCTTTTCCGGGCCTTTGGTGGCACCTTAGTAGTAGCCCAATATTCTAATTCATCTTTGGTTGCTAAGTAAATATCCTTGATGGAGGTAGTCAAGTTAAGCTCCTTTATTATTTTTTATTTAGGCTTTCCATTGAAAGATTTAATTTTTAGTTTCTAAGAATTTGACGGAAGCTCTTTACTATCGAACGTGATTGCTTTCCTCTTAATGTTCTTGGAGGTTTCGAAGTTAGATACAAAGCCCATATCCCCTTTCAGGCATCCCTTGTGGATTATGGCAAGGTTTTCCTTTTCCAAAACATGATTCCTATCTTAGTACAAAAGTATTGTATTCTTTTACCATTTTTCCGCCAAACTTAATTCCTTAAGAATTGTTCTAGATATCCTTTCCCATTTTTGCATACAAATTACCGTCCCTTTGTAAGCTCCTTTCGTAAGTGAAGGTGGGTCTTGATCCAAAGTGAAATGGATTTATACTTCATTTATATTCCTCCCACTCACTACACCAAACCAGTCATTTCATAATACTTTTTTTTTCATTTTCCAACACTTATTAGTGTTGTTGACTAAAAACAATAATAAGTGTTGTTATGGTAAAAATGTGTTACAAAAAATATATTGCTATAGTTATTATTTTTCTCAACACATATTTGTGTCAAGCAATGTGTTTTGGCTGAATAACCCTGGGAAAAAAATGGTAAGTTGGTAGCTATCATCCTCTAATGCTTACTCACACACTTTTCAAACATTGGCCGCTAAAATAGATCCTCAATTACCACTGAAAAATCGAAACTGAAGCCCTTCTGGCGAATCGAAATCGCAACTACTCAAGGAATCGAAATCGCAACCTGCTCAAGCTCAACCAGTATGTGTTCCATTACTTATTTCCTGAACTCATAGTGATAGATTAGTTTGTGCGTATTGCTTTTGATTTCTGTTACTAAGATGAACAATTATGCTACGAATTGTAATCAAATTTTATTATTCTTAAAATAAAAATATATTTGTGTTGAAGGCTAGATCAAAAAAGGAAATTCTAGGTACCATTAAAATTTCTTTTGCAGAGGTTTGCAATGATTCTGAATTTTTTTTCACTTACTTAATTTTCGTAATGCACAATTTTTTGATGAATTGTGGTTTATGGGTCATGATGAGTAACATATTTGTCACTGTCTCATTTGTTGGAGAATGGAGTTTTGATGACAACAACCTTATTTCAATTATCTTGATTATAAAATATATACTAACACTTTTTGTATAGAATATATATATATATATAAACACATATGCAAGAATTATATGCAGGAAATATTACTGAAGACTGTACAGTTTTAAAGATGATAGAGATTCAAAGATCAGAGAAATTTCAAGACTCGTGAGTATTAAAGATTTCAAGAATTCAAGAGTTCAAGATTAATATAGTTATAGAGTCTAGATTGTGTAAGACTCTAAATAGCACTCCAGGTTCAAATTCTAATTCTAATTTTCAAATTTTGATTTTTAATTCTATCCTTAATTCTCTATATTTTATTTTTTATCTTTTCTATTTTTTTCCTTTCTTACTCTTCTTTGTTTTTCAAACTTAAATTTTATATATTTATATTCTTATAATTTATATTTATATAGTTTAAAACTTATAATTTTACAAATATGTTTATATAGTTTAAATTTATGTTTTCATATGATTTTCTACTTTATAATATTAATTTACAATACTATATTTTGATTCATGAATTTCCAGAATTATATTTATATCAAAACACTTGAAAAATGTTTTAAAATTCAAGATACACTAGGGTATGTCGACATATCAAAAACACCATGTCGACATATAAGTGTCACTTTTTCAATTTTGAAAGGAAGTGTCTTTTCACTATTTGAAACGATTCAGAAACGTTGTAACCTTTCACACACTATAAAAAAGGGGTTAAAACTGAATTTTTAAACATATCTTCTTCTCCACTTTCATCCTCTTTCATTATATAATCATTCTTAATCATTTTTATGATTTCTGCACTTATACTCTACCGAATTCAATTCTTTTTTGATCAAATTTCTTCTCTCTACACTCTCTTCTCATCTTCCTCAGAATCAAGTGCTATTGAAGAGTTCTAGGGTTGTTTGTAATTGTTTGGATTGAGTAAAGAGGAATCAGTGGTATCCTTGTAGCCGAGAAATCAAGGAAGTAGGAATCGTTGTTTCCTTGAAGCCAAGAAATCAGGGAAGTAGAAATCGGTGGTATCCCTTGTAGCCTTGAAATCAAGGAGGGTGTACTTGACTATCGATATAGTGATAATAATCTGCACAATCCCACGTTGTGCAGGACTAGACGTAGGAGTAATCCGAGCCAGTATAAAATTCGGTGTGTTCTTTCCTTTTTTTGCATCTTTATTTATGTTTATTTTGCATCTATGTTTGAATATGTGATTGTGTTTGTGTTGTTTGGTTCATCTCGCAGTTCACATAAGTTTTAGATTTTGTTTAAATTCTAGTAAATACTTGTAACACCCCGTGTATTCTATAACTGTGGAATTAACAAATTAAAGTATAATTAATTTGAAATCAAAGAACTAAGGGAAACGGGATACGCCATTGCGTTCGTCTCGGAAAAATACGCGAAATAGAGTCTGAGTTTTCGAAAAACGGAGTCCGTATGAAGAAGATATAGCCTTCGGAAGTTTCTGAATTAAGTAAAACAGTTTAAAATTAAAAACCGGGCCCAATTGGCCAGGGCGGGAAAAATCCCGCCTGATGCACCCAGGTCGACTGGGCTGTCGACCTGGTCCAGAGCCAGGTCGAACCCAGCCCAACCTGGCTGGCCTATTCTCTGTTAGTCGATTTTCTGTAGTCTGCTTTGTCATTAGGGCTAGGTGGTAGGCTCTAATTGGTCTCTCTTTCGAGTGAATGGCTACGATCAATCCAAGCAACATCGATGGTCCTAATCAGTTCATAAACTCTATAAAATGACCCTAGACTCTACCTAGGTTTCTTGCACAATTCTCTAGCCTCCATTGCTCTCTTCTTCTAAAAAAAAATGGCGTCGCTGCTCTGCTGGAATTAAAACTAGAAGATAATCAACATCAGCCTAAGCAACTCAATTCAAACTAGAGATTAGAGTTTCTGCAAAGATTCTACAACAAGTTAAAGTTGTTTCTTTAATCCAATCAAGGCAAGTACAGTTATTTTCCGCTATAAACGTTAATTATAATTTTGATATGTTTTTAATTCTGAATCTGAGATTGTATATATATTCTCTTCTGTCAGATTTGTTTTTCTGTGACTGTTCTGTATCTCTTTTCTTCTTTTCTGTTTTCATAGCCAGGCTACCACGAGCCTGTGCCTAATCTCATAAGAGATGAACGTATGAACGCAAATTTTGGGATAAATAATGAATGATGCGAAATTTGACAAGACTAAATTGAATGTATGACTTTAGGTCTGAGGCATAAAATATATTGGACATATGCATAAATTTGACTATGAACATATAATTTATGCATGTTGTATGCATAGTTATGTTGTAATTTAGAACTGTAATTAATGAGCGTATGTTGTAAACTAGATTTGGATCTATGCATATTCTATGATAGAAGAAAAGAGGAACCATTGTAAGATTACATATGATTTGAGATTTTGGACAAAATGCACATAAAAGCCAAGATATGATTTTTAGAAGATATGATTTAAAGATTTATATTGTTGGGTATAGTTTGCATAAGGATTCATGACTCAAAAAGAAGAAGATTTGGAAACTTAGGTGTAAAGATTTACATTAATTAGGATATCTATTATTGTGATTACACCTAAATAGGGATTTTTGGATATATGGCATGCATTGAAATTAATGGTTATATTTGGTATAATTTATATGTGAATCTGCTGTAAAATGCTAGTTTAACAAAAATTGGAACATAGGTTATATGGCAAATTATGTCCATATTCTGCGCTTATGCAAACATGGAGTATATGTTGTGAATCATGACAATTATGTAAGCATATGAATTTAGGCCAATTTATGATTGGGCAGGGCATGTAAATAGAACTTTTAGAAATATTAAATTTGCTAAATCTACTAATTTGTCAAGTTGCCTAAACTACTAGTTTTGTTATATTGCCTAGACTGCTAATTAGATTGAAATGCCCAATCTGTTAAATTTGTCGGTTGAAATGCCTAACCTGTTATATGCCAAAATCTGCTAAGTTGCTAAATCTGTTAAATCCGTTAAGTCATATAAAATCTGTTATCTGCTATGTTGATATAACCATCCTGTTATTGATATAACCTGAATTGGCATATATATTGGGCGTGCGCATAAACGGTAAATTGTTAATTAATTGGCCGCAAAGATAAACATGGCTAACTCGAGGTTAGAATGAGTTTGCGGCGTAAATCTGCCCGGAACCGCCCGGCACATCCAGTGGCCGCAAACAATAGGTTCTAATGTGAGAAGTTAGTCATAACATGCGTAAGACACGAGGTTAGGTCTGGCTTGTGGCAGAAATCTGCCCGGAACCGCCCGGCATATCCAGCGACCACAAGCTACCGACCTAATGTGAGAGGTCTGTGCATTAATAATTAATTAATGCAAATCTAAGATAAGAATGACGTCTAAAACGTATTGGGGAAAAATAGGGTTAAACCAAAGGGATTAATAAATGTAGTAAAACCCGTCCATGAATCTGTAGGCCCAATACAAAGTTAGACAAATCTGAAAAATCTGTACATCTGATCCGTTAGTCTGAAAACTTGTTAACTTAATTTGTGAACTAGTAAATCTGAATTCTGTATGTCTGAACTTGTAAACAAATAAATCTGAAATCTGTTAGTCTGGGGACACAAGGTTAGGAGGGGAATTACTTGTGTCATCTGTTGTTTGGGACCCATATTAGTCAGTAACCCTTTCTGGTATCAAAACTTTGACCCAACAGTAGGTAGGGTCCGGGCACGCTTACTGAACTAATTATAAGTGGTTCATTCTGATAATGGCGAGGGGTATTGATGGTGCGTTCCAACCGGGTCATGTGCGTGCATGGATCCCGGTCTGCCTTTGAGGATGTAAGACGCCGTGACATCTGTAAATAGGTCTGTGCCAATTGGTTGTCACTTTAGGGAGTGATACACCCTACTGTGGGGCCGACACAGGATATTTATGTATTAGGGAGCCGATCGCTTGGGGTAGGGTTTTTAGGGTACGCTTAGTTCTGTCTGTTTCTGTTGGTACCGTCTGTTTCTGTTGGGTGGTAACACCTGTCTGTTTCTGTGTGGTACCGTCTGTTCGGGTGGTAAAGGCCCATTACTAGTGTACACCTAATTCTACATTCTGTTTCCGTAGAGATAAATCTGTTCCTGCTTCTGTCTGTTTCTGATCGGGTAGTAAAGGCCCATTATTAGCATTCTGTTTCTGTTAAAGTATTCTGTACCCATTCCTGCTTCAATTTAGACATTAGGGAGACACCTAATTCTGCTATACTAGTATTAGTGCAGAGAAGCGTAAAAATTGTTTATATCATTCTGTTTTTCTGTTATATCTGCTACACCTGTTATAGTTATCTCACATCCAGTTTTATGTTCATATCATATTATTATTATCTGTTCATATGCTGAAAGTCACTGGACTTTCCAGACTTTTTGTCTGACCCTCGTTGTTTCGCCTCCTTTCTTCCGTTTCCCTCCCCCCAGGTTATCCAAGGAGGGAAATACTTTAGCTTGATCCGGATTTCTCTTTGCTTGAAGTGCTTAAAGTATGGCTCGGCTCTGTATAGCTTCCGTTCCATGGGGATTATGATTTTAAACTATGCATTTTGAAGGCTTTTGTACAAGACTGATATTTTGTACTTGAATTCTGAAATTGAAAGGATGTAACCATATTAATTTTCTGTTTCCGCTGTAATAAAGTTAAAAATTTTCAAGTACTGTTTTATCTGTCTTGTAAGTTTCTGTTCTGTTTACTAAAATGCTCCACCAAAGTTAAGGCATTCCCTTTGTGAGTGACCTTAACGGAGGTGGGGTGTTACAATACTATTCACACCCCCCCCCCCTCTAGTGTTTGTTTTGCCTTAACAATCCATTCCGCATTCCCTAACAATTGGTATTAGAGCAAGGACTTTCAAAAAGTTCATAATCTGATTTTTGAAAATAGTGATAATGGCAACCAACACTTGTAGCAATAATAGTTGTTTTATAGAGGGTCAATCCACTGTTAGACCACCACTGTTTAATGGTATTAATTATTCATATTGGGAATGTAGAATGAAAATTTATTTACAGTCAGTAGGTTTAGACACATGGAATATTACACAAAATGAATATGTTGAACCTACAACTGCATTTGCACAATGGACAAATAAACAAAAGGTTGCTGCACAAAGCAATTCTAAAGCCATGAATATGTTATTTTGTTCAATAGATAGGAATGAGTTTAATAGAGTATCAGTACGTAAAACTGCTTATGAAATCTGGAGAACTTTACAAGTTACTCATGAAGGAACTAGTAAAATTAAACAGACTAAGATAGCCATGTTAGTTAATCAATTTGAATTATTCAAAATAAACAAGAATGAGTCTATTTCAAATATGTGTTGCAGATTTTAAAAGGTAGTGCATTCGCTAACAGCACTTGGAAAAACTTATTCTGAAGCAAATCAAGTCAGAAAAATATTGAATTCATTAACTTCAGAATGGGATCAAAAGATTTTGGCTATTGAAGAAGCCAATGATGTCAATAAAATGAAGATTGAAGAATTAGTTGGAAATTTGATGTCGTATGAAGTCAATTACATAAAAGAAAAGAAAATAGATCAACTCAAAAGAAATCTATTGCACTGAGAGCAACAACAAATGATTCTGACTCGGGTAGTGGAGATGATGAAGAAACATCGTTTATGACAAATCATTTTAGAAAATTTCTAAAATATATAAGTAAGAGTTATATTCAAGGAAATTCAAAAATTAATGATGGTCGATGTTTTAACTGCAACAAACCAGGCCATATAAAGAAAATGTGTCCATATCTAGACAAATCGACTCAACAAATGGACAACAGCAATTCGTCAAGGAAAAGAAAGAAAGAATACACAACAACATTAGATGATTCAGATTCGTCATCAAGTGATGAAGAACCAGAAATCGGAAATACGAATATATGCTTTACGGCAATTCAGAGTTCAGAAAATCATGAAGAAAAGAATCAAAAAAATCGAGTACGCATTAATTAAATTTTAATTTTATTTGGTTGAATGGTTGCTTTGTTTGTTTTGGTTTGAATTTAAAACTTTAAAAACAAACTTTTGAAATTTGAAACTCAAATTTGAAATTTGAAATTTGAATTTTGAAATTCAAAATAATAATATAATATTAAATAACCAATAAATTAATAAAATAATTGGTTTATGTGTTTATTAGGATTAGAATTATTTCCGGAAATCGTTAAATCTAAAATATAAATCGATAATATATTTCAAAACATAAAAATCCAATTTCCTTTGAAATGAGTCAAGTATGTCGACATACAGAAAAGTATATGTCGACCCATCTTACCAGTTTTGAAGTTTATATTTTGAATTTCAAAAGTTTAAACTTTCAAACTTCCCTCCAATCTTTTTGCTAACTCCCAAGGTCTTAAAAGGTGTCATTTCAATCTGAAAAGTTGTGCCTATTCAATTCATATCCATTCAATTTATATATATATATCTATCCTTTCTACCTTTCATTCATAACTCAAAACTATATTCTTTATATCTATTCTCTTCCAAAATTATCAATTTAATGGCTTCCTCAAGTTCATCTCAAAAATTGAAGACAACCAAAACGATCAAAGGCTATCTTCATAATGACAAAGAGGCCATCAAAACCTATGGTAACTATTTAGCAAATGCTAAAGTTAACATGGGTGCTTTTGCCATCTTTAGTTACTTTCCCTCTTATGATCTCGTCTCTCTTTTCGAACACAATGAAGTGTTGAGTCTAATTGACTCTCGTGATAACGACGAAATATGTTATCCCAAACTCGTGAAGATGTTCTATGCAAATCTCAATCACGGATTTTACAAAGGCAACGAAAATCAAATTTGGAGTAGTGTCAAAGGCACTAAAATTCTTCATGATGCCAAACTCTTAGGCACTATTCTAAGTTGTAGAAGTGTGGGATCGGATTTTTCAAATTTTACCATCAAAGAAACCAGTTTGGAATCATTTCAAGACATATTCGATGATGGTGCTCCAATGGAATTCAAAAATCATTTCTTTCGTCCAAAAACAAGAATTGTCAACCTTCTCCTCCAACATACCATCACTCCCCGTTCATGAAATTTCAACAATCCAACTCTCAGAGTCCAAAAGGCTCTTTTTGCTATTATGGGTGGATATATTATCAATTGGGCCGAAATGATCCTAAATGAAATTAAGCCCATAGATTTATCTACAAGAGAAAACAGCCTCTACTATGATGTTTATCTCACTCACATTTTCAAATATTCAATATTGATCTTCATGGAGAAGAATTTGTCCCTAGAAAAGTGTTTGACGCATTAAACATTCATCTTATGCAAATTCCTCTTACTTTTAAACCATATGAGACATTCGAGGCCAAATAAGCTCGAATACAACAAGAACAGGAGCCAATGGAAGTCGAAGAAGAAGAAGAGGCTTCTATGGTAAGTATTGAGTATCCAACCTCTAAGCGTGTTTACAAAGATACGATTGTTCAAAATCAAGTGCAAATTGTCAACAATCAAAAGAAGCTTAACAAGAGACTCTCCAAAATATCCAAATTCATGGTCAAGATAGGAAGAAAGCTTGGAATTTCATCTTCCTCATCATCATCAGAAAACTAGGCCATCTTTTCTAATCTATCTTTATATGTTTTCTTGTATTTGCTTTCGAATCTCATATTTAAAGTGTGTCTTGATTAGCTGGATGTATTTGCTTTTTATCAAGTAAAGAATGGAGTTTTATTTATGATATAATCATCTTTATGTTTTTGGAAAAACTATAAAACTAATTATAATATAATATACTTCAAAAGAATTCAAAATTTCTATTTTTTTAAATATAACACTATAGTATATCAACATGACAAAAAGAGTATGTCGACATATAACTGACATATTTTCAAATTATTTCAAATTTTAAAATTAAAATAACTACTCATGTCCATTCATAATCCAACGAATTCCAAATCCTATTTAAGTACATTTCTTCCAAAAAAATTCATTATTCCATTACTCCTTCTTTATTCATTTCTCGTCAAATCCATGGCTAATCCTATCCATAATCTTAGTGAAAATCTAGAAGAAACCTTGAATTCTTTCAAAAATATTCTCTTTATTATTCTATGAAATCAACGTCATCTCGAACTTAGTCAAATAAAGATGTTCGAACAACAAGAGAAGCATTTTAATGCAGTGCGATGGCTAATCTCTTCTCTTTTCAGAGATAAAGATAATAATCTCGCAAAGGCTCCGCCAACCAAAGAAGATGAAGATTGGGAAGTTATTAAGAAGGATCCTATCTTTGGGGAAGATGGATGGGTTGAAGTTCCAAGAAACGTTTAATCATTTGGTACGATTTGATTGATTTGTTTAAATATACTAAAACATATGGTGTGGTGTGATTTGGATTCTATTATTTAAATTTTTTATATATTAAGTCATATGGTGTGATTTGATTTGGTATGTATATATATTTCAAACAAATGTATGCAATGATAACACTTGGATTGGTTTGTATTTAATCATCATATTGCTAGACTCTATTATTCTAATTTTGAATAGATTAAGGGGAGTATTCTACTTAGAAGTAGTTAATAGATTAAGGGGGGTATTTTTATTAGGATAGTTACTTACGTTCTATTCAGGAAGTTACACAATTTAGGGGTAGTATCTTTAGAATTTCTTTTTGATAATGCCAAAGGGGGAGAAATTATAAAATATAGGAATAGTTTAGAGGATTCTTACAGATAGGGGGGTTATTAGAAGGATCATCATCAACAGGTATATACAGGTATGATATTTTATGAACTAAGGTTGCATCATTAAAAAGGGGGAGATTGTCGGAGAACGGAGTTTTGATGACAACAACCTTATTTCAATTATCATTGATTATAAAATATATACTAACACTTTTTGTATATAATATATATATAGACATATGCATGAATTATATACAGGAAATATTACTGAAGATGTACAGTTTTAAAAATGATGGAGATTCAAAGACCAGAGAAATTTCAAGACTCATGAGTATTCAAGATTTCAAGAATTCAAGAGTTCAAGATTAATATAGTCATAGAGTCTAGATTGTGTAAGACTCTAAATAGCACTCCAGGTTCAAATTCAAATTCTAATTTTCAAATTTTGATTTTTAATTCTATCCTCAATTCTCTCTATTTTATTTTCTATCTTTTCTATTTTTCCTTTCATATTCTTCTTTGTTTTTCAAACTTAAATTTTATATATTTACATTCTTATACTTTATATTTATATAGTTTGAAACCTTATAATTTTATAAATATGTTTATATAGTTTAAATTTATGTTTTCATATGATTTTTTACTTTATAATATTAATTTACAATACTATATTTTGTTTCAAGCATTTCCAGAATAATATTTGTATCAAAACACTTGAAAAATGTTTTAAAATTCAAAATACACTAGGGTATGCCGACATAACAAAAACACTATGTCGACATATAACTGTCACTTTTTCAATTTTGAAAGGAAGTGTCTTTTCACTATTTGAAACGATTCAAAAACGTTGCAACCTTTTACACACTATAAAAAGGGGTTAAAATCGAATTTTTAAACACATCTTCTTCTCTACTTTCATCCTCTTTCACTATATAATCATTCTTAATCATTTTTATGATTTCTACACTTATACTCTACCGAATTCAATTCTGTTCTGATCAAACTTCTTCTCTCTACACTCTCATCTTATCTCTCTCTGAATCAAGTGCTATTGAAGAGTTATAGGGTTGTTTGTAATTGTTTGGGTTGAGTAAAAGAGGAATCAGCGTTATCCTTGTAGCCGAGAAATCAAGGAAGTAGGAATCGGTGTTTCCTTGTAGCCGAGAAATCAGGGAAGTAAAAATCGGTGGTATCCCTTGTTGCTGTGAAATCAAGGAGGGTGTACTTGACTATTGATATAGTAATAAAACTCTGCGCAATCCAGCGTTGTACGATATTGGACGTAGGAGTAATCCGAACCAGTATAAAATCCGGTGTGTTCTTTCCTTTTTTGCATCTTTATTTCTGTTTATTTTGCATCTATGTTTTAATCTGTGTCTGTGATTGTGTTTGTGGTGTTTGATTCATCCCGTAGTTCACATAAGTTTTAGATTTTGATTAAATTCTAACAAACACTATTCACCCCCTCTAGTGCTTGTTTTCCCTTAACGATTTGTTCCGCATTCCCTAACATCTGTTGTATCACACCTTTTTTTTTAAGTTGCGTCTTTATTTTTCTCTACTTTATGGTTCAGTTTATTTTTGTTCTCTGATTTTATTACTTTTTCATTTTACAAGAAGCACAAATGTCATAGTCAGGACATAAAATACACATACTTTTAGGCATATATGTCAAGGAATGTCAACTATATATGATAGCTATATATGTCACAAAAAGGATAATGTTTGTGTATGCATTTTCTATGAATTTGTCATTCACCGTACGTCTACCCATATTTTTGGGCATGGGACATATACATTAAACGGTTTTGCAATATGTTATGCAGATGTGTAGTTTTAAAATTTAATGTTATGTAGATGTGTAGTCCTAATTCTCTTGTGTGTTATAAGATCCATGTTCCTTGGGATTATCACCCACTTATAATGCTTAAACTAGAAGGCGACCATTGGGAGTATCCTATTTGGATTGTTGATGTGACGTGGTCTACTGCTACAATTTGTTGTTGTCCATTACAATGAGTGTAGCTACCATAAGTATGACGTCCGATGATTCTTTAAATATTACAATGAGTGTAGTTACCATAACAAAAACAACAGAAAATATTACGTCTATAGGTAGCAAATCAATATTTCTAACCAACAAGAAATAGCAGTGAGATTCTTCAAATGTTTTAACAGAGAAAGTGAGTATCCGATACCATGCAGCACTGGTATGTGCATCTCTTTCACAATATTACATTCATTCGTGGTCTTCATCTAATATATTCATTATATCTAGAGTATTTGAAAAACCACTATGTACCCAAAACAAGAATCTATGAACATTTGCAGCATAGCTAGTCATTTAATATTTGTACATAGAAGAAGAATTGGACCTGCCTTGAGGTGGTGTGGGTGGAACGCGGTTCAGAGTTCGTCCGCTTGAAGAATTGGACCCATATTCACCCACATCCCCATTTTGGGTGGATTCATGTCTATGATTGTGCCCTTTGCACTGCTTGATCAGCTAGATGGGTTCGGGTTTGAAAAGCTAGTGGATCCATTTGCAGGAGAGTCGAATGCAGATCTCCAGTCATCGCCGGATGATTGGAGCTTAGGGGTCCTTGGACTCTCTACCGCAGAGCTTGAATTAGACCAACCGGCAGTCGTGCACGGTTGCCATGGATGCTTAATTGACAAGTGAGTTTTGAGAGGACAGATGACTACTTTTGAAACTTTCCACGTGACCGTTTTACATTATGATCCTCTTGCAGCAGTTCTTCTATCTTAGCATTGCTTAGAGAACTCACAGAGTTGTATAGCTGATTAAGCATGTCTTCCCTGGCTTTTTCCACTTGGCAAAACACAAAGGATTTTGGAACATTAGCACCAAGACTGTACAGAACAACCTCCACATAACCACGGACTTCTTGTGACATCCATCGAGGTTCTTCTTCTGGATCAACCGGTTTTCTAGTCACAGTTTCTAAGGACCCATCTAAATGGATTTGTCCCCTGGACGAAGTAGTTTCGGGGACTTATGCCCTTTTTCACTGCTCCCTTTCGATGTGTTAAATTACTTATTTTGTTCATCCATTCAATCTGTCATCCATATTCTCATCCTTTAATATGACTACACTATGAGCCTTTAAAACAGTTTTGTAGGCAACTTTGTTAGTTAGCTTGAATAGAAGACTATGAGCTTTCATTGCTCCTTCTTAAGTTTCTTTCTATGATTAAGCCGTTTGTTTATCTAATCTCGTTCATCAATTGTTATTCCTTATGAGGCTGCCAGGATGTTCCCTTCAGCCAACATGACTATTTCCTTGAGACAATCTTATCCTTTATGAGCTAGGTAATAACCGTATTTGCAGTGTATATGTATAGCGAAATATGATGCTTGCAAGGCAATTACTGCTAAGAAATTTTAGGATAACACGTTTCTCTTGATGCTTACTTAATTGTGAGATATCTAATAAACTTTGAAGTCAATAGGTTAGATTTTTCCTCAGTAACTTCTTTCTTAATCCTGGTTAGTTTCTATGGGAATAGGCTTGTATCTTATACCAAGGATAATGTAAATTGAGTTAGAAATACATACATTTTCTTTTTAAAGAGAAGAATTGGGTTGCTACTTCATCGTCGAAATCATCTTCATTGCTATGACTTTTTGTCTTTTATCCAAATGACCTCTAAGTAGAAATTTATCTTAGATCGCAAGGTTAAAAATATGTCTTGAAAACATATTTTTTGGCATTTGAAACCATTTAAGCAAGATGTGAAACAAAACACTTTTAGTGTCAAAAAGTATGGTTTATAGTGTTATTGAATGGTTTTTGCTATATGTTATGCAGACGTGTGCTGCATATATTGAATGGTTTTACATGCATATAGAGTTACAAGTTTACTTATGTAATGTATTACTTATCGTTGGATAAATTGCATGATCATTCGCATGGCTGGAGGTCAATTAAATCAGAAGGACACCTACCTTTTTACCGTTACTGTTGCATGATCATTTGCACATGTTGATTGTAATACTTATACTGTTTTTGTTTATTTATTTTCTATAGATGTCATACTCAAGGCCTTTGATCGATTATCATGATTACTTCTTATGGTATTGTCCACCGGCCTGTTCAGACAATTCGTGCAATCCTCCTAAAATTGTTTATTCAGTCGAATCTCAGGCACCAACTCCGTTTAGCAATTATGAGAGAATACAGTCGAGCTTAGAAAGAGATTTGGCATTATTAAGTGTTCAGAATGTGGCACCGCCTATCAGGTCGATAACACCAACAAGAATGCCACCCCTACCAACATTTGATGTTGGAGAAGTACAATCTTGAAGGTTGTTATATCGTTGCAGCATTGAACCAATATTTAAAACATGTTATTTGAATAAAAACCAATATTTAGAACATGTTATTTGAATAAAAACGTTGGTCGCCGATATTTTATTTATGCAAACACTGGAACTTTAAGAGATTATGGATTCATCTACTGGATTGATGAACCATTATGTGATCGTGGTGTGGAATTTGCATTGGAGGTTCTTCAAGAAAACAAAAGGCTTAAAAGGGAGCTTAAATTTCAAGATTTCATCAAGTTCAATAGACAAAAGACTTGTTAAAATTGAAAAGGTACGACTTTGAACTTATAACATTTACTACTATTTAAACTGAAATGATATCATTAATTAAATGCACGCAGGAAGCACTAGAAAAAGCGGAGAAAAAGAGAAAATTTGGTGGTACAAGCTATGCAAATTTTTGGATGTAAGATTCATTATATGACTGCAATTTCTCATTTGGTACTTGTAGATTTCAACTATGAAAGACGTCTTGTATTTTGTTAATTATGTATTATTGTTACTATGCAATTAGATTATGTTTCTTGATGGTTCTTTGGTTATAATTTTTATAAGCATTGAATTTAGTATCCTTATGTATTTAATTTATTTTGTTAGTTCACACTTTGTTGTTGTTAGGAATATGGATTTTTGTTTCTTAGTGATTTTCTTACATATTGCTATGTTGATATAATATCGTTGCTAACAGTAGAGCTTACGTTATCTTATATGCAAATGTAAATGTTGCATCTTACCAACGCTTATAAGTGTTGCGAATATAATGTTACCAACACATAAGCATTGCGAATGAATATTTGCCAACACCTATAAGCATTGCGAATGAATATTTACCAATGCTTATAAGCGTTTCGAATATTCCCGATCCCATAGTGACACCTATAAATGTCACTGAAATTACCAGCGATGCTTACATTCGATGGGAATCCCCTGTTTTGGTATAGTGACTTCAGACGAGTTATAGCAAAGTTTTCATTCTTAAAATCTATTATACAATCTATTTTTCGTAGACTTGTAAGCCTACATGGCTTGTTTTCGGTTTCATTGAGTAGGTTCTTGTTTGAATTTAACTAATTTATTACCCTTGCTAAATTATTATTATAGGGTCGAAAAGGGGTCCACATTCTTTTCTTTCAGAGACGGGTCTAATATTATTCTTGGTTTTTCTTTGTTGATTCCAAACCAATGATATGAAGAAGTTGCAACCACTTTTCCTTTAAAAGACTGTGAAGCTGTCTGATTTTTCTTTCGAGCTAATACCCTTCCTTTTAGAAATGTTCTTTTGTTTCATGGGGATTCTTTCTGAATCTGTAGTTATTACATTTTGACTGACATTAAACATCCTTTGAGGCATCTATGATCTTTCGTGACCCATCCTATGTTCTTTTATATATAGGACTTATTAATTATTTTTCTTAAAAATGATATCTTTCTAAATAGGGAGGTTAAGGTGTTTTGGAGGTTTGGGCTCTCTTTCCAGTGCCAAAAATGTTAACCAATTGTATGGTTAACACTCCGAAACGGTGTGTTCCAATATAATCCCCTACTTATGAAAGAAATGAATCTAGTTTGGAAACCGTTTTCATAAAGAAGTTCCTATAGTATGCTTCTGGTGGCTTCTGAAAATAAATTCCTATAGAAAGCAAGATACAATGATAAGATGTTGATTGTCCAGATAATTGAAATCATTCGAAGATAGTTTCTGTTCTCTACTGAATTGGCTCCAGTCATTGTTACTCTTTAAGTTTCGGGTCGATCCGTTTGATTGGTCCAAAGGCTCTTGGTGTGTTAGTATGGAAAACTTTACATTCCTTAGAGAATGATCATTTGATCATGTGTTTAGGTAGTTTCGACTAGATTAACAAAGAACCAATCAGGTAGTTGTGGGTATGATCTTGGATCTTGGCTTAACTAAATGATCTTGGGCAACCATCAATAAATAACAACTTATAAGGTTCCAGGTATTCCAATCCCAAAGTGTTTTTAAATGGCAATTGTATGCTTTCAACGTCTTTACCTAATACGTCTTGGTTAGATCGTTGCCTTTCAGAATTAATTTGCTGAAAACCTACAATTTTATAATAATAATTAAATAATTACGAGATTGTTACCTCAATTGCTTGGAAAAACTTTTTATTAGTGATTTCTGTAGTTACATACTCTTTTCCCCAAAGCAATTTTAAAATTAGGGTTTTACCACTCAAACTTATGAATACAAGATTTGGAATTAAAAAATGGATTCGTTTCTGGACTGCTAGGATCGTATTTATAGGTGTGAGTTAGCCTCTTCCTTTGCTATTTGGGCATCGTGAGTGTGTCTTTCGTCATTCCTCAAAAGAGTAACTACAATGCCACTGAGGGAGCTTCCTGAGGAGTTTCCCTAGAGACAGAAGATTTGACTAGATGCCAGGGAAGTTAGCATTCTAGTGCTTCGAGCTCCTAGTGCCGCTTACGGCTTCGCTTTCCTTTGAAAACGAGGCTTAATTGTAATGATTAGTTGGTGTAGGCTCAAGCTTTCCAGTATTCCCATTTCTAGTAAACCTGTGACAACCTGAATCCACCCGCCTTCTGGACCGACTATAAACCACACAAGTCCATTCCAAAAAGTAAGCGACGTCAAAAAGTCATGCGATAAACCAAATTTATTACCTTCGATAGTCGATACTTAACGCGACCATGGTGCTCATGTATCGCAAAATCAAATATCGCAAACTCGATTCATTGGGGTTTTATTAGAGCAAACACAACGGAACTGAGTAAAATGTAATATTCAATATATATATTTACAGCGGAAACTTTTACAATGGAAAAATAATTACATTATCTGAGTTAAACACATCGCGGGTAGGTATAAACACTATCCTTACATCATCAATTCATAACATCTAAGTATAGATAGTAGAATACGCCCTGCAATCTGACGAAGAAATCCAGCTTTTCCGAATCAACTGGAAGTTCCTCATCACCTGCTTAAACCTGAAAAGACACTTGGATCTGACCCGAACGACAAACACTTGGGTCATGCTTAGATTAACCAGCTTGAGAACTAAATAACAAACCATAACCCATATCATACAATCATTAACAAAGTTTCAAAATTCATGCTTTTGTTAAAATGTAGCTATTATAAGATTCAAGTCCCATCACACAATGCAACGCATACCGGAGGAGAGAGTTTTACCTTATAATAACCAAACACGCTTGATACTCGAAAACTAATATTTTTGATATTATTATTAATGTCTAAGTATGGTAATCATTTTCGAAAGTAAATGTATAAATCTTAGCTCGCATAATGCCTCATCCCATTATGTTGGCTATTAATTTATATCTGAAAACACAAAGCTCGTATTGGAAGTTGGATTCCAACAGTGACTAAGGCAAAGGATCTTCCTTAACTGTTGGGAACACCTTTTGCAGGATATCCTAGGACTTAACAAAGGATCCTTCGGAGTAGTAGAGCCGACCAGCATTAACGAGGTGGTTAGGATCTTACCTGAACATAATGTTCCCCGGTCGTGACCGACCATTATCCAAGGCACCTCGATCTATAATCCATATAAGTAAACTTGTCAGGGCTCCATACCATAACATCACTTTTTAACTAGAAGGAAACATATGTCCTTATCTTTACTGTCAACCATCCTATTTTCGGCCATTCACGGGTTGTGAGGCTCTAAAGTCATGTTTCAAAACAAATCTACACTATATCAGCCATACTTTGATCATCATCCATAAAGCTTTGATCGACACAACACTTAGCATTCTACATTGTCAACTCACAACATATAACCAATGTCTACTAATATATAACCCTCTGAGTACATAAGTCTCAGAGGAGGGTGTTAAGCTAAGAGAATAAATTCTCCACCACCAACTGATATAACATCAATATAAATGAATTGGTCATGTTGTAAATACAACGTCAGACACACATCCATTTACAAGTTCGTTCTGGGTTGTGAACGAAACCGAAGGCGCTTTATTTCGCGACCTTGTCTGGGTGTGAAACCCTTACAATCTGAATCTCTTCAAGTATAGTAAGATCACTGTCACAACATAACCTTATAATTTGGTGGCCACTTGAGGCATCAACGAGCAATCCATCTGATGTGAAGGTCTCTGGTCTTCAATCACAGTCTTGGCCATTTCCATTTACTCTCATCACGTCGTATGGTTATTCACAATGGGTCGAAACCAGGTCATTTCGAGTAACTATCGCATCTTTGAAATCAATAAAAATATACAAGGTATCATGAGTCTTATCCCAATTTGGGAATGTTCTTTTATTCAGATCACCCTTTATATTTGGGAATTTCTCCCTTAAATCTTGTCAAAGATTTACATACTTTAAACTTTTTGTTTAAATCTTTCATTGATCGTATTTTATCTCAATACCGCACTTACAATTTCTTAAATATATAGTTAGAGAGAACCCATTCATTAATTAGAATTAGCTCTCAATTGCACGTTGCCAAGAAAATAACCTATCGAACGTATGACACCGAAGGCTGAAACCAACATCAGATCAAGCACCTAGAAGAACACTCAACTCAATGATAAAACAATCAAGTACCGACTTCTTCCCCCCCAAAATCTTATTTAAGATTCAATCTTATCTTTATGCGAAAACATGCATATTTTCTTTTAAGCGATTCTTAAACTTTGCTTCCATTATCGTTTGCTAGGGAAAACTCTTTCATTAAATATTTATAATCAAATTGAATAAAGATTTCAGTTCAACTTTACTTGAGGAATCATCTTTCCTTTAACTGGGTTAAAAAACAAATGTTACTTTAAAACATTATTAACGATAAACCCTTAATCATACTTCCATATAAATTACTAATCCACTTCAAAAATTCACATTCATATTTTAACCACATACAACATTAAGCCTATAAGCATATAATAACCTGCAATTCAAGCGTATAACATCAATAACCATATACCTAAACATAGTAATCCAAACATGAGCTATAAATGCTCACCATAGCTATTCCAGTCAGTCTAACTTTAAAAGAAGGATTTTTATGCCTCCGCAACCTTGATAGCAACTAAATGAACAACTTTTGCACCTAATACTTCTATGTAATCAATATATGTATATGTATACTAGTGTTTAGAAGTAAGAAGGCTTTTAATGGAAAACAGTGGGGTTTTTAGCCATGAAATGGCTCACGACCTAGGTGGGACCCACGAAGCTGACGTGGTCAACGGGAAGTCCATCGTGGGTGGGTTGGAGGCTCTGATACCAAGTGTGACGGCCGCCCCGTACCAGCCGACATTTCCCCGAAATGCGCTATGCCAATGCCTGACTAGCACGAGACAATCGTCAAAAGGGTTGAAATGACGAATCACCAAGAACCTGTAGTATATCTTACAGTGCATGGAATAAAATACAATAATAACATAACTTGATGAAAAACAGGCGAGACAGTACATAAGCTGAAAACTAAACCATATCCATCAGAGTAGCGGAATCCAAAATACAGCTTCATATCCAGTTATTACAACTTTAAAATACTGTCTCTAAAAGGAAATAAAAGTGGTGCACTACTAATGCCCAAAGCAGTAACCATCAACAACACAGGGAGAATATGTATAAAGTACGTGGAAGCCTCTTGCTCATCTCCGGACAACTACTTGTGCATAATCACCTAACCTGCCTTAGTCTGCTCGTTTAGTAGCACCTAGAGTAATGAGAAGAGACATAAAACTCTGGGTCAGACGAAAGTCTGGTGTGAGCGATAGAAAATCTATAACTGGATAAAGCAATAACAGGTGTAAATAATCATACCTGACCTGGACCTGTAACCAAAGAGTTAGCACAACAAGATGTACAATACTCTAAGGTAACACTAACATAGAGTGTAAAACGGAAGTGTGTGTGTCGTGGTGATAGCAAACATCAAACACAGCAATCATCCTCACATCTCTCACTTAGTGCGTAAAGCATACGATATCCACCGCTTTGATCACCAAATCCATTGGGGCCATGACGGATCCACACCGCCCTGGACTCCTACAGCTATTGCTATGATCACACCACCCTGTTCTACGTCAATAACCCTACCCAGTCCACATCGCCCTGGCTCTGGGGTACGGGCCAACCTGAAACGACCCGAACTTCCCCGTGAAGGAAAGAACAAATCTCTTTGAGAACATGACGAATCAGAACACAAACAGAAGAACATTTCATTACTTATTACAACAATTTCATCAAAATAAAAGGCTATACAGAGTATGAATAAATATTACACATTTACTAAACATCAGAGACTTACAAGTTACAATGCAGCGGAAAATAATACAAAACACAACTGAAAAGAATATGCAGATAAAGAGCTTTCCAAATATCATTCCAGCTGTAAACTAGGATCCTATGAATATAAATATGCAAAACCAAAACTACAAGCTGCCCATGTGGAAAATAGGGGTACCCATAGTTTAGGTTAAAACAATAAACTCCAGGCCAGTCATGTGACTGGTGTGAGAACTAAAACAGTTATTTATTTGATTTTAAAGTTAGGTAAATCAAGGGACCACGCCGTATAAAACGGAACGGGTTTACCCCCAAGAAAACTAGTGCATAAAACAAACAGCGCAATGCTAAATAAAGAACAATGATGCTATTATAAGACTCAGGTCCCATCACACAATGCAACGCAAGCCGGAGGATAGAGTTTTTACTTTAAATAGCAAAAAATGCTTGGTACGTGAAATTTCATCTTTTATTAATACTATAAGTGCATAGTGTCAAAACCATTTCAATCATAAGTATCAATCATAGACGACATAAGTGCCTCATACCACTATGTCACCATATATAAGATTACAACTAAAACCGAAATGTCTCGTATTGGAAGTTGGATTTCCATCTGTGAACCAACGCAAGGGACCATCCTTACCGCTTCGAGACGCTCTAGCCCGCCCCTCAGGACCCAGACTCAGGTGGGCCCTTGGTCGTCAAGGCCGATCCACTCGATGTAGATTAAAATGCCTGAACACTGCGTTTCCCCGCCCTATGGGGCGTCAATGAGCCAAATGACTCCATCGGTCCCGGATCGACCGATATAATCGAGACGCCTCGCAATCCATCATCCACATAAGTAAAACGTCAGGGCTAGTAAAACGCTGACACCACTCCCAGCTAGAAGGAAACGCATGTCCTCCCTGAGGTCCTTTCCCGTTTCTGGTTCACACCGGGGTGTGAGGCTCGCGAATTAACGCTACACAAAGCTACGCTATATTAAAGCCGTGCTTTGATCATCAAACACAAGACTCTGCTTTTCAACAGAAGCCTTGATCATTTGCATCTCAGCTTGCCACATAGGCAATTCACGCTATGCAACTGATGTATATCAATCACACAGAATGAAATCCGATGTTAGACACACATCCATTTACAAGTTCGTTCTGGGTCTGAACGAAACTAGAGGCTCCTTATTCCTCCCCCATATGTCCAATATAGGGGAGAGGTCCTTGCATATCCGGTCGATCTCCAAGTACGTCTGGACGATCACCACTTATTACCTTGCCTTGGGTGTACAGCCCAATCAAGACATCAGTAATCATCCAGACGATGTGAAGACCTCCGGTCTTCAATCACCGTCTTTATCCTCGACATATCGTCGAATCAGTTATTCAGAATGGGATAAACCCGGTCTTTCCGAATAACTCGCGTATACAATAAACAAGTGCTATAAAAACACAACATACGCCTTATTCCAATCCAGAATATTCATTTATTCAAATATTCTTATACTTTGGGAAAGGTTCCCATTAATTTTATCAAAGATAAATTCTTTAAATTTATTCTTTAATCTTCCTTTGGATATCATTTCAATCTAATTAAAGATGCATTAAAACTCCACTTGGTTTTAATCTTCCCAAAATCAATATTAACAATTGTTTAACTTGGGAAATCATATCCTGTCTTTAACTGGGTTAAAGAACCAATGTCATTTAAAACACGGTTCACGATAAACCCAAAATCACATTCCATTTCATCAGCCTTTAACCGTAAATTAGCAAGTGAACAATTCCCTAAGTATTAACCCCGAAGGCCGAAACCAACATCAGATCAATACCCAGGAAACCATTCAACTTAACTAATCCCCGGTAAGTTTCTGATTCCCTTAACTCCGTTGGGTCTAAGAACAGTATTATTAAAGATACCATTCACGACAACCCAAAATCACATTCCATTAATAATGGAATCTTTAGGGAAAACAAATCGATATATATATAATCAATATAAACTTCCATATCCAACCGATAATATAAATGGAATAGCGACAAGGCCTTTTAAATTCCATATATATTAACCGTCTTCCTTTACAGAAGCTTACTTCGATTATTACCAAATCAAATTCCATTCAATTCCAGTTTAATATGTTAAATTGGAAAACTTTACTTTGTAAAATCTCTTTTAAATCTTAACAAGGGATTTATAAATTCCAAATCCTATCTCACTGTAAATCGGGTTAAAGAACGAGTGTCGCTAAAACACAGTTCACAACAAACCCAATTCACATTCCATCAGTCTCTAATCGTAAATTAGCAAGTGAACGAATCCCTAAGTATTAACCCCGAAGGCCGAAACCAACATCAGATCAATACCCAGGAAACCATTCAACTTAACTAATCTCCAGTTAGTTTCTGATTTTCTTAACTCCGTTGGGTCTAAGAACAGTATTATTAAAGATACCATTCACGACAAACCCAAAATCTAATTTGATATTAAATACAAGGCTCTGAATAGAAAATATATCGGCTTATATTCAATATCATATTCTAAAATTAACAAATATCGTATCGGAATAACAATATATCTATATCTTCCAAATTCCTCCACAATATCCGTATAATCACAAAATCCAATATCGAAATATTCCGAAGATAATTTTGATTCAAATCCATTCCAATTTATACATTGGAAATCCTGGTTATTTTTAAAAACCATTTCAAATCCAATTTATTTATTTAAAAATATTGGACTATAATTCTAGTTCCAAACTAGTTCATTTCAACAAAAATATTTTTTTATCTTTTCAAATATGGAGTTTTTCATCCCAATTCTTTCCAAATCATTTTTTATGATTTTACACTAATTATTGATATTTTTAATAATTTTATCAAAGCCCGTACAATCGATTTCCATAAAAAGCCATCGAACTGCACTTACATCGACCTTTCCCAAATTTGATTTGGACATAATTCCAAATTCAACCGTTAGATTTCTAATTTCTTGTATTCTTTAGAAAGCTCTTTTCGATACGAACCGAACGGTTCAGGTTTTAGGAGAATCCGACGGTCGGATCTCCCGTAATGTCCATTTGAAGTCAATGGTCGAAATTCACGAACTGCCGCAGCGCGGTGCGTTCTATTCAGGCCATTATATATATAATATATTATATATATTTCGTCGATTTCCATTTAAAACGTATTTTATAAATTGTTTTAAATGCGTTTTCAAAATGATTTCAATTTCATATTCAATTTCAAATCAAAATTGAATATTCCATATCATCGATATATAAATGACAATATTTCACAATATTAGATTTTGAAATCAATTCCTTTTTCGATATTCATTATGAAAATGAATAAAATCGATATAAATATCGTTCACGTCAAAATGGCGTTATTCTAATCAACATGGCTTTATATATTTAAATATTTTTGTGTCCATCCCAAATCGGACATCAAAATCAAATTTTGATAATTTACTGAATATCATTCTAAAATATTCGTTATTATTTTAAAATAATCGTTATTTCAAAATATTTATTCTTTCTGAACTGGAATCAGACACAATCAATTACCATATAATTTGATTTATATGGATTTCATACACACATGTACACAATTACAACGATAAATAATCGACCATCATCCAAAGTGCATTCTACACTGTATAAGCATTAAATACAAATATTCAATGCTTATACAGCATGTCAATCAATCGATCTACATATAGCTAATTATCGGGACTAGTGTATGTCATATATCATCCCAATACCCGTGTGGGGTTTCAATCAGCAAATAATGAATTTTGTTTGTGCAGTTGGGAGATGTGTAAAATTTATTGTCCCAATCAATATCAGTCAAATGTGTGTACATAAACAAATCGTCCGATTTGTTTATAAATATTTATTTATTTCATATACACGTTAAAAATTATATTTTTAACTATAAAATATTTTATTCCATTTAACATCACACAATCAACTTTCGCAACATAATCAAATGAACAAACAAGTCATCCATGGTCTGTGGACAACGGGTATCGAGTGCTGCTAAGCACCGTCTGCATCCTAGTATATATTTTAACTAGAAAATAAATTAAAAGTGAGAAGTTCCCACCTTTGGGGTCCACTCCTCCATTCTCTATTTCTGAATAGTCTGGATTTGGATTTGTCTCCCTCGCGTTGTGTCCTTCACCGTGTTTTCAATGAAATCTGTTTCACATAGTTCATATTAAAAATCATATTCTTAATCAACGACATTTATATTCAAAAATCACATTTTTAAACTGTTAAAAATTAGATCTTTATATTGCTCCCATATATACAAAGATCATATTTTTGATTTACTACCTATATAAAAATCATATTTTTAAACCGCTACTTATATAAAAATCTTATTTTGATATCGTTAAATTATAAAAATCATACTTTGTATTTAAACAAAGGTCATATTTTTATTATGCCTTTACATATATGAAAAGCTAATCTTTTCTATAACCAAAAATCACATCTTTTTATATAAACAACATCTTATTGTTTTCAAAAATCGAACCTTTTTACTTATAAAAATTAAATCCTTTTGTTTTCAAAAATCAAATCTTTTTATCTTAAAACCAATCTACATATATAAAACTCTAATTTTTTTTGTCACTAATCTATATCTATATATATATATATATATCTAATTTTTTATCTCTAATCTATACATATAAAAATTTGATTTTTATCTCTAATCTGATAATCTTAAAATTGAAAATAATTTCAGTGCGCATTCATATTAAAACCGTATTTTAAAAGCTGAATTCACTTACGACGAAGTAGGGAGAAGATCTGGTAGTTTCAGTCGGAGTCCGGAGCTGCATCGGAGTGCTGAAGGCGGCGGTGTCCTTTCAGGTGGCGGCGGCCTGGCCATAGGGTGTGGCAGTGGTGGCTCACGGCGCGTTTGGGTTGGCTGGAGGGGTTCGATTAGGGCGCGGAGCGAGAGAGAGGGAAGGCGGAGGGAGAGGCGGTGGTCTGAAGGGGGGCACGCGACCTTGGGTGCGACGGCGAGTGGGTTGAGGGCGACTGGAGGGAGACGTCGGGCTTTGGATTTGGGCACGCGTTTGGTCTGTTGACCGATTGATTTGAAAATAAGGGTTTGATTTAAGGGGGAGGGGGTTTTATATTATTTTTAATTTAAAAAAAGGTATCTTTTTAATACGAACTCGAAATCAAGCCCACTGACTGTCAACCCTAGCTAATTACCCCCATTCCAAACACAATACCCGATTTCAACGTTTCAACCAGTTTTCATTTAAATTAACATTTAAATCATTATATTGAATTTTAAACGTTCATTTCAATTTACCGGGGCCACATACGGATTCTAAAAATTCCCGAAAAATATTTTCTAGCTTCATATTGACGATATGATTCTAATAAAACTAATTTCGTCAAATTTGGAGACCGTTTGAAAATGGCCATTTTCTGGTCGATCCAAATTGACTAAAACTGTCAAAACACGTTTTACCTCGCCACGCTCACATATATTGATTTCAAAAATTACGAATTTTGGAATCTAGCAATAACTTGACATTCCGAATCCAACAAAATTGGTTTCGTCGAAAACGAAGGTCGTTTGCAAAATTTTCATTTTTTAAGGGCTAAAATTCCATAGCGACTATTCTGAATTTTCAACTAGACATAACTTTTTATTCCCGCTATGAAATTTCAATTTTTCGAATTCGTTGGAAATATATTTTCAAATAAATTCTAATATTTTTGGTTTCGCTAAAATCCGGTTTATTTTGAATCCTGTACATTCATTTGAAATTTGAAATCGAATTTTCAAACTACCGCGCCATTTTCATTTCCTTTTATAATTAAAAATAAATATTTATACTCTAACGTCGATTCGGATAAATATATATATTCTAATTTTTATTCAAAATAAATTTCTTATCGTTATTATTTAAAATAATTCATTTTAAATATCCAAAATTCACTAAAAGGGCCAAAATAAAAAATTTAAATTACCTCAGATTTTCCAGGTTGTTACACAACCAGTCCACACTGCCTTGGCTCTGGTTCGTCTACATGCCTCCTCTCTCGGTGGTGAACCAAAGTTATAGATATCAATAACTACTTTGCACACGTCCCGCAGCAAAGCCCAACTCCTGAAGTTAACTCGTTCGTTCCCATCTGGATCCTGAGCGATAACTTCCTACTTGGACTTCCTTTGGATCTCGGGTTTTTGTCGAATTGGTGCTCGGTTCGGTTCGGGTCTCCTCCTATCTGATTCGGTTCAGGTCTCCTCCTCCTATATGGTTCGGTTCGGGTCTCCTCTTCCTACCCGGTTGAGTTCAGGTCTTCTCCTCTTACCCGGTTCGGTTCGGGTCTCCTCCTACTATCCGGTTTGGTTCGGGTCTCCTTATCCTATCCGGTTCGGATTGGGTCTCCTTCTCCTATCCGGTTCGGATCGAGTCTCCTTCTCCTATTCTGTTCGGATCAAGTCTCCTCCTCCTATCCGGTTCGGATCTCCTCCTCCTATTCGGTTTGGATCGGTTCTCCCTCTCCTATCCGGGTCAGATCGGGTCTCCTTCTCCTACCCGGTTCGGATCGGGTCTCCTTCTCCTACCCGGTTCAGATCGGGTCTCCTACCCCTATCCGGTTCGGATTAGGTCTCCTTCTCCTACCCGGTTCGGATTAGGTCTCCTTCTCCTACCCGGTTCGGATCGGGTCTTTTCCTCCTATCCGGACCAAAACTCTGCAAGTTTTCCAGAAAGCTATTTTTGTCAAACGACGGCGTTTTCAACCATTCTAACTTCTCTATGCAATCATAAAACATAACAAACAGCAATAGTAACATGTAGAATCACTCAAAAACATCAAAATGATAATTTCACATGTTAATTTAGATCAAACATAACCAAATCCATGATTTCCCCATTAACACTATCTAACTGCAGGACTAGCAAACTTAATCCAAATTCATACCAGCGACATAAAATATGGTTTCATAATATTTACATATTTTATGGAATTTTTAGGTGTATAATTTCTCTAATTATCATTAATTACCCCTAATTAGCCATAATTAGTGAATAAACATGCTAATCACTCACCTTAGCCAATAATAAATGATAGATCTGAAACTTTTACTGATTTGGCTTGGATTTCAATGTGGTGCAACAGCTTTACCTCGAATTTGGTGTTAATCCGACTTGATTTGATGTAGATTTGATTAATTTATGATTATAAAGTGATTAGAGAGAGATTTAGAAGATGCAAGCTATGATTAGGGTTTGAGGAAGGTTTGTGGCGGCTAGAAAAATGAAAGAAGATGATTCTCCAACTCCTTTCAGCCCTACCATAACCCTAATCCCAAATTGGGTTATGGGCCTAGCTGCTAATCACTTAATTAAGCCCAATTATACTGTTTTTCCATCTTTAAATCTTATTTCAGGCATATCTCCCAAACTATAAGTCCGTTTGATAAATGCCACTCTACGGAATGAGAAACCATCATCTGAATCCAATGGAAGCGGTTTAGGTCAAAACTCCTTACCAATTAAAAGTTATAGGCAAAACAAGATCCGCCAGGGTAAAATGGTCATTTTAAAATCCGGCAAAAATAGTGAACGTGGGAAATGACCCCAATAGCCGTTTCCCAAATTTACACGACCATGTGACTTTGTATGAAAATAAAATAATTATTCTACGATCTTCCGAACGGTACACTAACTTGTTTTCTATTCGCACGACCACATACTAATTTCGATTGGCACGAAATTTTAAACCCTGCTATATTCCACATGTACCACTCCAATGGACGTGGTTTCGTTGAATTCTGAGGCCATTTGAAAAATAGTCTTCTTTTTAGCTTTTAAAATAGCATTGAATCATCAATTTTCAAAATATTCTTTTCAATTATCATTTTAATAATCCATTAACCTTATTTTAACTTTTTATAATATAAAATAAATTTAGAATTCATTTCCTATAACTTTTAGGTCCTGGATTTATATTTAAACATTTAAAAATCCCTTTATTTTTTTTTTTTAAATTGACTGAAAATTCAGGTCATTACAAAATCGAAGGGTATACTAAGCTTAGCTCTGTACGATTTGAGATGGAGAATCAGGCGATTATTCCCTGCGGGTTGTGCCGATAGGAGCTTTCTTGAAGAAGAAGAAGGATCTCTTGTTTCTTCATTCCTGATTTCAAAAGCAGACGATGATGAGTTAATTCTTTCTTTGCCGAGAGACCGCTGGTCCTCAGCACCCATTCACTCTAGTTCTGGGTTTCGACTTTGTCTTGATTATATTGGGGCTAACAATAGACTTAATATTTGCTCTTACGATGCATGTTAACATTTTTTATGTCAATAACCTTCATTACACAAAAGAAGAAAGGCTAATTCTATTTGAACAAGAAAGCAATGACTACTGAGTAGCCCCAAGTTTTTACAAAAAAAATTAAGGACAAAAATACTCCTTTTATATTTATTTATTTTAAGTTCTGTGTTCACCACGCACTTATCCTATGTGGTGCCTTCAGGGTACCATGTAGGGTCACTACGTGATACCTTAATGCTACCACGTAAGGCTACTACATGGTGCCTTCAAGGCACCATGTAGTTGCGCTACGTGATGCCTTTAGGGTGCCACTTGCATGGATGTGTATTTTCATTTTTTAAAAATTTAGGCGGGGTTAGTAAAATCGTGGGTTTTTTCTAGTTTTGATAAAAAGCTGGAGCTACGCAGCATAATTTTGGTTTCAAAATAGAATTAGTCAAGAATAAAATATAATGCAGTTAAGCTTTTGGATTCCTCAGGACATATTGCATGATAAAAGATAAAAGAGAGGGAGAGAGGCTTGAAAAGTTGCATATAATTATGTTAGGATGCGTTCTTTTTTGAATCGAAAAGGGAAAATTGAAGTGGCAAATGGGAGAGGTTACGAAAGAGGCAAGTTCGCGAAAGGGGAATGCATTCTTTTTATGAAAGGGGCAACGCGGAAGGGGAATAATGGTCTGAAATTTATTCGTTCGCATATGACGCTTCGACCGCGACATCGGACGCTTCAGACGTGGACATAAACGGATAAAATTTCACAGTTAAGTTTTAATGTATAGCTCGGTGTGGTCCACGTCGGATGTCGGACATGGACGCCGACGCGAGCGGCCTTGTTTAAAAAAGAGCGATGGTTTAGTGACTCAGGTACTGTTCACAGTGAAAAATTGCAATGTTCAAGTTGCGTTCGACGCGTCGGATGCAAAGCAACGTTCCAACGTCCAGAAGGACCGATTCCTGAACATTGGAAAATGAACCATTGGCGTCTGGCGCCAACGATTCATTTCCAACGTTCGAGAATCTGCTTATAAATTCACCCAACCCACCCATTTCTCCCTCACTCCAACCTGCAAACCTCCTTCCATTATCCACATTTTTGAATTTTTTTTCGCGTCGATTTAAGCTGCAAAACAGGTTTTTTATATGGTTGTGTTTATTTTTATGAATTCTATAATATATGTTTTTTTGGAATTTTTCTTGTTTTTTTTTCCGTTTTGCAGTATGTCTTCAAGTTCTGTCTCTGCTACTTCCCAGACGTTTGCCAATTGGACAGAGGAACGGAAGACAACTTTTACAGATGTTTATATTGAGTTCCTGGAGGAGCGCACTAGTGGCGCCAGAAGCTTCTATGGGGCTATGGCGACGGCTTTAAACGACCGTTCCGATCTGGGTTACACAGAAACCCAGATTAAAAATAAGCGGGATAATATGAAACAGGTATTTCGCGAGTGGGATAGACTGCTGAGGACCCCAGGCGGGGAATGGGATCCGGTGCACGATAAGTTGGACGGTCCTGATGATTAGTGGGCTAGCCGCGCTGGCAGATCATTTAGGCAATTCAGAAGGAACCCGCCAATGAAGTTCCGAGAGAAGGACACATTGTTTGCCGGTTGTTTGCGTACTTCTGCTTGCCCGTATCCGAATCCCGAGGCTGCACCTGCTACTGCACCTCCAGCTGTATCCGCGCCAGCTCCAGCTTCTTCTTTCACTGCTACCGACGCTGGTTACTATTCCGACTGGATGGCTACTGGCGACCCCCCTTCTGGTTAGCCCTCTAGGCGCAGACACATAGAGTGTGATAGTTCGAGGCGCTCTTTTGTGACCGCCCGCGTGTCGGAGCTTGCTACCCGTTGCTACGAGATTGTTCGAGGAGCGTCAAATGCTGAGCGATGAGAGATTATGACAATTTTCCGCAATGATCCGCGGAATGTGGAGATTGTCGAGGATCTTACCGACGCTAATATATAGAGGTTTATTTTATCGGAGTTGAATAGATTACCTCATCATCGTACTTTTTAGTTTTTCACGTACTTGTTTTATTTTCAGTGTAGTTGTTGTATTTCTGTTTCTATTTCCGTTCATGTAATGAAATGTGGTCGTTTTCTTTTGTGCAATTAGTATTTAATTAATTCAAAACAAATAATTTAATAAATAAATACCCCGCTCAAATACCATACTCAAATACCCCGTTCGTCGCAAAAAACACATTCCCCATTTATAACAGTACCACGCTTAAATAACTCGTTACCGTTCGTTGAGAACGGACACTCAGGGTGTGTTCGGGGTAAAATTTTACCCCGTTTTGAAACGGACGCGTCCGTTTCAAAACGGGATAAAATGCTCCGTTTTGCAAACAGACCAGAATCGAGCTGTTAGCTCCAAACGGACATATGTTTGATTAATTAGGGTATTTAATTACTAAATTTAGGTTTTAATCAATTCTAAAAATTAATAACTTTTGCTAATGAGGTCCGTTTGAGATGTGGTTTTTTGCGTTGCGATCGTGTCGAAGTGCTCTACGTAATGGAGTTGGTTTGAACTAAATTGGAGGAATTTATAATTTTTCTATTCTAGTAAACATCCCGTTAACATTCTCCGCTCAAATGGTTCGCTTAATGCGCCAAACGCATTTTCCGCTAATTCAAATTCTCCGTTATAATACTCCGCTGAAATACTCCTCTTCCGCTTGCGTCAAACACACCCTCAGTCAGTGCTGCATCCAATAAAGGATGGAAAATGACTTTTGAGCTTGTGCAGAAAGAATAAATGAACTAGAGGTCTAAAAGAAAAAATAATGCGTACATATAGGTGAATGCCAAAATGCTATGATACCCGAACAAAAATGCTATCATGACAAAAACAGTTTTTGTCAAAAAATACACCAGAGACAAGAAAATAGGAGGCCCACCCCATGAATTACACAAATACCCCTCTGAATTCAATGCAAACCACCCCTGAATTTCGGATTTACCCCTATTTCTTACTTTTTAACAAAAAAAAATTTCGGGTATTGTAGCGTAACTCATACCCGAAATAGTGCTTTCAGGGTAATTATGCGGCTGACGTGGCCTCTTTTCCTTCCTATTCAGATGAACGAATGCCAAAAACGAAAAAGCGCAACGGAAATAAATTTCAGACCTGCCTCATTTTCCCTCCTATTCTGTCTCCTGTCCATGGCGCCTAAAACTAAACCACTGAAACGGCAAAATTCTTCTCCGTGGCCCATGCCGTCTGCGCCTCTGTCAACTTCATTGCCGACCTGTTCTACATCCTGTTCCAAGCCAGTACGTTTTTTTTCCCTCTCTTTTCGTTTAAGAAACTAGGGTTTTTAGCACGGCCCTGTTAAAGTAATAACTAACCTTTGAACCCCTAAAGAATTTACCGTTTTCAATTTGGACAACACTCACTGACCTGCATTAAAATTACATGATAGATAAGATAACATTGAGTGACTGGTGGTTGATTAAATCTGAAACCGATGTTGATGGAAAGAGATTTGGAGTTGGTGGATATCATCATTCATGGTATTTTTCCAAATTCCTGATGATTGATATTCGTTTTATTTATTTATTTATTTTTTTTTTTTTTTTTTGGGGTTGGAATGACTGAATTTGTATGAGATGTTTTCTGCTTGCAGTGAAGAAAACAGTATGCATATTTTTACTTCTGCTCCAGTTGTGAAGACATTTGATCCTTATACTGTTGAGACTGCCGATGGTTTAACTTTGAGACTTCAGGGTGGTATCAATAGATCAAGAATGCAGCAGAATGGGTTTCCTCCAGAGGTAAGTTGCTATTTTGCTAAACTGTAATTTATAGACGAAGTATGTGGCAAGGATTTTATTTTAAGTAGTTGCATATTTAGTTTTAACTTTACTATTCACGAGCTAATAATGCTAAAAAAATATATGAATGTCCATCTCCATAATTTTGAATAATTAGTTCTAGCCGAATTCTATTATGGAAAAGTGGAAGAACACAAGGTGAAAATTAAAAGATTGCCTTATTACTGAGGTAAAAGTTCAACTTTTAATGCACGTGGATTTGAGAAAAAACATGAACATATTTTGTAGCCAATAGATTTGATAATATTTGTTTTTAGTTCAGTGGAAACACAAATGTATTGCAAATCTTAGTATTCTCATTCGGTGCTTTTCGTTCCCCTTCTTTTTTTAGAATGCTAACTTCGATTTCTGTTATCACTAGTATACATGATGTTATGGCTCATATTATTCATTATTCATCAGGTTTCCGAATGTTTCTTTATTGGTTTTCCATATAACTGGGAATATTATGCAAAAAAAGATTTTGGGTCCTTAATTCCCAATTCTGCAATTTTTCCAGCAAGTTCAGTCATCAGCAATGAAGAAATATTTCCACTTCCTGTGGCCTTTGAATTCCCATTGGTTAATTTATTTAACGATTGTGCTTCCAATCCTGGGTCATCGGTAGACGATCTGCTGCTAAAATATTTAAGTTCTAGCCCAGTCAATGCTGATACATTATATAAGACTAATGATAGCGTACAAAGTGAAACAGTGAGTGCATCCGAGAAGGGCAACAATGATGTAGAAAGGTGCGCAAAACATGAATGTCATGAGTTGCAAAATGGAGTAAGTTGTGAAAATCTGATAAGTAGTCCGCCAAATGTGAACTGTGATAATCAGAATGAAAGCAGGCAAATGTTACAAAATGAATATTTGCCTAATGAAGAATCAGAAATCAACAATGAAAAATTACGATTTGAAAACACCTTCAATTATGTCAAAACTACCGATGCTTTTTCGAATGCTTTATCACCTGAGGCTTTGGAAAGTTTGCATACCAAACAGGAAGATAATTCAGCTGGCAAGGATCCAGAACATATAACCAGAAAAACGAGTTCAGCCGTGGAAGCTTCATCTGAATCACCACAAGCTTGCACACAAAGAAAATCAGATACCGAAAGAAATCCTTCTTCTGGAGTAACCCCTATGCATAACGGAGTAGACTGTGAACATTTGCCAAGTAGTTCGTCAAATGTGAAGTGTGATAATCAGAATGAAAGTTGGAAAATGTTACCAGTTGAATCTTTGTCTGAAGGAGCAGAAATCAACAATGAAAAGTTAAATTTTGAAAAAACCATGGATTCAGTTAATTATACTGATGATTTTTCAGATGCTTTATTGCCCGAGGATTCAAAAAGTTTGCATTCCCAGCAAAAAGATTACTATGCCAAAAACGATCCAGAATTCATAACTAGAAAAACGAGTTCAACATTAGAAGCTTCGTTTGGAACGCCTCCAGCTTGTGCACAAAGAAACACGGACACTGAAAGCTATTCCAGTTCAGTAGATAAAATTTGCTCAAGTATTTCATCGCCATTTGCTAGTTCATTGCTTAAAGAAATGTTGAGGAGGAAGCAACGTGGATCGGAACTCAACTTGCAGAGCCACTCTAAAAGAGTAAGAGTGAACCATCCTAATGATGATTCAGATGTTGTGGGTCCAACATTTAATGAGAATACTGATATACTTTCCTTAAGTGGAAAAGAAAGGACAGAAAATGACACAAAAATCTCATGTGTTGATGCTGATGCTGCTTCTGTAAGAAAATATAACTCTGATTGTTATATGCTGAGGAGTCGTGATACTAAAATGGAAATCAACCATCCGAATTGTGATAAAGAATCAAACTCGAGAGTCCAGAGCCATATCATTTCGGAGGTAATAATTGAATTGATCTGTTGTGCTACTTAAATCACAGTCTCTTGGTTTAATTTATTTTTCAAATATTTGACAACATTCTCTTAACACTTAGATTTCAACAATATCTCAATCCCAATCATTTGTTGTACGTTGCATTTACTTAAATGAAACTGGTTATGATCATTTTGTGATAAAAAATGTGCTTATTAAAATACATTTATATCACTAACTGGAGTTGAATGTTCGAGCTCTAATCTCTTCGCTCTACATTTTACCACAAGGCTAGGGTATTTAAAAACGTGTAATGAGTATTGTTCAAACTCACCACCATCGGATCTTCTCTCATAACTAAGCGATCCTTGCCATCTCTTTCCTTGTGTGTGCACGCCCGCATGTCATGTATATATGTACCTATGTTCATGCTTGCTTGCGCGGTCACACGCATACATATACATATCCATGCTCTTCAGAATTCTCCCCTCATCCTCTCTGTTTTACCGTGCATAAAATTTTGGTTATACGTGAATTTTTTAGGTACATTGTTTTTATTTGCGAGATATCTTGCAACAATTTCAACCATTTTGAAACTTATGACTCTTCAAAATCGTAAGTCAACATGAATCATCAGTGGTTCATGGTAACATGATTGTGAATGAGTTAAAAGTTTTGAAATGTTTCAAATTTGTGCACAAATAATATCGTTAACGAATATAACATATATACGGATGTTCATTTCAGTGCAGTTTTTTTTGCTCAAAAAATTGGAGAAGAATAGAATGAGTGTTCATAAGACGGGGGGACCTTGCCACGTCGGATGGACGTGTGCATAAGGAAACTTGACCAAATTGGCAAATGAGCTTTAAATTGGATTGTTGTTACCTCATCTTTGATCCGTTTCTTCAACAATGTAGAAATTCAGTGGAGTTTAGTAAATTATTTGCACCTAGGTGACTTGCTCCAATTTACAACATTGGATACAATCATAGTGTTGTTGTTAAATAATAAAGAAAAAAGATAAATTTTGAAACAATGAAGCTTTCTATAATTTTTGAAGTAAATGGAACTTGCTTTCACAAAACAAAAAAATGCACATATGCTTAGTTTTCCTTATCTCCAAGGAAAACCACAAATAATCTGATATTTCTGCTATATTTAAAATAGTATAAGTACATTGCCTTCCACACGAAGATTAGTGTAAAAACTTATGGATAACTTTAGCCAACGACAATAACAAAGAACCTGTAAGTTTTGAATCTTTTGATGATAAACCATAGTAAATAAGATATATCATAAAGTTCAAATTTTATCTCATGTCCATATAACTACTGCATTGTCATGTGCAAGCCTTGAAAAGTAGGTAAATGTACTTAGTTAATTACTCAATTTACCTCAGATTTGTCAACAGCATATATAATCGAATTTAGCAGCAATCAGCGACTCATTTTTCTATACATCAGCAACAAAGTAGTTGCACTAAATTTCACACAAAATTTTATGTGAGGCTACTTTAAGCAATCATCTGATCTGCGAGCTTTAAGAATTATTTATGATATCAATAATTTTCTTAAGAATAGTTAGATTGTCGAGATTTAATTACTGTTATACTTGATGTCTTTCAAAAGAAATGTATAGGAAATCACACACCTAAGCGCCTTTGTGAAAAGGAAATGAAACCATGTACCCTCAAAACTATTGTTCATAAGACAATTATCAAGAACTTTAATAAAGCTAGATAGAAATTAATACTTACGCATAATGAGTTTATGTGATGATATTTTGTATCTTTGGGACCAAAGATGTTCAAGCCTTAGTAGACTATATAAGGTGTTTTGAACAATTGATGTTAATTTTTATGGACAATTTTGTTTGCTTTTCCATGAGCTTTTTCGGTTAAAAATAGAACCTATCTATGTAGTCAAGGCGCGCACCTAGACGCAAAAAAGCACAAGGCGCAACTAGGGGGCTTTTTTTTGAGTTTAAAGTGCACCTGTTAGTGAAGCACAAAAAAGTCCAAAAGCGCAAAAAAGCCTAAAGCGCAAAAAGCGCGTTTTTTTCATTTTAAGTATTTTGTTGTAAATTTAGGTTGAATGGTTTTTCGACTACTTATTTTGGTTTGTGACATGAATTTATGAAGTTTTATCGTTAAAATTGCAAACTCAGCTATTATTTATTGTCAAAACTATATGTTAAGTTGTAGTTGTAAGTGCAATTTTTACAGTGACAACAGGAAAAAAAGCGCAACTAAAACGCACAAAAAGGCGCAAGGCGCAAAAAAGCCCAACGCTTGCGCCTTCGGCTTTTTTGCGCCTTTGCGTCTTGACTACCTAGGAACCTATTAGTGGAATATTTAAGAATATGAACCAACTTGCATAAAAAAAGTCATGCCATATGTTTATGAAATTATATTAATAAGACTTGAATTTTAGTTACTACCATGAGATGGAACTTGGTACAAATGACATGCTTTATAATTCTAGTTAACTCTTATTAACTCTATCGTACTATCATCAGTCTTAACTTGGGAATTGTTGACCAACCTTTCGCCAAGGCCGTCACATAGTAAATCTCTCTTAGGCAAACCATTTTGGATTCAAGCATAGTTGAAGTCAAGTCTTGGAAGCTCAAAATGAAGACATATTGGTTTGGCAAAGGTCCGGTTCGGCCTTCAGAAGTAAACTTGTGGATTGCATCCATCCGGATAGGCCTTCCCCAACTAACCACGAGAAGACCTCCAGTTCAAAGCATCCTCGGTTCAGCCTCCTTTGGTTCGTCCTCCTCAACCGGACCACGTTAGATGATTTCAGGAGCATTCTTCCCAGTTCGGCATTGTTTTTGGTTCATCATGACCCATGCCGAACTGAGCTATGCTAAACTGAAAGCAATGACGCGACTGACGTGGCCATGTTCCCCACTATCTCATGTCATCTTTCACACTTGCTCCACTACTAAAAACCGCTCTTGTCAGACTATGCCGAACCAGATTCAAATTTTGCTATGAATACCTCTTTGGAGGACAATTACATGACTTCTTCTTTCACTTTTGCACTACAAACTTTATTGTTATATTCTGTAATCGAGATTATAGTAATCTCCTACTCTGTAACTCAAATTAGTGCAAAATTACTAATAGTTGTTAAGTGAACGTAGACAAATTCACGTCGAACCACTATAATTTGTTGTCTTATTTTCATTTCCTGTTTTCTTCATTTCATCCTCTTTATTAGATTTGTTGGGTGTTTGAACCAATTTTGATGCAAAATTTTGGTGCTTTTACTGAGAAATCTGAATTTTTATTTTTTGGATCTTTTTATCTACTGTTGGATTGTTTAATCCGTTGAGAAAATCCTCTTCTCCATTGTTTTCTGTGAAAACGGTTTTTAAAAGGTTAAGTTCCTACTTTGCAAGACCTTTTAGCAACCGTTTCCAAAATGAAGCAAACCAACAGCCTGCCAATGCTGGAGACGCCACTGCAACTGTTGTTGCACTCACTACCCAAGCACCAGCTTCCACATTCGTGACGCATGACGACTTTACGAGGATGAAGTTGAACGAGACGGTTAACACGCTGAACGAATATATGCGCGAGAATGTAGTCCTGAGACAAGATATGAACATGTCGACGACGCAGTGGAATGATTTCAGGAGTCAGAGAGCTCCTACCCCACCATGCCATCAGTCAGAAGAGTCATCCTCGCCAGGAAGAAGCGAGAGAGCAGTGCGACAATAGCAATTCACCATACCTCAGGATGCGAAAGAAATCTGGTTCGTTGATCTTTCAGTTTGGCACGTCGAACCGATCTGGCTCGGCCATGCCGAACTGGGTAATGCCGAACCAGAAAGTATTGCACCAGGCTATACTCTTCCCCTACTCGATCACAATGCTTTAGGATCCTCTCACGCTCCTATGCTTTCCCCTTCACATCATGTGATTGATTAGGACAACAGGGGTCAAGGAAGTATCGCCGAGACAGTGACTCAGACGACGTTGCCTGTAGAGTAAGGGTGAGCATTATTCAATTAAACCAAGTAAACCAACCAAACCAATTTATTTTGGCCGGTTTGGTTCGGTTTGAAATTAAATCGGTTTATAAGGCCCAAAAGAAGCATTAAGTTCGGTTATCGGTTTAACCAAATTAACCGAATTTTTTACTATATTTTCAAAATTATCGGTGTTATAATAAATATTTTAGGCTAGTTTAGTTATTCAAGTATATATTAATCATCACATATGTGTCAAAATTAATATTAAACAGCAAAAAAATTAAAAATAATAATACTATAATCATATATTTATAATTTATTTCAAATTATAGTGAATATTTCATACACAAAGTGTAAAACATTTTTAGTTCGGTTTAATCGGATAACCAATCGAACCAACCAAACTTAATTTGGTTGGTTTGGTTTTCATTTTTATTGGTTTTAGTTTGGTTTGACAAATTTATCATCGGATAAACCAAACCAACCAAATGCTCATCCCTACTGTAGAGGAGACGAGAAGGGTCAGATGGGATGATTGTTCCAAGCTCGAACTTATCCTCAATACCCTAGAATTAACTACGATGACCAGGAAGATTATGCAAGATAACAGGGGCTACAACAACGAAGAATGGAGGATTGGCTGTAGTCACACGCCTTTCACCGATGAAATCTATGTGCAATGTTCCCTCAAAGGTCTAACTTTCCCCAGATGACCCACTATTTAGGCAAGACCGATCCTGACCAGCACTTAATGAGGTACAGTTGGTATATGGATTCAGCAACAGCTCCGGATGCCATAAAATGCAAAGCATTTTCTGTCTACTTGAATGGAGTAGCACATATGTGGTTCACCGGATTGCCACCAAGGTAGGTACCTACATTCGATTCGAGTAGGAAGTTTATGAATCAATTTCGCCTTCATACTGCCAAGTCGAAGCTTGTCATGATCCTTTCTCGCGTGAATCAGACTCACGGAGAATTACTCAAGGATTACCTCGAACGTTTCAACACAGTGTCACCGAAGTTAGTAACCCTGACAACGAAACCATATTGATGACATTAGCTGATGGTGTTGGCCTCGACATCGAGTTTGAAAAATGGCTAACTGGAAAGCCTTTGTCTACTTTGGATCAATTCTAGAAGGCCAACCAGTTCATACGCATCAAGGAAGCGAAAGGAACTCGAAAGAGAAGGATCGATGATACGGTGAACGAATGCATTCAGAGTAATGTGGTAGTGAGAAAATCTAAAGAGAATTCAGGAAAAGTTTAGGTTAATGTTCAAAATCAAAACAAGAAAAATGACAACCAGCTTAGAAGCAACAATGAAGGAGTCCGTAATCAGGAAGGAGACGCTAAGAAGCGACATCGATTCCAGACTTTTGACAATTATACATCATTAAACGACACATTGGAGAACGCATACCTGGATACATGCAATGTGATGTAGTACAAGAAACCTGCTCCATGAGAATCCACATATAAGGAGAGACAAATAGGGAATTTTTGTCTATTTCACGAGATTTACGACCACACAACTGATGAGTGTCGTCATCTCTGGGACATTTTAGAAAAATTGATCATAGATGAAAAATTGGACGAGTATCGAGTGGCCCCGAGAGACGGGGCATGCGACTTCAAAGTTCAAACCCCAACCGTCAAGGTCAGGATGCTTCTAGAGCCGTCGCCAAACCGAAGTAAAATTGTATTTGTTATTAACACCATTGTTGAAGGACCACATCCGATTGGTTTTAGTTTTCAGACTATAGAGCAGTAAGTCAATGCGGTGAAGCATGTAAAAGTTGAGGAATGCAACACCACAAATGAGATTGTTCTTGTAAAGCAAAGGATGGCAATGATGGATGATGTTGTCTTCAGATTTAAAGATGCGGATGAAGTGGAGGCCCCAAGTATTGACCCTTTGATAGTTTCGACCATGATTGACCCTGCATTAGTACATAAAGTTCTTGTTGATTGTGTGAGTTTCGTAAATATCTTTTTACAAGAGTCTACGACCAAATGATGTGGGAGGCAAACGATTGAAGCCGTATAAGGCCAGAACACATGATTTCAATGGCTCTGCGAATGAACCGGTAGATATGGTTGAATTACCGGTAGAATTGGGTGAGGGAGACTGTAAGAGAGTGCTGAATTTAGAGCATGCATAGCTCGTTGGTGCTTGCTCTTGAAATTTCTGATCGAGAATGGAATCAGAGTTGTGCGAGGAGACCAAGTAGCAGGACAGGAATGCTACTTAACTGAGTGGAAAGAAGCCCGTGGCAAGAAGGGAAGAGTGGATGATTCCCTTCGCATCAAGGGTGTTGTTACATAGCAAGTAAAGGGCAAATCCATGCCCGAACAACATAATTGACAATTCAATGATATTGATCCAAGAAAGGACGAGGAGACAAAATACCAAAGGGCGACTCCTAATGAGACAACGACGGCGATCCTGATTGATAACAACGATCCTTCTAAGGTCTTGAGAATCAGATCCCATCTTGGACCCTTTCGGGCGAGCGATTGACTAATTTCTCCGTGCAAACCTTGACGTGTTTGCTTGGACAAATACTGACATGTGTGGGATATCGCCGACCATCATGAGCCATTCACTCAGTATCGATCCGAAATGTCCCAGTAAAGCAAAAGACGTGTATGCTGGGTCCCGAAAGGTTGACAACGTTGAAGAAAGGAGTAGAGAAGCTTAAGAACGAGTTTATTCGAGATTCACTATACCCTGATTGGGTATCAAATCCGGTCCTCGTGAAGAAACATAGCGGAAAGTGACGAACATGCATTGATTTCTCAGATTTGAACAAGGCTTGTCCCAAAGGTAGTTTCCTACTTCTCAGAATTGACCAACTCGTGGATTCGATAGCTAGGCATGAGCTTCTCTCCTTTATGGACGCATATTTTGGATACAATCAGATTCTGATGCGCGTGCCTGACTAGGAACACGCCATCTTTATAACGAACCTTGGGCTGTATTGTTACGCGGTCTTGTCGTTTGGATTAAAGAATGCCAAAGCAACGTACTAGCGGTTGGTTAACCAATGTTCTAGAATCAAATCAGAAGGTTGATGGAAGTTTACGTGGATGTCGTGCTAGTAAAGTCACTACGACTAGACAATCATGTTGATGACTTAATGGAGATGTTCAGTATTATCTGCCAATATGGGATGAAACTCAATCCATTGAAATGCTCTTTTAGCGTTGCGTTAGAGAAATTTGTGTGTTTTATCGTCAAGTCTCGAGGGATTGAAGTCAACCGCGATCAGACAGAAGCCATACGAAACATTCAGGAGCCTCGGAAGATTAAAGATGTGCAGAGCCTGAATGAGAAGATGACAAATTTGAGCACATTCATATCCAGAGGCAGCGACAAGTGCATTTCTTTCTTTGATCTGACAAAGCGAGGGAAACACAATTTTGCTTGGACTCCAGACTGTGTCGAAACATTCCATAACTTGTTGATTCACCTGGATATACCTCATATATTGTTAAAACCGATTAATCACGAGGACTTATTTGCGTATCTAGCGATATCTTTGCATGCCATTAGCGTAGCACTTGTTTGTGAGGGCAATTCAGATTCAATGGCCAGTGTACTATGTAAGCAAGAGATTGACGGGGGTAAAGCGTAATTACTCGAGATCGAAAAGCTCAGTTACAGCCCTCCTAATAGCCTCAGGAAATCTACGTCACTACTTTCAGGCTCATCTGATCAAGGTGTATACTGACCAGCCGCTACAACAGGTCCTTCAGCGGTCCGAGGCGTCTAGAAGACTTCTTAAGCGGAATATTGAGTCAAGTCAGTTCGATATTGGATTTATTCCTCGGAGGGCCATCCGGGGATTGACACTAGCAAATTTCATAGTGGAGTTTACAACTCCGAAGGACAATGTTGAAGAGGTTGATCCGTCAACTGTAATATGGAAGCTAATCACGGATGGAGCTCATAACAATTCAGGTTTTGACATCGGAGTTGTGTTTTTAACTCGTGAGGAAGGATCAGTCTGTTACGTATTGAAGTTGGACTTCCTGGTGACCAACAATGAAGCCGAGTTCGAAGCCTTGATTGTCGGGCTTAAACTCGCGAAGGAAATCGAAGTGAAAGCGATTGATATCTTTTGCGATTCCCAGGTCGTCGTAATTCAGGTTAGGAGGGAGTTTTAGAACGAAGGGGCACGATTTGCCGCCTATCTTGATCGGGTTGAAGAGCTGTTAGTTGGGTTTGAATACTACCGTATCTCTTATTTCCTACAGGAACAGAATGAGAAAGCCAACTCATTGGTAAAACTAGCTAGCTCGGGAACCCAATATAGACGGGATTTATTTCGATAGAGACATTGACTGCCCTAAGTACAAATCAAATGGAGGTTGATTGGGCGCCGGATGTTGAACCGGAGGGGTAATCATGGATGACTCCCATTAAGATCTTCCTCCTGCATGGTACCCTGCCTGAACGAAAGAATGAGAAGCGTGCCCTTCTACGTCAAACTTCGAGATATATTATCTAGAGAGACACGTTGTATAGAAAACGATTCTCCGTCCTCTTGCTCCGGTATGTAGCTCACGCCGCCGCCAGACGAGTGCTTCAAGAAGTATATGAGGGTGAATGCGGCGATCACACTCGAGAGCAAACACTGACAAAGAAACTCATAATTAGAAGGCCTGAACTCCTCTTTTACCTTCTTGGCTTCATCCAGTTGCTTCCTTAACCCCTCTAGATCTATATCATATTGAATTTTGGGTTGGAAGCAGATTCAACTGTCGTGTTGTGACTTGTAGTGCGCGCGTTGTGTGTGTCCTAGTGCATCCTTAGACAGATCCATTGTCATAATTAGAAGGCCCGAACTACTCTTTTACCTTCTTGGCTTCATCCAGTTGCTTCCTCAACCCCTCTAGATCTATATCATATTGAATTTTGGGTTGGAAGCAGATTCAACTGTCGTGCTGTGACTTGTAGTGCACGTGGTGTGTGTCCTAGTGCATCCCTAGACAGATCCACTATCGGTTTTTTGCTAGTCAGCGTAATCACTCCAACTCCGGCAGAGACATTTCTCCCTCATACATGGGAAAGAAAGTCTAGGGAGTTAAGTCTGGGAAGTCATATTGCTCGGACGACAGTTCTAGATTGGTCACAAAAGTATCAACTGTCGTGCTCTGACACTCTATTCCATCATAAAAGTATCAACTGCAAATATAATCATGAACAATTTTCATTTAATTTTGTATACACCACAACCAACTGCTAAATTGGTCACAAAAAATAATTTCTTCACATTATGGTTGTTCAGTGAACCTAAATACCTACTCTAGATCAAGCCAAAAAAAAAAAAAAAAAAAAATTGTGATTTCATGATAAAAATGTATTACTGCTCTTTTATAACACTTACAGGATGGTAAAGAAGTAGTTTAAAACTTGATAGCAGTCAATCAAAACCGTAAAATATTATGCTTCTTATTTTAATAAACTTGTAATTTAATTCAAATCTACTACTGAAATATTGACAAATACCATGGTAAGTTAATGACTAAGAACTATGTTTTTTAACAGCATCAATTTTTAAAAATTAATTTGCCCTTGTAACGCATAAGATAAAAGAGAGAAATATAAGCAATGCTAACAAAGGGTAATTTGTAAATCTCAATCTTGATTGATTTTCTGTTCCTTTTGGAAATTTTAGTATGCAAGAAGAATAGCACACAACATTGTCGCAGCAAAAGATAAGTCACTCAGTTGTCCATCTTGTTGCAAATGCATTATTATTCTCAGTGAACTGAGCATAAGCGTAAATAGGCAAGTGCATGTTAAGTGTAGCTTGGATTGTGGGTAAATCATAGGTAAAACAACAATTCCATTGCCAGAAGGGACCGGTTGAGTAAAGAGGAGAACGCAGAGGAAAGAGTGAAGTTAGAAGCAAAATCAAGAAGATTGAAGAATGGAGACATTAAATGTTGATTTGAAGTAGCCAGGGAGTTTATGGTCACTGAGAACAGTAGGAGTAGCGGCAGACCGAAGGAAGAATGGTGAATGAGAAACATAGCATGGTAGGCAAACATGGCTAGTTGTAACATGTTACATGGAAACTACACAGTAGGAATAGTGGCAGACTGAAGGAAGAATGGAGAATGAGAAACATAATATGGTAAGCAAACGTGGCTAGTTGTAACATGTTACATGGACAAAGTAACATGTAACATAAATGAATAATGCTTTTAGTAGGCTTTTCAAAGAAAAATGCCGCATATAACATGTATTTTACTATTTGTTGATTAAGTGTCAAACTAAATAGTATGTGTCTCCAGTTCAGAGTGATTTTTGGACATGTTTTTATCTATTATCGAGTTCATTTATGTAAAAGTTCTATGGATTCGAAACTCAAAATTCCTTCGAAAACTACAAAGTCGATACGACTATCGAGACTATGTAATATTATCAGTCCATTTGAAATGTTTACCCAGCGTTACTCTTCTTAGAAGGGAATCTGCTTACAAAACATGGTCGGTAAGCTAAGCATACACAAAAATGGAATTCAACGATAAATGAATAATTCTTTTAGTAGGTTTTTAAAAGTAAAATGCCACATATAACATGTATTTTACTATTTGCTGATTAAGTGTCAAACTAAATTGTATATGTCAGACATCATACATGGAAGCAAAATGAATGATTGATATCACATGTTGTTAGGAGTATCGAGTTGACCAAATATATCTTCGAACCGAGAATTCAGTTTTGATGCTGCTAGTGAAGCCGAGCTGCATCCTTTAGACATGGTTGATGGTTTGCTTGCTCTTCAAGCAGTTGAACGTTTACAATTTGTGTAGGAAATGAAATCTCCCTTGACCGGTGGTAAAATGGGGAAGCAAAAAGCCACCTTATCAACCTCTCCTGAATTACTTAACCCAAAAAGGTCTAGATCAGGTAAAATTTGAAGCCTATATCATCTTTCTTATTCATACATTG